>JARYHS010008075.1:96742249-97374529 GCA_031002005.1 Vandiemenella viatica | reverse complement strand
TTTTTGCAAACTAAGGGGCCGAATAATTTGATTAACCAAAGGAGCTGTGAAGCTTTGCGGAAATGAATTCGTATTTACTTTTCCGTGATGCCAAGCTTGGAAATAGAAGCTTATAACAAGGTACAATATTCCTCAAAAAGTATCACTGAATATCGGTATTCTCTATCTTAGTGTCTATGGGGCGTGAGTAGAGGAAAGGTGCCTAATATGAGACACACTTTTTTAAATCCATTTTAAGGACCTAAAAGTAAATGCAATTATATTTTTTATTATGGTAATAATATCTTGCATTATTTAATTTTACCATACATTTGTCATATTTGCAATATTAAACAATCTTTCAAAGTAATTATCAAATCTTCACAAAAAGGCATTTTTTTGAAATGAAGTAAAGGTTTCCTAATATGAGACAGTACTAATATTTTCCTTTGATTTTTTTATTACCAAATAATGACATGTGAACATACAATTTTTACATATTCATTGATTTCTGATATCCCTCACTCATTTAACACTACTTATGTTTATTTTTACGACATTGCAGGACAAACAAAATTGTCCTCTGTGACACCGCAATCTTCATGAGCCCAGCGATAACATTTCATGCATTGTGCCCATTTTTCCCCGTGTTTGTCGTCAGAAAAACGCCTGTACAGAACAGACACTCTGCATCATCGTCATCACTGCTGTCTGATTCACCACTGTCATCAAGATGAACATCGGATGCCGAGTCGCTAGATGATTCTTCTGCTTTGAAGTTTCCACTCTTCTCTCCAAATAACTTTTTGGCTGCTTTCTTAGCTTCAGCCGCTGATTTCTTCTATTTAGAGTCTTGCAATTGCTTCACGTAAGGAGATGAAGTTAGTAACGCAGCAGAGCACGAACGCGATGTTAGACCTTCTTGGCCATCTACAGGTGGGTTCGCAATCTGTGGGAGAGGTCTGAGGTCTGATGTCTGTAGGGCTGACAGCTTGACCAACACCACCATCACTAGTTTCATTTTCATTTTCGGCATCTATTTCTTGAGGAGCGTCAGCATGACGATGAATTCATGCTCCCTGAAGATGTTTCTGTTGCATGGGATGAGACCTGTTTTTCTGAAGGCATTCACAGATGCTTCCATTGTTGCTGCTCGGTTGTAAGCTGCCCCAATAACCTGGCTATTAATAATGGGGTGATAACACGACCTGGGTTACTTGCCAACCATGTTTCTATCTATTGGGCATAGTAGGTTTTCAAAGGCCCCATAAATCCGACGTCAAGTAGCCATTTTATGCGTTGAGTGAGGTGGCAAACATACAATATGAACATTATTTTCACGTGCTTTATCTAACACGTCGAGATTCTTCGTGTGGGAATAATGCCCATCAAGAATCAAAATGACAGGGTCATTTGAAGATGGCTTTACGTGGCTCACAAAATGATCAAACCACTGAGTAAAAATATGAGTTTTTATCCAACCACTTGAATGACAAGCTGATATTGACCCTGCAGGTGCACCGTCCATCAATTCTTGCTTCATATTCTTCCTTGGGAAGACCATTAGTGGCGGAACATATGTGCTAGCTGCGTTCATACACGTCACAACTGTGATGACATTTCCTCTTTCTGCCGAAGTCAAGGCAGCAACTTGTCTCTTCCCTTTCATAGCAATAACCTTGCTGTGTTTGTGCTGCACAGTCGTCACCCCAGTTTCGTCAACATTGAAGACTCAGTGTGGGTTATGGTTGACTTTAGATAACACAGATTCGTAAATATCAAAAAATTTCCCCACATTTTCTGGAGTAAAAGCTTTCACTCTTGCTGCCTGAGGAGTTCTCATTGATAAAATGGGATGTCTCTTAAGGAAAGCTCGGAGCTATTTCTTTCCTGCTGAAGCCTTTTCTGAATTGAAAGGGATTCTTCAGCCTATTCCTAACAGCTACCTGGAAGGCCATGCTTCTGATATCCTTAGATTTAAGAGCATAAAATCGCTCTTCCATTGCAAGGCAATATTTCACTAGTTCATCTTCCAGTTGAGATGAAAGAACAGGCCTTCTGCCAAGATTAACCTGTACCAACTCCCTAATAGCAAGGTCCAGAAAACATTCCAATTTCAGATCATAAGACTAGTCAAAGTAATCCCTATTTATGGTAATTTAATCAAAATAAATGCAATTTCAATATTTTACTACAATAAATGATAAAATTTTGTTATCTTATGATAGTATTGTATAAATTACGTATAAAACAAATTGTGAGAGAACGAGTTCCCCCAATATGCGATAGGTATCGTAATATGCGACACTGTCGCATATTTGGATCCCCTTACTATCGCATATTAGGAATCTCGCCATCTTACACAAAGAATCACGCACATGCTAACAACGTTCGATGGAAAATGAACCTAATTGTCAATAATTATAGGTAATACCGTCACAAATAACATCAATAAAAGAGTACAATAATATCCACTCGCCTTTAAGCAGAGATAATGTCTTAACACCGATGTCACAAAAACTCCAAACGCTATAAATTTTATAAAAGCCTCTACGTACTATGTCCGACTCAACAATGGCATCCCACTCACTGTGTCGTCGTCGGACAAGCTAGAGATGTGTTTAAGAAACTTTCCACCAGATTTCAGCACCTACCATGAGCACAGTTGAGGTGTCTCATATTAGGGAACTATCGCATAATAGGCACCTTTCCTCTATAGCTTAGGTTATCATCTGCCTGGCGCCAGGTGCACTTGCTAGTGGGTTAGTACTTCCATACTTCACATGAGGGTGCTGTAAGCAATGCATGATAGTATGTAGTTTGCTACGAGTGAATTAGTGTTAGCAGATGCGGCGAAGCTTTATCAAAGGCCAACTAAACTTCTTGTTGCAGTAACATGGTCAAACAGTGGCGTAGTAAGCAAGTGAATTAACCACATTAGTGGCATGAGCTAATATAAAAGTTGGATTTCGTATCTCTGAATTGTTTCTTGAACTTCAACTTGAATGTTATTTCTTCACATCTTAGAATATTATTATAAATCTGAAAAATATAACTTCAATCATCTTTCAGGTTTATTTATTTATTATTATAATTTTTTTTTTTTTTTTTTTTTTTTTTTTTTTTTTTTTTTTTTACGCGTATGGTAATTTGAGTATTTTGTTATCTCACTGCCCATACTAAACAAAGCTTCCCAAATATTTTTTCTTAGCGACTCGCTCATTTGAGCCTGGATAGATTCAAGTTACAGGTCGGAATCCCGTGATGGCCTATTGAAGGGCTCTGCCAACTTCCGCCTTCAGAGATTTTGGGAAATCTTGAAAAACCGAAATCCGAATGGGTGCAGAACCCATATACGGAACCTGCTAGATAAGCGGTTAACTTTCGGATTTGGGAGTATACTGATTCGGTTCGCTGTCTGGCCATGCAGATTATAGTTTTCCATAGTTTCCCAAAGTCACTCCGGGTTCCTTCAAAATGCTATGGCTCACGGTGCTATTTGTTGCTTCTGCTTGATCCTACCCCAGACTTAATTACATCAAAGGGGAAGTGTCTCTCCTAGAATTTATCCACCTTAGGCGGTTATTATGGAGAGAGTTAACCGTTCCATTGCAGCTTGTCTTGGTGATGTAACTGGGTTGGTTTCACGTTTCGTTGGAGACTGTGATGGTGTGTGTACAGTGTGTTCGTGTTTTGAATGCAGTGTGAAAGAACGGTCTGTACACCAAGTGGGGCGCCAAGTTTAACCTCACCATGACCAAACGAATCATCACCAAAGTTAAAATTATTCTCAGACATCAAAAACCAAGCAGAACGTTGTAATTTATAATCTGTACAAATGAATCAAGCGTCTACAATAAATGTGGAGAATCACAGCAGGCAAGGATTAGTTAAAAAGTACGTGAATCATGATTGCAACCTGTCCCCACCAATATTCAGCTTGTATGTAGATGAAGCAATACAAAAAGTGGAAGAAAAATTTGAAAGGCAAATAAGGATTCAAGAAGAAACAATTAGTATGGTACCATTTGCTGCAGATGCTCCGCTGTTAGTAGGTTGAGAATATTGATATATTTTTCAATCTTTTAATATTCACGCTCAAGCATCCATTATTCATTTCCGGTTCCGCACAAGCATGTGACTTCCGAAAGTTATTGACCTCAATGCCCCTGCCATCAGATATGCAAGAGGCCTGCAATTGGCTGGAATCCTGGACACAAAGTCGCAAAGTGATTGGTTGTACATCTTGGTACTCACTTCTTCCTGCTATCGTTTCCACATTGTCCAGGGGTTGTTACTGCCAGGAAGTATTTTCTCAGTAGCCTGATTATCTGGATTAAGTTCCTTCATCCAGCTGTTCCTTACTAGAGGCATTTTTGTCAGTATTTTAGTCTTCGCGGTGTTTGTTGATATGGTGGATGACGGTTCCCTGTTATGCTCTTTCCACTTGTACGCCTTTTCACCTCGTGTGTGAGCTCGTATATAAGATGCTGAGTGGGTATAGTTCATCATGTATTGATGTAGACTTCAGGCATCGTGTTTCGATTGGTATAGTTTCATTAACTACGAAGTTATTTTATTTTTAGGAACACACCTTACTGCTGCGAACACATAGCGCAAGGCTGGATTTTTTTTTTTTTTTTTATGGCTTTACGCCTCGTCGACGTCGAGATCATTAGAGGCGGGAAAGGACTGAGGACAAGGAGCAGGAAGGAATTCTGCTATGCCTTTTGAAGTAAGCATCTCATCATTTGCCTGGACTGATTTGGGGAAACAATGGAAAACACAAATATGGATGTCTGGATGGGGATTCGAACCGGCGTGCTGCAGAATGCGAGGCGCGAGACTTTACGATCTTAGGTTTTTCAGCAAACATTTTACTGATCAGCTTTCTGATTGTTGTTTCTAATACTGACGTTTCCCTTGTTGTTGAACCAGTGCTTTTTTAAGTCAGGCTTCGGGAGAACGTTGCAAAGGCAATTGGCGACGAGTTCCTATTTTTTTTTTTTTTTTTTTTTTTTTATTACTTTACGGTCTTCGACGTTGCGGTCATTAGAGGTGGGAAAGGACTGTAGACAAGGAACTGGAATGAATTCGGCTATGGCCTTTTGTAGGAAGCATCCCGGCATTCGCCTGGAGTGATTTGTGGAAACCACGGAAAACCCAAATCTGTATTCCAGGATGAGGATGCGAACCCGCGTCTTCCCGAACGAGAGGCCAGGGTGTTACCGCTCACCCACCACGATTCGTCGCGAGTCCCTATCGTGAACACTCTGGTTGTATTCACAGTTGTTATTTCGACATCGCGGGTGGAGGTTGACGAAAATGTTGCCGCAACAGTTTTGTGCGCTCTGGCTTAGAATAATTAGGTGACCGTATACTGTACTTATAAATAAATCATGCGTTCTACATATATATTTTAGGAGTTAACTGATGTCAAATATCTTTCATAGAACTTTTGCTGCCGTAAATCGTTTTCTCACTCCATTCTGTTACATCGCCAAGTAAAACCAGCTCTTTTCTTGATTTCCTGTTGTTAAGGAAGAAAGTAAATATCTTGTTATTGCCATGCCTTGATCTTAAATGCTTGCCGTCATCATCATTACAGATAAACAAGGTAACATACCGAGAGGTCTCTTCTTCCCTCCTAATTTTAGGGAATGGAATGCATACAGAATAAACGATTGTTACGGAAAGTACCACCGCTATTCAAAGTGTTTTGATCAACCGTGTTTTCCAGAACAGAATTTTACAACACAGAACGAATCTGTGTAAGTGACACTATTTTGCTACAAACTCAACAACGCAATGTTACCATTCATTCACAACTGTAAAACGTGGAACTGAAATGGAAATCAGTGAGTGAACGCAATGCTCAATTTCATTATGACGATAATGGTGTACTGCAAAATGAAATTACATGTGAAATTGGGATTACTTTTCTGAGTTAAAAAGAGCAAAATTTTGAGTGCGTGGTATGAAGAGATTTATGACGTAATTTCGATTCTCGGGTAGCAAACGCCTCTACAATGTTAGTGTGATGAACTTTTGCAAGTTTTAATTAGATTGCATGTTCTGTAACCACCCCTGTTAAGGATTTTCATATCGGTGGTTTTATCATTACTACAGCAATCACAAAGGTAGAATTAATCTTTGTTAAGTTGCGGTTTAGCATAATTAAATGAACCCTTAAATCTGCTATTCGAATCTAATGCGTTGTCTGCAAATCAGTGATTCAGAGCGAGATATTCTCTTCTGTTACTATTACTCTGCGATTCACTAAAAGTGTGTGGCAGAGGGTGCATTGCACCTATCCGAAAGGGTAATAGTTTGGAAGGGATATACGGGATATGGCAGGAGGCGCCCATGGCTATTGTGAGGAACCATCCCAGCATTCGCGTGGAATGATCTGGGAAAACCATGGAAAACCCAGATCATTCTAGAACGTCACGACATACAGAGAGGTCGTAAGCTAGAAGACCGTGTCACACAGCACATAATGTTTGAATCATGGGTATAGAGGTCTTATAACTGATGGGAAACTAAAAGCTAATTTTTTAAATCCCTGTTCATATCTAGATACGAATTCAGCAGCTGCCAGTTTTGGACTTGCGTCACCTGATTACAGGTTTTCACCGCGATTTAGCGCAATGACCTAGGACTAGCTAATGCTGGGATCGTTCTCTGTTCCCGCGTCAGGAATTGCATGTTTCATCAAAGAAATTACATTTATCAGACTCCTCCGCCAATAATATGCTCTGCGACAGAAATACATAAAAAAAATCGGACCCTGTGGAATAGCGGGATTGTGCAAGGGAGAAAAAGAAGTAGGTACTAGCTCTGCATCCAAAACAGTATGCGCAAACGTGATCTGGACACAGTGTAGCAACCATGTTTGTGACTGTCAAATCTGATGGTAAGACCAATAAGGTATAACTGTAGACGAAAGAAGAAGTAAGTACACTGAAGGGCCAAAGAAACTGGTATAGCTGCCTAATATCGTGTAGCGCCCGTGAGTACGCAGAAGTGCGACAACACGACGTGGCATGGACTCGACTAATGTCTGAAGTAGTGCTGAGGGAATTGACACCATGCATCCTGCAGGGCTGTCCATAAATTCGTTAACAGTACGAAGGGGTGGAGATCTCTTCGGAACGGCACGTTGCAACGCAGCCCAGATATGCTCAATAAAGTTCATGTCAGCCGAGTTTGGTGGCCAGCGGAGGTGTTTAAACTCAGAAGAGTGTTCCTGGAGCCACTCTGTAGCAATAGGGAATATACATGAAATTAAAATTTACGTCTAGTATTTTTGTTTTGAAACTTTATTAGTGTAGAATTACCACTATAACGTTTTTTTACTATTTATTCTATTTTTATTTACTGATTTTAATTAATCAAAAGTGCTAAAAATACAAGGGAAATGTAACTTCGCAAAACGCAACGCTATTGGTCGAATCGAATCGTGACGACCAAGTACACGATATTATTGTGAACCAAAGGCGTAGTTGCTGGGAGTTGTAATAGCTTTGCGATTGTGTTGAAGTTTATATTAACATATCAGCATAACTGGTGAGATATTGTATTCTTGCTTCAATATACACACCAAATAATGACTGAAAGCTGTTTTCTGAATGCATAGTCGGATAATCTTCCAAAAATTGATGCTTTCTATGATGACAAGAAATTTTGCAACAAATCCAATTTTACGGCCGGTCAGCTCAGAGCAGTGAAAGCTGCAAGGTAATTAAGTAGATATTTCAATATTCGCATGCAAATAAACAAAATATTCTAGATGTCGGGTATATAGTAAATTATTACCAGTTTTTATCAAATGACAGCGTGGTCTATGTGGTACGATGTTAACTTCATAATTTTCTGACCCGTGTTCAAATCCCCGCAGAACTAAATATTTTTATACTCAGATTTTGTCAGGCTTGACCTTTTTATTTTGTTAAAACTTCATTTACGTTCTTTTACTGAGTGAAATAATATTAAAACAAATCATATTACCTACAATTCAGCGTCATTTTTTTCCTGAAATTCTTTTTTTTTTTTTTTTTTTTTTTATAATGAATTCACTGGTTTACCGACGGATTGTTTTTCCACAACATAAATCAGCCGCACACCCTTAAAAACTTCATTGCAATCATTCGTCAAGAAAGTCTCCATTCTTATATTTTTCACTTTTTGTTAATAAGTTGTTTCGGTGCGTTTTCAATTGAAATAGTTCCTATCATGTTATTTATTTCATCTTCGTCGTTTCTTTACTTGTATATCATAAAGAGGTATTTTAAAACGAAATATGTAGCATTGGGAAGATAGTTTTTTCTTTCTTTCTTCTACACTCGATTTGTTCCAAGAAAGGTTGCGTGTAATTGGTTGAAAATAAAATAGTAGGCTATCCGTGACGAGAAATGGAGCTCGACAAGGAAATTGAAGAACAGGTGACAGTCCAGTGTTGGTGTCGACGGGCCCAGGCGAGGCGTAAAGCTTTGATCGTGCACTCAGCAAGAGTACACGAGTGGAACTTCGGCTCGGAAAGCCCTTATCGAAGATATTTCGTTGAATGGTTTACACGCTGACACTTGTTGATGGGCCAGCATTGACATCCACAGCAATTTACGGAAGGGTTGCACTTCTGTCAAGTTGAACGATTCTCTTCAGTCGTCATCAGTCCCGTTCTTGCAGGATCTTTTTCCGACCGCAGCGATGTCGGAGAATTGATGTTTTACCAGATTCCTGATATTCACGGTGCACTCGTGAAATGGTCGTACGGGAAAATCTCCACCTCTTCGCTACCTCGGAGATGCTGTGTCCCATCTCTCGTGTGCCGACTGTAACACCACGTTCAAACTCACTTAAATCGTCATAATCTGCCATTGTAGAAACAGTAACCGATTAAACGCCTGCGCCAGACCCCTGTTGTCCTATATAGGCGTTGCCGACGGCAGCGCCGTACTCTGAGTGTTTACATATCTCTGTGTTTGCATACGCATGCCTTTACCAGTTTCTTTGGCCCTACAATGTAGTTTCTACAATACTCATACAACCTATCAAACTACCTTTCTCAATAGCAAATGTTCGCATGTTATATAATATGTCGTTCCAACAAATATTTTATGAGGTGTAAAGAAAATGATGTTAAACTGCTCTCTGACACCTGTAACATTTTAAAGGCAATTATAACTTTAGATACTCAGAACTTCTTTGCTTTAGGGCAGCAATCGCTTTTTGACCTTTCCAAGTTAAAGGAGAAGTCGCCGCTAGAAGCCACGTAATACATGTCTTACTTGGTTTTGTCTTGGTCATGGATATCATTAAAATTCAGGAGCAGTCAAGTGCCAATATGGTAAGTCGTTTTATTCAGGCTGGATAAGTCGCTGATTCGAATCTCTGTCAAATTTGAAATTTTTACATTTTGTTAACGTGATATCCCCCTATTACCAAATTATGCTTTGAATATACGAATTCCTACATGTAAACTCTGCAATTCGAATTTCAAGTCAAACTGTAGGCTCATTTTACCCAGTAGCTGTAGCCGTTTTCATGTGTGGCTTATCCGGCAGAAGAGTATTGCATGCAAAGATGAAAGGTAAGGTATCAAAATGTCTTTATGGGCTTTCTGGCAAAAAGCCCAAAGGCCTGTTTATTTATTTATTACGACTGAGGTGGGCTACTTTCTGGCCACAAAGCTAAAGTTGAGGGAGCGTTCAGCTGATACTTCCTGGCTGCTGACAGCTGCCGCGTCGCTCTGATATGAGGAAGTTATTACTCGCAGTGTCAAACTTTCACTCGGCACCCACACTGCCTCAGGGCTTAAAACTTCGTCTGATAGAAATGTGGAAAAGTTTATTCATTTCGTGTGTGAAAAATCAGATTTTTTTGCTTTCTGATTTTTACTAGAGAGGTACTGAACCTCCGTATTTGTTTGTGATGGAATTTGTTTTACACATGAAGCAGGCCTCATATGTGAGCGCTATTCCTTGAATATTGCAGTGATGGGTTCCCGACTCATAGTAGAGCAACTGAAAGTAATACATACCCTTTTACATTACACTCATGAGCATTTTTCAGAAACATGTTAGAAAATAAAGAACTATAAAACCAGAACATAGTATGCGAATGGTGTGAATGAAGACAGACGGCTTTCGAGTATCGGATTGTGGCCAGAAATCTTGAAGGTTGGACATAAATTTAAAATTGGTGTAAAAGCAAACAGAATAGTTAAGAATTCTAGGCAATAACTAGGATAAAAGATTGTGTTGAAATTAATCAAAAATTTGAATGTTGGAATTTCATATACAAACGTGGGTTTGAGTAATCTTGTCTTGTATACTATATATTCTTGAAATCTGGACAGTAAGGGACATGGAGAGAAAAACAATTGAAACATCTGAAATCGGATTTTACAAAGATTAATGAATATTAAATGGGTGAATCTTTTCATTTATGAAGAGGGGATAAAGAGAAATACAGCACCTACATACTATAACAGGGAAGTGAGACGTCTGAAAGAGGTTGGGGAGACGAGAACATAACTGAGTTAAGAAACAGCAAGGCAGTAGGGAATTCTTGAAACATCTAACCAAAGACAAGGATATTTATGAGAATCGCAGTTAGTAGGCTATATGCAAGATGTAACTGCCAGGGGAGGTCAATTTGGTAGTGTAACACTAGATCTTTCAAAGGCCTTTGACAGAGTGAGCCATAAAATGGTGCTAAATAAGGCAAAAACTTTTAGTGTTAATAAAAAGGTGATTTGCTGGGTAGAAGAATTCCTAAAAGGTAGAAAGCAAATCGTCAAGGTAGGAAACGCAGTATCAGAAGTAGGAGTGAACATGGGAGTACAACAGGGTAGTGTATTGGGACCATTGCTGTTCATTTTTCTGCTGAATGATTGTGGTAAAGGTTTACTGTCAGAAGTTAGATTGTTTGCAGATGACATAATGTTGTATAATTGAATCAAAATAATAGAGGACTTTAAACAGCTGCAGGGTGATCTAGATATGATAACTAGCTGGGTGAATCAACATGGCATGAAGATAAAGGCAAAGAATAGCCTGTTAATTAGGCACACAGATAAAAAGACAACGGTTGATTATAATTATAAAGTGGGGAAGGAGCTACTTATTGAAGACTCGAAATGTAAATACCTTGACATAACGTTTGATGGAAGACTTAACCGCAGGACACATTGGACAGGTAGTAGAGAATGGGTTCAAAATCCTTCAACTGTTGGATAGAGTAATGAGGGGAAGTACTAGAGAAGTAAGGGCATTGGGGTAAAAAACTCTGGTCAGATCACTGCTGGAATATGGTGATGTAGTATGGGATCCACATTTTGTGCATCAGATACAAGAGTTGGAGGAAGTGCAGAGAAGGGTTGCCAGATTTGTCTTTGGAAATTACCACAAAACACAATCGGTATCTAATATGATAAAGGAGCTGGAGTGGGATTCATTGGAGGATAGAAGGAGGGTGAAGAGAGTCATGGGAATGTACAAGGCCTATATTGGTGATGAAGCGTCGAAAGACATTGGTGGGAAAAATTGAGAGAGGTGCTTGTAAGGGTAAAGATGGTCATGACCACAAGCTACCACTTGATTTCAGAAACAACGGTGTGGAAAAATTTTCTTTTGTAGGAAAGGGTGCAAGGGATTGGGATAAATTGCCAAGAGAAGAGATGAATAATTTACCGAAAACACTGAAACAATTTAAAGTAAAAATTTGATGAGGCTAAAAGTGGGCTGGAGGAGGAAGTGAGATGATTGGGTGTGTAGGGAGATTGACACCGGAGCGTGTGTTCCATCGCAATTTTATCAATTATTGTTATCAATAAAAGTGGAAAGAACATTTAGATGAACATTGTGAGAAAAATGCAGTGTAGTATTTCAAATGTTGAGGCTTTTGGGTCTGCAAGAGGTAAGAACTGTAGATACAGATTATGGAAATATACAGTAACAACTCCAAAGAAGATCTAAGACAAAGAAGTTATTCCGAGGAGAACCAATGTAATAGTCTAGATAAGCAAAAAAGTTACATTAAACTACTATAATGGTAGCACTTATTTAAGACATATGCGTAGGGGATATGAAGGTTACGGAAATAATAATAAAATTTAGATCCTGGTCGCATTATTCGGTGACGCATATCAGAAAGTGTCGATCAAGTGAGAGCATATGGAGGAAATCAAAATAAGAAATTGAGAGATCCAGCGTTAGTGATTTCTTCATTTACCTTCTTTTCACTAATAAAAGCTATATAAAATAAACAATCCATTTACGTAACGTGAAACTGATTTATTAATATGTGGTATTTTGGTCAGTATATTGTGCGAAATGTTTTCCGAGAAAGTATGATAGACTATGTAATTGTTCTATATTGATTTTGATGCCTAAAATTTTAGTTAAAGGATATTAACATGTGGAATTGTGCCAACTACCACATTTCTGGCGTTTTCAATTAATTTAGTGTCTGTGTTATTATGTTCAAAGCAATGTTAAAATTCTTCAACTGATTGAAGTCTCATTTAAAATTATTTTCTTTTAATTCCAAGTACTTTTATTTTAATAATAAACTGTTGTTGGTGACACTGTTTGGAATTCTGGAACGTGTAGTGCAACTTCATTTCCTCTTCTGAGTTTCCTTCCTCCGTCGCCGGTACTCTTTCATTCTCTGGATCACTCTTGTTTTTTCTTCCTCTAAAAATTCCCTCTTTTTCCTGGTTAGTTTTTCTTCAGTCAGGTCCTTTACCTCCGCAATTTCTCCTCTGAATAATTCCCTGTCTTATATGTCTTCCATGCTGATCCCACATCTTTTCAGATCCTGATGGAACTCTTCACCCATGGAACTTTAGTCTTCCTGTTCTCTTAAAATTCGAGCCATTCCTTCTGGTTCCATTCTCTTGATGTGTCCATAGAAACTAATCTCCTTTTCTTAAATGTATTTGATACCTTTTCAAACTTGTCGTATAATTCTTGGTTCGATCTCAAACGGAAATTAAATTCGCTTCCTGTCACTTTTTATGGTCCCAAGATTTTCATTAGAAACTTTCTTTCTTTCTTTTCTAATTCCATCAATCCCTTTCTGGCTAGTGTTTCTGCTGCGTATAAACATTCTGGCTTCACTACCGTACTATAGTGTTTGTAATTCGCCTGATGGGAGAGTAATTTTGATTTTTATGTCTTTGGACAAATCCTGAAAGCTGTTTCCGTCTTTCTCGCCCTATCTTCAACTGTAGCCTTTTCATTAACATTGGGAGTCAAAATTTCACCAAGGTTTTTGAACTTCAGTGATCTAATATCACCATATTTAGTTTTTATTGTCCATGTCTGGTCTTTTGCGTCTATGTTCATGTATTCCGTTTTTTCAAACGATATTTGCAGTCCTGCCTCCTCAGCTGTTTCCTTCAAGACTTCTATCTGTTTGACTGCAGGCTCCAGATCTCTTGCAAAGAACACAATGTCATCCGCATAAGCGAGACATTCAAATGTCAAGCCATTCTTCTGGTGTCCTAGTCTCATTCCATTTAGGATGTTTGACTGGCACATCACTTTCCGCCATCCTCTGATGACCTTTCCCAAGGCGTAGTTGAACTATTGCGGGGATGGCCCGTCATCTGGCATTACTCCAGTTTTGATCTCAAAGGGACCTGACAGTTCTCCTAAAAATTTAACTACGGATCGAGTGTTCTTTAAAGTTTACTGTATTAGTGATGTTGTCTTATTGTCTATTCCGAATTCTTTCAAAACCTTTATTAGTACATCCCGGTCTACAGTATCATACGGTTTCTTGAAGTCCGCAAAAGTCATGATCACCTTTTTATCCCCTGCTAATGCCTTCGTTTTCATCAAGGTCTTGATAGTGAAGATCTGTTCCGCACATGATCGTCCTTTCCTAAATTCTGACTGATATTCTCTTAGTTGACGTTCTATGTGTTTATCTATTCTTCGCTGCAGTGATTTGGAGAGTATCTTGTACGCCAGAGGTAGTAGTGATATACCTCTGTAATTATTCAAATTTGATTTGTTTCCCTTTTTGTGTAATGGATGGATAACAGCGTCCCTTCACTCTTCTGGTATCTCTTCTTTAAGCCAGATTTGCTGGATGAGTTTTTAAAGTTGGTCTATTACCTTCTCTCCAGCAAACTTATTAACTTCAGCAACAATGGAGTCTTTTCTAGATGTCTTGTTGTTCTCAAGGCTCCTTATACTTTCTCTTATTTCCTTCGTATCTCGTGGAGCCGAGTCTGGAAGTATAGTACTTGTTCCATAAAATGTCATTTCATTCTGAGCGGGTTCACAGTTAAGTAGTTGCTTAAAGTATTTAGCCAGATGTTCGCAGTTTTCTTTATTGTTTAAAATTCCTGAAGCAAAGGTTATGTGGAAAGTAACCTTGAATTTTTGACTTAAGCGTTCGATAGAAATCTCTGGTGTTGTTTCTATTAAAGTTTTCTTCTGTCTCTTTTAGTTGCTCCTTCTCAAATTTGAGTTTCACTTTTCTGATGACCTTAGCTGTTCTTTTCCTTTCGACTTTGAACTCTTCAAAATTTAGTTTCGTAGAGTTCCATCTGTTCGAAGCTACAGAACGCCTTTGTAGAGCATCTTCATATTTATCGTTCCACCATGGTTGTTTCGTCTTCTTGGATAGGAAAATCTTTTTTTTTGCTACTTCCTGTATTCTCTGGACTATTTTGTTCCATTTATAAGAGTCCAACGTATCCAGGTCCTTCTGATACATTTCAATTATTTCTTTGTTCATTTTCAGTTCTTCTATTCTATATTTCTGAATCCCGGGAGCTCTCTTAGTTGCATTGCTGGGGATTAGTTTCACTTTAACCTTCGTCAGATAGTGATCTGAGTCAATGTTAGCCCCTCTCAGTACTCTGAAGTCATTACTTCTCTTGGATTGGCAGCAGCTACAATATCAATTTGAAACACTCCTAACATTGGACTGGGATATTGCCAAGTCTTCATCTGCTTCGCAGACTTTTTGAAGTGAGTGGACAAAACTTTCATGCCAAATGATTCACAGACATCTATCAGTCTTTCACCATTTCAGTTGGTCCTATGGTGAGCTGGGTATTCTCCCACCACTTCCACTTCAATTCTTTTACAATTTGGGCATTGAAGTCTCCCATTAGGAATTTAACATGTTTTTCTGGGGTTCTGAACAGCTCCTCTTCAAGTTGAGACAAAATTCTTCCACCTTATCTTGGTTCTTCCAATTGTCTTCATTAATCGGAGCGTGGGCATTGAAAACAGTGTAGAATTTGTTTCCACTTCTTAATGTTAAAATAGATAGCCTGGGAGAAGGGGATCTGAGGTCTACTGTGGATTCTGTTATCGAATTATGAACAAAGAAAGTGTTTTTGATTTTTTATGGGTTTGCGGGGTAATGGATCCTCCGAATGATCCAAACATGATGGTGTAGGGCCTCCAGAATCCTTTGCCCTACTTGGACCAGAGAACTGGCCCCGGATTGAACCTGCTGGGGTAGTATTTTCCGTACGTTTTGCCATCACGATAGTTGCGTGAAGCTTGGTTATTGGGATAGAATTGAGCTCCATCCGAGAGTAAAACCAAGTTTGTAAGACCTGGAATTTATATGAGCAGCCGTTCCTAACATGGAAGCAGACGCCGACCAGGGAGCCGTCCGATGCGGGTACAGACGTGCCTGGGTTTAATATTTTCTCTTTTTGCAGGGTTTATTCCGCTAGGTTCTTTCGCTTTCTAAGCCGTTGGGAAACACTTCCTCCACCGCCCTTGAGACTGTTGACCATCTTCGCCTAGTTACCCTAGGTAGGGACCCTATATCAGGGTGCTACCATCCGGAGTCAGATGGACCCTGGTTTTTTAACGAGGTTCATACTCCTCCTGCTCCTCCTTTGTCACCACTTGCATAGTGAGGCCCCGGGCTTGCAACCGGCAGTGGCGGAGTTTCAAATTTTGTTATTTATTGTATCTTTGCTATTTTGACATTCATTTTGAAGACTTTTAGTCAGTAAATGTAAATTAAAATGCAACTGAAGTTTTCATATTTAAACGCTATCTTATCACCAATTTTGACAAAGTTAGTAACTTAATATCCACTTGGTGACTGTTTCAATCTGCCATATTGAAGTTTATTAAGCGTCAACGTAGGTTACTCCGAGACAGTGCCGTCCGTGTTAGGACAACTGAGTCTTGTAATATACGACTCACACTACCTGCTTCAGTAATTCCCATGTAGAAATCGAGACTATGGATCTCTATCTTTTACAATCCGGGGTTAACTTTTACAGAAAAACAGTGGTGTGGAACCTTTAACGAGTAAAACAAAAGGAATGGTAAGAAATTAAACATCACAAAACAACTCTCTGTAAACGGAAATTGTGAAGTTAGTCAATAAGTGTCATTAGCGAACGCACTCATTAACAATTCACGTGAACTCCATTTTTTTTTTTTTTTGTCACACTGTTGTTTACAAGCTGCTGTTTCAAGTCTTGTAACAACTATATAAAATTTACCTCTTACATTTTTGGTCTTCATCTAAACTAAAAAACTTATCCTATGTTTTATCCAACCATACTATACGTATATTAGTTTTTAATAATTCTAAGATGGAAAGTTTCAATTACGATCTTAGTAACTGAAACTTGGAATAATCAGTATCTTCACATACAAAAATAATTTTTAATAAATTACTCGTACACTACTGCCGAATTACTGGAGTTATGGTGACCTGGCTGTGGCCAACTCAGACTTCCATATTCGGGACAGGTGTATATTTATTTGTATGCAACTTTTAGTGGAAATTTTGTATCTGACATTATGAGAAGAGGAGAATTATTGTAATTAGAGTAGAATTAGTAAGCCTTATCAGTTTGAAGAACGGTATGATTGTGGGCGCAAATGTTTGCATAGAGGCGAACGCTAAGCCGCAGACCAAATGTTCTGTACTTAGTGGTAACTCGTAACGAACATCTGCTCCATCTGGGGCGTAATGGGTGCTATTGATCAATGCGCAAATGCTAGCTTTAGATAGACGAATTTTTTTAAAAAAGTAAACGCATTGAAAACATTTACACTAATGAGTGTTCTAATCTTCATTTAGTACCATGTATGGTGCATTGCAGTGCGGTAACTCTGTTCAACTCCCGTCACAATGCTCGGCAGCCATGTTGCCGTTGTCGAACAGTTCGTGCTAATAACAGGCTACTTCTCGCAATCGTCTAGGTGAACACTACGTAGGTTTCTATGCAATAAATATGTTCCTAACAAAGAAAACAAAATGGCAAGTGCTACCGTGCTGGAAGATCGCGACCCGTCTTCTTTCCCTTAGACACACTGCGCTATAAGTATCCCACTGATCTACAAAACGAGGGACCAGAAAGAAGAGATATACACGGAATATTCTGAAATTATCTTAGCATTGCGTTGTATTTTGAAGTCAAGAACTGTGACAGCAAAATTATTTTCCCAAGTGTTTATATTATTTTTGATCTTTCCATAAATTAATCCAGGATAATTTGGAACACATTCCTCTCCTGCGGCCTCTGCCCTTCCATCATTCATCGTCTTCCACTACTCTTCTGTTCCCTCCTTTGACTCGTGCACATTTTTGTCCTCTTTTGAACCAGCTGCTATCGTCTCGGTGCTTCTTTTATTCCAATTTCAAACTGCAAATTTTCTTGGGCTCAATTTCTTGATTTATCCACACAGTGTTCCTCTAACCTCAGATTCTTGATCTTTCTGTTTGACTCCGTAACGGATCCTCATTAACTTCTTACCTTATATCCCTGTTTTGCACTACGTGATTTAATCATCCACTCCTGACAACTTTCATCGATATTGGTACAAATTAAGTCCAATAAATAATTCCACCTCTATGGCAACTTCCTGCTCCACATCAGTCCTCTGAAAGGCGGCGTCCATTAACTACGTAACCTTAAAATAGGGGCGAGGGGTCGGCTAAGGAGAGGGGGGTCGATACAAATCTCACGCTAAACAAATGGTCTTCAAAATTAAGGGTCAATCTCACGTTAGGAAGGGGGGAGGGGGGAGTGGGGTACAAATTTAAAAAAAACTCTCGTAATTAATGGAAGTCCCCTATGTTCTTGAAGTGGTTGTCACAGACGGTAGTATGAAAGAGCATTATAATTTCTCAAAGAGACTCCGTAAACTTATCATTGAAGCTTGGAAATCCGATTTGCGATTGTATTTAGTCATGAACGCTAGACGTTTGACGGCCTCGATATTGTGGGAGCTAGTGGGATAGCTCCATATGATGGGTCTGCGGTTTGATGTTATTTAAAAAATACAGCCTCTAGGCACTTGTACTGTACATACATGCACCTAGTGAATCTTCATAAATCTCATTTCTAACAGATATACGACAGAAAAGGGATAATGACGATACCTAAACAGGTACCAGTGATAGCAATGAAAGAATGATGAATGACAAAATGGTCCGTTAAGGCATGAATAGTAACAATCGTGA
Source organism: Vandiemenella viatica (assembly GCA_031002005.1). Lineage (NCBI taxonomy): Eukaryota > Metazoa > Arthropoda > Insecta > Orthoptera > Morabidae > Vandiemenella > Vandiemenella viatica. The sequence goes on along the minus strand of JARYHS010008075.1, from coordinate 97,356,070 downwards.
AAATTAGTACCAAAACAAATTTTACGACATAATCATTTGGTGGTAGAGTTTCAAGTTGCGATGTCTGTTGTATCTAAATATACCACGGTAATTGCACAGGACAAAAGTCCCTTTAGCTTAGCCTGGCATCCAAACAAATACGATTTGTTAATGTCTATACAGTTTAAGATATGCGAGTTTCTGATGCCCCCACCTTGGCTTTTCTTAAAGTTGATAATTTTTAATCCAGCAACAAAATAAAAAATAATGTATTGGAAATAATTCCCTGAAGTTTCCAGAAGAACTACTACATCAATTTCGTATTCAAAATACCCAGTGTCCACTTCAGAATGATCCATTTTAATTTTATTTATTTATCGTCCTTTACCACAGCTATTAATCAAGCAGTTTTAGATAGTGATTAGTTCACAGTTGTTTGTGGATTTTAATGGATAAAAACTAAATATATGTAGGAGTACACTCACAAAAGCGCAAATGGTTTAGAGCATGTATCACTATATGCAGTGAATCACTACATCACTCACTTAGCACACTGGAACACAGTACCAGTTAGCAAGAAAACCAGAAGTGCCTTCCCTGCTTGGTCGGCAAGCTGGTAGTCCTCTCTGAGATAGCTATGGTCTGTCTATTCATCCCAGAAGGAGTTCACCACAAGGCTCCTTATGTGTAAACGTCTGGCCATTAAGTTGAAGATTGTAATGGAATATTAGCTAGGTTTGTTGGTCCCAACGAGTGCAATGGTTCGGTATCCTTTTGAGTTTCACAAGGTGGAGGCTGACCAATGGGTCTGGCTGGGCCAATAGTTTCAGAGTCAATTCTGGCGGGATGATGTTAGCAAGTAAGAAATAATTAAATTACCGATTGGAGAGAGGTATGTGATTTTCAGTGGACTTCGTTAAGCAGGGTAGTAGCTACGCTGTCTGCGGGAGACACTAGCGAGTTGAGTTGAAGCTACTGTGTAACTATGAAGACAGAAAGCGCAAATGGAAGGTTAATTGAGTTAGTGGGACATTAATGAGCCACGTGAGACATAGAATTGAGCTGTTAGGCTCTCAGTTTTCTATTGCAGCAGTGGACTGTATAACGTGTCACAACAAACATTTAGAACATGCATAGCTGTAGTCATTACTCATTACAATGCCATACACACGCAAACTAAAGTGTAAAGACGATATCAGGCTTCAGAGATTTGTACTGTTTTAACATCCGAACGAAAATGCATTACTTGCTTTTCAAATCGCTTTAAGGAGAGAGACTGGTCGGAAAGAAGAGGCAATAGAGATTGAGATAATGTGAGTGTAGTGGTATTTATTAATACCGATATACTTGAAATAAAAAACGCTATAAAAAGTAAACCTCTAATTAACGAATATGAATTCAATAGGGCAGCAACTACCAAAAAAAGGGGAGAAAAGAAACATGCAATATTGAAAGCTGATCGTTAGCCGTGCAAAATAGAAACAAGGGGGCGATTGTGGCGAGGTACTTTGACGGATTTGTTGGCTGTCTGGATAAAATTGTTAATGGCAAGAACGTTCTGAATAATGCTTTAAAAAAAAAAAAAAAAAAAAAAAAAAAAAAAAAAAAAAAAAAAACTATGCACGTCTGCTGCGAATGAATAAGATGTGTATGTAATCATCAAGTGAGTTTTTTTCTCACGTTTATAAAAAGGCACAACTTGTATGCCCGTTTTGTACAAATTACTGATGAAATATCCTAAGACCAATTATTGGACGCATTCTGATAATGGATGAAATGACTCATCTCAGCTCCAGTATGTCCTGTAGCTGGTATAGGTCATATGGATATAAAGTACTACCCTTAAAATGCACAATGTTTAATATTGTTTTATTTCATATTACGTGTATGGCCGAAGAACATTAAAAGTCTCACGTATATCCAGTGATAAAATTCGCCTCTGCTGTGACAAGTGTAAGACAAACTTCCCGCCTGAGACGTTCTTGGCGATCTTCGAGCGAGATACTTAAATTAAATGGGAGGTCCCACTGCAGATAAAATAGGATGTGATTTTACAATGAGCCTTTTGTTCAAGGTAGGAAGTAACGGGACTCAAAATCTCATAAAGAAAGGAGTAAACGTACGACAAGTCCTTGAAAGCCGTCTTTGGAAATTTTTGTGTGAATTTATGCATAATGCTGGTTTGCTTAGAATTAGTTGAGTTGCAGGAGAATATTAAGATTCGATACGGATTAGCCAGTCACACTCTTATAACTGAACACTTCGCGTACATGTGACAGCTCGCTTAGTCAATAAAAGGTGAGAGGCACTTTAAACAGGTATGTAAACGTAAGAGTTCAAAGAATGAGGTGAATTATTAATCGTAAATTACAATAAGAAATTCATGATTAACCTTCTTTGCTGTAGGATTTGATATTGTAATTCATTTCCATTAGTTCCAAGTGTCATTTAAACTACATATTTTATAGACGAAGAGACATGGAGCTGTAAGTCATAAAAGTAAATAAAAAATTATACCTGCTCAGACCAAGAGATGAATTAATTTATGTGTTCTCTGCTATGTATTCATATGTTGGCTGTAAGATTTACCTACTGTTGAGAAATTACAACGCCCTTTCAGCTACACAGAAAATTGCCTCTTACCTTCTCGTAACCTTCTGAGCACTTTTATGGCCCCCAAAACACTAAACTTCGCAGAAAAGTGATCTGTAACGCCACGTGGAAGTGCCTTACTGTCTAATAGCATCGCCAACAAGCCTTTCCAAACGACGAAATCCTTCGACAGGAATGGTATCCCGAAGTGATGCGTGTTCTTGGCACGAAAATTAACGCTTTTACAAAGAACATAAACCTGCAACTTTATCCATCCGTTGTCTCTACAGTATGCAACAACATAATCACACCAATTGGGGAGTGAGTGTCTGAGTGCTGATTATCAATACTTAATTCGATTATTTTTTAAAAAGATAAAAATGTAAATATGGATCAAATACCGAGATTTAAGTGTTAATAAATAAAACAAACTGAAGAAGTCATCTACATACACAAATTTTATCATATTTATTTCTTCTATCGAGGACCTAACCAATAAATTACTTATAAATGGGCCAATTATAGTTGAAGAACTTACCGTAGACGGATATTACGCAGTAAATGGTAGAAAATCAAAGTGTAAAGAACCACTGCAATCTCTAAATGTAAATTTTGTATGATTATTATATTTATTTTCTACAATATCGTAAAAGATTAGAGCACAAATATTATATACGCCTAGGCTGTTACGGGAATGAAATGTAGTTCAAACAAGTTTGGCACGTGAACCGTGGGATTGTGCTGTGAAAATACGGCATATCGAACACTGGCGGTGACATCTTCAAGCGTAACACGATCTCTACTGGCAGACAGACCGATCATTTCGTAGCTTATTTCACAGAAATAATTAACAAAGGTATAATTAATGAACCATTATAGATCTCCTGACTATTGTATGAGACTTCCGCATCTTGAAATCTTGTTTAGACGCTTAATCTGCGGATAAGAATTTGTTTTGTTAGCAGTGTGGCACTTTGAGATCTTTTAGATTCTGTGAGCAGATGAGATTACGTTCTTTGGTTCAGCAACGAAAGTGGAAACATTGTCAGCATATATAAGTTTCACACTTTTCGCAGGCGTCATTATTTGCGCAGCGTTTTTTGTAGATTTTGCCCATGTTTCAATGTCAGCATATGCTGTCAGGTTCGTTTTCAACTCTAAGGAGGTATTCTCCCATATATTTCAGTAAGCACAACAATATTGTAACAACTAGCTATTAAACGGGTAAAAATGATGGGTTTAATGCAGTATTCTTGCAATTAATTTCTTCGAAGTTAGTTAACTAACTAGAATTGTTATTAAATAACGCTCATAACCTTAAAAATTATGTAATGTTGCTCATATTTTTCAGCTATCAATAAAGCGATATCTATGGACATAAAATATAATAAAATCGTTTACATCAAATGAATATAAATAATCGAAAAGCAATTCATAATTAGTATGCGAATTTAAATGAAGTACATACTTTATTGTTAGTTTTGCAGTATTAATTTTAAACCATTTGCGAAACGAGAAAAGGTATCCTATATTCTCATCTCGCGCAGGGCCGGCGCTGGGATTTTCGGGCCCGGTGTAAGCGTTCTTAGCAGTTGGAGGCCCTCCCTCATACCAAATAGGTGACCTTTCTTTATTAGTTCTACAATTTGTCGAGCGGGGTTCTCCTACAGCGGTGATTGGGCCCCTCGTCAGCCGTGCGGGCCTGGATACATTTCACCCGCTTACCCCCCCCCCCCCCCCCCACCCCCCCTCCCCTCCCCGCCAGCCCTCAGCTCACGATAATAGCGATATCCCCCTGATATCGCTGAAATTATGTCTGGCCATTACTAGCCCGCCAACGAAGGCCGGGAGCGTGAGAGACACGATGACTTTTGGAAGCAGCTGGTGTGAAGCGGAGTGCGCAGACGCGAGGCGGGCGGCGCGGCGGGACGGCGGCTGCTGCTGGAGACAGTGTCCCGCGCGCCCTCGCCTCGCCTCCCTGCCAGCTGGAGGACGCTCTGCTCTCAACAGGTGCGCTCCACCGACACGCCAGCAGTTTACCCATATAACGCACTATTTAAAATTTACGTAATGGTTAAATGTTCCGCTCGATTGAATCCAAATTTTGAAACCGGTTTTGAACGATATGTCTATGCTGAGAACGTATCACTAAAGATGAGATTTTGTTTGATTATGATAATTTCACAACAGCTGATGACACAATTTTGGGGTTGTCACTTGATAAAATATTAGTTTTTCTGTTTAGCTGAACATATCTAGTTTCGAACTTTTTTTCTGGAACTGCTCCATTACACAGAATGTTTGACTACAGCTAACTGAATACGAAATTTCTTGACTTAAGCGCCACTCATAGTTTAATTGAAATTTATGACGAATTATTTCATTCTCGTAACGGTACGGTCAAAAACTATCATTGAAATTCAATTAACACTTATATTTCACAATTTCAATCAGAATGAATTTTATGGATCCAAGGGAAACAGTTACCAGCTGGCAATTTCATTGCTTATGTTTTCGGTTTATTTTACGATATTATAATACGGCTCCTCTTACAATAATGATTAAATAATGATAAAAATCGGATAAATAGCAAGTTCCCCAATAAGATTTTTTTTTTTTGAATAAGGCTTTTAAAGTCATTCAGCTTTGTCCCATAAGTTTTTATTCTTTTAGTCATTATTTCTCATTTATGCCTATATGACGATTTCTCCGTTGTTACAATGCATAAAGGTAAGCATAATGCAACAACTCGACACTTATTCTAGATCGTCGATAACCGGAGCAGACTCTTACCACGGACTCCTGCGACACGAAGGTACGAGCGCTAGGCCCTGGGCTGCCGTGGTCGGCTTCCTCATCAGAAGGTTTCACTCAAATGACTGGAATCGTTGAAAAAACTTTAACATGCCTATCATTCGTTTTACAGCCACCATCATTATGAGATATTTGCTGAGTGGTTTCATGAAGATATGTTTTGTTGCAAAATTTAAGCCGCTTGAGATTTCGTTTACTTTGCATTTTTATGTTTTTCTGGTTGACATTAGTCTTTTCGATGCACTGAAATTCTCCGTTCTCCAGTACACATAGACATGAGAATAGCATAATATCTCACCAACTGGCAAGTCTGCTGTTACTAACATCCGCATTTGGAAGACTTGTATGATGTTAGTAAATAATAACGAATATCCTTTTGCCTTACGTTTCGGATATATTTACCAAAGACCCAAGATTTTTTGATTAGTGTATAACAAAACGGTAGTACGCTCGTTTCTACTGCACTAAACACTGTCCTGAAACATTTTTACTATAGACTGGTTCTATCTTGGTAACTGATTTAGAGTGACATTAAAATGTGGATCCATTTTAACTTTTAGTCCGTTGGTACAATAAACTTAGTTTCTAGGTGGTTTAAATGCAATTGGTTTAATTTTGTGTTATGTTCGTTCCCATTGTATCTCCACTTCGTCGAAATAATGATGTGAGAAATGTGATTTATTTGAACCGACAGGAAAAAATACATTAGCAGATTTTTTTTTATACATGTTGGTAGAACAAATAAAACTCTCAGGATAGTTGTGTGGACAAACACCTCACTTTAATATTTTTTTCCCCTGAGAAAAATCCTTTGATTTCGTCCGTAAAGCGGCCAGAATTGTAAGAGCGGACAGTAAAATCATTACTAAATCACTGAAAGCTTTCTACGATTCAAGTTACTACATCTGTGGTATCGATACTTAGAAACTGATATTGATGCAACTGGAAACGTCCTGTGCGACAGGTTCATAAAATAAAAAAATAAAAACAAAAATCGTAAGAGTGGACAGATATTACCGTGGCCTAATTCAGTAGCTATAAAGAACTAAATTTCACAATTTATTCATTTTCATGTAATTAGTTCCACTATACGATTATTCGATTAAATATTCTTCACGCTCTTATAGCGTGATGGTATCACTCTCCATAAATATGAAACCAACTGACATACTTACCTATGAACACAAACCAAGAAATCATATTGTCTAAAGACTTTTCAGTCAGTCTACACAACGGCTGACTGACCTACAAATTAATTTATTATTTTAGTTTACGACATAAAATTAATTTAACTTCCCAAATGCCTCAAGGGCGTTTCACATAACGCCATTGTAACGGTTAAACACCGGACTTTCTGCAGGCTACTATGCATCAGTAATAAGAAAATTTGACGCTTAACTGAAATGTTGACCTGGTTTTCTTCAATTTCCCATCATACAGGTACAAGGGATACAAAAATTTGCTGTTTATTCACAGCAATATAAAAGAAACAGTTTAAATACCTCTTGTTAAATTTTCCGCTGCGTTCTGGTAATACTTACTCTAGCTTATGCGTTCATTGAGAAAAACTAATTCTTTCCCTTGCTGATATTTTTCGTACGTCTAGTGTGCGTTTTTTTATCGACACATACTCCGAAAGTTTCGAAATTTTTTCCCATTTGTAGACACGCGTATTTCGCCTTTCAGAAATTTCTAATTGTTTCGCGTTTTATTTTGAAACAAATTTAATAATAACGGGATGTTTCACGGATAAATGCTTTTTTTGTTTCGATTTTACTTGTCGGAGAAATGACACCGCGCGCTGGTTGCCGAGTGACTGAAACTGGATATTGTATTCCCATTTAAATTTGAAGGCCGCTATTCTGCTGTGAAAGTTAGTATTTAATCACTATAAAATCCTGCGTTAGTATGATGAGGCGCTATTGTTTCGCATTTATCTTATGGTGTTAACTTTCAGTATTGTTTCTTCGAATGGATAATAAAGTTTATTTTATGACTAAAGAAGAATATTTCTGTAGTTATTAAATCTTCTTATCAGTTCTTGGAATGCTCAATATTGTTTTAATCTTTTGTAGTTACCACCATGGAAATTATCTTTTGCAAAGAATGGCAGATTCTTGATGACGCTTGAGTAAACTCGTGTCATATCACATTTATTACAGCCCAGTGTTGTTTCTTTCCCTCTGATTCCCTCAAACGTTTAGTCTGGTGGTCTATCATGAATAGATTACAGATTACTTCGAAACTTTAGTGACCCAGTGTTTAGAAGCAGTCGGGAAACTTTTTTACACGAATCAAGTTATTCGTGTTTATAATATTTAACCTTCTGGCGAAGTTTCAGAAATTGTTACTGAAATAGATATTTTTTTTTATTTTCAAAGAAAGCTGTTTCTTCATCACCTCTAAAACGTCTGCTCTCAATGTACCCTTAGATTATAGCTAAAAACGGTGCGATTAAAAAGGAAAAAATAGAAACGTTGATTCGCATACTAAGAAGAATATGAAACCCTTCCACTGACTTGTGTTTCCGAAAGGAGGTTCCGAAATATTGCAATGAGATTTGGTGGCAATGACGAACTCTCGTACGTTGGCAAGATATTGATTACAGTATAAAGCGGTTCACCAATTTTAACAATGAGCATGAAATAATGAGAAAAACCCGAGGTTTCTGAATCTGTGAAGTATTCTTAAAGGAGAATATACTCACCGCTTGGTTAATATTTTCTTACTGTTACTCCATTTTTTTTTCTTAAAAAAGTGCGAAAACTCATAAATATCAACAATATTCGGTGTAAGAAGTAGTACTCCGGCTGTATTATTAGTGAATTTGCTAAAAAGGACATAAACTAAATATTTATGTGGTTCATTTCTTCGATGAATGTGGTGGACTTGACGGTTGATATTAACCGAAAATTATGATCCATATAATGATATAACCTTGTGAAGTATTTTATTTCTTAAAATTTATTTATTAGCTCACTTATATCTCTAATAACAGTTTTATTGGAAAAATTATTTGTGAAAAAGAACAATTGCCTTGGAATTTCCTGTCTACTAAGTTGGTAGCGACTTTATTTTCACATCAATTAAAGATTTTCGAAGACGCAGGAAATGAGATGGCCACCATTCAGCCAAGTTCGATTTTAACGAAGGACTTGAAGAAGAGACTGAAAATTTTATGGCTGGATGTTATGGCCGCTAAGGAAGTTGTTAGGTTTTAATGAAACCATTAAGTTGGCGATATCTTCAGAAGTTATGACTTAAAACCTTCATTTTGTATTCAGATCGCAGCACACTAGTAGACTCTGTTTAAGCGTGAATTGCAACAGTCCCAAAGCACTTAGTCATTAATTTAACGTGTATAGGTTTTGGTTATGTGATCGGCGGATGTAAAATTTCAGTGTATAAGTTTTGTGTCTCAGCTTGAAGAAAGTGGTATGTTTGAAGCATTAGGAGGAATGCGTTTTGAACTAACGAAAATTAATTAAAAATGTTATATTTTTGATTCCTAGTTTCTTAGTAGCCTCCACTTTTAAGAAAGCTTGGGCTACGAATGATTGAAGGTAATGAGACTTACACAATCGGCCGACGATCATTAATGAGCCACTGTTTTCTAGCCGTGACATCATAATTGTAACACACAAATGTTGTGCTCGAAACAGGCAACCACTAAGTGTTCTTCTGCCCATCAAATTTATTCGCGTGTGTTACGGAAACAGATAAACAGAATCACTTATATTAAGAGCGTTTGTCCACGTCTTGGCTAGCTACCTATCTGAGGTAGGCCTACTGCTGTGTCACAGATTGAATTATATCCAAGTAAATGATTCGTTAAAAAGATAGTTAAAATAGTTCTGTTTTATATGTACTGCAGGAAATTTGGTTTTATTGAAACTGTATTCAAGCTACGTGATTTGAGCTGGAGTAAAGATGTGTCGTTCGCAAGTGATCCAGTTCTTTTGAACAGTTCTTCTGAAACTGCGAGTGAGCTGTCGCTCACTAAAAGTGAAAGGTAGTTTTTCTTGGAGCCCCTGAACCTTTTGTTTGGTCAGGGTGTCGAACGGTACGCGGTCTCGTTTGAACTAACTTCAATCCAGTGAGTGCCAATAATAAGTATCGGCTTTGTCAGTTTCCGCCACGCATCGCTCGCCTGTTGTCCCCTCCACCCATGTTCGTTCTCTGTACTACACCACCACGCCAGCCACTGTTTATCCTCTCCGCTCAACAGATCCAGAAGAACTAGTTCGTTCGTTCTACGTTCTCTTCTTTCTGGCGACAGGTGAGTCGCTCTCCGTTCTAGCGCTCAACGTAGCAGTGCCAGTGGTTCTTACTAGTGAGTCACTTTGCCCACCTCTATACTGGAGCTCTAATTCACGATACACCGTTCCAACAGATTGTTACTAACTAAATCTCTGTTTCGAGTGATCCAGGTGACATGAAAGTTCTTCTTTTCATCAAAATGAATCTAAAAGTTAGATTACAAAATAAAATAAAAATCATTAATAATGGCAGATTATTGTAGCGCATTAAAATTACCTTGTAACAATTTGCATTGGGGAACTGTTATAGTATTCTGTTAATTATATAAAATAACTAATTTGTTAAGTTTATTGTTAATTCGATTTTTTAAATGTAAGGTGGTATCCGGAATCATTTTAGCGTTACGGTGCATCAAATGAGTGTGCTAACGTCAGAACCGCCCTGTAAGCAATGGTTCACGTTTCTGGATTCACGAAAACTACACTTTGCGAAAATCTCTGTTTCTGCCGAAACTTCGTCTTTTAATTCGCGATGGGGTTTGTCGGTTAACACAAATGACAGAGTGTTTGGACGCGTTAGATCGAATTATAAATGGACTGATGCATGTGGAAAATTTATTACTTATGAAGTTTCCAGTATGAGCAGGTTCTAAGCTCGAAAGCTAGTTTGGGTATTTTGTTCTAGAATGTACGTTGATAACTAAACAAAATCCACGCCGAAAAATATGACTGATTTACATTACTACCACTTAAATAGCAATAGTATGTTAGGATGGGCCACATTAAATCTTAAGAGAGTAATTCTAGTAAAACTCATTAGCAAAATATCATTTCTAGATTTTTGGACTGATTGAGTATTTTTAATGTGCTACATTAATCAAGCATTTAAATGATTTTATTTAGCAACCCATCTCACAGCTAAAAAATTAACGCTTGGTATCTTACTAATGAAAAGGAAATCTTTCATATCATCTGAATTAATGGATACCGAAGTTTTGATAGTAACATAATACTAGTAGTCCCTTCTTACACAAAAATCTTTTGTAAAAGCAGATTATTCTGTTGTTAGTACTTAAACCAAATCCGACTATTCATCTCAACTTGAAATTAGTCAGTGGCAACAAATATACAACCAATTTTCCATCACTATTTTTGTGCACTTTTAGGTTATCTTTGATCTGTATTCTTCTTGACTTATACAGCTGATATCATAGTATATGGCTTCTATGTAATACAGGATACGACTGAAACATTCCTAAATAGATGTCAGTACTTAGGACGTAACACTGCTGGGTTTGTTGAAATTTGTATTGCATACTATAGTTATTACCGAACCCAAGTAATACTGGTTACCCTCAATCAACCGTAACAATGCACCACACTAACCGCATTAGGAATTTGACTGGGTTTTCACACGTGGTATGCGGCGGTCGGAAACAGTTTGTCTCACCGCAGCGCCTGCGTGGACGAGATGCAACTTGTCGCGCACGGCAGTCATTGTGGTAGCGGCATCTTCTGGTGTAGCAGTAGCCGACGTCATTACGTCAGGCGGATTAATATAGTTGCACATGTATAATCAGACTGGATCAAAGTGTAACTGACATTCCATTGTACAGAATGATATAGTATGATTTGTTAATTTAATTTATCTTACGATCCATTAATGACCGTCTTATTACCAACAAAGTAACTACAATCGCACGTAAGTGGTTCAGACTGTATAACAAGGTACAACAATTACGAAGTTTTCTAGCTAAAACTATGAACTTCCCTGGTGATTAAGAAAACCTCCATAAAGAATTGTAGATGTGGTTACTATGGTAATTAACCCTGATCCGGCGATCACTTGTAAATCCAGATAGGAGCTGGATAGGCTTTAATATTCCTGACACACGGAAACTCTCTTCTCTAAAATAAGTAATCGGACACTTATTATAAAATGTTTTCATAAACATTTTAATCTCAACATCTGTAATTAAAGTAATTCTGAGAATATCTTGTACTTTAAACAATGCAGCTACAACTTTTTATTTAGTTGGATCTATAATAATTAATGAAGTGTGCCAAATTGCAAGCAGAATATTTTATTGTAACATTGCTGTTAGTAATAGCACACACTCTCCACATTCCGAAAACGACAGGAAATGTCAGTTGAGATGAACTTCCCTATCAAGCAACATTTTAATTTTACATTTACGCTCTATTTTTTTTGTTGTTATGCAAATGTTATTTGTGAGATGAAATCGTGAAAAATAAGTTCTCATACGATGTGCAGAAATAAATAAATTTGCACACCTATTAATTGCCACATTATTGTTTATTTTCTCAAGTCCACTAATAATACGAAAGATACGTCTGTTTTCTAGTTACTCAATGACACCTTGACTTTCAGCTTGGATTAGGCTGTAACTAGATATTTAATAAAATTCATGACATACTGTATGTTGGGAATCATCGTCCTCCCATCAATTAGTTAATAAAATATTTGTGTTGTAAATAAGCTGGGCTTGGAGTCGTTAACCAAGTAAAGTTGCATATGGCAGATTTTTATGCTAAATAAATAACTTATTTAAAGGTATTTTGTCGATAATGCGAACAGTAGAAATGTCGTATTCCATTTCTACATTCAGCATATTGCCCACTTGCACTAGTTATGTTTCGGAAATATACCAATAAAGAACTCGGTATAATGATTGTAATAACTGGCATTTGTTATTGCATTATTGTCGCGATATCCTCGCGACCAACCGGATACTGGCTTTGATCTTGGATATTTATCATAAACGTTAAAGAAATTTAAAATTAAACTTCGTAGAGGGCAAAAGTGGGTGGGTACACGAAAAAGGGAAATAGGGGTGTGTATGGAAATTGCCACTGGAGAGTGCGCTTCATTGCAATCAAATTAAACGTTTGTTTGTAAATATTTAAAGTACGAAGGACATATGATATGTCTCCAAGTGTCTGTGAAAGACTCGAAATGACGCATCTTCTCCCATCGCCTGGGCTGATACATTACATAACGGGTCATGGACCTTACAACAATGAACTTCAAAGAAGAGGAATAGTGGACAGCGGTAGCTGTGACTGCGGAAACGAGGGCACTCCGGAACATGTTGTTTGGGAATGTAAATGTGTTTCAAAAGCAGAAAAATTAGCGCAATACCAGCAAATATTACAAGGCAGGAGTATTTTTGACCTATTGCGCGGCCGGGAATTATGGTACATTCTTGATGAAGCTTGCAATCTCGCCTCACAAGCAGCCAAAGAAAGGTTCTTGGCACTTAGAAACTGCCTAAACTGACAAACAATTTCAACCGACAGCTCCCAACGACCGAGCAGTGATCATTCCCGAAGAAAGAAACTCCCGATCGGTCGAAGGATGACACCTGTACTTCCAGAAGTCATCTCCTGAGGGAGGTAAGTTATTTCGAAGTGGCTGTGCCGGGAGTAAGTGTGTAAAAGTGTCATAAATGTCCAGAGTGAGAAACAGTGATACAACAGTGCAGTAAGTGATTTGTGTAAACGAATATTTCTATGTTTAATTATGTATAGCAGTATCTGTGTGTGAACGTATGTTACTCAAATTACTAATTTATATATATATATATCCATAAAAAAATTTATCACCTATCAAATACATCTTACACATTGTTAATTTAATTATTTAACTAACTTTCGTGAAACTTGATAATTTTATGTGTCACAAACTAGTCTTACATCCTGAACAATATACATCTATTATTTTCAAACTAGAATTTTAAATTATATACTTCTTGTAATAGATTGGAAATATGGGCCAAGAGTAGAAACTAGGTGCTGGACTATTATGTATCAGGATATAAAAATAAAAACGTTATCAATGTGTGATTGAAGATTTTACCGGCTTGATGATGAAAAGTAACATTATTAATCTTTGTCTTTTTATTTGTCTTTTTACTGCCGTTTTGTGTGTCCTTTGTAATTTTGACCTGCTGCATTTTGTCTCCAGCTGTTTGTCACAGATAGAAGCAGAAGCCACATAAAAATTAACCCCGTGGTATATCCTCACATAATTCAACATTCATACAGTTTGCACACACCCGTAAATCTGTCATAATGCGAAATGATAACAGTATAGCTTTAAGCTTGATATACGCGCCTTTCTTGATGCTGATTCATACCCTGTCTCGTGATATCAACTGGGAATCTATCACAGGCGTAGCAGGGCACAAGAGTAATAAGGGTAGTTTATATAGATTTACTTTCCAAAAATAACAAAAAATCTATTACGAATGTCTCGAGTCATTTACCTGTTTAGATACATGTATTAATTACAAAAGATGAATAAACGTACTTAATTCTGAGTCAACAACGGATATTTTAAATTAAGATATTCAAATATTTCTGCAGAAGTTGTAATTTTGTAGCTTTATTTAACACAAATTGAATTGATATGTAGAATGAAGAATGTTGGCCGACCCTTCCGTTTGTAGGTGGTCCATAAAGAAACGAACCAATTCGTATTCTCGCCTTTGGAGACGGGAACCTCCTGCCAGAAGAAACAGAAACTGGAGCCATCCTACAAAGTGGGTGTTTGTTTGTACTTGGAACACTGCTTTTATTTTTCACTCGCAATTCAGTAAAGAAAAGGAACCTTTTAAAGATACGAGAGGTACAGGTGCAACAAAGAACTTATTTTCTGATATAGCCGGCGAGGTTATACGAGAAATGCAACTCACGTCTACACAACTACTGAATGGGAGATATTGTGAGTCCTTTCTTTAACATTATAATTTTTTTACTGCTGTAAGACAAGAGTACACGAGTGTTTTATTTTAGATTTACACATCCCATTAATATTGATATAAAATCTGTTTTTTAAATATGAGATACATGCTTTTATCCACAATTAAAAAAAAATATTTTCCCCATCTGGAGAAAATGTTTCACTCAGACAAACTGATACTTTTCCAACATCACTGTCTGTGTAAAATCACAGATAATTGTTTGTTGTGAGAGAGAAAAAAATAATTTTATCAAACGCAGAAAGAAAAGGCATAAAGAATCAGTTTTGAAGTTATTTTTAATAATTAGTTGAGGAGCTCTTGAATAATAGAGACACTTTTGTCGCATTAAAGGTTTTAGTGAATATTTTCACAATTTTATATGGGACAAGTATTTAGGATTGTAAACAAGATACACCTGTAATACCAAAACGGGATTTTTTTTCTTATGATTATGGTAACTGTAATAGGAGTTGAGAATCGCAAGAATACACCAGTGGAGGAAAAAAATAATAATAATAGATGATGAAGAAAGGGGAAAATTAGAGTGAGGCGAAGATACGGTTTGTTAACACTTTGGGTGAAGAGGAAGTAGAAAAAGTGTTCAGTGTTTTAAAGATTCAGTGGAATAAACCGCCATATTTCGATTAGTTATCACACAATCATGATGGAAATGAAGGGATAGGAAAATTACTGACTAGCAGAAAAGATATATTGGGAGAGAAATTTGGAATAGGGAACTTCTGGTACCTAAAATTTATCTACAATTCAGAAACAATTTAGTAAATTCGTGTGTTATTAGAAGACGGGTTGAATCATTTGAAATACGGTGCTCTAGAAACGTGACAGACACTAAGAAGATCGCTAAAATGCAAAATGAATAGGTTGCGAAAATGGTAGATAAACGTATATGTGGAATGTTACTGGCGATGAATGTTGTAAAGAGTGTTTAAAGAAGAGTAATGAATAGAGAAGTCGAAATATAAAGAACATATGTTTGCACATTAAAGTTGTACGTATTACTTTCTTTCGGCGTCGAGGAAAAAGTCCTCAGAGTCTCATCTTCCAAAATTCAGCGACTTTAATCGCCTGGCCGTTTGCTTCAATTAGGTCTTCATACGAGCAGACTGTCGCATCTGAGCAGGTGTTGATGATCCGGCAGTTCCCCACGTCACATCCGCCATCGTCCTTATATCCACGTTTCACCATATTAGCTTTACATTTAGAGGTCATATATCTCACTCGGTCCAATGTCCGCCAGGATATGTATTTTACTCTGTAGCCTCCTGGTAGTTCTCCCTTGTGGTAATTATTTAGATGGCCAAAAGTGTCTCTTTAAAAATCCATACAACACGTCTCGGTTTGGTACTGCATAGCTACTGTTCTTCTAGGAAACTGTTCCTAGACTTCAGGCGGAGGACAGGAATTTCTTGGCCGTACATCTGGTGTCTGGTGTCGGACATTTGTGTAGTTCTTTCCATCTCTCCTATCAATCTTCGTCTAAAATCTGGTGTAGCTATGCCAGATAATGGGTAAACCTTTTTTTGTAGGTGTTTACGACAGAATGAAGATACTGATAGATGTTTTTGGCTGTGCATTCCTACTCTATCATTGTCACCTTATGCAAATCCAGTAATCCTACCGGGTATATTGGACCCACAGTTTAAAGTGTAATCTGAATCACGGAATAATGATAATGAAAAACTATTACATGTAACAAAAAAATTAAGCATTAAAATTTACAACTGAATTTTTCAAAAGTCATATTAGTTACAATTAATTGTTTTATACAAATGTTTGGATGGTGTACTGATGATAATGACGTTTCTGTGTTGCTCAAGTTATATTTGTTTGATGTGTTGAAATAGTATACCAGTGAATTTGATGGAAATATGCTAAAATATTCTGTTGTAAATACCTGAGACAAAATATATATATATTAAGAAGTCAATGTAAGAATAACGAACTTTTAAAAAGATTTGTCTTTGATGAGTTCTTGGTTTTGTCTTCTACAGCATCATAATTTCTGTGCAACGGCATGACTGAGTGAAAATAGGGAGAATACGCCTGCTTCGGTAATTACAGATCCGCGGTTAAAGAAATTGTTCTAACTGCAAACATTGCTCTACTTAACTTTCTCAACAGTTGATTTATGCTTTTACCAATTGAGTTTCTCATCTATTTTAATGCCAAGAAAGTTAATTCTCTTTGTCACATAGAGTGTGTTATTTTTATAATTTACACGTAAATCTTGCTGCATGTATTGTTCATTTTAAACATAATGCAACGTATTTTATTAAACTTTAATTTGAGTGAATTTGCTTTAATCCAATTTGATACTTCATGGAGTAATTCATTTGTATTTAAATCCAGATTGTCGTTTTTCATTCAGTCAGTTTAGTGTTGTCTTGTTGTCTTGAAGGATAAGTTTACAGGAAGATCATTTACGTAGAGAATTGGTTTTGGAAGAAGAAACCCCCAGTTCTGTTAAACAGATTAAGTTAACGACTTCAAATCTGCACTTGTTAATTGTTTCGTTGAACTATGACCGAAAATAATATTTAACATTTTTTAAAACTATAATCTAGGGAGAGATGGAAGCATAGTGTATACCAAAAAATATTTTTTCCTATCCCATCTGATGGGGTTAAATTGTTTATCACTCGTGAATTAGAGGACAATGACATTTATTTCAATGGAAAATAAAGAACTGACTGGCTGTCAGAGTTGTCAGTTTGAGATCTTTTACGTTAACAGGAGTTTTTCAAAAACGTTTTTACATGCAAGTTAGAAATTTGCTCATAATATCGACCATATTCTGCATTTAAAGGACATATAGTAAACCAAACAGAGTTTGCAAATTGTGAGAAAACTGGTAAAAGTTTTTATGTAGATTTTTTAAATTCTTTTTACTTATAGCTTTACGCCTCGTCGACGTCGAAGTCATTAGAGGCGGGATGAGACTGGAGACAAGGAACGGGAAGGAATTCGGCCATGGCCTTCTGAACGAAGCATCCCGGCATTCGCCTGGAATGATTTGGGGAAATCATGGAAAACCCAAATCTGGATGCCCGGACGGGGATTCGAACCGCCGTCCTCCCGAATGTGAGGCCAGAGCGCTAACCGATCACCCACCACGCTCGGTTTTTTTGTAGAGATTGTGTTGCCATGTATTAATGCTATTTATTGAAAGCACCCCGAATTCAGAATGTATTTAATCCCAATTCACACATAATAAATCTGGCTGAAACATAATGATTCTGCTAGAGGTGAGAATGGCAACATAGCGGTGCTTCGGGGAGTCATGAAGCAGAGTTATCTCCCTATGTCGAAAACATTACAGGCATTGATTTTTGTGCCAGGCTGACGAACCATCCCTTACGAGATATTTCTTAAGACCATTAATGTACTAAACCCTAACTTCACGAGCTTCGAATCATATTTACTTGACTTTTATTGTTTTTAGCAGATCGATTAATAAATAACTTTAAAAAAAAAATCTGTACGAACAGGCTCTACTTGTATTCTTTGATGAGTTTGTAGTTATGATGTCTACAAAAATACTGATGTATTCAGTGTCGTCCGCTGCAAATGAAATGTGCCAACCGCTTAATTGCAAATTAAATAATTAAATACATCGATTTTCTACTCCCTCGAATCTACAAACAAATTGAGTTCTCCTTTCCGTAGTTAATATAACTCTGAGATTGTGAATAGTACCCCAATAATGTATTCTACAGTAGAGAATATAGTAAAAATAACAAAAATACTGGTTAATTACTGTACCCCGTCCTGGCTGGTCTTCTCAGTAGGGAGCTGCAAGCGTTAATAACAGTTCAAGTCACTCAACATTTCAATTAGCAGCTACCGCATCTGCAGCTGGGATATGAAGGTCTGAGGCACGTTGCTCCGTCAGCCATGAGTTATTGCAGATTAGATGCACAGCGCCTCGCTCCAGGATTCATAAATTTTCCGTGAAATCGCGGGCTGCCACGAAGTTCGTTCAGTTAAACTAAAGTTCTAATTGTGTTAAAAACCATGTGCGTAACCACTCTTTTGCACCTCTACCCACAGTGTAAATTGTCCAATACTATGGTGTTTACATAAAATTTTCGCACGATGCCAAGGGTAGAAAAATATCTCGCAACTTTTCAGATTTAGAAAAACCAACAGTTAAGCAATGTTAATTAAAGGACAGAAAATTAGTGGTATGAGTTATGTTTGCCAAAGCCGACAGCAACTGATCAGCACTGTTGTTAATTAATGATATGTTTCGCAGTCGCTGAGAATTTCATCTTGATACATTTGTGTTTCATATTCACATATGTGAAAACAGCGCTAAAGACGAATAAAATTCGTAACCTAAGCTTTTACACACTCGTTAGGGAATTAATACAGTCGCAGCTTATATATTTTTCAAACAACTAACACAAATTTCTTCTCGGTGTGTAAAAATATCCTCGTCTAGCTCATGAAAAAGCAAACAAATATCAATACTTAAAAACTTACTCAAACGCAGTTTCTAGTAAAACGAAGTTCGTAACTAACGATGAACACAGTTTCGCATGAGACTTGTATCAGAATCGTGACGAAAATAACTAAGCATAGAAACGTTGATTGAAATATTTTCATAATATTTCGAATGATTCCGTTAAAGTATTGAATAGATTATTATTCACTTAATATCGTATGAGTAAATTATTTGTGGCATTTGTAGCAAGTTATAGATCATTACTTTCACTGTCAGGTGTTGATTTAATCTTCCGGCGAAGTGTTCAGATTTTTGTAGTGGTACCCTCGCTGATCAGCGGATGCCGCCGACGTCATAGTCACGTGCGACGAGCGAGAAACGTAGCATGAAATTGACGCGCTTCCCCAGTGGGAGGAACGAAATTTTTTTTATACAAATGATGCACAGGAAAAGCTTCCATTTTTTCGTTTTTCCATTTTCGGAATAGTATCACTACAAACTGATCGTCATATACTGAGCACAACGGAACTGCTGCCACATTGTGATTATTTATTTACGCCAGCAACTTGTGATTTTTTTTTTTTTTTTTGCACATTGTAATTTCTGCATTGTTGGTAAAAGGTTCAATGATGAAGTATCGTCACTCTGGTATAGTTATTTGTGTGATTTTTACAGATAGTTCTATGATTTAAATATTTTGGCTGCCTAGTTACGAGAAATGTGTGTTCTGATTGGCTAATGTCTTCATTCAGCTAAATCCTTGCGACGGCGAGCAAGCAAATTCAATCTCGGCAGTGACGTTCCTGACAAATTGCCGATCGCAAATAAACTTCGGCTCTCTTGCATTTTTAGTTAGTGGCCGTTTCCCTGCACTCGAGTTCATAACTTCTGATAAAAATATGTACAATGTTGACTGTTTAACTTTAAAGCAATAATAAACAATAATTCTGTTCGTAATTTAAGGAAATAAGTTTACTTAAGGAAGTCATTACTGGATTATTCACGTGGCCCCAAGAACTGTTACAGGCACACATATTTAGAGATTTACGCTGACTTGGCGCATTGAAGAAACCAGGTTCTCATAACCTACTGATACTGATGTGTATTGTTTAAGTACGCAAATTCAGTAATTTATACATACGAAACCGTGAAACAAGACGCAGTTAATTAACAAAATTGTGTTGTGAATTTGGATCTTTACTTAATTTGATTTAACACAAAATATTTATTTGACAAGCCATCAAAAGTAATCAAAAAAATTGAATTCTGAAATATTACAATAGTGATGCGAACTTTAATCACTTTCTGTTTTCTCCGACCTGCTATGTAGTTATCTTCTTATCCAGTGCTATTTTTATCGAGTTAATATCAGAAGTTTTTACGTTCTTGGCAAAATTAGCAGTGCAATCTCAGAATTGATTGTGATAATTTTTTCACTCACTTAAAGCTGAGTTACTATTCGTTGGTACGTCAAAAATAGATTATCGAAATGTAACTTTGATTTGTGTAACTTGTATGCAAAACCACGACTTACGATACCCCATGCGAAAATTAAATACAGTGCTACACACTGACTCACATTAGCAACCTAAAGACACAAACTCATCACTGTTCTCCAAAATCAAGTACTGAAGATTGAATTAAAAATATAAAGAATATATAGAAACATACAAATACCTACGGTGGAATTTGTATTGACACAAGTGAAGAAAGAATGAACTTTCGTTCAAATATCACTAGTTGTCAGTTAGCCAGAAATTCCAGAGTAGTGTATTAAAAAACCCAACGGAGTTTTAACATGCACTAAAAACACAATAGAATTGTAAAGTGCACTAAAAACCTATGAAACACTTATTACATCTTAAGCAACAACGATAAAAGATTTATACAGACATGAAGGTATGGGGAACCCTCACGCTTCCAGAAAAGAACATACAGTGAAGTTCATGAAAAAATACGAGTACGTGATAAACACATAACATTCAAACGATATTTAGGGCACTATAAAAACTACATTGACATACAAATTCAGTGCATACAATTATAAACTATAGTCCAGTCATATGTGGATATGTTGTAATACAGCTAAACAGGGCTGGTACTATTGACCCTGTGAGAGAGAAAAATCTGTGAAATAAACAGGAGCAGAAGGGGAGATCATCACCACACCGCGATCAGGCCCTCAGACGCAATGCATTTCTTTACAGTAATATGTTACTAGGACATCGCTTCAACGTTTCATCGGACTACTTTTTTGTTTATGACTTTACGCCTCGTCGACGTCGTGGTCATTAGAGGCAGGATAGGAAAGGATGGAGGATTGCATCAAACCAGTCGAAAGAGTGATGACGGCAAAAAAAAAAAAAAAAAAAAAAGACTGCAGACAAGGAATGGGATTCACCTGGAGTGAATTCGAAAAACCATGGAAAACTCAAATCTGGATGGCTGAACAAGGATTAGAACCCATATCCTCCAGAATGCGAAGCCTGAGCGTTACCATTCAACCACCACACTCGGTCCTTCGTACTACCCTGTGGTCTCCTTCCACAAGAGAAAAATCTGGTAACTTTGCTGTGTTCTCCGACAGGAGTCATTTGATTCACACCTAAATATTCTCGTTGTAACAGTTCACAATTAAATCTTATTCACCACTGTCCATTGCTCGCTTTCTTCATTGCGTCAAAGGTTCTCCGCAAAAACTATTACACAAAGATGAACAGATTATTACTGTACCCATGTTTTCAGATGCTTCAAGTCTCGTATATACGTTACAAAACAGGAGAAATCAATATTTTAACAGCTGGATTTTTAATTGTCTTTTTGGCACCTGAGTAGAGCAGAAATTTGACGACCACTTATTGACAATAAGGATAGTGACTTTTTGCTGAAAGACACGTAACCACAATCATTTGATATTTTACTAGTTTTTATCTAAATTTTGAAATAGGCGTTATGCAGACATAAAACATGAATGTGATATTTCTATGATGATTACATTTACACCGAGCGTGGTGGTGTAACGGATAGCGTTCTGGCCTCGCATTCGGGAGGACGGCGGTTCGAATCCCCGTCCGGGCATCCAGATTTGGGTTTTCCATGGTTTCCCCAAATCACTCCAGGTGAATGCCGGGATGCTTCCTTCAAAAGGCCATGGCCGAATTCCTTCCCATTCCTTGCTCCCATCCTTTCCCGTCTCTAAAGACCACGTTGTTAAAAAGGGACGTTAAACTGTTACAAAAAAAAAAAAAAAAAAAATTACATTTACATGCTATGACCATGACCTGAAATATAGAAAAACAAATATGAAAATTAACAAATAACCAAATTACAAAATTGTTTTGAGCAAAATGATACGTCTGCACGCTAAGATGCATAGTCAGTTTGTAATACCTCTCCATTAATAATTGCGTTGGAGGAATAACTCTCTTCCTCACTGTTAAAATTGTGTTTAGTTATTTGCTTATTCCTCACAATATATTTTAGAACTAAGCAAAATACTTTAGAAAAATAATTTTAATTATGTCTTGTGTATTTTTTTTTTTTTTATGTTCTAGATGGTGAAATAAATTTAGTTTAATTGATTTCTAGTTCCTTGCCTCTTTCAAAAACTCTTTTATCGATTTGAAATTCTTGTTCATTCTCACAAAATCTGATATTTAGCAACATGCTTTTTGTTTTTTCACCTGTAATTGTACGTTACAGTAAAATTCATAAGTGTATATAGACTTTTAAGCGCGTTTCGTGAACAGTGTTCGTGAAGAAACCCCAGTTAATATCTCGATAATTTCATGCCTCCTTCCCCTTCCACACCCCCCCCCCCCCCCTCCTCCCTACGCGCCTACCTCTTTTAGGAACGGCGTTAAGCTGGAGAGCTCTGAAAGCGAGATTTGGATATAAATCATGACGGTGTTGTGAGGGTCTGAAAACAGCGATCGACAGTCTTTGATTTAACCAAGATTGGGTAATTCACCACGGAAATATTTCAGCTTCAAGACTTGTATTGGCGGTAGGGTGAAGCGATACTAAAAGATCGAAACAAGTTTAGAACAACTACACAAAAAGGAATCATGATCCAATAAATTTGATACTTTCTATATTTACAATATACACTGATCAGCCAAAACATTATGAACACCTACTCACTAGCATATTGGTCCACCTTTCGAACGCATTACAGTAGCGGTTCAGCGTAGCATGGATTTTACAAGTCCAGAGGTATCTGGCACCAGATTTCTACCTACAGGTCACGGAATTTCCTTAAATTACTGGCCAGTGGTTTGTGGGCGCGGCGTTTGGGAATAAGCATCTCGGAAATAGAGAGACTGGTCTGCTACTGTGCTACTGTAGTGAGCACCTATTGAAAATGTTTGAAGGACGGTGAAACCACGAGTAGGCAACAATGTGGTGGACACCTACGCCACATCTCGGTAGTTGGAGGTCGGAAGCTTGCTCGTTTTGTAAAGCAGGATACGGGGTGATCTGTGTCAGAATCGCGATTCTTGTGCACTGAAACACTTATGGAAGTACCAGAATTGTACTCTTCCGTCAGATCTGCCACAGATCACCCCCTATCCTGCTTTACAGAGCGGGCAAGCCTCCTACCTCCACGTGCTGTGATGTTACCTACTGGGAGTCATGATTTTATTTACTAGCTTGATACAACTCAGTATGTATTGACCAATACCATTTCGATTTATGAGGTTTTTTGTTAGCTTCAATGTAATTTGACCTACGCCTGTAGTTATAAAATCGTGGTGTCTATACTCTAACGTGGTTGAAGTAAATATGCTTTGTTATAGATACAAATTAACTAAAGCGATTTAGATCATTTGCATAAAATAAAGTGGCATGCGTTCATTGACGTAATAAAAGGGGAAATATTGCTCTAAAATTTTTCCATAGAGGCACAATGAATACACATGTATAACTAACAGTTTATGAATTGTAGCGAGAAGGTAGTATTACAGTTTTGAAGCACAAAGTAGAGAAAGTGGGAGATATAACAAGTCTAATCGGATTTTGATTTGCACGCCTATACCCGGTGAATTTGATTAAAGTACTAGCATTTGCCCGCTGATTTGGACGCTTGTACTTTGTTATATATAGATAATGGAAGTCTAGTCTTACATTACCTAGGTGCCACAATCTGATCATGGATTCTTATAGAACTCTACGAAACAAATTGAAAGAAAAGAATAAATTTTTTTGATATCTTGCTTGGTTCTCGAAATATTTCGTAGTTAGGCATCGTACGTTACGTAGACCAGAAGGGAAATTGGAAGTGCCATAGCTTTATTATTTACCATGCGCATTTTTGAGTATATACTTCTCTAGAAAAAGTGTATATAAAAGCAAAAAGACGTGATGCGACAGAAAGTTTACGATGCGGCACAGAATTAATAATACAGAATAACAACCATCTACAGTGACACGCCAAAGATCATATCGAGGTAAAGAACAAAGTCTTTCGATATCTAGCTTACGTTTCTAAATAACGTAGGTCAAAATATTCCTAAATTCATGGCACTAGGGTAAACATTACTTCTGGTCCAGGTCGTACTTCATCCTAATCAGATCGCCTTTGACATAGCGTATTTATAAAACTAAATGTCTCGTATCAGTGCATAAGAATGCATCGTCAAATTAAAGGGATAAAGGAAATATTTCTTCTGCTCTTAGCCGCATTTTAACAAATCAAAAAAAATCTTTGAGACACGATATGTCTAGAACTATGTGAAATTGCCGGCCTCGGTAGCGTAGGGGCTAGAGTGCTAGCTCCGCGTGCCGAAGGCCGCCGGTTCGAATCCGGCCGCGGGCATGGATGTTAAATGTTGTATGTCTGTGTGAATGTCTGTCCGTCCTGTGGCGTCTATACACTGAAAGCAATTAAATCACCTTGAGCTGGCTGTATGGCCTCCGTTGCCAAATGCCATTAAAAAAAAAAAAAAAAAAAAAACTATGTGAAATTTCGAAATATCTCACCTTGTTACATTAGACGGCGTAAAATAGCGGCGCCACGAAATTTTTTCTTCTGGTACAGGCCAAAGTTCGGCCTAACCACACAATCTATGTGATACCAGAATATGCGAAGTCTCGAAATCTCTCATCGAATTATATAAAAATGCATCATCAAATTGCGGCGCCAATGGAATTTTTTCTTCTGGTATAACCAGAGAATTACGACTGAAAAATCAAGCGAACTTAAACTATCACAAAAAACTAATTTATACCATAAAACCACAAAATATGTACTGATCATGTAAAATAATTCAAAATATGAATAGGTGCTTACTTGTTACTAAGCAAAGAATATGCTTTATTAAATACATCCGAGGTGTTTATTCAGATGCTTGCATCTTGAAAACGTTTCAGTGATTTTACATTCATTTGTATAAAGAGTAGAAAATATCTTTGTCGCCAACAAATTGAATGGAAATGGCTGGTTTTACTGCTGAAGATTCGCCGTTTCGTAATTTTCGCCTGGCACCACGTCTAATATACGTTTCAATTTGTATTCGTGTATACTTTTTCTTCAAATGAATGACCTGGGGAATGTGTGTGACAAATTTCAAATGAGTAGCACAATTCCTTCTTACCGCATCCTTATTTTACCACTGCCAATGTCATTATTTCAGCTGCATGTAAGTAGTTCACGTGGGTCAAATTTCGATTGTGAAAAAGTGAATGTTTTAGTGGACATGTGATTTTTGAACGGTAAAATTGGTGAAGTTTGTTGTTAGTTTGAAATACAGCGAAGAATTATTTTGAATTTATTTTCCTTTCAATGACGCCATATTACCAATGTTACAGTTTCAGCCACATGTAAGTAGTCCCAACGGGTCAAGACTCGAACGCGATACAATGAACGTATTAATGCGCAAGTGACAGAAACTTTAATTTTAGAATGGAAAAAAATAACGAAGTTTGTGGTTAGGTTGAAATGCGGTCTGGATCAGAATGACTCCTGATACGTTTTGTTAAAGCATAAGGTGCGGTGGATTTTTAGTTTATAATAATTTATTCTGTGTAGCATAAGGTTTTAGAATTCCTAGTTACTTTTTAATTGTGTTGGTTACATGTTGCTGTAGTCCAAAAACTCAATAGCACGTAAACTAACAAGTTCCAACTTTATGGCGATAAAATCAACAACATTACAAAATAAGGGCCATGGATGTTATTTAATAAAAATAATAGTTTATTCTACTGGCTGTGGTTTGAAAAGCAGCCAAAGTAGATTTACCTGTTAAATGTTTATTGTAGGCACCTTCCATCGAGGAAAAAACTGATTTTCGCATCCATAGCACACATTAGCGTTTTTCAATTAATATTGTATGGCATTCAGCGTGAATTAGAAAAGATGACGTATCAGAGACAAAGTTTGTTAACTGTCAAAGATGTAATCACGGCGACTGTGCTTACAGTACATTATATATTATGACGCTTGATACATTTGAGTCACATATTCCGCTAATTTTAATGTTTTAAATTTCGTATAAAGGAGTTAATATCTCAACTTCAGTATGATCCATGGATCATAATTAACGATCTAGAAATGTGTTTTAATATTTCCTCCGTCCTTCGACACATACATTAGAAATTTCCGCAGATTTTTATTCGGACCATCAGCTTTAAAAATTTGAAAACCCCATCCAAATTGCTGCGGTAGTTTTTGCACAGGTGGTTCCCGTTCAAATAAAGAGATACACGCAGTTTGTATACAGATTTATAATTGTATATATTTTTAAACGCTTTAACTGACAAAGTTTTTTTAACGATAAACATAAAACACATGAATCGCGTTTAAACTAATGAATATTTTCGGATGCAAATTGTGGTTAGTTAGGAATTTTTAATAGTTTAGCAACTTAAACTTGAACGCTAGAAAATTTCCAACAAAACAACCGGATTGTTTATTGCCTTACGCCTCGTCGACGGGCAAGGTTATTAGAGGAGGGATGGGACTGGGGACAAGGAACGGGAAGGAATTCGCCCATGGCTATTTTGAAGGAAGCATCCCGGCATTCGCCTGGAGTGATTTGGGGAAACCATGCAAAACCTAAACTGGATGTCCGGACGGGGTTTCGAACCCGCATCCTCCCGTATGCGAGGCCAGAACGTTAACTGTTCACCCGCCACGCTCGGTCAAAACAACCGGAAGGAAAAATGTAGAACAAATCACCCTAGATGTTGCCTAGCTTTCGACGGACTTAGGATGTCCATCGAGCCCTGCACTCGGGAGGAGGTGAGTTCGTTCCACGATCCCGCCATTTAGAGTTTGGTTTCCTAAATTACTGTTGGTGAGCCGAGAAGGTTCGTCTGTCTCCCGCCCCTCACTTGCCCGTAATCCTCAACCAGTACTAATGAGCTGGCCGTCGACGAGCTATAAAGTGTTTAATAACAAAAAATAACCATATGCTCAAGAAGTCGCCGTATTCCACCGCTTTTGTATTTGATATTCGCAACTTTAAAATACGACATATTTTAGCCCCTTTTTTTAGAATAGCTGAAATTGCAGAAAAAAAAGTTGAGACAAAATAAAGTTCGATGAATTTTGCACGAAACCATCAAATTAAAAGCTTTTGAATAAGTAAATAATTTCCTATATTCTCGAATATGACTTAGCTTGTTATTGAAATTTGCCTCTGTGTAGAACTACTGAAGAATGTAAGGTCTCGCTGTTCTGGAACAGTGATAGCTGCAGCTACGGACGACGCGTCGCTAAGATTCATACTCCGATAATCTGAACAGCCATCTGCCAGATCCAATCCAGCAGATAGTTTACTGCACTCTGGCTCCGGCAGCGAAGTGGTTAGGGCACACTTATCACCTTTCGAATGTCTCGTATCCGAGTGAAGAACGGGACTTGATGGATTTTGTTAAGTATTGTGTTTGTTTTGTTCTATTTTATTAAGAGAATACATTAAACAAATACGAAATGATAATACTGAAACTGCGTTGAACTTAGTTTCCTCAACCAAACCAGTTTACTTCAACAACAGGAAAAGGGTTTATTACATAAAAACGACTGTTGGAGATTGATTGATTGATTTTTTATGGCAAAGCATATAAACTGGCTTGTTAAAATTTTATTCTTTGCTGAATTTTTTTTTTAAAGACATTTGACCATGTTAGCTATACCGCCAGCTCAACGTGTGTGTTTTTCTCTCACAATGTATATATTTCATTTCAGTGTGATTATTTTCCGTCTTCTTATTTTGCTGGTTTTATTTACATATAATCAAATTCTGAACATATTTTAAAGCTTCAGTTCAAATGATAATTAGAGTAACAATTTTTTTCTGTTTCCTTGGAAAATTCCTTTACAACGTTACTTCTTAAGTAATGAGGAATATGACACAATTAATAAACTATGAATGGTAAATCAGCGAGCAAATCAGTGCGGGACAATCACCAATCCGTGAGGCGTGCTGATAAAGCTTCACCCTTAATAGTTCATGATGAACTCATGAACTTAAGAGGCCACATGGGCAAATGATTGAACAACTGACTGATAATTGAATAGTAAATAATTGTTTTTGAGCACTATTTACTGGCCAAAGTTTATCAACACACTAAACTTCTATGATAATAAAAGTAATTACTGATTACGATTTGTTTTATCAGCACATGTAGACAGGCTTCTTTATAGAAACACCTAAACTTTCTTCAGAGAATTCCGCTTTTGAAGTAATGGGTTCTGAAAATCTGACACCCGGTTGGCAGGTTTCGGGTTCTGGTGGTGGAAGAAACTTGGAATATCATGACTTGGAAAACGAGTTAGGAGAGGTGATGGTGCATAAATTCTAATCATCAGATAGTGCAGGAGAGTCCTGTGCTAAATCCTAAACCTCTCCGCAATGCACATGGAGCGAAGGTAAACGACACTTCTGATGGTGATTTGTTTCAAGAGGACGTTAAGCTTGGAGGCCCAATCGATGTATTTCTGAAGAGTATGCCTTAATAAGTCGACATCGGGTTTCATGCCCTTTCTTTATCTTTCATTCATTCACAAAGTAAACAACACAGTACACTAAACATACACATATAACAGTCACCCACAAAAAACAGTAACACGTACATATACTTCTAAGGGACCGAACGTGATGGATGAGTGGTAATACTCTGGCCTTGCATTCCGGAGGACGCGGGTTCGAATCCCCGTCCGGGCATCCAGATTTGAGCTTTCCATGGTTTTCCCAAATCACTCCAGGCGAATACTGCGATGCTTCCTTCAAAAAGGCCATGGCCGAATTCCTCCCCGTTCCTTGTCCCCAGTCCTTTCCCGCCTCTAGTATAATTCCCTCCAGGGCAACTATCAAATCTAGCTGAAAGGGTAATGGAGATAATTACAGACGTCAGAATTGTAAAGGCAATATTTATAACCATCACGTTTTTTTTTTCAGTTCAGGAATGCCTTGAGGGTTCATTTTACAAACTGAAATCACATAGCAACTCAGCTGTATATTATATATTCCTCCGGGATATTCTAGAACTGCCAGAACTGTTTACACATACAATTCACATTCTTCTGTTGGAGGAAGCAGAACGGCAAGAGCTTTATCAACTACAGACTTGTTCTGATTTATTCACTTTTTTAAACAACCACGAAGTAATGTGTTCTTGATCCTATACTGAATCCTGTCCTCACGAATATTTAATTACAAATGGATTGTAATTTATATTTGGCCCATTTGTTCCTAGAAGAGGAGAGAAATAAAAATGATGTTACAGTGTTATTCAATTGCGAAATGCTTGAAATAAAAAATAAAAATAAAAAAAAAAAAATAAAAAAAAATAAATAAAAAAAAACCATACAGATTTAGTTTTCCGCTAAGGGAGAGGTCTATTTTATTTAGACATGCAATGTCTAATGAATATAACGACAAATGAATGAGTAAAAAAAACAAAATCAACTTTTGACTAATAATTTAGTAACTTAACACAAGCCCACAAACAAAATTTAGGATAATAATTAGGTAAAAAACCTATTATAATTGTGTTCCCAGTTTTGTTGTGAACTTCATCTACATGAAGACAGTACTGCCGGTAGCTATTTAAATGAGCATAACATTTATCCTCAATTCAAGTCTTTGTAGTTACGGTAATGAATTTAAACTGTCGTTCATAAGATCAAATGTCATGTATCTACATCGACACAAGTATCCTGCAATTAATTTTTCTTTATGTCGCACACGGAGGTATTAGAAAGTTTTAAAGCTTACCGTTATAATTCAAGAATTTGATCGTAAGAGAGCAAAAACATTACTTGAAGTCTTAATACGATGTCACATTACCATAAGATTCTCCTTTACACTTTCTTGTGTCCAGGAAAATTTTTCCTGGTGGTGGAAGGATCTGCCATTAGGATTATTCCTAACGTTTCCCAGAGTAATAACGACAAACAAAACAATAATCCTTTGCTGACTATTTCTACTCTAAATCCGGCTGTGGTGTCCTCAGTCTAAGGCCTCGTATCCACTTGAGCACGCTCAGGCGAATGAGCCGCTCAGTGAAGCGAGAGGCTCAAGTGTGGACGCCTGAGCACGCTCGCAACGAACAACAGCGAGCGCGCTCGGGGCGAGCCGATCGGTTGTCGGTATTTTGGAATACTCAAAGGCGAGCAAGTGTTTGTTCGGCGCTCAGTGTGGACGGTATTTGGCGGTTTCTACAATGAGCGCGAGCACGTGGGACAATGAAACTTGCTTAACTCTAATTGATGCGTATGAATCAAAGAGGGTGTTATGGGATGGCTCCAGTACTATAATTGAACTAAAAAAAAGGTGCTTGGCGTGAAATCAGCGAGATATTAAACTTTAGTATTGATGATGTAAAGAAAAAAATAACAAGCCAGCTAGGGCCATTCAGGCGAAAACGATCAAAACAGAAGAGAACTTCTATAACGGGAAGTGGTAAGTCTTTTTTAACAGTATTTCTCACAGCTGAACGGATTTTGATTGAATTTGGTGTTACGAAATTCAGATCCTAAGTGCCTAAAATCATATTGACTTTGTGCCAGTCAATATAATTGTTTTACCAATTTTATTAAAAACTTGAAATCAATGCCATAATTAAAAAAAAAAACAACATAAAAATAACCTTTAAATCTATATTTGTAAACACAAATTAAAAATAGGTACCAGCCTTCATATAATTTAGGAGTGATTCAATAGTGCCATCACAGACTACCCGCACTAAACTGATGATGCTTTGTTTATATACTTTGAACATATCTGCAGGCTTGTGTAGGGACTTCCTGAGGCTAGGAATCTTAAAGTTATTATAAATTTTATCTTCTGGTGGGATCGCCTCACGCATAGGCGTATCGTGCATTTTAATATGAGGTCCAACTAATGACAGCCGGCCTCGGTAGCGTAGGGGCTAGAGTGCTAGCTCCACATGCCGAAGGTCGCCGGTTCGAATCCGGCCGCGGGCATGGATGTTAATTGTTGTGTGTCTGTGTGAATGTCCTGTCCGTCCTGTGGTGTCCATACATAGATAGATACGATGTACACTGGATGACTAATTGTTCACTGGAAGCTAAAATATGATCAAATTGAGCTGGCTGAATGGCCTTAGCCGCCGAAAGCCAAAAAAAAAAAAAACCACTAATGACAGCAAATGTTCGAAATCGATCTCGTAAAGTTTTGAAATAGCTCATTGTCATCTTCTAAAGTAAATTCGCAAATTAAATTATTAAGATAATTTCTTCGCAGACGATGACTTTCCCTAATCCATCAACTTTGTAATTTTCTTCTCTGTTTTGACATCGTACGGATAATAATAAAGGTCGCAGCTACGCATGACGACACGTCAATAGCCGAGCGTTTTCTGAGCACTGAAGCCAGGCTCGTTCGACCAAAATTTCTTTTTCCTTGAGCACGCTCGAACGAGCGCGCTCAAATGAATGAGCGGCTCATTCGCCTGAGTGTGCTCAAGTGGATACGAGGCCTTACGTTACCAGCGTTTCTTCAAATTTCGTGAAATTTTAATTTAATTTAATTTAATTGCAATGGAGCATACGCTCCAGTAGCAATTTCGCTAAACACCCATCTTCCCCCTTTCCTACATTTGCCCTCTACAAATTTTAACTTTAAATTCTTTCAAGGTTTTTGGGAAATTATTTATCATTTCCCTTGGTAATTTATTCCAATCCCTGACACCCTTACCTAAAAAGAGAATCTTACCACACAGTTGCGCCTGAAATCGAGTGCCAGCTTGTAGTCATGGTCATCCTTTCCCTTCCATGCACTACTTTTCATACCTATTGCAATATCTTTCCACGCCTCATCGCCAGTATACGCCTTGTACACTCCCATGACCCTCCTCATCCTCCTCCTGTCTTGCAATGAATCCCACTCCAGCTCTTTTATCATATCTGTTACTGATTGCATTCTGCGAAAATTTCCAGAAACAAATCTAGCAGCCTTTTTTTTGCACCCTCTCCAACTACTGTATTTGATACTCAAAATGTGGGTCCCATACTACAATACCATATTCGAGCAATGGTCTGGCCAAAGTTTTGTAACCCAGTTCCTTACTTCTCTCGTACATCCCCTCATCACTCTCTCCAACAAGTGCAGAATTTTGCCTATTTCCTACCACCTGTCTAATGTTTCCTGCCAACGTGTCTAACTTTAGACTTTTCTATCACGGAGTCTGTGTATTGAACTCATTTCATGTTGTTCTGCTGTGTCCTGTCGAAAGTTGCACTAAATTTACTTTTTTTCAAAACTGGACCTTTGAGATGATTCTGAAACACTTGTAGGCTACGAGCACTATTTTACACTTGAGTTATCATTTTTCTAAGACTAGTATAATTCCGTTTCACATTTGATTATATTCTAAGCTTTCGACTTCCTTGTTAACAATAGCATCATATAAAATAAGTCTAATTTATTAATCACTATGAACTTATGACAGTTTATAAAATTCAAGGAAAAGAACGACTGCATTACTCTAGTTGCATTATCTTTAGTTCGTAACGCAGTGCCATCAATCGCAGTCAATTGTACAGTGAGACAACCATCAACTGAAACAGCTCTGATAACGTTTGTACAGTTCTGATGTCTAAAAATCGTTTGGGGAAACGTGATGACACATCTGTAACAGTCATCATGTGATGAGAGGTAGTATTTCTGCTTCACATTATGGGTTCTTCATAATCCTTGATAGTTTTGAAAAATGTAGTTCTTCTGGTGATACCCGCTTTCCACGATTTTCCTCGTTATTACTTCACGTGGGACGTTTCTTGGACTTGTAATACTCCCAGTGTCCAAGAATTTAGTAACAACACTTGCATCGCGTTTACTGCCGCAGTGTCATCCCGCTGTGTTGCTGGTTGACAGCTGCTGCCCTCATCAATGTCAGGTGGATGACGAGCGTTGTTATCGCGCATTCACCGTGTGTTTGCCACGGCAATGAGCGGCGGCTCCGCTCACTGGCCGTGAATCACAATAGAGTAGCACATGTCTGCTTCGTCGGTTGTCAAAAGCAGATTGTACCAATCCACGTTTCCCTTTGCGCTTATCAACTATTACAACTATCATTACATAAATCGATTACTGAGAATGCCAAAACGGATTTTAGAGGGTATTGGTTCTGTAATAAAGGAAAAATACGCACCATCTCATTCAGAATTATAGTTAAGTCACTTATTCTAGCAACCCCTGGTACTAACAAATTTTATCAATTTGTTTAATATTTTCCCCATATTCTGATTTCATTTCATATATAGAGGCTAACGAGAGATTCATTTAAAATATCTGGGCCTTCTCTGCCAACCATCAGGGCGATGCCAGTTAATGAAATTACTTGGCCTGATGGCATGAACCTCAACAACACAAATCGATTCACACAGGCGTTTCGAGATGAACAAGGTGCAGTTCCATTCCAGATCTAATAAGTGAAGTGAAAAGTAGAGAATAATTAGAGGCTAATGTGAGAGAAATATGTTAAAGAGTAGAATCTTGTTTCGTCCTGTTCCCTTGAGTAAGTCCCTTATCTGTGGTTTTTAGCTGTATACAACAAAAAGAACTCGAACTGATCTATTCAAATCTATCCAAAGAAACAGTGTAATGCGTTGCTTGATCAGCATTTTATTTAAAGCTAAGCATAATTCCCATGCTAGAAGACTATATACCAAATCCATAATTTAAAACAGGTAACTCTCACAATTAACTAAACAATAACTTATTTGTTTGTACCAACGAAATTACTAGATGCGATGAGGTAATAACGACTACATTTGTCGTTACTTTAAGATTAATCAGAAAGTAACCGATTAGTTTGGAGACAATTTTTTTTATATTTCTCTACAGAATTCGAAACGTGAAATAGTAATGTGACGTGAAATAGTGTTTATAAACCAACGTAATAAAACCTGAATCATATAAATGTTCCAATTCAATTTTTCTCTTTATTATTTTCAGCAGAATAAACTGCACATGTTATAAAGGGAGAAAACGAATGTTATTTTTGAAAGAAAGTTTCGCGGCTGTGATATCAAGGTAATATTTCCATTTCTGAAATCCTTTCAAGTTCACCGTGACCGTAACTGGTATAGTTATTACCGAGACACAGTTTCCTAGATGACGGCGGCCATCTGCACTGACAGGCAGTCGCATGGAGTATTGTTTAAACAGAATGGGGTACAGTTAAATTTGGGTTGCCGTCCTTGTTGTTACAGGGAATAGGTCTCGGAGATGAAATGGAAATGGACACACGTGTTTCATTAAGCCGAAATACCGGAATAAAATTTTTCAGTGTAACAATAACGCTATAGACAACTACTTAAAGTTTTTAGTCGATTTGAATGATAATGCAACGAATATGTAAAATTAGTGTATTCTCATTAAATATTTTGTGCCTTTTACCTTTTTTGCAACAATACAGACTTCACGGGTACGCAGCCGGCTGGTGTAGTGAAATATATAACGTTCTCTGTCGACTTCGTCGGGTATCCAATATTCGAGTAATCCAAAAGTACTGCGTCAGTCAGAGCGCAGATGGCTTTGTTTAACGTCCTCTTTGTCACCGCCGTCATACGTTGTCTTTTACGACACCATTCGACTGTAAACCCGGGAAGTCTACATTTCGTTGACACGCCGGGCAAATCTCCGTTCAGATAAGACGATTAACAAACACACTGAACTAGGTAGAATATTAAAGTTTTAGTTTTTTCCTAAAATTTTCCCATCATAAAATATCAACGCCTATCTTATAACCTGATAATCAGAACATGTCATGACAGACTTGGCAGAGGCATCAGTTAGCGTTCATTTTTGTGTCAAATTCCACATTCTCCTTGGCACGAAAACTATTGCCAGCCCCACTATCGTATGGGCTGTTCTGGTGGCCTAACGTTGAGGGGTCACCAGTTGAGGTGCGTCTCTTAAGTGTTGGGTTTTATAGTGTCTGAATTTTGTTGAAAGAATATGTGGCAGAAAATGTTTCATATAGATTCTCAGACCTGCAGAATACGGGAGCTAGCTGTGCGGCGTCAGTAAGCAAATACTAATAACTTTATGTTAAAAAAGAACGAATAAATGGACCTCTAACTTTTTTCCGTATTTAATTTATTCGTGTAATGATTGTAGTTTTCTGATCATAACGACGTTCTGTGCATATTTGCTACTTGGAGTCAGCCGATGTTCTTGAGGGAAAGACGCTAGTGAAGCAAGTTTACCACTACTAGAAATTTACGTCAGTCAATTTTTTTTTTTTTTTTTTTTTTTTTTTTTTAATAAAGGCAACTTTTGATATAACTAAGTCAAAAAGCTAACTATTCAATTTCTATGACTTTTTATCCAGTGAGCTTGTAGTGAACTACAAAATGGACAACTCAACACGAATTATAAACTTTATGAAAACAACTGATGCCTGACGTCAGACTGAAATCCGTGAACTTATGGACTCGAGACGAGCGCAGGGCCGGCTGATTACGACTATAGTGCCACTGATTATTTAATTATACCTAATGACCTCATCAGTTACTGCAGCTATATGATTCCCAAATTCAGTTATCTCTTAATTTTTTTCCATAGCCTCACTACTGCACACTTCAAATGGCAAAGTTCGACTGAAAATTTTAAACTGGATAACAAGTGGCCAGTTGGAAGTTGCAGTTACCAGACATGCTGACTGTTGTCAGTGCTTCAAAGTTTTACATTTGCTAGTGTCTACTAGACCGAGGAAACAATTTTTGTTTTGTTTATGGCTTTTGACGGGAAGAGATTATGGGAAAGAAATGGGAAGTAATTCGCGCATGCTCGTTTGAAGGAACAATACAGGCATTCTCCTGGCGTGATTTCATGAAACCATGGTGAACCACTCTGTGGATGGTACGGCGGTTATTCGAATCCAAGTCCTCCCGAATGGGAGGCCAGAGCGTTACGGCTCACCCACCACGCTCGATCCGAGGTCGATGAGGCCAGTCCTGGTGGTGCCAGAATGTTTGTGTGGTAATGATGTATAGTTCCCAATCATCAGATGGTATGACTAGGGCCTATTGTTTTGGCACTGATAATTATTGACTACTCAAATCAGTAAAAGAATAATAAATCTAAATTTTATTTACACAAAAATATTAATTTCAATGTTTTTTGTAAATCTGATTTATTGCAGAAAGTATTGTCTTGCTTTTCTGGAGGTAAGTATGTCAGAAGTAAGAGTACACAACTTGGCTCTATGATACATACATTTGACATCTCCTTAAATATTTGAAGATAATATTTTATTTATAATGTCTCTAATAATCTAATAGTATTTTTTTAACAATATTCTTTAATAATCTTGATACTATTTCAAATATTAAATCTCATTCTGTAGTCACTACAGCAATCATTCAAATGTGACTGGATGCTTTCTTAACAATATCAAGCAGAAATTGGGAACAGATATTGTATTTGATGCTGTTCATCGTGTCTCCGTGGTTAGAATATTGAAATACATTAGTTTCAAAAACAAAAAAGAACTGTATATAAATACAATACATTCAGCTGGCGAAGATTACAGGAAATAAATATTTATATGACTTCCGTCCACACTTGCAGTTAAGATCAGTACATTACGAACAGTGTGGGGAGGTAGGATTAAAATATTATAGTAAAGTAATTTCTATAAAAACCGTTTGTTGTTCATATTGAGAAACTACATTATAAATAAAATTTAATTACTTTTTAAACAAGAAAACACACCTGCTAATTTAAAAAAAAAAATCACTTCTCGTTTTACAATAGAATCTGCTAGCATTACGAACGTAAATGCAAATATTTAATCATTAGATATTTAAATAAATATTTTTAGCCTAAATTAAATTGTCGTGTGTGCAGTTAACAATTGGTAGAAGTGTTACTGAGTGTGGAGGGTGAGCGGTACCGCTCTGGCCTCGCTTTCGGGAGGACCTGCGCTCAAATCCCCGTCCGGGCATCCCGATTTGGGCTTTCCATGGTTTCTCAAAATCACTCCAGACGAATATCGGGATGGTTCCTTCAATAAGTTCATGGCCGAATTCCTTCCCGTTTCTCGTCCACAGTCCTTTTCCGCATCTAAAGACCTCGACGTCGGTGAGAGATAAAGCATACAAGGTAGAAGAATTACAGTTATACGACAAAACGAACACTGCTGGAAGGCTTAATCATGATGAGACGGCTTACCAGTGAGGAAAAAGTTGACCATTTTTTAAAAGCATATTTGTCATTCGGCCTAAGTATATCGCACAAAAGGACTGAAAGAATCAATTTTTAGGAAGTTATGCAATATCTCTATAAAGAATCATATGAACGAGAATTACCTTTCCTGCGGGTACAGGATTCTATACAAAGGGAGAAAAGTGTAAGGGAACAATTTTGTGTAAAGTTATGGTTGAAGCAAGTTGTTAACACAAAATCTTCATGAGTTTCACACACCATTTTATACAAATCGTATCATTTGAGCAACTCAATGACGGAAAAATCTTAAGCCAGATATGTTTTCATTGAGTGTTCCTGACTGGTAAGCAAACAAAAATCATAGTACATCCCTCGCAAATCCTGAA
The DNA here is from genome assembly GCA_031002005.1 of Vandiemenella viatica. NCBI lineage: Eukaryota > Metazoa > Arthropoda > Insecta > Orthoptera > Morabidae > Vandiemenella > Vandiemenella viatica. The sequence continues at coordinate 97,318,159 of JARYHS010008075.1, read as the reverse complement.
GATTATAGCGGAGAAGCCGGAGGAGCAACGATCTAACCTAATATCACGAAAAATATTGTTAGTGTCGTTATTATGGACACTATCAAGTTTTAACCTTTTCTTATTATACTGCCTAGAAAGAGCATTGCTACAGTGAAATATTTCGATGTTCATAATTCAACACATCTTCAACTCTTTCTCTTCCCTATAGTCTTTCTCACAGTTTTTCGTATAATGAATTACTGGGTATCCATGGTTTAAATCTGAATCATTTGTGGTCGGGAGACTGCGAGTGTATTTCAGCTGCTGAGTGAGAAGAGTTTGGTTTTCCTGCGCCTATCACCAATGCATTTAATGTAAAATCCGAAGAAGTGAGCATTCAAAGGCTACTTCGGTCATATTAAGTATCTGTCAAAAATACAGGCCTGTCCAGGATTTAAATTTAGGATAATTGGTTTTCAAAGCGATTATCTTAGCAGGGTTTATCTTTGCGGTAGTGACAGGTTCTTTGAGGGTAACGCTACTAATAATGTAAAAAAATGTATTTAGTGTCAACAAAATATTCATTATTGCAAATTTTCTATCCTATTATCTTTAACAACATAGATTTCAATTCGATTACTTTTCTTGCGAAAGTTACAACAATTTGACGAACTTGAATTAAATATTCAGAAACAACGGTATTGGTGAATTTAATGGCTGATACAGATTGTATCAGCTAAAAGCAGTTACGATAAACATAACATTTCAAATATTTATGAGCTTCTAGAAGTCAGTCATGACACCTGTAGTTGGGCGGATTATAGAAATCTTTCCGAGCAGATTGTATTGAAATTTAAATTATTTTTCGCAATAACTAAGCACGGGATTCAGACTTTTATGTTGTTATTTCTTATAGACATACGACGTGCATAAATGAATTTACAGTCTCGCAACAATTCTATCAAAGATATTTTCGTTAAGTAATAGTTTATTTCTTAATAGCATCTAAAATATCTCCAGAATTGATGTAATTCTGTTTACAACAATGTTTAATGCAGCCAAACATTAGTCTCTTCTGAAAACAAAGAATAATTCAACGATCAATAGCCTTCTCGTGAAAGCTGATGTCTGGATTTATCGTTTTATGAATAAATATTCATACGCATGGAACTGACTCCGTAGGCAGCGAATGCTGTATAAAATACCAGGACCTCCTGCCACGTGCTCTTCTTTTGCCGGGGTATTCGTATTGTATTTATTTTTTTCTGACTTTACGCCTTGGAAAGGATTAGGGGCGAGGAATGGGAAGGAATTTAGGAGAACCATCGCGGCATTCACCTGGAGTGATTTGGAGAAACCGTGGTAAACCCAAATCTGGATGGCGAGACGGGGTTCGAATCCACTCCAGCATGCGAGGTCAGAGCATTACCGCTGCCCCTCTACGATCAGTATATGATTTTTTTTCGAGAACCTTAGTGCTTATGTTAATTATGCAGCTGTAGGGACGTGCATAGATTAAATTTCGGTATTCTCGTTTGAATAATTTGTCGCATTCCTTACCCGTAAATTTGCTGGAAATAATGTCACCAAATTCTGAAATTTTCCCATGAAATTTCGTAGTAAATTATGTGTAATAGTTGCTAAGAGCAATAGTTGGTTCGTATCGACTTCTTGTTCGATTATTTGGTTGTGTTTCGGCAATAAATAGTAACAGAACAATTCTTTTAAGGTGGTTCATTATCTATGAAATTTATCTATCAGTTTCTTGTGAAGCGTTTCAGTTTTTCAAATTTTTAACGTCATAGCATTATCTAAAGCTTAAACTGGTTTATAACCTGATCTTTATTGGTTGAAATTATACGTTATACAAAAAATGAATTTATAAGTTTTATTAAATCTTCAGGAGAATGGCGCGTTTATCAGTAAGATTTGTGACTCGATCATAAAACCAGAGGGTACACCATTCTAACAAAAAAATTCTGGAAATCACGAGGGATGTTAGGCTCAGGCTTTCCAACCATGAGTGAAAATACAGTGTTTAATTACTAACTAATAGTCCTGGCACGAGTCTCGGCGTGGAAGAACAATGTTTCTAGTTAATTAGGGAGTAATTAATTAATTGCTCATTTGCGCTGCTTGCGTGGGCTTAGCTCAGCACATGCTTCGTCAGAGAAGCCGTGAAGATCAACTCGGATAATACCTACTTGCGCTGCTTAATTAGCGGAAACAAATTTGAATCGAAAGTTCTTAATTTTTGAAGTAACGGATCATAAAACGTAAATGGAAAGGTTATGACATTTGGGAGAACGTAAGTTTCGAAATACGAGAATGTTTCTTCCAACGAACATTCGATAGGCTTACAGACACTTTTTCACTGTCGAGTTGCCTATAAGCGACGAAGGAATTGAAAATCAAACATCATAATAAGATACTTACTACAGTAATTTTAAACTGAATATTACAGGTAAATAATGTTTGAAATATCATAGTATCAATTATTAATTTTAGGTATTTAATTTATTTAGATATTTTATTTATATTACAGGAATACTAAATGTTGAAGTGCAGTTTCCGAATGACTGTCAATGAGGTTGGTTTATTTCCCAGCTTCTGGATTGTGTACACACAGAATCTGTGTCAGTACGGCAATTGCGGTCGCCGGTTTATCTCGCGTTTGTTATATATTCCGCTGCAACGGACCGCATATCCGTAATATCCGCGCAGCATTGCAACTGCGTCAGCACGGCTGGTGCCGCCTGCAGCTGCGGATGCTGGTTTACTTTGTGTCTTATTGCACGGCAGACGCGTTCAAATGATCTGCCTCCATTGACCGCACACTTGTGAAACAGCAGACCGTTGAGCGCTGGTACTGAATTAGTACAATCATCGGAAGCCGCGACTGAATAGTCGACTGGTGTTACAACAGGGACAGTCACATGATGTCGTTTGCATAGCTGTAAAAACCGTTCCGCACAAAGCTCATAGCGCGGCGGTTAACGCTGTGTTCCTGGACCGTATCAAGTCTTACCGCCAGATAAGACCTGCCACAATTAACCTATGTCTGTAAAGTGTAAGATCTGTCTAGCACATAAACTAGGTCGGTACAAAAGACGCGCTTTTGTCGCTTTTACCGTAGAACTCTAAACTGTTTTCTCTGGAAGAGTTACGTACGGTTCAGCATCACAACCACCATTCTTAATGTATCAAGTGTACTTTTTCGGTAAACGTAATAACACAAAATACACTAGCACATAGTTTACGAATATTTGTGGCAACTTTCCTCTGTTAGCACGCAACGCATGGTTAGGTGCTTAGTGTAGGCAGCTTTGTCTCCTTTTATTATTACTAGCTAAAAGCACGGCTTTGTGTTGGCTCGCGAAGTTTTGCTATAAGAAATATTATATACAACTAAAGAAATTAATAAATAATCGTAAGAATTTTAACTATCATCATGGTTTTAGTTTGATGGCAAAAAATAATTAGGCACATTTATAATAAGACAAATATCCTTAAATATTAAAAAAATGAATTTATTTTACTTCGTTTTAATCAGATACAAAATTTCTCATTCGAGTTTCTTCCTGTTTTCTACATTTTAACATACTTGAATTTTTAATATTGCTAATTTGGTCATAATAAAATCTTCTGTTTAATGCTAGGCTTTCCAAAGCTTTCACCCTCGATAACGCAACATACGTAAGACCTACAGAAGTTTCTTTGTATCCAATATCTACTACTACTTTATCCAATGTTAAAGCTTGAGATTTATCAATTGTTATTGCAAAAGCTAATTGCAATGGAAATTGTTTTCTTGAACAAGTGATATTCCCTCTTTTTCAAAATAGTTGTGGGTGAAATTCAAACACAACCACTATTTTGTTAAGTTAAAGGAAAATACAACCCTTATCACTCGTGGCATTTGATCACGCGGTATTAAATTTCTTCTCATAGAACTCGGCGAAAAAAATCGAAAATAAAGAATAAAAGTTTTTGATACCTCACTTAGTTCTCGAGATATCAAATCTCAAAATTGACTTGGCTAGGTTGAAATGCGGCCTGGACCAGAAGAAAAATTTCGCCACAGCCAAATTTGCTGATGAATTCGTGTGTAACTTGGCGAGACAAATCGAAGGTAAACAATATATATGTTTTTGATATATCGCTTAATTCTCGAGATAGCATATGTCAAAAGTGAGGAGGTTAGCGTGAGATCCTGCCTGGACCAGAAAAAAATCACTAAAACTACTAAATCAACACTGTGGAAATTCACTGTAGGTGTTTTATTTTCTTCATATTGGTTTTTGTTATGTTGAAATAAAGCCTGGACCAGACGAAACATCACCAAAAGCACAAGAAACTATACCTACAACTTATTTTTGGCATGCTATATCTGGAAGTCTCATCGAGTTACATATTGCGGCGTAGAATCCCCACATAAACACATTACTTAACAAAAATACAGACGAATCTTTGATAAAAAAAATTAATATCTCCCTGGAGTTCAGATTCACTTTATACTTCAGTTTGTGGCAACGTTATTTTCGATTAAGGTTTGGAGCGTACCGATTAGGTGTACATTCTTTTTATATTTTATTTGACTTTTTTTAAACATTGAATCGTAAGTCATTATAATTGTATAGGTATTTAAATAACCTGTTAAGTTCGGGAGTGGAATTTCTTTATATAATTACAAAACTGTAGCATCTAAATTTACACAATTCACAGATGTATTTACATAGAACATTCAAAAACGATATATCATATTTAATACAAAAATTAAATTAATATCTCTCTTTCTGGAGCGTAATTTCAGGTCAACATCGGAATCACAAACTATACTTTTAGTGAACAGTTTATTTGATTAACTTACCGTTGCTGTGAACAGATGGCTGCACTTCAAGTTCAGTGGTAAGTTATTGCATAAATACGAACAGATTTTTCAAACTGCGTCCCTTTCAATGGACACACTAAAAGCAAAACTACATTAACACATTTCCAATATCTTGCGCTTTAATTGATTCACTAATTCTTGACAATAACTGTGTCAAACCACGTGGCTCGATCTCATGACGCGACCACATCACGCGACGCGAATGCCTCTGGTTTCTCTCAGCATGAATGAATAGAAATATTAAAAAATATAACTATTTTTTTTAAATAACGATTGATGGCACATCTAAAATTGACTTTGAATCAGAATGTTCGATTTCACGACTTTTCAAAAAGTGTACCGCAAAGTGTGCACAAATCGTATCCTGGTATAAGGACTCACTTCGCTCGCCCTAATTATTATTATTAAAGTTATACGAATCGTCGTCATCAAGTCCATCTGTGTCAGATAATGATGGGACAGAAGGAACTGTGAGGAGTTTTGCCACAGTTCTTGAAGGAACCAGTGAAGTTTTTTTATTTGGAGTTTCGAGCGATTCTGGGAAACCACGGGAAATCGAATTCTGAATGACCGGATCGGAGACAGAACTCGGGTCCTTCAGATTGCTGGGCCCAACCGTTAGTAGGCTCAGTCATTTCTAATTCACTAGTAGTTTGACAGCCAGAGGCATAAGAGGGTAAAATTAATGGGAACTACACTTTCATATGTACTTACCAAGGAAAAATTGACAGTCATGTATGGTGCTTAATTCTTCTCTAATTGGGACGCACATTAGGTGATAGCGGACGACACATATAGCTGTGATGGCCTGCTCGCGCTAAATAAAATAATAACAAAATTACCATCAAAATCCGACCAATAGTTTTAGAGTCAATCGCATTCAATTGAAAACCGACATCACTCTAAAAAATTAATAAATAAGAAAACTCATTTTTTCGAAATCACATAAAAACCAACTAGTATTAATTGAAAGGTAAATTATTTCTAGCAATCTAGATGCTTAACATTCTTTCAGCGTATGAGAGGCGTCATGTTATTCGGAGGAATCAAGAAGTCCACTTTGTCTTGGAGACCATCCATTGATTTTGTGTGCAGTGAGCCGCAGCTGCTGCGGATCACGTAGTTCTTGATGATTTGGTTTAAGAGAGTAATGTGTACAATAACAGACCACGAGACCATCTCATAGTTGTAAATTAAAATATAGGGAAATAGCCCTAAAAAAATTCATCTTTGTTCCATTTGTATTTAAGCGTCATTGAGACTAGTAGGCCTAGCTGGAACCCCTCCGGACCCTGCAGCTCGTCGTCGGATGCTGTGCCTGTGAGCGCCTCTCTCGTCACTCCGATTCTTCCGACTCGTCGAGTCAGCGCCCGCGTAGGCCGCAGGGACTCCGCTACACAGGTCGAGTGCAAATTTGCTTCCGCGTAGCTCCGCCAAAAATTCCGAGTTGCTTGAATATAAATGGAGAAACACCGCATTTCAATCGTAACTAGCGGCTCTGAGCTTCGGAGAACTGATTCAAACTCTAGAAAGCTAATTTTTGTGTTCAGTATGTAAGCTGTTGTTAGATACGCTATGTATGTTTTTATCGATAACTCGACAGTTGGCTAAATTATCCCGGAAGAAGAGTTTTAGGCAAAGTTTGATATAGGTACCACAATCATTCCCAAAGATGATGACCAGTTTTACCTTATCATTAATATCTAAAGCGCCATCAACGTCATGTGCCCTTAATCTCTGCGCCAGGTCGATCTGGTGACTCAGTGGTTAATGCATCTGACTACAGATCGAATGCTCCGCGGTTCGAATACCTACATCCGGGGGATTTTCAAAGGACCTCAATCCGACCTTCACCTTTGGCACAGCTTTTTGCACAATGTGAATTACGCTAATGTGATTCGGACCCCCTTTACCCAGCAGGATTACCGAGTTAGTTTAAGGAAGCCAGGACAGAGGCGCATGTGTGGTATATCGAAACTCTCTCAATCGGCAGCCGAATCCTTTGGGGATATCCCGGCCAATAGTGCTTTAAGCATTACTTCTATCATTACTACATTTGCTGTGCGAAGAGGTTCGGTAGTTAGTTCACAACTCTGGCACACAATCTGGAGATTAGAAACTGTGTACTACCACTTGTCTTACACTCAATAAGTCCAGAATGATCAATATTTCTTATATACCATCAGTACTCGAACCAACTAATGCTTTGTTGAGTGCCTGATCAGCTAACCTCTAACATGCACATATGCTCCAACGAAGGCTTTACCGGCGTGTAGCTGAAAAACAATCTTCGCGGGTTCGCTTCCGGATGATGTTGATGAACGACGAACCTGCGACGGCGTACACAGCCGCCATCTTCAGGTGACTCTGAAGATGGTAGCAAAGTCCGCCGCCGGAAGCTCGTCTTTCATCGACATCATCCGGCAGCGAATCCACCAAGATTATTTTTGAACCACATATGCACCTTTTTTAAGTGTGTAATATTTAGTGTAAGGACTCTCCTGGTTTTTTTTTTTTTTTTGCTTCACTTTTATTCTCCGTCTTCAGCCTTCGTCGGAGGAATTTACTGGGATAACTTAATTCTTACCATCTGCCTGCGAAACTTGTAGCTTGTGTTTTGTATTACAAATACATTTTTGTTTGTGTACTGTGTAATTTATGAGGCAGAAAGTGAGCAACGTCCTACCATTCGTGTAGGTGATCTCAGTCATAACGAACTGTACGCCAGGGACGGGTTTTGAAGCGGTTCTTTTATTTTAAATTAATTAAGTTTACTTTTTCATTTAACACTCTTTTTTTGTTTTGTTGAGCCACATAAGAGTATATTTGTGAGTGACTTAAACACGTTTAACCTCTTCTTACTAGCACGTAGTTCAGTTTTTTTTTATGGATTTCATTAGTTAATTTTTAAATAATAACTTGCCTGCTGTTAAAGTAGACTGCAAAGAAAATTATTTTTTTCCCACTATTTCTATACATGTTTGACTAATATCAATACATTAACTGAAGAAAGTACAAAAACATTAATAATCCGAATTTTTTGAAGAAAGCTTAACAGAGACAGATCTGTATTGTTACTAGCAGCAAGTTTTCTGAGGATGAACTTAAGATTCCGTGTAAGAATTCAGTGGTGAAAGTCGGAATTTTAGGGGATGAATCACGAAACACCTGGTAAGTAGAGAGAATTTCATTGACTAGTTGAATTTGAGGTAATACATTTTTTTTTAAATATAGCTTTATCCAGAATTTGAAGCTTATAAGGTAAATATGAATTTTGTAAGATTATTGTGAGGTTTCTCCGACGCTTAACTGGTATCTACGTTTCGGAGAATATGTTGGAGGAAAGTAGTTGAACCCATAACTGCTGAAAGTAAGTTTACACTTGTTTTTTGGTACATTAGGACTACACACTTCAAACATGGAACGTGTTAATATCAAATAATCCAGCATTAAAAGTTTATGGGATGCTGCTTCAAAGTCAACTTAACATAAACGAAGCAAAATGCGCTGGGTTGATCAAATTAAACCGTGCGGAACTACGAGCTCTAGTCCAAAGCCCTGCAAGACAGCCTCCTGGATTCAACATACCCAGGTAAACCCGTACGTTATTGAACCGCGTGAGAACAAGCAATTGGAGATGAGAGCACTGGATGAACAATAGAGAACCGTCGTTGTGAATGTGGAAGCCAACAGCAACCAATCTACCACAACACCATGGATTGTCGTCTTAGAAGATAGAGCGTAACCATCCAGAAGCCAATAATTAAGTTGACAATCCTATGTATAATTATTAATTTAATTGATGTTATTCATATCCCATTGCCATGAGAAAGTATTTTAAAATCTTTGGAGTGAAAAACCGAATCGTTCTATCTTCAGGCGTGAAGTCTACACCTAACTAATGGCAGCACGTTTCTCCAAAGTGTAAGTAATTTTGTGAAGTAATACAAATCGATCTGGCTCGTTATGTGAAAAAATTAACACTGAAAACCAAAATCAACTATGATTCTCATTTCTACCGTTTTGACGGCTATAATTTGCGTGTTCATTTGGCGTCAGGGGGTACTTCTTAAAATATGTATGGCTGCAAGAAATTTAAATTTTTTCCGGAGACCAGAAAGCATCTGCAACATCAGATGCAAAATATATGGCTTTTAAACAGCATCTTAATCGATTAGTGACTGCTGAGTAGCCGTACACGTAAAATAAACTGGAAATTTCCTAGGCTTTCACCATTTATAAAAGTTCAAGCATCATATTTCCTATTCCTCCGAAGGTTTTTAGATGAGCAGGGGATATTACGAAATTGCAGGTAGGTTACTATAAGATCATAACTACAATTACCTTCTTGCAATGTATATTTTTGTATAGCTAGAAAACTAGGACTTCTATTAAACTATTAAGAGGTTTCAAAAAACTGCAGTGGTTTTGAGTACAGTAATGTAAAATACTCTGCACCGGGAAAATGGTACCACAATTCTGGCAACCATTACTACTGTAGCAGGGAACGTTGCAAATAGAAGCAGGGCAAGGTCGACCTTGAGTGCTGATAGGGAACTGTGGAATAGCATTGAGAAATGAGAGAGGAAATAGGAGGTGAATTTCGATTCATGTTGTCTTAACGCGAATTTTAGGCTTCATCTGAACATCACCAATCGAGAACAAGGAATGAAAACTAATATATTACATATTTTGAAACTTCATCAATTACTTCTCTGTATATCATGATGCTGACATCGGTTTGGACCATGGGACGGTGGTAGTAGATACGAAATCAAACATAAAATTAATTCACAGAAGTTAAGTGAACCGACAAAAGACTGTAAGGCAGTCTTACTGCAAAGCAATGCAACTTAATTAATTCTCAAATAAACATTTGAGTACAGTCGAATCACTATAGGAACAATAACAAATAAAGCTTTTAGTACGTCATTATTGTAAGCCATTTCCTCTGCAGTTGTTACTTAAAATAATATTATTTAATGAAAAATAACTATTCAACAAGAAAAAGAAATAAAAATCCGTCTACAAACAACATTTTCGATTTGAGGGGAAAAAGACAGATATAGAAAAATAAAGCTAAAGAATGTAAGAAAATACAAAAAACGAATAAGGTCATAGGAAAAACAAACGAAGCTGTAGATAATGGAGAAATGCAGAGAATCGGAATAACTAAACAGACGTCGTGGTGGATTTTATGTACGTGAAAACTGTTGTAAATATTTATGATGCATAATCTCAGACAGCGCTGTCGAATTGAAGCAATTAGAGCAACATTCACCAGTAGGCTAGAACTGTTTTGCAACGGCAGCATTATCTTCAAGAAACGCAAACGTAAGGTGAAAAGTTGAATGTTATTTCCCATTGCTACTATACTATTTGTAGATACTTGTATCATGGATCCATTCTTGAAATGAAGCGTTTGAAATGTGGAATCAAAGGCAAAATACCTTTTGATTTACGGTCTTGTTTCTGAAAGTGTGGTACTCGAACCCCTAGTGTGGGGATGGCGAACCTTTATTGATCTGTGTGCCATTTTTTCTAAGGAAATGTTGAATGAAGCCATGGCGTGCCATCAAACAATGAAGACTTAGTGGCTAATGGGAATAGAAATAAAACCAAACACTATCACCTTAAAATTTTATATTTTCAACCAGAAATATATATTTTTTATACTAAGCAATTATAATATCAACAGTTTTGTGTTTATTTAATTAGATGGAACTAGTAGTTGTTGTAAATTAGATGCCAAATAACTTATATAAGGTTCATGCTTCGTTACTTTGACCAGAAGGCAAGCTAAAGTGAAGTCATCCTACAAACGGTTTCGAAGTTAGTCTTTAATGTTATTCATTTCTGAAAATAATTACTCACAGGCATAGGTAGATGAAAATATTGTTAAGATAGAAAAATCCAGCTTCTTAAGACAGCTAAATGTGTCTGGAATTGAATTCCGATTTTCTATAATTATTGGCATTTTTACACATATTGCTTGATGGTCTTGCTAATTCATTTAATACCAACTTCTTCCTCATTTCTATGATTTGTTGAGTCCATATTGAACTACAATTCAATCAGTTTCATTTCCATTTCTTCAATTTGCAATAAATCAAATAATATGAGGTTAGCTATTTTTGTGACTACGTCCATTATATTACGAAGGAGGCGAATCAACCTTTTGCACACAAAGCTTGTTGATGTATGATGCAGTGGAATTCATGAATCGGATGTCCTATGTATGTTTGAAATAAACTGATAAAACCATTTATTTTGCCCATACCTGGAGCAGTATCAGTGTTATCAAAACGATATAGCTACTCAGTATGTAAATTTTTAACCGCCGTACAAATATCCGTGCCCTTTGATGATGTTATCGCAATTAATTCTACCGTGATCTCGTTTACTATGCAACATCGAGCAAAAACAGCTACATCAATGCTTTCATCAAGACGCAACGATATAAAAGGAGATGATTTGATATCCTTTTATATTTTCGCCAGTTTCAGTATTATGTCTTTCATTGTATTTCTGAATAAAGGAGAATCTTTGATGTGCTGAATGATCTTATCTTCATTTTCAAAGTGTTCAAAAAAAAAAGAAGGGGTGCATGTTAACTAGGCTTCCTTCAAAAATTCTCCCTTGTTAAAAAGATTACCATGCCGAGCAATAACATCTGCAGTCGAAAACATGCGGCACTTGTATGACAATACTTGCTTACATACTTAATCATATACAATACTTCTACTTGTAACAGCCCTCATACCTGAACTTTAAATAGAATTGTATTTAATGAAGTATCTTTAATTTCCATTTCTGACCATTTTGTAATGATGTTAAGTGATTATGTATTATTTCTGATTGTTTTTCAGAAATTTCGATAGAGCCTATATAAAGAAATCAGCAGAAGAACAAATTTAGTTTACAATAGTTTTATACAGATTCACTTTGGAACTGCCAAAGATTGCGTCAGTAGTATCTCTGGTTTGTATCTTTGCATGTAAACAATATCGCTTGTTTTGAAAATAAACAAAAAATGTTAAACTGAACCTTATGGTGGAGTACTTAATTAATTACAATATTAATTAAACCATCGAAGACCCTAACATACTGTTTATTTCTATCTTTAATTGCACACGCAATGAATTCATTTCGCTCTGGTTTGCCTTTTCGACAAATATTTGTTTCATAGTGCCGTTTTACAGATGATGTTCTACATACCACTGTTACAGAACATAAAACACACGCCGCTTTTTCACCTATCACATTTCTTAATCATGCCCCATTTCTCAGTCCATCAAGACTGAAATTTTCTATTACACTTTTTGTGTTTCGCCAATCTAGCCACGTTGAACAGTATTAAATAAAACTAAAAAAAAGCTTAACAAGCAGCTGTGTTAACGAAATTAGTTAATGAGAAGCAAGAACAATGCGTGACTGGTAAAAGCAGTTAAGGACGTTAACAAAAACAAACAAGTGAAGTTAGCGCTCCTCCGCCGCCGCGCCGCCTACGCTTCCTCACTCAGGGAGTTTGGTCAGTAATTTGCTGGAAATCTACAACCACTTCTGCGCAATGTGTAGTCATTCTGGCACCGATAGTTTAGTTGGCGATTATCTTGATCTTAAATTACGTAAACAAAAAAGTAAATTATTTTATGGATTGGGTTCCTACTTCATTAATGCCGTGCCCAAATCATTTGGTCGCGTGCCATCATCGGCACGCGTGCGAGCGGTTCGCCATCTCTGCCCTAGGGGTTCGACAGTTGATCGTAGGGGGTTCGCGACAAGATTTACGTAATGGCGGACTGGCTATCTCAATGGTGAATATCGCTCATTGTCGCCAGTATTAGAGCTTTATTTATTTAAAAAAAAGTTATTTCAAAGTGAAAATGTGAATAAATTATAAGCAGCAGTGTAGGGAAATTACAGCCACCACGTAATATCTGACGCAATTAAGTAATTAATTAATTAATAATAATGTTTCTACCGTACTCAAAAGATGCAGAACTGAAAAATTTTGAATTAGTAATCATTACAGATCCTGATGCAATGTCGCAGTAGGAAATCGTGACAGTAAATAATGGGATTGGAATTCATAGTACTATAATGACTGCTTTGTTGGGTGTATGATTTTAACTTACTGATCACACTGTACTGGGCGCCGCTCTGCTTAGACTTTTGAATTGATTACAAGTATTCGTGATTTTAACCCATGTGATTCATTATTTAGGTATTTAGTTTGTCTTGCAGTAACAAAATAGTCTGAGTGTACCATTAATTGATTGGTCCGTCTAAGGTAACTCAGGGCGCTATACACGGGTAGACAAGTATTGCAAATAGTCTTTAAATTATCGCCGAAGACTTACTATACTGTTCGTTGCATGTTGATGCAGTGTTGATGCACACACACATTTACAGTTTAAAACGCGTTTCCCCTGTGGGCAGCGCCGTCATCGGAGGTAGCTAGAAACTAACTCGCCCATAGCCCTGTCCTGCGTCCTCCATTACCGAGCGAAACTACCTGCCACTTAGAGGTCAACACCGGCCAAGTCCGCCCCTCCTCTTGCTGTTGACAGGAGTTGTCGCCCCAGCTGACGTCATCGATCGGCATAAGTCGAGGTCGCTCGTCTGCCTTTCAGCTAGAGCAGGTGTCTATTGCCTCGTAGTAACAATGGTTCTTCTGGCCGAGGTCTAAATTGTTTGACAATCTTCGGCGCCGGTTTTTCACACAAAGGCAGCGGCCGACCCCACAGTCAGCCCATGGCACTTTTTTTTCTTAGCGCAATCTTTAGTAACCTGGTACTTAGTATTTCCGGTACCTCCTATTTTAGTTAGATAAATACTGCCTCACGATTTATGAAACGGTTTTCTATAACGTTCAGTAGGCCTACCAAACATTTGTACCATATGGCATAACACAGAGAAGCTTTACTTGCGATAATCAACTAAAACCTGTGAATTAGACAATGCATATGAGGAAGAGGTAGTAGTAACTCAAGGAGAAAGGGCTTTTGGGCACGTCGACGTCTAGGTCATTAGCGTCCTTAGCGTTATTGTCGAATCTTACTAGTAACTTCATATTTTTGTGCATTTAGTTTTGGTTATGGCTTTACGTATCATCAACGTCAGGATCATTAGAGCCGCAAAAGGATTGGGTTCAAAGCACGGACAGGAATAAGGTAACGCGTTTTTGGGATAATCATCCCGGAATTCCCTAGAGTGATTTCGGTAAACCATGAAAACCGATATCTGGATGACTGGATGGAGATTTGAATCCGTGTCCTCCAGAATGTTAGTTCCAAACGGTAAATCCACAGTTTCGTGTTTGGAGCTGGTAGTTAATACTGATATAAGAACTTCTCATGATTTAAAAATCATAAAATAACCTTAAAAATTTCAGTTTCAATTAAGAAGAAAATTTCTCATTCGTTCTTTAAAAGAATATTACCCCAGAACCCAAGAATTACGTAGCCGTTATCAGGTATACTTTAATTTAGTTGTTGCTGCAGATAAGTAATGTGTTTGTATTATAATCGAACTGTTCTCTGGCGCAAGCCAGGCAGATGATGAGCCAGACAACCGACAGTGGTTCTTGGAAAGGGAAGCGGTCATCGTACCCACACAAAGCCCTCTGCAGCCACGTGATGGACGGCTGGCAACAGCCGGCCGTCCATCAATCTAATGTAGAGGCTCTCTTCGAGAAGTCAACAGGCATTATTCTGGATCTATTGTCAGACAGACGCTACGGAAATTAGACAATGCGTAAGATGGATTGTCACGCCAGTTCCAGCCCCGCAGCATTCTGTTACAAGAACTGCTTTCATTCATGTTACTCGTTCAGAACCAGGGAACGATCTACAGTACTTGATTACGTATCCATGAATTGCGTAAAACTGATTCTGACGTTTATGATTAATCGTTACCAAAAGGCTGGGGTAACTTAGCCATTAGTTTACAAAATATCAAGTGACTGCATGTATGAGGTTGTAAGAACTTGCAGCTACTCTGGTATCATCTTGAATACACTGTTTGGTTATTACTGAAAAGGACGTGTCGGCTTATTTTCCTGTACGTTTATATTAATTATATTATGATAAAGTACCTTAGTATTAAAACTCTTAGAAGATTTTAGAAAATTTCGCAACATTTACCGGGAGAATATGATTCCAGATGCATATTAAATGCATTGAGTGATTAAATAGTGATGAATCTTTTCATTTTATTGCTATTCCATGAATAACAATTTAAAAACCTCTGCGGCCACATAACTCATTCGTCCTATGCGAAAGAATGTGGACTGAGCACTAGAGATTCATTTCTTAAAATGATAACTTTCTTCATGGCTGAACCTCCACAAACATAGTGAGTATAGCGGACGGAACTCTTGAGGGTACGTTTGGGAGCGCCGCATTGCCATTCCATCCTTATCTCTGGTATCGAGTCCTCTTAGGACCAAGACATCTGTCTAATACGGGAAGGCTCAGAGTGGAAGAAGACTCCCGACACACTCTACGTGGTTATACACCAGTACCATCGAGACTGAATTACTAATCGAATTTCTGACGGATTTCAACGCTACTAAAAGTAACAAAGTTCATCAAAGTTAGGATGAAGAAAGTTACAAAAAAGATGCTTATCAATAGTGATATACGGAAATTAAAAGAGCCCTCTATAAGAAGGCAGGCTGAGGAACGTCTCAGTAATTAACTGAAAAACATGTCTTGTGCTTTACACACAGAAGAAAATTTGAAAAACTAAATTCGATAGTATTATCTGTTAAAAATGAACACCGAAATCAGATTTTGCCAAAAATAATACATGGATGACCGATGAGATTCTTGAAAAGTAATCCTGATGAATATAGAAACATTAATACGATGATCAGAAATAATATAAGAGAAGCTAAAGAAAAGAAAAACAGGGAAAATGTGCTGAAATAGCGGCTCTAGAATTGAAATATGACAATTAAAATATCATAGGAAAGTTAGATAAGTAACAGGCAGATGTAGACCTAATACAGTGAATAAACTAGTGGACAGTGAGGGAAACGTTATTGCTGAGACTCAAGATATCAGAGATGCATGGAAGAGACACGTAAAACAACTGTTCTCAGATAACCGTCCGGAACATCCAAAGTTTGAATGTGAAACTGGTCAAAGCATTTTACTGACTGAAGTACAAACTCCAGTAAAAGGAATGAAAGATGATAAAACTCCAGGCCCTGACAAGATAAATGCAGAGTTTTTAAGACTGATTGATGAAGATATTACAAAGTGGTTGAACACAGTGTTCAATGACATTTACAACTCAGGTTGTATTCCTCGAGATTGGCTCAAATCAGAGTTTATTACATAAAAAAAAGGAGCTAAGTCATGTGTTAACTACAGAACGATAAGCCTTATGAGTCATATATGATTAACTAGGAGACCATTGAATGTTAGTCAAGGTATACGTATCTTGGTATCACAGTAAATAGCCAATGGGATCCCATCTCATGAAATACAGTCACGTATTGGTAAAGCCAGGGCTATTTTGAATCAAATGAATAATTTTTTCAAAAGCCGTAATTTATCAATTACCACGAAGATGAGACTCCTGTATGGCGTTGAAACTTGGAACATTAACGGAAACTATCAGTAAAAGTTTAGAAGGTTTTGAATGTGGTTGTATCGAAGAATGTTGAGAATAACATGAACAGACCACACCACAAATGCTGAAGTGTTCCGTAAAATGGAAAAAGGTATGGAAATATTGACCACCGTAAAAACACGGAAGCTTCAGTACCTCGGCCACCCATGAGGAACATTAGCCTTCTGCAGTCCGCTCTCCAGGGGAAAATATCAGATAAGAGAAGTGCTGGTAGAAGAAGAACTTCCTGGCTAAAAAATGTGAGAAACAAGGACCTTCAAGACAACTACGGAGCTAATCCGAGCATCAACCAGCAGAGACAAGACAGCCAAAGTGGTTGCCGACATCCGGAACGGGTATGGGTCAGAAGAAGAAAAGTACACCAAGCTGTGAAAGATTATCGGCATGGGAAAAGACAGGGTAACATAACATCTACGTCGAAAGAGAGTCTACCACCTGGGTCTGAGCAACCCATGGCGTACAAGAAACTAACTGATAAGACTTCGAGTTGGAGCTGGCGGCTGAAAAGACACTCTCGCTTCATGGAAAGAGTAACCAGATTCCACATGTTCTTTCGGAGAGATCTGAACTATGGTATATATGTTTGCCATGTCCCAAAAATTGGAATGAATGTGTCTCAATCAGACCTTCAATCAGCTTGCGACAAAGCCATCGCATTGGCGGTAAAACTACCTTGAATTTGATGCTGCCATCGACATGAGAACAAGAAGAAGGCCAACAGTGGAGAATGGTCATCTTCATTGCTGTTCTTTCGTAACAGTTCATAAAGTTCCGTTCTCTAATCTCTGGCTTTTAGTGTCGGAGAGGCAAAACGCCAAGACTTCTGCTAATCCGAATAGGATGATAAGGATATTAAACATTTATTCCAAGCAGGCGTTGTTTATCTAATATAGTCAATAAATAATATAAATTAACCTAACATTGTTTGTGCTTCTATATATAATTTCACAATCATCAAACAAATAGTCGAGACAGACTCTCACTGTGCTGATCAGCTGCGCTTACGTTTGATTTGTCTACCTATGACACGTACAAAAAATTTCAGAATCTTCATTCTTTAGTTCTGACTTGTTATTTACGTTGTCATTTTGTTTTATTATATAAATTAACTCATAGAAACTTAAATTTCTTACTGTTCTTACTACTTCTAAATTTCACGAGTTCCTCTACGTGGCAGCAATAGTCACGTATCGTAGATTTACTTAGTTCATTGGACTTCTCTTTCACTTCATCTCATCAAATATTTAACTACTGACGAGCTCATTGATTTCCTCTTCGGAATGTGAAGATTTTGGCGAAACCTGCTCGGATTTTATCAAGATGCCGCAGTCATAGCAACTCTAAGGTAGACCATAGGCTGAAATGATTTACTAATCCGCACAAATAGATACTGTTAAGCGTCCTTATTAGATTCTGTGAAGTATTGAATTGATGCAGTAGATTTTTCACAACGGATGTACTTGTATATACTGTCCTCAGCGAAGTGTGTAACATTAAACTGACTTCGACATGGTTTGTATAGTCTACATATTTAGTGATTCACTGTTTGAATCTAAATGCTTCAGCTGTGAATGATGTATTTCCAGGTATTTACCTCAATATTTCAACATTTTAATGCAGTCTGTAGCTTATATCTGTCTTCGGCAAGCAGTGAGTTTGAGAAGGAGGAAGCGGTGTTCTGTTTATATTCAGTAAGCATAACGTTGAGTTACGACGGCAGGTCTGATTGCATCGGCAGAACTCACTGGCTATTTGTGGAGCTTCCGTTCTCCGAACGCCAGCCAATGCTCCTGAGTAGAAGAATCAGGCGTAATGCATAGCCGCACCTTCAAAGTGTCTCTATCCAAAACGATAGCGATGATGTCAAGAATATCGTCCGTCTACACTGGATATCTTTCACAAAATGATTAAATAATAAAATTGTTTATAGAATGCAACATGTAACAAGCCAGAAAACGTGGTTATTTCATTTTTCCTCCCATTCCAATGAAACATCGCGTCTGTGAAACTACTGCAATTTTGGACGTATAATCAACTGCTGAATTTCTTAACTTCGCAAGCAAATCACTTGGGGAAAACCTCGAAAGAACTACTGGATGATTACCTATTGATATGGCTTAGCAACAGTTCTATGTAGATCATCCAGTAAATCTTAATGCCTACTTATTTTTACCAGTGAACATGGATTATGAAATAATACGCACTGCAATCCTATTCTTACTTCCCTAATGTTGTTAATTAATCAAGAAATCAAACAATCAAAGACAGGAAGTGTGATAAGAACTGAAAACTAGCTACTGCTTAAAATAAATGAAGTTGTAAGACTACTGTACGATAACCGCCAGCACGCTGCCGAGTCGTCGTACAGTATGACTAAATCCAGAAGAGCTTGGGCCTGCCAGCCAACAAAAATGTAGCACAAAACTAGAACGGCGCAATGTCATTAACGGAAGATAGAATATTCTGAGACCCCTGTTCCTGCAATATTCAAACTACAAGCTTATTAACAGTAAGGTTTGGTCAAGGTTGCATAAGCAATACGTAAGTGACATACCAGGACCGCATCAGAGGTACTACGACCCCTTCTTTTCCTTCGTTTATGGAAGTGTCGTTCCATGTAAGTAGATGACTGCTGCCAAATATAGCACCTTCTTTTGAACTGTAGAAATGGAAGATGGAGAGAGTGAAATCTGGTGACGGACCTTTCACGCCTAATTTTCCGGAAAAACTTTGTGGCCGCTGTGTTTCACGTCCCCATACGACTGACACATCACCATCAACAGTTATCATATGTACTCACTCCATAAATACTACAGAGAGGTTTGAAATTTAAACCAGGCTTACGGTACACTATCTGACTATTGGGAATATTGAAAAAATTTCACCAGCTAGCCCCACATCAAGCACCATTTTTTTTCTTTTTTTTTCCCCTATGGCTTTCGGCAACTAAGCCATTCAGCCAGCTCAATGTGTTTATGATATCTCTCCAGCGAATTAGTTTCTCCAGTACGTTTATAATTCTACATCTACATCCAATCTCTGCAAATCACAAACATTGTGGGTGGCAGTGGGTGCTAAGCACCAATCCTAAACCCGCCTTCCAATTCCCGAATAGTGAATACATATAAGTATCAGTATAAGTATCAGTACGGCATCTTATTTCCTAATCTTATCCCTCCGGTCATTGCGACCTAATAGGTTGGCGGAAGAAGTATTTCATTGCACTCAAATTAATTTTTTTTCGCATATTCTCCAATAAATTCAAACGCAAGCTACGTCGTCTGTCTTCCAAACTATCCCAGCCCAATATATGTATCAATTCTGTGACGCTTTCATAAGGGCTGTAACAACAATGTCACGAATCTAGCGGCTCTCCTCTGCACCCTCTCAACTGAGTCATCAGACCTTGCGATACGGATCCCAAACCCCACAACAGTAATCCAGATGCGGACGCACTAGTGTTTTATACGCTATCTCCTTTGTTTGAGGATTACAATTCCTCAAAATACGACCTATGAATCGTAAATTTAGAATTAGCCTTGCCTACGACGGAACTTATGTGCATGTCCCATTTCATGTGGCTTTGTCACCCCAGATACTTCACGGAATCACCGTGTCAATAGGTGAATTGTTTATTTTGTACTCGTGAACAAACTGATTCTTCTTGTTACTTATCCGCATTGCCTTTTACTTTTTGCAATTAAGTGTAAGCTGCCATTTACGGCACCAATCGAAAATAGCATCCAATCACGCTGAATTTCTAAGCAATCGTCGGAGCACCTTATTTCCCTATAGATAACCGCATCGTCGGCAAACAATCGCAACCTCGCAAGCATTTGACGTTGTCACCTAGATCGTTTATAAATATTAAGAAAAGAAGTGGACCTATTACACTTCCTTGAGGAACGCCCGAAGTAACATTTATCTTAGAAGAGGCTTCCCCGTCAACAACGACATATTGTGATCGACCAGTTAGAAAATCACGTATCCACTCGCAAATCTGAGCCGAAATACCGTAAGCTCGAATCTTCGCTAAAAGTCGGTTGTGTGGCACAGAATCAAAAGCTTTCTGAAAATCCAAAAAAACTGCATCAACTTGCGAACCAATGCATCGATAACTTTCATTATGTCGTGGGAAAATAGGGCCAATTGTGTTTCACACGATCTCTTCTTCCGAAATCCGTGTTGACATGGTGTAAGTAACTCGTTCTCATCTAGAAACTTCATTATGTTCGAGCATATGACATGTTCCAGAATTCTGCTGCAGACCGATGTTAGAGATATGGGTCGATAATTCCTAGGATCACTCCGATCTCCTTTCTTAAAAACGGGAATTACCTGGGCTATTTTCCAGCTAGAAGGTACTTTTCTCTCTTCTAGTGATTTACGGAATATATCTGACAGAAATGGTTCAATATCCTCCGCGTATTCAGAAAATACTCTTACCGGTATACCATCGGGACCCGGCGCTTTACCCCACTTCAGGAGTTTTAATTGCTTTACAATTCCTACGCTATCAATTTCTATCGGATCCATCTCTAATTCCACACGATGTGGTAAAGTGGGGATGTTTTCCATGTTTTCTTGCGTGAATGAATTTTTGAATTCGGTGTTAAATACGGTAGCCTTGTCGCGGCTGTCTTCAACCTCCCGTCCGTCTTTTATTAGAACTGGCTTATTGTTCCCACTACAACTAACTTTTTTTACATACGACCAAAATTTCTTAGGGTTTTCAGTGAGGCTCTTAGAGAGAGAATTTTCACGAAAGTTATTAAATGCCTCACGCATCGCATTCTTAACACGTCCCCTTATCTCCTCTAACTTATCTAAATCAGTCCGATGCATCGTCCTTTTGATCGTGCATGTATCTTCCTTTGCTTCTTGAGTAACCTTTAACCTCCCGTTTGTGTACCATGGGGGATCGTTCTCTTCCCTGATTGTCCGTTTCGGTATATGCAAGTTCATACCTTCCCGAGTATATGTAGGAAGGCCTCCTGCTACTAAGAAGGTGTGGTAATTATGCCTCAATTACGCTCTAAAAACACTCTTTTGAAGCCTTTTCGAATCTGGTTAACAATCCTCCTCTTTTCTCTTTCTGCACGTGGTTGTTAGTTTTTACTGTAGCAATTACAGCTTTGTGATCACTTATTCCTGCGGTGGTAGAAATATCCGTGAATAGTTCGGGCCTATTTGTAACAACTATATCTAAAATATTTTCGTCACCGTTGAGGCATCGCGTTGGTTCAGCTACGAGCTGTTCAAGATGGTGATCTGAGAAGAGGTCTAGAATGATTTCGCAAGCTTCTTTATCCTGCCCCCGGTAACGTTGAACGTAATTAGTCCAGTCGATATCTGGCAAGTTAAAGTCATCTCCTAGCGTTATTGTATGGTCCGGAAATTGCCGTGCTATATTATTTAAATTATTTTTCAAGGCCTCGGCAATATTTACGCTTGCATCGGGTGGACGATAGAACGAGCCTATCACAAGTTTGTCCTAACTACGTTGAGCTTGATCCATATGATTTCGCAGACAGTATGGACATCTATTTCGCTACATGGGAGGTACTTACTAACAGCTATAAATACACCACCTCCTTGGGAATGCAACCTATCCTTACGGAAAAATGTTCATGTTATTATTAAAAATTTCGGCGAAACTTATATCCGGTTTTTAACCAACTTTCTGTGCCTATTACGATATCAGCATCTGTACTACAAATAACGTTTTCGAGTTCAGGCTGTTTATTACAAACACTTCTGCAGTTAACTACTAGAACTTTTAATGTTCGGAATTCTTTTAAGCTACCCCTAACACGCGGTACTGAATTTATCTTGGCTGTCCGAAACTGAATTTCCTCCTCAGGGTCATTCTCCCTCAGCCTAAAAAAACCCCCCAATGCACTCCACATGGCCCCTACCACCCCGTGTAGCCGATTCCCGTGTGTAGTGCACCCCTGATCTATCCAAGGGATTCCTACAAGACTCAACCCCAGGGCGAAGATCAAGGAATTTGCAGCCATGACTATCACAAGAAGCGCCGTAATCTCTGGTTCAGCCCTCTCAACACGGCTCTGAACCAGAGGTCCACAGTTAGTCCTATCGACAATGCTGCAGATGGATAGCTCAGCAGAAATCTGGCGGCCAATGGCCACAGAGTTCACCCTTTCTGCAAGTTGCCCAAAGGACGAGAGGATAACCTCCGACCCTAGGCGGCAAGCATCATTGGTGCCGACATGAGCCGCAATCCGCAGCTGGCTGCACCCCGTCCGTTCAAGGGCATCCGGGATGGCCTGTTCCACATCTCGGATCAGACCCCCCGGAATACACAATGAATGGATTTCCGGAATTCATCCTCGACCTCTTCGCCATTTCCCTAAGGGGTTCGATAAAGCGCCTAACGTTGGAACTACCGACCACTAAAACCCCCCTTCTGCAGTTGTTCAGACTTAGCGGGCTGAGGGCTGCCAACTCACAGGCCGACGATTGCAGGACTGAATCAGATCCAGACAATGCGTCAAACCGATTGGACAGAGGTACAAGCTCGCCTTCTTGGGAATCAAGCTTGCACGACTGCCCCCGCATGCCGCCGTCGACGTCCAGACACCACACGCCAGCCACCATTAGGTTGACGGCTGCATGGATTCCGACATCTCAGCCTGGACTGCAGGTACGATGACTGGTATGGGAGAACCTGCGAGCCGATCAGCGTCTACAGGGTCACCAATACGGCATCTACTGCACTCACTTGTGGCAGCTTCCAGCTGTGTAACTCTCGTTACCAAAGCTGCAAGCTGGTTTGCGCAGGTCAGTCACCTCAGCCTGCGTCTGCACACAACAACCGCAGTCCCTACACATACTACCTTACAGAAAGAAAAAACTAAGGAGTACACGAGAAAAACGGACTCACTATGCGTTCTCAGTAGGAGGCCTTTTGTCAATAACCAAATATACAAAGACGAAGCTTACGCTAACTACGCACTTTAAATTTAATTTGCACTGGAGGTACTACTTCACGTAACGATTCCGACCAACGACTGTAGCTGCTGCTACTGACAAACTAATATGCAAGGATGAAGCTACAACTAACTACACACTTTTAATTAAATTATCACTAGAGGTACTACGTCACGTAACTGTTCCGACGATGGCTGCTGCTACTGACTAACAACTATACAGAGACGAAGCTAACCTCACACTTTGAATTAAAACTATTACAGAAGGTACTATTCCCCGTAACTGCTGCCGAAGAAACGTCTGACTACTGGGGCCGCTAAACAAATACGCAAAGGTGAAACAAAATTTAAATTATATCACCACAGAAAGCACTGCCTCACGCAACGGATGCCGAAGTATAGATATCACAGAACGGGACGGAAAGGACATTCACACAGACACACAACACTTAAACATCCATGCCCGCGGCAGGAATCAAACCGGCGACCTTCGGCACGCGGAGCTAGTGCTCTAGCCCCTACGCTACCGAGGCCATCTCACCAAACATTGTTACTGTGACTTATCGCTTATGAGGCGGGTGATGAATTAATTACACATACGGTAGTTAAAATCACAAAACACGTAATAAAGGCTCAAGCGGCACTTTTTTCAACCATGTAACAAGTGTAAGACCCATTAAAACAGTAAGAAGCGTGAAGATACTGCTGACGTGTGGACATTAATTTAACAAAAAACCTAATATTGAAATGCTATTAAGGATACTTTTAACTCTAGGTGTCAAATTCTGTACAGTACTTACATTGGTTCTTACTATACTTAGCTGTTCCCAAAAGTTATGTTTTAAATGTGCAAATATATGAACCTAATCGCTTGTTTCTTGTTTTTAAGCAGATAAATAATCCGTTTCTTTTTAATCATTTCAGTTCCAATTTAATTACATTGAAGTTATTCCTATTGCTGTATATTATGTTTGTATCGTCGATCTAGGAAATTAAGAGACTTTTTTTTTGTTTTTTTGTTTTTTGTTTGTTTAAGAAGATAGGTTTGTTGCTAGTTAAATTATAAACAAAATAAACATATAAACATAATGATTATAAAACATTACAGTTGTCTAAAAATATTATCTAAAGACTAACAGTTGGTAAAAATGTACTTTAATCAAATGTATGTTGATGTAGGGAAATAATCAAGTCTCGTATTAATGAATAATTATTTCAAATACCTACTAGATTGTCCCCGCTTTTATTGAATCTATTTAACCAGCTCGCAGTACAATAGTCTATAGACTAGCTTTGTGAAGTTAGTTACATACTGTTTGCAATTTACCTCGATTAGCCATACGTTGTACCCTGTTAACGAAATTCATTATATCTAATTTCGGACAACAGTTGACTGCATCTAGCTCTGTTGTTTGTTTATTAGCTAATTTTCTATTTTACTGTACGCCATTTTCCCAGAATTAACAACTTACGATTGCAGCTGTATAACAGAATATTTAGTTCTTTTTCCTCGTTTATACAGTCGGTGCAACAGCCAATGCTTCACAAAATTTACAACGACATCCAATTATTTTTGTCTCATACAGAAGTCGTGAAAGACGATTCGGTTTCCAAGTTAATTACTACCATTAACATGTAAAAGAGATTACGTATGTGATTCTCATTTTCGTTAACTGCTTCTTTCAAAGACATCATGTAAATCTTAATCAAGTAGAATATTTTGAACTTGGAAAAAGAAGGATACAAGGATGCTATCTGGCCCTAGGAAAAAAAAAAAAACTATCTTCCTGAATTTTTGTTTTAATTAAGTAATGGTAGCCTCGCATTTGGGAGGACGTGGGTTCGAATCTCCGTCCGGCTATCCATCTTTCGATGGTTTCCCGAAATCATGGCAGGTAAATGTCAGAATGGTTCCTTGAGATTGTGCGCCAAAGTGCTGGGTTAAATCCCACACCTCTCCGCAGGGCGTATGGACTGAGGGTACGAGACACTGTTTGTGATGGATTAAGCCTGACCCTGCTTTCACGTCTCATCCACAACACAAGCAACTGTCTACACTGAACACGCACACCATCACAGTCATCTACACTTATGAACACTGTCACACGGGGGGGGGGGGAGGGGGACCACCCCAGTTCATCTTTCCACACGTTGCAATGGAGTAAACATCCCGCATGGCAACCACTTACGCTCGGACACGGACAAAGCTTTCATAGAAGAAGAAAAAAAAATATTAATGGTGTACTCTCCCTTCTAAGAGGGTCTAGTTTCAAGTATGCTTATTTTTATGTCTGTGCTTTTTTATGGTTTATGGTTCGTTGACGAAATGATG
This sequence comes from Vandiemenella viatica, assembly GCA_031002005.1. Lineage (NCBI taxonomy): Eukaryota > Metazoa > Arthropoda > Insecta > Orthoptera > Morabidae > Vandiemenella > Vandiemenella viatica. The sequence continues at coordinate 97,292,376 of JARYHS010008075.1, read as the reverse complement.
ACAGTAGTGAGAGTTTTGTGAATAAACAACCGGAAGCAATTCCAATGGTCACATGGAATGATTTCGAGAAACAATGGAAAATTGAAAACTGGATGGTTGGACTATGGACAGAACCCATGTCGCTCCTAATACAGGCTTGGACGTAACCACGAAACCAGCGGGTTCCGATTTTAGTTTGTATTTGGTCTGTGTAATTACCCAGGTGAATGCAGAGATTTTCGTGACTTATCGTAGAGAGAGGAAAATTTAAAAAATGTACTATAGACTTAAATTGTTTGCAGCTAGATGGCGAAACCATCTTTTTCCCTTGGCACTTAGCTTGCTTAGTAACAAAACGGAGGAAATAAAAAAAATAAGTGGTGCATGGCAGGTAGAAACATTAAAGCAGCTTTGACTAAAATCCTTGCTTTATAGAACAGTGGATAACTAATATGTATTTTCTTTTCTTTCTCATAATGAGTTAAGCTTGAGCAATGTTTTAATACACGAGTGGATTTAAAAAAATTAATAATGATAAATGTAGGAACTATGCAGCCCACCTACGGGTACATCAAAGTGATATATACATAACTGTCACTTAACATGCTGTAGATTAATTAAAATATTCAACAAATAACACACAGGGGCTGTGTATTTGTGATTTATAAATTTTTTAGGATTCCTTACCTTCGGAATGAAATACGAAACCCTTATGGGTTCATCTGTCACGGCCTCATAACGTCTGAACAGACAAATTTAGGCCTTAATAAGAATAAAAAAATTATAATATAAAATTTGGAATTTTTTATCTAGATGAAGTGTAGAAAAAAAACTGGGTTTATTGCGGAGGAGTGGAGCTGAAAGGAAAGTTTAATCCATATGATCTTCAAAGGTGTTACACTACTCTCCAGCGCTCATAATGTTTGAAAATTCCTAGTTATTCCACGATTTGTGCAAGATTTTGGTGAAAGACCATAAAAAATATAATTCTACTCTACTGTTTCCTAAACTACTGATGAGAAAATTCTTTCAAAATTTATAGTGATATGTAGCCACCTACAGCTGTGAGAAAATTATTTGGAGGATACTGAGGATTCGTAAAATGTGTTATGCAAATGGTTAATTAATAACAGAATTAAGAGATAGGTGTTATGCGTGAAATGGAGTGTTTTTATTCTTAGAACGAATGCTGCGTAGTTATCCATATATACTGAAACTGGAAGAAAATCTGTAAATTTAGAATATTTTTAAAAAAATGTCTTTGGGGTTTTTTCAATAGCCTATAGAAAAATATCCACTGTTTTTTAAAAATTCCGTCTGTCTGTCGGGATGAGTGGGAAACATGTAAAACCAATAGTCGGATTTTGCTGTATTTGGAATATCGTGTCCTGGTCCTGGTGGTAAAATAGACTTTGTTTCATTTTGATAAAAAGTTTGAAAGCTGAAAAATTTATGATAAAAGTGTCCACAAATTAGTATACATTTTTCGTTAAGTGCGATTCTCGAAAATATTACTCTCCCGATTTTGATGTGATTTTGAATTATGTATCAAATTCCCTAGGATAAAATAAGGTATGTTTCACTTGATGTGAAGTTGGAAAGCTGAGAAACTCAACCTAAAAGCGTGAACGCAGTTCTCTCAAGAACTACTGGTCAGTTTTAGTTGATTCTCGCAGTCGAAATATTTAACGTGATGTCAGCGTATCAAAGGCATCCCATTATTTAGGGACATTAAGTTACATTTTTTTCCCCTGGCGATTTGCAAACTGTGACGTGATCGGTTTAATCCGTATTATAAAAGTTCACCTAAAAAAAAAAAGAATGGTTGAAGATAGCGAAAATAAAGAATGGTTGTAGATGGCGGTGAAGAAACTCTCTGGGGAGTTCTATAAGATGAAAAATCTGTATAGCAGAGGGAGTGTTGTTACTGTGGTTTTTTTCTTGTATGAAGTCGGAAACTGAAAAGTGACGATATATTAATGCTTTCAGCATGTACTTGTATATGGTATAAGTAAGTACTGTAAACGCTATAAGTGAGATTTTGAAAAAGTGTATAGTAAAATTCATTGAATGGACGTAAATAAATGAAGAGTATCTGCTGTAAAAAAGAAATGAAATTACAGAAGGAATTGATTTGAATTTGATGAGCTTAAATAAGGGAAAAAAACATACGAACATAATCGAGTGATTTAGTCTCGTATAAACAATTTTATAAGTCTACCATTAAGACTCTTACGAGACAAGACGACAAGCACAAAGAAAGCGGGGTTATACGATCGACGAACGAATAAACCGTGATCGTAATACCAGAAGCAGTAAATTCCATAAAGTTTGCGGGAAAACTAAAGCAATTTTTATTGAGTTTATAGTTTCACAAAATAGTTAAAGGCGTAATTTTAACAGATTTGATGCATCGGCATATTTATTATGTTGTCTGCCGAAATTCTGGCTATTGGTACCACCATTTCTCTAAATTTCTGCGTACTTTCCGTCCTAGGTCATTTCCTTGGAAATCGCCTATCTCGAAAGGGACCGCGACCATTGCTTTGCTGCGGAATCACACAATTTTCTTCAATCCCTCTGTTGGTGTTATAATCAGTCCAAGTTAAGTAGAGTGACGGTAATGCTTATCTTTGTGACTTTGGAAAATGGCGAGAAGATTGTTTACGAACTCTTCTGAACCTAATTTATGGTTTTAATTTTACTAACCTTACAGCCGACCTGTACGGTTATGTATTTAAATTTATAATAGTTCTGATACTTCCAGCCTCTTTACAAGATAGCGTATTTTATTATTGGTACTAAGGCAAACATGCCTCCAAATCTGGCTTTCGGAAGGGTGCAGGGGACTACTGCTTTACGTTATTAACAGCTGTAGGGGGCCATAACACAATTGTTGTTTTAGAAAATTCAATTCAATTAAAAAGTTCAGAAATTAAATACGACAACGCTTGCAGTACTAATAGACATATAACGAAAAATGAAATGGCAATAATGAGGTAGACTCAAACGCGGTAATTATTTAAGATCCAGCAAATAATTCTAAATATGCCAGATGTTAATGGGTGACTGGAACTTGTTGATACACGCATGATTTATAGAAATTGAACAGCGTACTGAAAGTTTAACGACAAGAGAGCACTCATAAAATAAATGGTTCGAAAATATGTGAACGAATATCAGCAAATTATATTTAATTGCCAGGTTAGAATCAATTTGGCTCAGAGCTGTTCACAGGCAGACACGCTGAAGAGAAATTGTTCACAATAGGCCTTTATCCAAGGAGCCAACCTTGTAACTTCAGGATAGAGTATAAAATCGTTGGTATGTTGGGAAACTTTTGAGGTATGTATTTGGAAATAGAACAAACTAGCCGAAATAAAAGAACTTCCACAAGTATGATCAAACAAGAGGGTGTAGTTACATCTGATAGAAGAATTAGTAATAGTGGATGGAAGGGGTAAGATGACCATGACAACAAACTGGTACTTGATTTTATGCATAAGCGAGTAAATAAGGGTGTCAGGGATTGGAACAAATTACCAAGTGAAGTGATGAATAATTTGTCGAAAACACTGAAGTATTTTAAAATTATAATTTGTAAATCGCAAAAGCAGAGTTGGAGGAATTTAACAATAAAATTATATAAGAAAATAAAAAAATTAAAATGCGGGTAACTAGATGACTAAGGGAATTGCCACCGTGCCGTGTGCCCCATCGCAAGTAAATTAAATTACCTTCCCATCCTTTGTAAACGTACTACCATATTTTTTATAACAGACTAAAAAGTATAAAATAATTTCTCTAATCCTTGTGAATGATAAAACCACATACAGATTTCTAACTTCTTCTAAATTGTACTGAAAACTTATACTTGGAAATTTTTGATAGCTATTAAAATACTTGTAAGATTGGTGACGAAAAACATTGGGCGCATGCAAAAGATAATCGATGCATTAATAGCTCAACTAACAATTTTATTGCACCGCAAATAATGTGAACTGATAAGTAAGTTCTTTCATTGATATCTACTCTCAACAATTCTTATAGTTATATTTTGCATGCGCCACATGTTTTTCGTCACCAATCTTACCAGTACCAAAATTTTCAGGACAATAGAAGAAGTTAGAAATCTGTATGTGGTTTTATCCTTTATAAGGATTAGAGAAATTATTTTATACTTTTTAGTCCGTTATAAAAACATGGAACATCAAAAAAATTATATTATTTTTATTTTCTGCTTATTAGGGTTATGTGAGTGAAAATTTGGAATTGATTTTAAATACTTTGATGAATAATCACAGATACATTCGACAAATTCCTACTTTTTTAATAGAAAACATTTAATTGAATTATTTCCATCGCGGAGGAATAAGGAACCAAACAAAAAAATAATTTTGCATATCCATCGTTTGAATAAGTTATGGTCTTGAATTCGAACAAAAATCCAATAGAAAAAAACCACTTTTAGTTCTTTCAGAATTTTTGAATTTTTCTTTCCCTAAAAACCTTATTCAGACTATTACAAACATTTAAAAAATTAGTAAAATTGGTACATAGAACTTTCAATTTTTCAAGAATTTTCCGGGAAACGTTTCAAATTTTTTTCCTCTAAAAAAATTATTCGCACTATTTGAACCATTTAAAAAAAATAGCCAAAGTGGTCCATTGAAAAAAAACTCTTTCAGTTTTGTATAATTTTCCAATTTTCTGCATTACTTTTCCAAATTTTTTCTCTGAAAACCTTATTCGGAACGTTACAAACATTTATAAAAAGTTAGATAAATAGGGCAATTGAAAAAAATTCTTTGTTTCTCTCGAATTTTCCAATTTTCCAGTAAACTTTTCCAAATTTTCTTTCTCTAAAAAAATTATTCAGACTACTGCAGATATTTAAAAAAAATTAGCCTAATCGGTCCATAGAAAATGTAATTTCAGTGGTTAGAGAATTTTCCTAATTTCCGGGCAACATTTCCATTTTTTTTTCTCAAAGAACCTTATTCAGACTATTAAAGGCATTTAAAAAATAGCAAAATTCGTCGATAGAAAAAAGTACTTTCAGTTTTTATCCCAATTTTCAAGGCAACTTTTCCAATTTTTCTTTCTTTAAAAACCTTACTTGGACTTTTATGAACAATTAAAAAAATTAGGCAAATTGGTACACATAACAGAGACCTCTAGTCTTCTCCGAATTTTAAAATTTTCCGGGCAACTTTTCCAATTTTTCATTAACTAAAAACCTTATTCGGACTATTACGAAGATTTTAAAAAAGAAATAGCCAAATTGGTCCATTGAAAACTTTCAGTTTTTCTCGAATTTTCCAGTTTTCTGTCGCCCACCGAACATGCCTGGTATACGGTCGGTAGGCTACTTGTTCGTTCTGGTCCTCCTGCAACCACTGACGATGCTTTCTGGACGCACCTACAAACCGCGCGGCAGTTTGTTGCCCAGCAATATATCCAGGTTCTCTTTGATTCTACGCAACAACGTCTAAATGCTCTGATTGAAGCATCTGGCGGCTTCACACCGTACTGCATGTACAGTTGTGTAATTCTAATCATTTGTGATTTGCCATGTCCCTAATCTGTGCCATAAATTTGATTGTAATCACGTGTCTTACTATTCCTACTTATTAAAAACTACTGTGAGAATTGTGGCAGTAAGGGTTAATGGAAGAATTATAAATACCTAAATCTAAATCTAATAGGACAATTCATTACTAATTGGTGATGACTTTTTATTAGAGTAGAAATGTGTATTGGGGTTTCAGAACCAGAAAATTGCTCGTTTGGTACACTTGTGTGCCCGCCGATGATTCAATGTGTGTGTGTGTTTTTTTTTTAATGCAATTTTCTGACATTACCTGCGTTTCCATTGCAACAATCACAATGAACGGGAAAGCGACAGAACGTTTCCCGCCAGCAACTAACGACGCCCGCGCGGGTCCCGGCGTAATGGCACAGCTTGTTACTCCTGAAACACTCAGCCAGCGAGCACGACCCGTCTACAGAGCTACCTGCTATCTCTTTGATCGCGAATTTCACGACTGTTTCACATGCGTTCCTGCATCGCTAGCTACACTTACCTACTTCACTAATATTCAGCTACAAGTTTTCGCTTAGTTCTTTATCTCTCTGTTTCTAATACAATCTCCTTGGACATCCTGTAACGAAGCGTCCATAAACTACGTGACTCGGTATAAAAAAGGGGGGCGGTTGACTGTAAAGCTACACTGGGCTACGTGGGAAAGGGGGAGGGGGTGTTCCCGAGCCACGCCAGGTAGCCTTTCATTAATATTATTCATCACAGTTAAAATGAGGTACAGAACACTCAACAACATGTAAATATTTATTTCCGTCATTTAATTCTCTCCGTATGTAATTTACGATAGTCTGAGAGGAGAAAACAGTGCATAACGTCTTCAGAAATCAGTAGGTAAAAAAGCTACGTGCCACGCGGGGGTGGGGGGTGGGGGTGGGGAGGGGTTGGTAGAGGGGTAGAAACAAAAGCCACGTCCGGCTACGTGGGGGAGGTGGAGTTCACAAGAGGCCAAAATGGAGCCACGTGGTTAATGGACGCTCCCTAACCTTATTTCATTCACTTAATTCCCAATTATCTTTATTTTTTAAACTAATGCGGTAGATCTGCTAAGCGACCCAACGAACTAATTCTTCATTCGTAACATTAAAGATGCCTAGTCGTAAGCATGGTGGCTAGTGCGCTAACCTCACTTCACAATGGTTTCAGACATAAGTAGTGTCTCGCTGATTTTGGTTAATTATTAAGTTTATCTTGTGATGTTTCTGCTATAACATAGAATTCACATGCAGAAAAAAATCTTAACGTTCCTGTAAACGCAGTAAATATGAGATACCTGATGGACTGACCGCAAATATTTTTGAGAAAAATATTCATCCCTAAAACATTCTGTTTACATATTCAGACCGAGGTAATTTTGTTCCGTAGACTCATTAAGTTTCAGAAAGTATTTGTTATTTCTCCAAACACATACTTCCATAAATGGCAGTGTGACACACATACGGAAAGTTTTTTCTAAGTGTAAGGCACTTATAGGCAGTTATGTGACATTCAAGAGTTTCTCTTACTGAGTAAAATTATTTTTACAGCGCATAACCCGCCTTTGATATCGTCATTGTACCGTTAATGATAAATAATAATAAAATATCACTTACTTCCTTTTCTACATCTATCACGATTTTTGCACGGAGGTACCAGATATTTCCATCATTTACATTTCATGATCTTTATTCACAACTAATTACCGTTCATCTCCACAAAAAATTGATCACGCCATTTAGTAACATCTATAACTTCATGAGCCAACGGAATGTGTCGTGAGAACATTTCGGATCACTGACCATATGTAGTTCATACATTGTTCCATCGAAATTTTTCTTTCAATGTTTCACATTTTACTTTACCTTACAAACTCTTAGATTCGCAGTGGTGCTTGATTACAGAATTGTCTTACTCCTTTCTTAAGGGAATCTTGTGTCTCAAGCTTTTACAAGAGAAATGTAGTTAGAATTTATGATATTTTAAACACTTTTTCCAGCTGGTTGCAATTCAAATACCAAAAATTTAACCTTACTCTCTCATTTCGTCCAAATATCAAACCTTGTATCAGAAACCAAATTGATCGAATTCAGAGATCTATGTCCAAAGTATACCAGTACAATCGTCGACTGAAACTATGAATTTCATAAGCAATTTTTATGGATACCAAGTCCATTAGTACGCAGACAATGTGACAGTCATCTGTCGCAAACATGTGTTAGCCCCCGTTAAGTTGATATTAAGAATGTAAATATTTTTAATGTCCTGATTTGAAAAACGAATATGATCGTCAGATGGTCCCATGATAGTCGAGCGCTGGCGCTGAGACATAATTGTTTGGCGAATCTACCAGATCCCCCGAAGGGACAAGACAGCATTACGTGAGCTTGATGACATTCCAAGAGACCTGAGGGAAAAACACCTACACTAGTCAGAAACAAAAACACAGTGAGAAACGTCACGTAAGAAATATAAATTTGTTGTGATTAGCGGGATTTGGTTGTTTAGTGCCTGGCCTCATTGCTCGCCGATGAACCGAATTTCCTTGTATGATAAAAGAACCTTCAGATGTTTTAGAGTGAAAGAAAGTTGTAACTCTGATTTACTTTGCCCACGTTCCGAAAAGAAAGGATTCACCAACTTTGTTCTATGAGCTGGATGGAGTGATATCTTCCGAAGTGCGAATACGAATAAATCAACAGTGGACTATGCTATGTGCGCAATGACTTACGGGGTACCGAGCCTGGTGGTTGAACGCCTTTCGGGGGAAGGCGGGTTTGAATCCTCGTCCAGGCATCCAGATTTGGGTTTTCAATTGTTTCCCAAATCATTCCAGGCGAATGCCGGGATGCTTCCGCCAAAAGGTATGGGTGAATTTCTTCCCGTTCATTGCATTCCATTTACCACCTCTTATGACGAGGCGTAAAGCAAAACGAAAAAGAAAGAAAGAAAGGAACGGGGTGCTTAATCCTTGATATTTCATGACAAGTTCACGAATCAATAACTAGTTCCTGAGCTAATTATTGATACTTAAACTTGTCAGAAATAACAATGATATTACATCGAGAGCGCTTCAACTGGAAATATTCGTTTGAACATTAATTTAGGATAATAACTATTACAACTCTTATGTTCACAATTATCTCTTCAGGTAGCCATGTAATATTTTATTTTTGTATGTATGAAGTAGGTTTAAATGATGCAAAGAAGGCAGCCCATGTAATTTTACTAAGTTTTTAGACTTAATCGTTAGTTTCATTTCTGTGGCCATTATACAAATCGTTTCTGTTTTGCTCGTGTGTATTGTTTAATTTCCTGTTAAACTATTTGTGAACAAAATAAGGTAGAAAGTTTATAAACATTTGGGTATTACCAGATAGAGATCCGGAAATTAAAGTGTTACATCTTTGTGGAATGTGACCGAGAACTGTAAACGCGACATTTTGTTATAAAACTTAAGCTACCGCTCAAAAGTTGGACAGGCAACAGATTGGCAGGAATCAACATCCGAAACGAACACTCTGCGTTCGTTTAGCGCAATGTATTTACCGCGTTGTTCGGTTGTTTTTCCAGCGTTACCCTGAAAAACACGGAAAAGCGTCAGGCGTCATTAATAATGGTCAATCGAATCCAATACCGTTCCGTTAAACTCACCTGTTGGTGCTAAATGGTAGTTTCACTCCCATGTTAGACACGCACAATTAAAAGGGCCTTTTTTACGTATATCCGACGCATTAAAACTTTCATTAATTTAGAATCTTCATCATTTCATTTGATATTTGTGCAGATACGATGAAAGAATTATTACCTCATCATCTAAAAATACTGTAGTTGTGTAAATTTTCGAATTTGATCCTTAAAAAGATTGGGTTCTGTATGATTTGCGGCACCTATTAACATAATAATAACATTTTCAAATTTTGACTATCTGCTTCGATATCATGCCTTGTTCAGCGTTCTAGCCTCGCGTTGTCGGGGTCGTCTGTTTGAGTCCGGCATCGGGACGGGTGGTTTTAGTTAAGCGTTGTGTTTGTCTTGTGTCATCTATACCATACTGAGTCTAATATACACCGAGTACACCAATAAACAGTTTCGAATTATATGGTGCAGGCTGTGTGCCATTTTTGTAAATGAAAATTAAAAAAGAAGACGCGTCCCGTGCGTTTCTAAAAGCTTTCCTAAACAACACAGGGAATTAAATTTGAAAATACATTCCCTTGAAATGGAGACAGCAAATAAAAATTGGATAAACTTTAGATGCTGGCGGATTGTAATATTCTAAATTAGGATACGGAAGGGTAAGTGATGGATGCTTGTACGAGGAGAGAGATTCGATGCACGATCGGTGAGATGAAGACGTTTGTAATCTGCTCTGCACGTTGAGCATATAGTACATTCATGTTAGCACATAGAATGAAATAATCAATGTTGCTGTTGTATAAGACAATAAGTACTTCTTTGCCCGTATAAATGAGACAGCTATGAGAGGGGCCGAATGAAACAATTACGAGAAGCAAGGTCGGTACACACAACTCTCGTTTTCAATCGTGCATACACTGCCGGTTCTTGAGCAGAGATACGTGCAAGATACATCTAACGTCAGCATGCTGAAAGTGGTTATGTGAACTCCGAATAAAAAATACCCGAACTGTCTTCAGTAATGGATTTACACACGAGTTTAAAATCCTCGAACTGGCCAGTAGAAAGAAAGATAGCGAAATAAACAAAACTGATTACATACGTCATATTCAAGTGCCATTGAATCATCATAATAGCAAGAAACACGAAATGAAACAAGTCAAGTAAGAATTAAGACAATGTTTATCATAAAGTGATGGAAATGAACACTTGAAAATGATTGATTGCGCATGCAAATTAACCGATTAAATCAATTGGTTCAACTTGATCGCATTGCATTTCAGTATAATTCGGAAACTGAACATAGCTTGCATCCAGTTGTGGTTATTGAAGGTATTAATAAAGTTTGCACATGTCGAAACGGATTAAAATTCAAGAAGAATGTGCAATCACTCACTGGCAACAAGAATTGCATAAAAGCGTATTTTCAGATATGAAAAAGTTATAAAAGTCATCAATGATTAAGTGAACGTGAAATATTTGCTGCAAAAAATGTGGATTTAAATTTAATTAATATCAGCATTCAACATATGTTAACAGTAGAAACGAATACTTACAAATCAATAAATATTGTTATACATCAAGATTAAACAGTAAATTATCCAAATGAATTTTTAGATTCACTTGATTTATCATCATTATTCTGTAGGTTGGTCTTCCTTTCATTCTTCTTAAAAACATTGACGCACCCCATCTTTGCACTGATACCAAATTGGTAATAAAAGACTATTAAACAATGTAATTGAAGTAACAATTTTAATTTGCAAATTCAAAGGAGAGGATGCGCTAATACGGTGTAAACCAATAACAACAGATACGCTATTCCAATTCAAACGATTGCAATTTCCAATTAAATTGGCTTTCGCAATAACGATAAGCAAATCACAAGTTCAATCATTACAAGTATGTAAATTTAATATGACGAATCCATGTTTTTCTCATGGAAAATTTTGCTCTCAAGTTGGAAAACAAAGGGATTTATTTGTATATATGTGAAATGGAAACACCAAAAACATTGTATACCCAAGAGAATTGCAATTAACTTAAACTTAGAAATAATGGTTATTACAAATTTGTAATCCAAAACAAAAATATTACTGTATATGTAACGATATAATTTTATCTAATTTAAAAAAATTGATATTATAATTTGTTGATAATGTATCAACAATGAATCTGGGCGTCAAAAAACAGCTGCAAAACAGGAAAAATGTCATCAGTGTATTGGTAAGAAGGGAAAACAAATTGAAAAATAAGTGTAGGTATATTATTTGTTCTGCGATACTCGTTAAAATTATTGAGTCCCTATCGGGTTACATGGTCTCAGTATGCTCATATTATGATCTTTCTCTGTATATTATAAGGGATTTTATACAATTTATTCTTGTGCATCTTATTTGATAAAAGAGATAAAATGAAAGAAAATAACTTGGATTTTACAGTATACTGAAATAAAAGTCACCTCGTAAACAGCATAGTAAAACATTAATTTTGAGTTAGGCTTTTTATATTTTTTCAGTTACCAGTAATTAATTTTTATGAGAGTAAAGAAGTGTTTATAAGTTTGTGATATTACCGAAAATTTGGTCAATACTTTTTACGTTCAGATACCAGTTTATTTTGTTAATTGTTATATCTTCTTGAAAAGCTAGTTATCTGCGAAATTTTTATTAATTATTATTAATAATAACTTTATTTCTAACTTTTTAATATGATTATCATAAAGTACTGAAAGAATTTACAGTACATTTAGAATTTTTATGTCTGTCTTCGAACGAGTTACAGAAATTTTAGAATTAATAGCAGATATGGTAATCAAAATGAATTTAAAGACGCGAAGTCTTACGTATCATATTTCTTCAAGCTTTCAAGTAAGGAATGTAAAAGAACCAATTCTAAAAAGAACCTACTCGAAGTTTCAGGGAAATAAGGAATGGAGATTCTCTCCTCTAATAGAAATACGTTAAGTTTCAGTGAAGTTTCAGTGAAGTCTTCACTGATGTACTGTCGGATTGTGCTGTGAAAACGAGATATTTAGACGGCTGACTCTACCATCGTCCTTAGGTGTGTAATCGTAAAAATCATCTGTACTGTCAGCAGCACAATACGGATGATTTCCCACATGAGGAAGACAGCGGAGCTAATCGTCAAAATATCGTGTTTTTACAACACAATCCTGTGTTACACCTGTGAAGACATCATTACGAACATACACCTTGAAATGTCTCCATTCTTACAAACAATAACTTATTTGGCTCGATTAAATCACAGGAGTATAAAATTGTACAAGCGTCGGAATTAAGTTATTTAAGATACACATAAATTTTAAAAAAATCACGTTTTATATGAAATTTCAGCACCTATGATATATAGAATCTGGCGTTTGAGACACATAGGTATTTGCATAATGATTTCTGATTCCCTGTAGATACCGACACGGTGAAATATTTATGTCTATGAACGCGGATTCTCTCTCGTACAGCTCGGAAAACTCTCTTGTATGTAACGTAGAGAGATGAGATGTGTACTGTCCAGTCGATAGGCCATCTGATGTCCTTCTTTCTCAGGGTATAAGCCACTATGATAGATCGATATATCGTAATTTTGGAGCAGACCTGTGACTGAGCCAGAAGCGATTGAGATGCGCACAGTCAGCCTTCCAGAGTTTGTCGTATGTCAAGTGGAATTAATTAGGAGTGAGTGCCCGCTGTCACTGTGCGTGGGCGGAATTCGCGCCATCTGCTTGTGGGGGGCCGCCAGTCCGCCGCATTCCATTACGACAGTGCGAGTCGTGCATCCCCCCACGGCGAGGCGCAGCGAGAAAAACAACGACGCGAGGGGACGTGGCAGCTTTAGGGTCTGTTGACGGCTGCCTTGCACACCCACCGCAGATTCCTTCTGCAGCCGAGAGTCTCTCCGTTCTCCTAGGGAATACTTCCAGTAAAATATTCACCTTCTCTGATCCAGTTGTTCGACGTGCCAACGTGTACAAACTGTTAAAGTTTGTCGGTAGTACTCATTGAAGGCTACAGCAATCAATGTTCCCATTCAGTTTTTAAATTATTAAAGAGTCTGTAAATTGAAGCACCAACTATGTTTTGACAAGGTATTTATTTTATTTGAATGTTGTACGCTATACGCTACGTGCATCTCAGTACGTAACTCAGTAAATAATACAATTACACAGTGACTGATACAAAACTATTCCAGTAAATCGAGATTTTGTTAGGACACAACTCTGGATCTGTCACCAGCTCCTCACTGTCGGTCTGCAATGACATCTGGCAAGTTTTGCTTATTTTTTTTTTATTAAAAAATGGAAATCATTTTGTTTCAGAGAAACGCTACTAATTAAATTAATTTTCGAGAAATAGCACTTACTCTGATTGCCGTTATTACCTTTGCTTGCTAACGTTTGGATTAGTAAGAGACAATATTTCCCAAACGAATGCAAATTGCTCGTAATAATGTTATTTAAAACTGCCATTCACACATTGACATTACCTTCAATTGTACTCGGTATAACTGATGACAGTCTGTTCCACTTAATTGATTCCCAGCAGTATTTAGTTTCTAGACCATACGAAAAATAAATTTATTTTACTAGGACCATTGTCTAAGCTCTGTCAGCCCTCTCCATACTTTCCGAAAGCCTCTACAAATTCTGAATTACTTAGCCTCTTCCTTTGTGTTATCAGTGCAGTTTTTATACGAAAACAGAATTCAAACATTTATAATGGTGTGATGTTGCTTGAATTAAATCTCAAATGAGATATGTATTTGGTTTGAAAAAAAAATAAAAAAAAAAGTGGAAATTAACACAATTTCGACGCAAGATTTTACGAGTTAAAGCTACATCTGTTTGGCACACGATTACAAGGAAATTGAGATTGATTTTATGAATGTTGGTTTGTAAAGCGGACTCAGACTGCTTGTATTAGCTGCATTAGGATTGTGCACAAATGATTTAAGTCCAAAGAAATGTAACTGCACTAGTGACGTTTTTACAGTTTCCTTTTATCAAGAATTACATTAATTCATATTTGTAATAATGAGCGAGCAAGCATGGTAACTAACCGCTCCAAGATATTCTGGTTGCCGAGCGGCACCATGTCACTGAAGTGCTGTGGCAGCATCCGACTCCTTATGCTCTGCAACCCGCGCCACACTTCCACTGTCTCTGGCTTCTGACGCCCCACGCGTCTCGTCACGCAGGTCAGTAACTATAAGTTTTAAATGTGTCCTCAATTGAATTGATTCTCATGAGAAATCAGTTTGTAAAAGATCATTAATTCTGCTACTCTTTTACGTTAACGTGGTCTAAAATCTACTCATTATAGCGGAAGGAATATATCTTAAAGATTCTGACTCAAATCATTTATGTGGATAAAAATTGATGCTTGTGCTTGTAGATATTTGATCATCCTGCATTATACAAACTTGTATGTGTTTGCGGCTAATTTCAAAGCAAAAGAATAAAAATGGGGGAATAATGTGAGGAGTCATAGTTTTATGTACAGAAACGATAAATAATGTTTCATGGCTTTAGTAACAATAATGATAATTGTTGTTGCAATGAAATCTTCTTGGGCGTTCCGCTGAAATTCGTTGTAAAAAATGATAAAGTAAGCAAAACTCCTTGAACTTAAAATTCTATTGCAACCGTATCAAGTCATGGAAAGAGCTTTCAACAAATGCTGACTGGTAAAAAATTACATCAATGTTTTACTAATTCCAAAGATCGATGGAAATTCGTTAAAGTAATAATATTGAAAATGAAGTGCAAAGACAGAAATTTAATCAATGAGAATTTTAAAGCGCTTCTTTCATAGGCATATGTTATAGCTTCAAACGCAGATGTTTCTTTTGTTAAAGTTAGTCTTAAGTGGTTCCTGGGAACGGTGAAACGTAAAATATATTGAATACTTGAAATTTAAATGTCGATGAAAGACAGTACGTTGTAATACGTCACGTGCAGAAAAAATAATAAAAAGGAAATCTTTTATTCACCTTGAATGCTGCACAGAAAACGCGCGTGAGTGCCTACCAGTTAAAAAAAGTTACTTTGTTCTATGTGTCAAGTAAAGAGAGTAAGGAATAAAGCCTTTGTGGTTCCGTAAAGGTATCGGATCTGAATTTCAATTGTCTGTTCTCCTGGCAGCCATGCTTTTTTACGCTATTGATAGAAGCAATAAATTTGCATGCCTTTCCTGTTCCTAACAGAACGCATAAATCAACATATGCCACCGCAGGGAACATTTCTACTTCGGTTTAATCTGTAATTAATTAGTGGAACCGATTTATTAAATTCTCCATTTCTAGTCTATTACACTGTAGGGCATGTTGAAATTAATTACATTGATAATTAACATTCAAGCTGTGACATACCCACAAATCATTTATTATACCACACTCATAAAATTAAAATGTAACGGAACTGTTTGGTATCGACGCTGCGTATGAAAGATTCCACAAACGCAGTAGTATGCTGAGTCTTTGGGTAATTTTTAGTAATAGTATCTTTGGCTGTACAGCGCTCTTAGTGGATGATAGTATAATAGCGCTTGAGTAATTAGGAAAGTGTCAAGTGATTCTGGTTAGGTAGAAGCCTTGCGTGGTTAATATGTTTTGTTAATAGGCAATCAATGAATGCCTTAAAGGAAATGTAATTTTTCTCATGAAACCGCGTGATAAACACAGTAATAAATCAGTTTAGTACAAATCTGTACTATCGAGAACTTTATTTCAACATTTATTTCTGCCAGAAACATCTTTAGGGCTTATTTATATGAAAACATGTGTTATTTTTGTAACCGTTGAAAGTTTAAATCAGGGTGGTTTCGTAGTTGACTACGTATGCCAATAATAAATGACAGAAATGTTATAAAGTGGATAAGTAATCTAAACTGGATAAAATTTAAAAATAAAATAATTGTTTAAAAAACATAAAAACCGCCTTAAAAAAGGGAACTAAAATTTTTTAAATAACTTTATACCTTGCTTAAAAGAAAGTAAATCTAAATGGACAAAATTTAAAATTACTGTTATTGAAATTTTTACATTAATTATTTATTTTTGGAGTCGGTGCCAGCTGTCAGATCGCGCAGATCGAATTACTGAACTTTATTTGGTGTTCGAGGCGAACCGAGAGTAAGAACAAACATTCCAAATATTTTACAGCATGTCGTGAGGAAGATAGTTTTATTGCGGGAGACAGCTTAGGGAAACAAATTAACGGTATGTTATCTGTTGCTCGGCCTCGTTGATCATCCAGGCATATCTCTGGCGCTATAGTGTCAGTTGGTAGGCTGCATCATGCAGTAAACACTTTATAGTTAGTATAGTATCGGTGTATCATCTATATGTTTCAGTTTTGTTGAAAAATATTTCTAGAATTAATTGTAGGTAAGTAGTAACATGATTTTTTTTATGTATTATTGTTATTTATTATCGTTTTTATCTTTTTTTTCTTGTTTTGGCTGGCACCGACTCCAAAAATAACTAATTAATGTAAAAATTTCAATAACAGTAATGTAAAATATTGGCCATTTAGATTTACTTTCTTTTAAGCAAGGTATAAAGTTATTTTAAAATTTTTAGTTCCCTTTTTTTGAAGGCGGTTTTTATGTTTTTTAAACAATTATTTTATTTTTAAATTTTTAGTGGTATTATAGTTAATTTGTATTTAAATATGCCGCAGCAATTCTCATTTTGCGCACTTCCTGGTAGCTCAGTGGTTAAAGCGAATGCTTTTTTTAAAAAAATCTGTGTCTATAACAACTTTCAGAATGGGGTATATTGGATGCTGTGTTAAGGAATGTCAGTTTACATTTTGGTCCAGGCTGTGTTTCGATCTAATCATAACATCTATTAAAGCTGCTGCTCAATAATCGAAACATGTAACATCTGGACATTAATACATACCACATACACAAATCTGTCTCTGGAATATATCTGTTCGTTCCGGCACCACACAGAAAAAATAGATATTTAATTGGTTTTCACAACGTAAAAGCTCGGGGTCCAAGTTTAAATCTGAATTTCATGTTGAGACATTAGGACACATACATTTTATAAATATTCTGCAATGACTTAAAAATAGCTTAATTGATTTTGACGGTACTTAAAACTGGTGATTTTGTAAAGATCATTGGAAATTATAAACGATGGGGGTAAAGGAGAAGAGGGATTGGGCTTTTGTATACTAAATGTTAGACTGTCTTTTCTGATTGATTTCAAATATACGTTTGTAAATTTCTATTGATATCCATATAAAATTTTTAGGTGTGTATAAAAAAATAATTAAGGGGTGTGGAGGTGAAGAGTAGTTAGGTTTTTGTTAAGGTAGTGTGGACAGCATTTTTCTCTTTGTTTTAAAATATACGTGTGCAAAGTAGCTTTCTGTAAAAAAAAAATTACAAAAATTAAATGGGGTATGGGAGTGAGCGGTTGGGATTTGTAAACAGAAAGTTTCTCTTTGTTCTTAAGTATACATTTGCAGTGTTCCATCGAAACCTGATAAAAACGGTAGGTATCTATAAAGAACATAGGAAATTAGTAGGGGTGGGGGTAGAAGGGAAAAGGGGTTGGGCTTCTGCGACCTAATTTAAACACAATTGTTATGTAATTTTTAATGTATATGTGTGCAAATTTTCTTCAGAATCAGATAGGATCTGTGCTTTGTGTAGATTAAAGGGGTGGAAAGGGGAAGAGAGGTTTGGCTTCTCTAAACCAAATGCAGACAGTATTTTTCTGTTTGTTTTGAAGTATACATGTGCATACTTCCTTCAAAGTCAGATAGAAACGGTAGCTTTATATAATGAACATTAACAGTAATTAAAGGGGTAGAAAGAGGAATAGGGTAGGTGTTTTTGTCAAAATAATGTGAGTAGTATGTTTCTTTTTCTATTTGCTTTAATGTATACACATGCGAAGTTCCTCCGAATTCGGATTAAAATGTGGGTTTGTACAAACATTAAGGGATCTATAATGGGAGCAAGGGTAGTTTTTTTATTGTTTGGTCAGAAATATTCTCCATAAAAAAATACATATATGTGCCAACTTTCATAAAGATCGGTCAAATGGTGTCAACTGTAGCTTTTCAAAAAGAAAATTGACAAAAGTCAAGAGGCGGAAATGGGGAAAGGGGTTCAGTTTTTGCAAACCAAAAGCTGACTTTATTTTTTCTCTTTGTTTTACAGTAAAAGTTTGCTAAGTTCTATCTAAACTGGATAAAAACTGTGGGTTTGTATAAAAATTAAACGGTTTAATGGGTAGTGGGGGTGGTTTTTTATTTTTTGGTCCGAAACCTTCCTTGTGAAAAAATTCATTTAAGTGCCAACTTTCATGGTAATAGTTCAAATGGTGGCGACTGTAGCTTTTTATATAAAAAAAAATTGACAAAAATTAAGGGGTTTTTAGGACGGAGAGGGGTTGAGCTTTGGCAGACCAAATGTTGACAAGATTTTTCTGTTTGTTTGAAAGTATACATTGGCAAAGTTCAATCAAAATCAGATATGAAATATAGGTTTCTATAAAATTAAGGGGTGTAAAGGGGGGATGGGGGGGGCTTTTTTATTTTTTGGTCAGAAACCTTCTCCATGAAATATTACATGTATATGACAACGTTAATGGAGATCAGTAAAATGGTGTAAACTATAGTTTTGTATAAATTAAGGGGTGGATAGGGGGAGAGGGGTTCAATTTTTTTTCAAACCAAAAGTTGACAGTATTTTTCTATTTATTTTTTACTATACATTTCCAAAGTTCCATCAAAATTGGATAAAAAGTGTGGATTTGTACACATTTAAGGGGTGTAAAGGGGTAGAAGGGGTGGTTTCTCAATGAAATTGATATGGGACCACTTTGGAGGTATACTCTATCCACTATAAAAATTTCATTTAGATCGGTTCAAAATTGGCGAAGATATCGCTGAACATACATAAAAAAAAAAAAATTCAGACGAATTGAGAACCTCCTCCTTTTTTGAAGTCGGTTAAAAAGTTAGCATCCGATTAGTTTGTCTCTGATTAGACCGACTTCAGAGTTTCTCTAAGCTGCGAAGCACGCTGGAGCTTATCTGATACACGAGCTTCCTCACACGCAAAAAACGTAGCTATTGTTGTTCTTCTATGCTTCACGGCTCGTAGAAGTTATTAGAGCTGCGATAAGATGGGGAGGGGCGGGATCACGAAATGGGAAAGAATTCGGCAATGACGTTTTGAAGGAACCATCCCAGCACTAGTGTAGATGATCTCGGAAAATCTTTTTAAACCTAAACGGGGGATATGAACCCGTGTCAGCAGTAATGCTCAATACGAAAGTTACCGATAAAATTATGTGGAAACTCGAAAAAAAAAATAGTGTATAAAGTTCTGAAATACTTTCTTTTTTATTCACTGTTGTGTGTTTTACAGAAGCAGGTCATTTTATTCCTTTCATGATGAAGCCTCCTCCATCGTTTGTTACCCTGGTCACATTCAGGAAACATTTGTGATATTTAATTAAATATTTCATTAGATCTTCATGTTAGTTGATGTGCTTACACACTGGTTGTTATGTACGACTGTTTACTTTTGTACCACCGGTTATCATGATGACAGTGAATTTTTTGATGAACAATATTCAATGGTTGATAAAATTTTGTAAGTTCTGTAAACGTGCACTGATGTTCCGGATATGTGATAGCAAAGATTTTATTTTTGATAATAAAGTAAAACAAATATATGGAATATTGTCTCAAGGGTAGCTTCAGGGAATTAATTAGGTGAAGTGAATAATTGCACTTACTTGTCTCTTTTTAAAGGTTTGCGCAGAGTTTTTTTCGTTGATATCGCCAACGTTTCGGCACCAACCTGGACTCTTCGTCAGGGCTTCTCTCTATCTAGCCATCTGGTTCTTTTTGTAAACTTGAACACTTGTTTCACTGTTTATTTTTCACCGGCAAAGGTGATTTGGTTTCTCCGCCAAAGAATATTTACTGTTGCAAAGAGGTTTGAATATTATGGAGCGATCTTGTAGTTGTTACAACGTGTTCATTTGCTAGCACATACTACCACATTTGGCTCAAACCATAGCCGCCGTATTTGTTGAAATTATTAGGATTTTTTTAGATTTATATAGAGTCCCTTATTTTTCGTTCTAAAAAATCCTTTGGCCTTCCAACGATCGTAGTTTTATCACACTCAACTTTGTGTCCTCCTTCTAAATGATGTTCCGCCACTGCCTATTTCGTGGTTTGTTCTAGTCTCGCGTGACGAAGATGTTCTTTCGCCCTAACGGATACTGCTCGGCATGTCTCACCGATGTACACCTGACCACAATCGCAGGGAATCTTATACACACCACTCGATTGTAATGGAGCTCTGAGATCTTTCACTGATCTTAAAATGCTTCTAGCCTTGTTTTTACTGGTGAAGATAGGTTGAACATTGATTTTGGCCAGTATTTTACCTATCCTCTCAGTGACTCCCTTTACATATTGGAGAAGAGCCTTCTTCTTTTGTTCCATTTCTTTTATGTGGTCGTCCTTAAGCTGTCTGCTGCTCAAAGCACGGGTTATCATCTGACTACTATACCCATTCTGCCGCAGGGCCCAGTTGAGATGTTTCATTCCTTCCTTTATATGTTCATAATGTGCGATTGTCTCAGGCCTATAAAATAAACTATTGATATTAACACACACAGTCTACAGAAAAGCTACACACACGGCCCGCTATTTAAATGCTGTGTCCCATCATCACCCTGATCAATAGTTTATTTCAAAGGGCGGAGAGAATCGCGGATTATGACCATATAAAGTAAGAAATGAAACATCTCAATTGGACCCTGCGGCAGAATGGGTATAGAAGTCAGATGATAACCCTTGATTTGAGCCGCTGACAGCTTAAGGACGACCATATTAAAAAAAATGGAACAAAAGAAGAAGGCTCTTCTCCCATATGTAAGGGGTGTCATTGAGAGGATAGGTAAAATACTAACTAAAATCAATGTTCAACTTATCTTCACCAGTAAAAACAAGGTTCGAAGCATTTTAAGATCAGTGATCGATCGCAGAGCCCCATTACAATCGAGCGGTGTGTATAAGATTCCCTGCCATTGTGGTCAGGTGTACATCGGTGAGACATGCCAAGCAGTCTCCGTTAAGGTTAAAGAACATCTTCGTCACGCGAGACTAGAACAAACCACGAAATCGGCAGTGGCGGAACATCGTTTAGAAGGAGGGTTCAATGGGATAAAACTATGGTCATTGCAAAGCCAAAGGATTTTTTAGAACGGAAAATAAGGGAACCAATAGAAATGTACAAGTATCCTAATAATTTCAACAGATACGGCGGCTATGGTTTGAGCCAAATGTGGAAGTATGTGCTAGCAAATGAACACGTTGTAACAACTACAGGATCGCTCCATATACACAAACCTCTTTGGAGCAGTAAATATTCTTTGGCGGAGAAACCAAATCATTTTTGCCGGTGAAAAAGTGTTCAAGTATATCAAAAAGAACCAGGTGGCTAGTTAGAGAGAAGCCTTGACGAAGGCTCCAGGTTGGTGCCGAAACGTTGGCGATATCAACAAAAAAACTCAGCGCAAACCCATAAAAAGAGACAAGTAAGTGCAATTTTTCAATAATGACGCATGTGAAATGTGTGAAATTTTATAATTAGGTTAAGTGATTGTCAGGTCACATTATACTTTTGCAGGCCTAATAGGATCTGCTGTTTATCCCATAAATCTAAGTATTAGAATATTTATTTAATTTTACAAGTAGCCCATCTTGTAAATAATAAACCAGAAATTATACACGCTAGGTTAAAATCTCAGAAAAGGTTTTGTATTATATGATATATGTTCATAGAGAGCATATACTCGAATGAATTTTCTGTCTTTGATCTCTCTACACATTATTAATACATTTAATTTAAAATTCAATATTTTATGTTCGTTATTCTGCTAATTTATTTTCATTCGTAACATCAATTATGGCGCTGAATCGACGAATGATATTCACAAAATACACTGCACGTATCTGATACAGTACCTCCCTCCCACGCAAAAAAGATAACTTTAAGGTAACTCATAAAAATAGTATCCAGACTGATCTGAAATATTGTCTTCCTAATCACATCACAGCTGTAGGTTTTACGGGAAATATAATTTTATTCCTTACATTTAGGTACCAACATCATTTTTATTTCATGATTATATAACTCCCGGTTAGCTATTGGCGAACCGCGAAGAGATTTTTATCTTGGTCATATAATCACTTTCTGATCACCCAACATGTACTGTTGCTTCTACATGACATGGAGGGTATTTCAAACCACTAGGTAACATTGCATATTTGAGCCAGTGGAACATGCATAATAACTGTAAGACAGGTAATCTTTAATTTTATGGGTAAAATGAAAGTTGAAAAAGAAAGCCAACTGAACCTGTTAACACTATACAAATGCTTTATTAATCGTATTTTGTATCTTTGCGTTTAATTACAATAATTCTACTCTTGCGAGATAAGATGTTACAAAAAAGTTTAAATCTTCTCAGTGAACACTAGAAAGTTTGTCAGCTATAGTTACGAATTGTTCGCGTTCTGGAGAGAGGCCTGAGAAGATATCTCTGGTGTGTTGGATGTTATTCGAAACTCATCAGCTGGGCAGAATGAGAGTGGGCCAATAGTGTCGAGTGGAGAGAGGCAATCTCAGCTGTTTACTGTTCACACTCGCCGGTGGAATGGAATTAAGTCCTGTGCCGTGATGTCGCGTCGCGCGGTGCTCTGGGCAGTGGATGCTGAGCTCTCAACGGCAGTAGTGCGTCTCAGAGCTGAGGAACCTCGGTCGCCTTTTGTTCAAGAACAATGGCTTAGAGCAAGAAAAACCCGTTGAGAAGAGCTGGAGTTGTAAAATGTTGAAATTTTTGTCTGATTTATATCATGCTACGTATTTGAATCATATACTTTCAGAGTCTTAAGGTAAACATGATGTAAACCACATAACATCAAACACTTCAAAAAGTAGTAGAGCCAATTATCAGGTTCTTTGAAAATTGATCTCAAGAAGGCTGATGGTCTCTCAAATTAAAATTATCGGATGCTTCTAATAGAGAAGATAATATTCTTTTTTTATATAGAAATTGATAAGAACCAAAAATTCTATATAAGTGGCAGATTTGATTTATTAAAAATTGTTATACTTAATGATATAATTAAAACATTGTAATCTCTCAACTTACCCAGTAATTAAGTTGAAATTTAGTTATAATAATGATTTTAGTGCCCTGATTCTTTTTACGTCAAAAGCTAACAAAGCTTTTGAATTGCAACACATACTAATTTTTTCTGTCGGTAAGTAAACATAGCTGACGAACAACCTTTTTTTTTTTCTTGGGACGACGTTTGCCAGACTTCAGCTTCATCACTCCACACGGAACCAATTACAATCAATCACTGTAGGCCTTCACCAGCGCTTATAAATGTTCTCATGATAGATAAAAATGTGAGACGGTTGCTATTTAGTATGGCCACTTCTGCGATATTCACAATATGTTACCAAATTTTTGCTAAACAACAACGGCGTGGATTAGTCAGCTGAACTATCTTTTATTTCTAACGCACTGCCTTTACGATACAATAAAGAAAGTAAGTCTCATCTTCCGACATATGCGTTTCCGGGATCGCGGAAACATTTCAGAATTGATACTTATAATATCATGAGCCAAAACTGAACAGAAGGTTATGGTAGATTGGCGATACTCACACCGTTTCCAAAATGAGACTGTAAACAAACAGGTCATAAGGTTTTATGTAAAACAGCTTCCCGAACTAAAATTATGATGGGCTGTTTTAATGGTCATAGTTTAATCTGATAAGGTGAAAGTACCGAGGCTGTTTGAAGAATGGCAATAGATGTAGTAGACGAAGAGGAATTATTAGAATTGAATGATACAAACCGGATGAATCAGTATTTTTTTTTATATGTAATACTACCGCCAACTCACCTCCACCAAGCAGTCCTTTGGTCAACCATAAAGGACGCAAGTAGATCGGATCATCTTCCCATGTACTTTTCCTACCATGCCCAGAATATTGCGCAATAATCTCTATGTATAAATGAAATATCAAGCACGCGTTTGGAGCGCCTTTAGAGAAGCAGCGAACAACGTATTCTCAAATTTAGAGGAATCTGGAGAAACTCATCGGGTTTATAAGAAAACTAGCTCGTACCCGCGACTTCGTACTCGTGGATTAAGAATTTTTTTGCCAGAATTGAATATAGAAAGTTGTTGGTAACGAAGGATTGGTCCCAAACAACACCGAGTCGGCATAATATGACAGGAAAGCCATCACTATATTATTCTACCGTTGAACCTGTCTCTTGAAGAGAATCAATTTCCAACATATTTCTGTCACCATTCGATAAAAAACTCAAAATTTCGTGACCTAAACTGTTAATCATATTGGAAAAAATGTCCTGTGCCCTTCATACAGATTTTCTTGTCAAATTCCATCAGTATCGATACAGCCATTTAGTAGTCAAAACGTAAAAATTGTAGTTTAAAAAACTAAAATCACGCTTTCGTAGTAATGTGAACTAAAAGGTTAAAAATAATATTTAAATATAAACATTTTGTTTAACAGTGATAGGACGTCCCACAATTCAGGATAAATTTTTTTTTTTTAATAAGCTTAAAGAATAAAGTCACTGATTACAAAATTAACTTTAATGTAAAAAAGCATGGTGTGCTATTTCAGTTGTCTTATATGTTTTGTCGTTGGCTGTTTGTAAAGACATAGTCATTGTCAAAAGTTATGTAGAGCGCACCCCACGCTTTTTTAACATTAAAGTTAATTTTGTAATCAGTGACTTTATACTTTAAGCTTATTCAAAAAAATTAATTGATCCTGAATTGTGGGACGACCTATCACTGTCAAACAAAATGTTTATATTTATTTTTAACCTTTTAGTTCACATTACTACGAAAGCGTGATTTTAGTTTTTTAAACTACAATTTTATTTTTAACTTTTTAGTTCAGATAGTTTAAAAAGTATGTTTCTTACTGTTGGCTTTTCTTCGCCAATCTCTCTTTTTCTTTGAGTTGTAGATTCATTATTAATTATTATTCCCACGAGTAAAATATAATTAAATGGTCAACTCAACAAGAGATCCAATAGCACGGTAAACGAGGAAGGCTACTTTTCTATAATAGTACGAAGTAATATTTCGAATACTTACTATTCAACATCACGTTAAGCGACTTCAGACAGAGAAACCTTTCTGGATAGGAGACAGCAGAAGACGATCGTCTACAGCAACCAAGGCTCGTAAATCACACCCGGGAAACTGGAGAACGATGATGATGATGATGGCTATATTGGGTGGGAAATTTCCGAAGGGTGTGGCCGCCAAATGACGAAGATTTCTCGAATCGCACCTGTGCACTAATGTCGCGGCTGCATTTGCCTAACTCAGTAATCCCATCAAGTATAGGATACACTGACAACGTGGTGAGAGTGAAATTATTGAATTTTTATTGGTTCTTAATAAGTGTGCAAAATTTAAAACGATTCGGACGTCAGGAAGCGGGTAAACACTGAAATGAAAGATTCCATTACATGGCAACCATTTTTCTAGTGTTACCGTCAGGGTAACGAGAATAGCAGGATGTTGCTAAGAGACTACTGTATTGTCAACTGTTCTTAAAGCGTGTGCAAAATTTTTATGTTTTTACTGTTAACGTAATCAGAATATCAAGACATAGCTATAAAATTATTGTATTGTAATCAGTTATCAATACATGAGCAAAATTTCAAACAACTCGGACATCTGGAATTGGGTTAAAATTAAATTGCAAAATTCCACGACATTCAACCATTTTTCTGTTGTTACTGTCAAACTAATGAGCATAGCAGGATATAGCTATGAAATTATTGTATTGTCACCGGTTCTTAGTATGTGTGCCAAATTTCAAACAGCTCGGACATCGGGAAGTGGGTCAAAATTGAGTTGTAAAATTCCGTTACATTCATACATACATACATCCATACATACATACAAGTCAAGCTAATATAAAGCGTGTAATAAAAAGACAGAGACTTACTTCCGTATTTATAGTATTATTACTGCGATTCACACACACGCACTGACTGCGAACAACTCCTGAGAGATCATTATAAAGTAAAAAAGTGTACATCTACAGCATTAAAAGACTACCTATGATTTGCCTCGCATTGCACCCCTAACTTTGTAATATCTACAGTTTAACATTCAATCCGAATAACCGACGGCCCAGGCGTGACTCTTACGATCAAAAACAATTTTTAAATGTCTTAGCCTCCACGGAGATTTGAACCGGATACCACGACCCAAACATTAGTAAGCCAGCGCTTTAGCCACTGAGCTACATGACCACTACACGGAAAAACAGTAAAGAGACCTCCATATCCAACGCGTCTGTCCATCGCCGTTCAGTAGTATTTAGAAATTATGAGACAACATGTATTATTTATACAGATAATTTTTCAACCAAATGTAGACAGTATTTTTCTCCTTGTTTCAAAGAATAAGTGTGCAAAGTTTCATCGAGATCGGATGAAAAATGTGGATTTGTATGTAGAACAAACAAACTAACAAACAAACATACATACATTCATCTTTATATATATAGATATGGTAAAAGCGATTTGTGCAACGATTATGGAGAATCGAAAAATTTATGTTATTTGAGGGGACTCAGAATGTATTGTAGCAGTGCAATAACGTAATCAAGAAAGTTTCGTGGTTACTCTATTTGGAGCAATTAAATGTCAGTAACTTGCATTACGGTCATAACTGAAGTCCGAAGTATTTTCTGGTTACACCATCTGAGGAAATGGGTTACTATGCAGATAATACTCTTCTACAAGTGAGGTGTAAAAGAAACTTTTATACTGGATACGACGTTCACAGAAGATCCTTACGAATTCCGCACGGTGAAAGAACTGTGGGCTCCTGGATTAAAGTAGAGAAGTGAAACAGTTGTACTGATAATGAATGAAGTTGATCTTTGTTTCGGAAGTGTGTGGAGAATTATTGATCAACAGATGCACGAGCAGAGTTTGCACGATGGTTTTCCCAACTGATAATGCAGAAGAAAATTGGACATCAACTTCGAAGGCTTTTATATTTTTCGATGAACTAAATTAAGAACATTTCTTTGCGCATTTTTAAATTAAATTTAAATGCTGGTTCTGCCTGTGCTATCCACAAACCGAAATGATAAACAGTATGTTTAAATAGAAGCAGCACCTCCAAAGGAAGCTGAAGTCAAGAAATATATCGTTGCTTAAGTAGAACTTACTGCCATTCGAAGGGTCAGACTACACCTTACTCTGGAAGTGCCACATTCTGAATAAACTGTGGAATAAGAAAAATCCCCCTGTGGTCGATTCATCAGTCATCCTTCTCTTGGCTGGATATCTTTCACCCATTCCGTCCAAGAGGCTGCTATTTGCCTTATCTCACACTTAACGACTATTTTATTTTCTCTGAGTTGGGGAGCCAACTTCGGCAATCAAACAGCACAGCTGCAGTCAATGTAACGTTGGTTTTCAGCCAATCACAAGTCTGCAATATCAACAGGTTGCAGAACTTCAAGAAAAGGTATCAGATATTTGTGGTTATAGAAAATACTGTAGTTAAATACAATATTTATCTTTGTACCTCCTTCCGAACAATTCTGAAGCAAAAGAGATAGTTAAATCTTTGTGTAACCGAAAGTTAATAGATGATTTGTACTGAGAAAACACAATTGAGAAACGTTGTCGATAGATTCCGTATATGTTTCGTCTTCCTGGAAATTCAACATGTTAAAGACGTTTATTTATGAGGAAAAAGGTAACGTTCAAAATTTCTGAACAAGTTATTGCTTTAGAAAAAAAGCTTCGGTTTGGTTTACCTTATTTCCTGCTCCAATTTCTTTTTTTAACTATGTAATAAGATAGTTTTTGAAAATTCAACTGTAGATCACGATATATCTTCTGTTATTGAAATAATTTTTATGGATGTTTTAAGGCAAGAATATTGCAGATCGTGTTTTTGAAGTTGAGAGAAAAAGAAACCATTTCCGTGATTGATCACTATCAGCAAAATACTTATTTCGTAAAATCATGTCTTTTATATTGTATCTATGAAGCAATCAGCAGACATGCCTCCACAAGATATCATCGCTCTAGCAGATGACTCATCGAGTATCACTAGTTGATAACTATAATCATTTGTTAAATTAAATGTTAATAAAGAATGCTGATGCAACTGTTTTACATGGTTTAATGTCGTACGGAACAATTGGATTGACGTTTTTTTAATAAAATTTATTTTACTAAGAAACTGGGGAGAAATGTCTTACAACAACATTGCATTTGTTAAATGTTTGAGTCTGTCAGGCATGCGTCGTGTTGATCAAAGTAATGTAATAAACCTGCAAATAAATCGCCACTTAGCTTTGCCTGTACTGAATAACAACTTACAGCTTAGTAAAGGTCTTTTAAGTTGACACTTAAAATCTATATTCACTTAATGTACGTGTCCAGTAATTTTAAGCTGTGCCGAATGCTGTAAACAGAATCAATATGTTCAATCGAAACTCTCGAATACTGAGATAAAAATACGTCTGTGAGGTTCTAGCTAACCATGTAAATTAGGAGGTACGTATATAATCATGATTGTGTCATCTGAGAAGAAGTAAATTGAAAAAATCATAACAGTAGCCCATAACTTCTCTACAACCTATAGTGATAAGTTATGGCTGTGTTTCATACATTTCTGTCGTTCTTTTATCAAACAACAACTAATCAGTTAATTTACAAAGGGTGTGTAAAGAATTTATGTAACGAGAATTCACACGCTGTCTGTGCATGTGCACACACTAAGAAATTAATTTGCGAATGATCCTCTTAACATGCTTCCAGAATACTATATTTAATAGAGACCTCATTCAATATTCTCAAGTTATTACGTTGAAATATGTATATATTTTCATCCATTGCTTTTTGCGAATGAAATAAAAATACATTATAATGATTTTTGCTAATATAAAACTTTAAGTTTAATATTCAGATAACTCTTAGACGTTACAGCAACTCTGTCTAGTTTAAGTTAACTTCATTGTGATATTTACAAATATTAGAGTAAGATTTTCCCGATATGGAACGCAACCGTTAATTTCTCATTTGACTCAGTGCAGTAACATTTCCTGATGCAATCCTACAATATTGGATCTTTAACAATGTCGTTACAAATGTGATTCCAGTTTAGTGTTATTTGAGAAATGGAAGTGAAATAGGCTGGGAATTTATCCAGTTATTGAAAAAAGTTGGAATCTACTGTGTATCTATGGGCTGTCTTATAGTTCAGAGCGTCTGACTTGGTCTGTAAGGCCGAGATTCAATGCTCGAAGAAGGCGCATTTATTTATTCGAAGCCGAACTGTTATCCAGGTGTCCCAGCCTGTTGTTCTCTGAGTACCGAGAAGAAAACTCCTTCATAGTAAAGTAAGCCGAGATGTTTAACTGGAAATGCCTCCTTCACGTCTTGTGCAGAGGTCTTGAATAAAAGGATGGAAATGTATTTTTGCGGATCTGTCGTATACCCGTATGCCGCATAGCCGAAATAATACCTACTTTCTTTTTATTTGTTAAATGGTTCGACAAATAGTGCAATGAGTACTCAGTGAGAATTTCAGAATGAATATTAATATTTTCCGTGATAGTTTCATTATTAATTTGTTTGTTTATGGAACTTAATTAGTTATTTGGTGAAGGAGCTTCCAGAAATTATGTCCATATGTGATATTTTCGGACGTTAATAGAGAATTTACTTCCAGCATTATAAAAGACGGTACAGGGAAATTTTCCGTAGATTAGAAGCACTTTAGTTTGAAGACTTCGATGTGTTTCAAATTGTGGGAAACCCAGATTCTGTAGCAGGTTTCATGACACTGATATATTTTCGTATAAATTATGTATGTAAGGAAAAAAATACGCGGAGACTAAAATTCGCTTGCATTTGGATAACATATGCCAAGCCGGCCTCGGTAGCGTAGGGACTAGAGTGCTAGCTCCACGTGCCGAAGGTCGCCGGTTCGGGTCCGGCCGAGGGCATGGGCGCTTAAGTGCTGATGTCGTGTCAGTGTTTTAGTGTCCATGTGTCAATATGTGATAACAACAAATCACATTGAGCTGGCTGTATGGCCTCAGTAGCCGAATGCCATTAAAAAAAAAACATATACCAATTATTGGCAATTATGAGAACTCACCGTTAATAAAACTAACACCAGTTTAGTGTCACAAGTTAATTATAACTATGTTGGCAATTTCAGTCCATGAACTTGGAACATATTTTAATGAAATTTTATATTTTATAGGGTTTCGACAATTATTCCATGTTAATATGCTGGTAACATCATTTTGTAGTTTGCCAGGGACTCTGAAAAATTTTCAGCCTCCAACGTTAATGATGCAGATTTTCCTGTGTTTTATTTTCCTTTTGGTTTTTTGTCAGCAGTATCACCATCTGTTGCCTACATCTACAATTTTTCTCATCACCCTTGCGATTTACTGCTACTTTTTTCATCAGTTATGTTTTAAACGTTGTTCTAAAATACAATACCTGGAATCGGTTTTTGTGCACACCGAGAGATAATATATAATAACAGTTATGACAGCAGTTATGGAATTCAACTTGGAACTAACTTAAAGAAGAGTCTTGCCATCGGTCGTCAAAACGCACAGAAATGTCTTGGTGACATTATTTTCACTAACCTAGGATTTGTTGCATTAAATAAAGTCCATTACATTTCATTTTGTTCTAACTTTACGGGCCGTCGACGTAAAGATCATTAGAGCCGGAAGAGATTTTGAGGGAAGGGGCAGAAGCCATGGCCTTTTGAATGAACTATCCTGTCATTAACCTAGCGTGATGTTATTAAACCGAAATCTGGATGGTGGGACGGCGAATTGAACCCGCGTCCTCCCGAATATCAGTCCTGAGTAGTGCCACTCACCCACCAGGCTCCGTAATGATAATTCTAGCATTTATCCAGGTGGTAATGGAAAACAGTCTCAATCCGTAATTACAGTGGCTGGTATGGTGGAACAGGTATCTGAACCTGCTACCATCGCCCCCTTGATGTACAGTACTGTGGCGTTTAAACACGTTCGCCTCGCCAGCAAAAAATTATGTTTGGCGGAGCCTTACTCGGAGATGTTAACCTCTTTGAACCACCAAGAACATCACTAAAAGTAACAGACATATGGTAAGAATGATCAATAGCACTTTTATCGACGATG
The DNA here is from genome assembly GCA_031002005.1 of Vandiemenella viatica. Lineage (NCBI taxonomy): Eukaryota > Metazoa > Arthropoda > Insecta > Orthoptera > Morabidae > Vandiemenella > Vandiemenella viatica. The sequence continues at coordinate 97,260,862 of JARYHS010008075.1, read as the reverse complement.
TATTACTCGACGTATTTACTTCATATGATCTATTCGCTCATCTTTATTCCGCTGCCGGGACTGTGTAAATAAACTTTCTGAATCCGAGAACATTCAATATAATTGCGAGGCTGCTTTTAATCAGTGTTATTCTCACGTTAGCTGAAATAGTATGTATCGGGCTCTCGTACCGATCAGAAAAGCAGTTTATCTTGCGTTTCGGCCGGTGGTTGTCTGATTGAAAAACAAAAATAAATCACTGAATGTGTTGGTCCCTACCTTCGTAAACAGAGAAAAAGTTTGTTGCTGTAGTTTCTCTTTGATTTCACGTTACGTAAACACTCCTGTGTTTTGGAGAAATTGCAGTACTGAAGTAGTCTCACTTCTGTTATGTGTACGAAGCAAAGAACATCGCTTGTATTAAGTCTGACTTGTGGTTAGGCAGACTTTCACGATATCTCAAGAAGCAGCAACAAGGACTTTGCTTCTATAATTACCAACATATGAACAGCTAAAGTTACAAGCAGAACACGTAGAAGAGAATAACGAGAGGCAACTGTTACACAGGATAGTTCACGTATTGCAACCTGTGTTTCATTACTGACACGGGAATAAGTCAGTGTATGGAGCATTCATAAACAAACTTAAACAACAACATCTGCTGAGAATTTAATTTTATTAAAGATTTGGAAGTGTATTTAAATGATTGATTAGTTTTCCTTTTCTTAATTATAGGAAGACAATACAGCCAAAACAATGTTGATATAATTGCTTTGCAAAATTTCGATGTAGTGAGTGCGAGTTAAAAGTTTGACATAGAATTGTTGTTTTAATTTAATACACTATTTAGCAATATACTATAAGTAGGTGCAGCAATAACTTTTGTACTTTTAAATAGAAAATGTCTTCTCTGTAGAAATAAGAAATTGTGTAGTTACAAATTTTGTTAACTTGAAGAGCAAAATATTTGCTGACCATAATAACAGGAATGTTTTTAGAACAGTTTTAATTTCTTCAATTTTTATCTTTAACACACAGGCTTTTGTCCTCCTAGATGTTATCCTTTATTACAGAGTATTTCCAAATGGGTTAAATTTTTATACGATTGTCCAGTAGTGCAACTAACAAGTTCACGACATTCATGAGACAGCTATAGATCCTCCAATTTTGACTGTTATTCATTTTACAAAATAATTTTATGAGGTTTGTATCTTCGCAAAAGAGGGATCGAACTAAACTTATCCGGTAAAAGTGTTTAGGGATTGTGTCCTGATCAAACTTTAGTCGTGCTATAATAGTCATTACTTGAAACAAACCAGTTTGAATACCACCGTTTCATTCTTAACGATGCATAAGTCCTTAGTTTTAAAGAATTCTTACCATACCTTTCTCCATTTGTTGCTTGTGATCGTGGAGATTGGATCCGTTTGTGGAATTAGATAACGATATACCACTGATTTGAATTCCACCTTATCTTTCATGTATGATGATTCGTCTTCTTTTAGCACGCATATCCATTAATATAAATTATTTTGATCCATTTGTTGAGGATGGGAAGTAGTTGTAACAATTCAAAGAATTTGTAGCGTATTACTTTTACTAGGATATGAGGATTATTAATACCCCCAGCGTGGTTTATAAATCTGGGAGGATAAAATTATTGGCTTTTTCCACATATCGTAATGCTTTTAAAATACCTGCATTATACACGGGTGATTGGAATACGCCGACTACGTCAAAGAACGCGCAGTCCACTCTTTCATTGAACCACCAACGTAGATGTTGCAACTTCACAGTTACGATAATTCAAACGTATTTACGTGAATGAATTAGATGTAAACTTGTTGGAAAAATGAAATTTTTGTTATTTGTATTTCTTTCAATCTTTTACCGATATAATGACTAAAACACATAAAAATTAACACTTCTCCTTGCTGCTCTTCACATCTTAATCGTGCCGCTGTCCAATTTATAATCTCTGAGATAACCTCTTTGCAAATCAATCTTTGACTTCACTTCAAGTGATAATCACTGCTATACGGTTACCAGAGAAACAGCCACTCTCCTACTAAAAGAAATTTATTAGCTGCGGGTATTTAATTAAAATCGTTCTTACATGTGCCTTCTGCTCAAAAATGAAATGTGTTGCCGCCAGACATGAGCTGCTTCCTTTTAATGTTACAAGCATTTCTATGCTTGTGAAACTCGTAAAGGGTTTAGCTGCTGTGAGACGCAGAGCTCTCATGCTTGAAAATTAGGATGGTAGAATAGGGAAACAAATAACTTGCCAATTTAGGAAATAAATGTAAAATAACAAGGAAAATAAATTTTATCGTGTATCTATAACACGTTACTTACTATGAATTTAATTATTGTGCAATTCAGGTGTAGGTTTTTGAACTGCGCATTGAAACAAATAACGAGAAACAAAACAAGAACCGCTTACAAATTGGCTGTTGTTACGACTCCTGTATTTCATGTACAGTTGGAAGTAAGCAATACGATCTGCGCAATAAGAACAAGATAAGGAAACAAACAGTCTTAAATTTACTACTGGTAAGTTTAGACATCGCTGAGGAATCTAAGCAAATATCATCATGGTATAAAATTGATGTAGTTTAGAGTGATTATAGGGAAGAGTTTATTGCTTTATCCTTACCCGCCTTCTTCAGTGTAAGAAGAGTATTATACAACACACAGACGAGATAAATAATCAATAACAGCACTCACACACTGCACAAAAATAATTAGCAAAAGTAAAATCGAAATTGTTAACTAAAATTTATGGCGCTTCAAAAAATTGAGCTGTTTGAAGTCACGGGAACACGTTACAGTAATTGCGGTTGGATTTCCCCGAATAATACATCTAATCTTTGGTAAAGAGATAAACGCATATTTTTGTAATTAGAGTAACTATCAAATGTATTTTGCTAGTGGTTGTTGATAGCTTATATCCCAGTTATTAGTAATGATATATTGCTTCAACATATCACACAAAAAGCTGAAAATAGTTACTCAGTAAAAAATTTATAGACTTAGCGTCATGACACACGGCACCCAAAGGTGTGTCAGTGTTTATCATCGTTAGAGGCGATGGCGTCGGCTGTTTTAATCCAACCATTTATCGTTCCTAATCCACGACGACGCCTCGTGACCCCACTGTACGAAACCTGTGACACCAGTAGCTAAACCGTAAAACGAAATGATTAGCTTAGGAGCTGTGTTAGCATATCACACGTAAGGCATTACGCGTAAAGGTTGTGATACGTAATAGCATATTCGCTTAGCGCTATGGAATGAGAATTACCAGTGGGACTATACTTTTAGTAAGCGTTGCGACGAGCCAATTTCGATAATGTGTAAAGTGAACGTCACTCGTTCCGCCCTGCCTAAATTGTATCATATTCATTTTTGCCCCAATACAGTGTGTTAGCATAATACCGTATTTCTCCTGTTTCGACAATTTGTTCCCATCTACAGTACGTTATCAGGCTTCTAATAATTTTAACCATCATTTAACGTAATTTCAAGATCTTTTAGTTGGTATCTATAATCAAGAGAGTGTTGTTTGACAAAATGAACAAGAGAGGATAACAAACCCTTTTTCATGGTTTTCGAGCAAGTTTTGTATTATTGGATCCACGTAGAAATGGCGACCTTTCAGGTTAGTCTTTACAATGTAGGAGTTTAATGCAATCAGTTGGACAGTTTGTACGCAAATATCGGAATGAAACTTCAACGTGCAAATTAAAATGTAAGGGTTAGTTGTTCTTTAGATCATATATATTATTTCTATAAGGTATTTTTTTGTCACAATCCTGTATCTTCCTTCATACTTAACCGAAATCAATGAATGAGGTGTCATTTTGAAGCTTATGGTCCCCACTTTGGGTACATCACATTATAAGAAAGGAATTTTCGGAATTCGACCCTTAAAGGGCAAAAATGTCAATATTTCTAAAATACTGTTTTCTGTGTTACAAGTCATTTATCTCCCTGGATATCGATCTGAAATCGTTTAATGAAGTATCATTTTAAAGATTAAGATTTCAGCTTTAGTGACGTCATATATTAAGACAGAAATTTTTCGGAATTCGACCCTTAAAGGGCAAAAGGATCAATATTTTTGCAATTCGTTATTGTGTCACGAGCGATTTATCTCCCTTAATATGTAACCGATATAGATAAATGAGGCATCATATTAAAGACTAAGGTCTCCGCCGTGGTAACACTATATTTTAAGAAAGGAATTTTTCGTAATTCGACCCTTAAAGGGCAAAAATGTTAATTTTTCTAAAGTGCGTTTTTTGTATCTCGAGCCATTTATCTCCCTCGATATCTAACCAAAATCGATAAATGAAGTAGGATTATAAGGAGTAATGTCTCAGCTTTGTGAAATCATATTTTAAGAAAGAATGTATTTGGAATTCAGCCCTTAAAGGGAAAAAGTATAAATTTTTCTATAACGCATTTTTGTGTCACGAGCGATTTATCTCCCTTAATATCTAACCGATATAGATAAATCAGGTATCATATTAAAGAATAAGGTCTCCGCCATGGTAACATTATATTTTAAGAGAGGAATTTTTCCTAATTCAACCCTTAAAAGGCAAAAATGTTAATTTTTCTAAAATTCGTTTTTTGTATCTCGAGCCATTTATCTCCCTGGATATCTAACAAAAATCTATAAATGAAGTAGGATTATAAGGAGTAATGTCTCAACTTTGTGAAATCATATTTTAAGAAATAATTGTTTTTGAATTCAACCATTAAAGGGAAAAAGTATAAATTTTTCTATAACGCATTTTTGTGTCACGAGCGATTTATCTCCCTTATTATCTAACCGATATAGATAAATGAGGTATCATATTAAATAATAAGGTCTCCGCCATGGTAACATTATATTTTAACAAAGGTGTTTTTCGTAATTTGACCCTTAAAGGGCAAAAATGTTAATTTTTCTAAAATTCATTTTTTGTGTCTTAAACAATTTATCTCATTGGATATCTGACCAAAATCGAAAAATCAAGTAATATTATGAGGAGTAATGTCTCAGATTTGGTGACGACATATTTTAAGAAAGAATGTTTTTTGGAATTCAACCCTTAAATGGAAAAAGTATAAATGCTTCTATAACGCATTTTTTGTCACGTGCCATTTATCTCACTTGATATCCAACCGATATAGATAAATGAGGTATCATACTAAAGATTAAGGTCTCCCCCGTGGTAACGTTATAATTTAAGATAGGAATTTTTCGTAATTCGACCCTTAAAGGGCAAAAATGTCAATTTTTCTAAAATGTGTTTTTTGTGTCTCTAGCCATTTATCTCCCTGGATATACAACCAAAATCGATAAATGAAGTAGGAGTATGAAGAGTAATGACTCAGCTTTGGTGACATCATATTCAACCTCACTTTTCACCGAATTTTTTTTCGCGAAATTTTCGCATGGGCCGTCTAGTATTTATTAATTGGTGACAACATAGTAAGAAGTCCGATACGCACCATTCAACGCAAAGTGATTTAAATATAAGAGAAAGTCTACTTTATTCAGCGCTTCGTTAACAGTAGTAACTTGCTAGTCTACAAGATACTGTAATTTAGGAAACCATCCGGCAGCAAATTGTCTCAGAGACACGATTGGCTGCGTATTAACACAATACCAGATGACGATAAAATGTTTCTAAAGAAAAAACCATTCAATTATTTCCTCATACGTCCCACCTCGAATTCCATAGCAGCCCTTCACAGAGATTATATCACAGAGCATCAGTGTACAGAAAATTGATAAGATATTTCAATTCATTTGAATGAGTTACACTCCACACTTGGCAGTAGTTAGCTGGTTTACAGAATGCGCACATTCCATTCTGACTGCACTGCCAAAACTGAACGATCTTACAATATAACTAGTCCACAAGAACAGTTATGTTAGGTAGGGCGAGGAATTGTCTCCAGATATCACGGATTAATACGAAACATATGGAGTCCGACGTTGATACAAAACCCTCTTTATCTAACAACCGATGTTTTTTTCCATCACTAAATTATAAAGAATCGATTACTAGAAGTCACAAAAACACACAGTTTCTTACGTAAACGTACCAAAAAATAATATAAAATATGCAACACAAAGAATTAAAAACTCTAGTTGCCGACTGAGATAAGTTTATTTACCGCCAGGTATTGCGATAATTTAATTTAAGTGCTTTCAAAATTATTTTTAAGGTCCTCGTGTAAATCCAGGAATAAGAACACCTAACATTTCGAACTTGTGTTAAAAAAGTCTCTTTTTGTTATATTATTACGAGATGCAGCCAAAAACTTGACAATTTCTTATAAAAGAGCTTTGTTGAGAGTAACATACAAAAATATATTTTTACACACCGTCTCCCAACAAGTCTTTGTACTTTTCTGATCTCCGCACAGTTGTATATATGCCTGCTTTGAAAATATTCGACCCGTCTGGGAACCCCAGGCAAAACGGATTGGGATTTCTCATCTGAGTGGTAACGCTGTTTCGGCAGTTCATTTTTCATGGGCCCAGGCATATGAAAATTACCCGCTGACTGATCAGGGCCACTTGAATATATTGGAGAGGTGCTTGGCATCATTTGCTAAATGTGGTGTTGTGTTGTTTTGACGAAGCATAACTCCTTTTCTCATCTTCCTAGGTAGCTTATCCTTAATTTCATTGATAGTTTGACAATAGTCAGATGTGTTGATATTCACTACTTCAGTCGAATATCCTGAATGAAAAACGCCTTGATTATCGAAGAGATTGTGAATATCATTTTTATTGTAAATAAAACAACTTTGTCTTTTTTGCACGTTGAAAAGACGCTTGTCTCCACTTCCATGAACTTCTCTTTGACTCTCCTGTCACTATCTTATACGAATGTGTGAGCGACATGTACCATTAATCTGTTTGCTTATGTTATGACTGAAATTCGATTTTCTGTACGGTGAGGCGCGTAAATTGTTCTCTTTTGACGTACGACGCAGATAAAAATTTATTCTTCTTGGCAATAGCTTGGCAACGAGCTGCTATGCTGTTAAACACTCATCAGCTTAAATTGCTTTACTGTATCAACGGAGATAAACTCCACGCGAGTCGCATCCGAAACAAATACTTCACGTTCCAAGAATCAACCACCTGGCCTCATCTAAAGCGGACGCTCCGTACTGCGCTGAATTTGCTCTCGCGTCATCCAACCGCAGTTAACCACGGCTGACAAAAATAACCAGAGCACAGTAGTAAATTACATTCAGAAAATAAATACATTAAAAAACTCTTGATATTACTCTTCAGTGAATAAATTCAATATAATCCTTACTGATTGATCTTAAATAGGAATATTAATTTTGAGTAGGTTTGCCACAGTGGTTGGGGCCGCACTTGGTGAGTGAGCGGTTAACGTGTTCGATTCCCAATCTGTCTATCCAGATTTCGATTTCCAAGGTTTCATGAAATCACTTTCACAATTTGTATGTTGACACATGCCAAGACTGAGTTCTTTCCCTTTACGTGTCCACAATCCTCTGCATCTTTTAGGAATTCCACGATGATTCTATAATGACAAACAAAGAAGAGCCCATAATGACAAACAAAGAAAGATTTACGGAATACAATCGAACTAAGTAATTGTTAACCTTTTACAACCAATTTCTTGTAAACAAGAATTTTTTATTATTATTCACGCAGAATACTTATATTTCCATTGGTGATATACGACGAATCGGCTCAAAACACACAACTGCCACCTTTCTTTATCTTCATTTAATTCTAAGCTACTAAATACTGCTAACAACTTTCATCGTTTACAGTTACTCTCTCACGACTCTATCTGTGCAGTGTTGATTGACAAAAAGAGAAGTACAGCAGCAAGTCTATTTCATTTAGAGGCTCACTTTAGTATGCATCCAAATAGTTTTGATGCGTATTAAATGTTTACTAGAGATCGCCCAGTGGTCGAAATTCGACCATAATTCATTAAGTTAATTAGTTTTTTTTTTTTTTTTTGTAACAGAGTAATAATTATTGCAAATAGTTTTTTGAATTTGTTCTATTGCGTTTGAAAAATTGTCTTATCGGTGTCAAGTTTAGTACATACATTCCAACTTAAGCTTCGAATGCGTGAAAATGAGGAAAAATCACTTCAAATGTGGGTAGATGCACACATGTTATTAAGCAAGAAATACACATTATTATTTCTGTGTGTTTCTTACTCCTAATTTTTGGTCCAGGCTGCATTTCAACCTAACCACAACTGCTATCAGTTACGGTAGGCGCCATGCAATATATCTTAGCACTGAAAAACAATATGTCAGCCCGCACAGAGAAATCGTAACTGTTACATGATTTTCTATTTGCATGTGGAAACCAGTTTGTATTCAATTATGAAGACTTAAAAACTCGTGGAATAAATGTCAACAGCTATGAACGTGTATTTCTTGCGTAATAGCATGTATGCATCTACCCACATTTCGAGTGATTTTTCCTCATTTCAACATATTCGAAGCTTACGATATACACTTTAAATCACATATTATCGCCTAAGGAATGTGTGTACCAAATTTCAGACCGACAGGACAATATTTGTAGGTTCCGACGTAATGCTAAACTCAGTATATAGACTTTGCTGCCATTCATGTACTCATTTATTTATTAACTACCAGATTTCGTTTAAATGGTGGCTCACCATCATATTACAGCTGCATCCATTTGAACTGTATCATTGTAACATCGTATATCTAAATCACGATTTAATGAATTCCGAATATACTCCGTTTCGAAATGTTGCTTCTATCCTCTATGTAAATTCAGAGATTAAGCTCGACTCTTTGGTTTCACCAAAGACCACAGAGTATCTCAATGCTGGAAATACCCATGGGAAATACACGTCACATAGTTGACTCCAATCCGATTTCACTCACACACACGTTCGCGAATTTATTTTTCATTTAATAATGTATCTGTAACATGTTTTAACTATGCTTATATTTTTTTAACTGTTGACCAAAGATCACAGACATCGCTAAGTGTCGTTGCCTCTTAAAAGCAATTGAATGTATACAACGAATGATTTATTTTATTTCATTTAATGTGTTTTTAACACATATTATATGTACATTTTGGCTTTATGCCCTTCTTCCCCATATAAACTTTAACTATGCCAAATCTCACACTTCTCCGTGCGCGCAATATTCTGAAAAATGTTTCCAAAGTTTTCGCTTAGCGTTTTAATATATAGATTTATTTTCCATTTAATAATGTATCTGTAACATGTTTTAACTATGCTTATAATTTTTTTTTAATTTTTTTTTTTTTTTATGTTGACCAAAGATCACAGACATCGCTAAGTGTCGTTGCCTCTTAAAAACAATTGAATGTATACAACGAATGATTTATTTTATTTAATTTAATGTGTTTTTAACACATATTATATGTACATTTTGGCTTTATGCACTTCTTCCCCATATAAACTTTAACTATGCCAAATCTCACACTTCTCCGTGCGCGCAATATTCTGAAAAATGTTTCCAAAGTTTTCACTTAGCGTATTAATATATAGATATACTTACAATTACACCAGTTTTTATGGGACGTAAAGATCAAGAATAATCAATTATGAATGAGATATTATTCCATTAATACATGTCTATTCTAAATATAATGGCGGTGGTTGGCAGGTGTTTCGACGTCAATAATATTTGATTCGTAAGTCGTGAATATCGTTTAATCATAGCGTATATATAACGATTTTTTTTAAATGACTTGCAGTGTTTTAAGATATTGAAAGAAATGGTAATTAATCAGAAATTACGATAAGCTCTGAAAAAGTATTATAACGTTTACGCTACGAATATGCATGAAATGACCAACAAACCGTGTAAACAGCTGAATTATAAACTTGAAAGCGTAAAACAGATTCTTTAAGATAACTACTTACGTATTTAACGTATTCAGAAAATATAACACTCCATAAAGATATTTTTTTATATATTTCTTACACTTTTTTCTTTGATAGAGAATGAATAATTATTCTTGAAATATAAACTCAGTGTGTGTATAAAATTAGTCTCGGAATTTTAATCAGTGCTTATGGATAATTTATTTTGGATCCATTTATCATCTTAATGGTGATTAACGTATTATTTCTTGGTTGAAAATTTTTGTGCAGTTGCCTTCAATCGGATACTTCAGCTAACCGGGTCTTAATAGCCTAAGCCAACACTAAATTTGGTGGGCTAGGTTGCCTATTAATTTCACGTTACCTGGTATCCTTTATAAGTTGGAGATATATATTAAATTTTCATGTTTCTAAAATGAATGACTAGAAGGATTTCTGATGTTATTTTATTGAGGGTATGATTAGGAACATTTATGAGTCTTATTGGTTTAGTTTATTATGAGAAACTTAAGGAATAAGTGACAACAGGAGACCATGCTGATCTCTTATTAGTTGATTTTAATGTAGAAGACTCTCGAAGTGGCGACAATTGTTGAATTTTAAATCTGAAATTACACTGTTGACTGTAAATTGACAATGGATTGCAATAACGAGCTCTGATAGTGCTATAGTTCAAGCCGCTCGTGTTTCTTATGGAAAAGGAACAAAACAAATGTAAAGCATTTAACAGTGTTTTTAATGTAAGGAATATTTAATGTCATCGAAAAAAATACATAATAAGAACAATTTATTTCAGCAAGTGATTTGTCTGATATCAAGCAGTAAAATGTAATTATAGAAATAGTTAAAACACATTGAATCTGATTTCCAAGTGTGAGACATAAATACACTTTATTTTTCAGTACATACGCAGATTACAGTTTTACTTATGCTTTTCCCGTCACATTTTCTGCTAATGTATAGCCTGCTAGCGATATTGCTATTCATTTATTTACCTATGGTTTAGGTATACATTTACACTTATTATTATTCTCGTATCAAAAACATCAAAATACACTGTTAAATACATTGTGCAAATCAACAACTTTAAACACGCTTAGCCCAGTACTTCGCAACCTCAATCGCACTGTGTGTTGCTTGAAACAGGTCTTCGCTGTTACAGAATGATGGACACATAGGGCACTCGAGCATATGATTCATAGTTTGGTCTTCACCACATTCGTACTTAGTACTTTTTTTTTTTTTTTTAATTGGTTTTTGGTCGTAAGACCATTTCACCAGCCCACATACAAAATTTTTCCTGTTACAGTTATTCTGACGTTTTCTCTTAACTTAATTTACATATATATAATATTTAACATGTTACATGATTTACACGAGGGATTTTACATGATACAGATTTGAGGTTTAACATAATTCAAATTGACATTTTACAGACAAGTTTATCTGTACATATATATACATACCTAGACACATACATACATACATACACACACACACATATATACATACACCCATGAACATACATATATATATATTTATACACACACACACATATATATATTGCGTCCATTTGCTTGTATTGTTTTCTTCAGATGTTAATCTGCCCATCTCTCAGAAAGTCTATAAGTTTTATGTACATCTTCGCGTGTCTCGACGCTAGAAGAGTGGTTATCGATGTGGGCAGAGGCACCTGGAGTGATAACAAGCTGTTTAACAGTTTTTGGCTGTGGGTGTAGTATTTGCTGCATGCAAAAAATATGTGGTTCAAGTCTGCTTCTTCCTCCTCGTCCGCGTCGCATTGTGGTGAGTCAACCACGCCTATTCTATACAAGTGGCTGGGGTACCGTGTCCTAGTCTCATTCGTATTATAGATGTTATATATTGTCTTTTTGCTCTGAAGTCTTGAAACCAAGCCTTTTTTGGGATTGTTAGTTGTATGGTAGCATAGTGTTTACCTTTGTGATACGATGTTGATGTCCAGAATTCTTGGAGGTCTTGTTTCAACTTCTGTTTCACTCTGGGAAGGAAGTCTATGTAAGGTAGGGGCAAGAATGGAGGCGTGCCTTCTGTAGCTCCGCTTTTAGCGAGGGCGTCTACCAGTTCATTGTATATGAGACCCGAGTGTCCTTTCACCCACATGAATCTCATATCTGGAACTTCGGTTGATACTGCGCATTCCATGATGTCCATAATGTAGCTATTGCTGCTAAGGTTCCAATGTGGGTTCTGGAGCCGCTGTAGTGTGCTCATGGAGTCAGTTAGGATCAGAATTTTCTCAAAATTTTGTTCCATCCCATAATTGATGGCTTCCTTAATGGCTAGTATTTCAGCAGTGTAGATTGAGGTCTCCGGTGGGAGTAAAAAGGATGCTCCGTAGTTGTTGACTGGGCAATAGTAAGCGCATCTTACACTGTGATCTGTTTTCGAACCATCCGTGTAGATGTGGGTGAATTCCCCACAGATCGCCGATAAAAGGAGTGAGGCAGATTTCGGATTTAGTTGGGGAGGTAGAATATAGGTTTGCAGGGTTTGAACAGAGCATTCATAGGGTTTAGAGAAGACTGGTAAGGCGGGTTCCTTCGTTATAAGCGGCTCTGTGAGTTTGAGGTTGAAGTGACTATACACCAGGAGCGGGCATCGTGGAGGGCGTTTATCTCCGAAGGTTCCCATGCTGTTAATTAAGAGTTGGAGTTTCGGGAGTAAGGGATGTTGTGTGAAGGAGAGCCTTTGGAGTAAGTATTTGTCCGCAAGGTATTGACGGCGGAGTTCGAGTGGAAGCTCGCTGGTTTCTATGAGTAACGCGTTCGTGGGGGAGCTTTTCATGGCTCCTATGCAGATGCGGAGAGCGCGATACTGTAGTTGATCTAGTTTCCGTATGTGCTGTTGCGGCGCATTGCCATACACGATGCTTGAATAGTCTATTCGTGATCTAATTAATGACCTGTAGAGTAGTAGGTAGGTCGCAGGATCTGCACCCCACCATGTGTGAGCTGCTGCGCGAAGTATATTTAAGGCGCTGCTCGTTCTGGCTATTATATCCTTTACATGTGCGATCCAGGAAAGTCTGCTATCCAAGATGAGTCCAAGGAATTTTACTGTTGATCGTACAGGAAAATCGTATTGTCCCAAGTGAATGTATTCCAGCGAGAGTGGGCATCTTTTACGAGTGAACACAACTACTGATGACTTTTGTGGAGAAAGGGATAGGCCTTGTTGCAAAAGCCATTTGGTGACTTTTGCTACTGCTTCTGAGATCCTCCGGAGTATCATCCAAAAACACGTGGAGTAGACATAGATGCAGATGTCGTCATCATACTGAAGGATCTTGATATGTAACCCCAACAATGTCTCTAGATCACTGGTGTATATAGTATACAAAAGTGGGCTTAGTATGGAAACCTGCGGTATGCCTCGATTTATTGTGAAAGGTCCAAATAGAGCGTTGTTCTTCTTTCGAATATAGATGGTGCGTTGATGCAGGGAGGAGTATATACCTTGCAATAGATGTTTCGGGAGGCCCACCTTTTGTAATTTCCTCATGAGGATCTGTAGATGTACGTTGTCATAAGCGCTCGAGATATCAAGAAACAGTCCCAGTAAGTATCCGTGGTTATTTATTGCGCGTTCGATATCTGTAGTGAGTATGGCTAGGCTGTCCATGGTACTACGGGCTTTCCGGAAACCAAACTGTGATGCTGGGAATTGTTTGTTGCGTTCCAACCACCATTCAATGCGATGTTTCCAGAGACGTTCTGCTGTTTTATAGACGCATGATAGCAGCACGATTGGGCGGTATGAAGTTGGATCCTTGGGGTCCTTTCCGGGCTTGAGAATTGGAACGATTACTTGAGTAGTCCATGTATCTGGGAGTTTGTTTGTTGACCACAGCTGTTGTATCAGCTGTAGCAGGTAAATTCTTGCTCTTGGGGACAGATGGCGCAACATGGCGTAGTGTATGTTATCATATCCTGGGGCGGTGTCGCTGCATGAGGCTAATACCCTGTCTAATTCGTGCAGTGAGAAGGGTCTTCGGAATATGTTATGATCGATGTGGCAAAGTCTTCGACATCGTAGGTGATTGTTGAGGTAGGTGATGGTTTCTTCTTCATTTTTCTGATCATGGTCCATATTTCCTTTGTTGGCGTGTCCTTAGATAGTTTCGAGCAGTAGGTTTTCCAGCTGTTCCGTTTCTGCTGTTTGAGGAAACGTTTAACTTCCGCGTCTATTTCTTATATTCCGTGTATGTCTCCCATGTGGATTGTTGTTTATATTTTTTAAATACTAAACGTCTCCTGGCAATCATTTTTGAAGCTTCTGGGGACCACCATGGAGAAGGTGTAGCTGGTTTCCTCACACGAGCGGTTTTGGGGGATCGATGTGTTTGCTGCTTGATTGATTAAGGACATGAAAGAGTTGTAATTTTCCTCCGGTGAGGCATTTTGTACACAAGTGTGGAGCAATGAGTCTACAATTTTGGAATATCGACACCAGTCTGCTTTATGTATGTCCCATTTGTTTTTCGGGAAGCTTACAGTCTGTTTTATTGGGGTTAGATAGGAAATTGTAATGGCCAAATGATCCGATCCCAGCGAGTACGGTACGATACTCCATTGGAAGTCACTTGAGATGGATGGAGAGATTAAGGTTAGGTCCACTGCTGAAGGTCGGTGTCCTGGTCTTGGGATAAGAATGGGTGAGCCGTCACTGAGGATTATCAGGTCGTGGTCGTCCAATAATTCTTTAACTGCTTGGCCCGGTAGGTCTTCATATACGCATCCCCAAGATGTGCTGTGTGCGTTGAAGTCACCGCAGAGGATGCTCTAGTTGTCTGAGTAGGTGGTGCCATTCCTGTAGATCTACCTGCGTGCGTGGGGGACGGTAAATAGAAATAACAGTGAGATTGTAAACTGGCAATACGATCTGGGCAGCGACGGCTTGGAACTGATGGATATTGGTTAAGTCTAGTTAGATCTTTTGGAAATCTAGAGTAGTTTTAATCAGTAGTGCCACTCCGCCGTGGCCATCTATGCGATCTTCTTGGAGAGTTGAATATCCCCGAAACTTAGTTGCTTGGCGAAACCAGGTTTCGCTGATTGCAGCTACTGATATTTTTTGAGAGACTAACTCTTGTTGAAGGGTTTCTTTATTTGACATCGCTGATCTGGCGTTCCACTGTAGTATCTTAAATTCCTCCATTTGTAGCGAATAAGTTTGATAGAAGCTGACGGATGACACCAGTTGGAAGTGATCGGTCAGGTGCGGAGAGAACTTCGGCTATGAAATATGTAATTAACTGCAGGAGTTGTTCAACTAATCCTACATGTCTTGCATGGTTAGTTGTATTATGGTATAGAGGGGGATATGGATTTTGGATCATCGGAGTGATGGGTAGTTGTGCTGGGATATACGGCTTTTGTTGCCAAGGAGGGGTGGCATAGATGTGTTGTGGATTGGTGGAAGGGGTAACAGAAGGTCTGTCAACTCTAGGTTGTATGGGTTTGCCGAGAGGTGGTGAGATTGGGTTGAGATTTGGGGTGGATGCTGCTGCGTTTTCTTGTCGCGGCCTATGGCTTTGTAGCCTCATTTCTTGCGCTGCGTTTTCCTGTTGGGGTATAGGCTGATGTGGCTGCCTTGGGGTGATAGGTGGAAATTCCTCTTCGTTCTTCTGAGAGGGTGTTGCTGTAGCCATATGTGCATAGCTGTGGAGTCTTGGAGAAGAGATTGTTTGGAGTCCTGGATCGTTATGAGCTGCGTTATATTTTAACTGTTTTTGTTGTTGATATGCCGGGCATGTTATATCTGTGGCGTAATGGGGGCCATGACAGTTCACGCATCTGATGGTGGTAATGTCGGAGCAGCCTTCCATGGGGTGGGGTCCTCCGCACTTATTACATCTAACAGAGCTCCGGCATTGCTGTATCTTATGTCCAAAGCGTAAGCATTTTTTGCACATGACCACTGGTGAGATGTAGGGTTCTACTGGACAACGCATGCCGAGGATGTAAACATAGCTTGGTAGACACTGAGAGCGGAATGATAACAGACACACCGGTATGGCTACGCGTTCTTCGCTTTCCTGGTGCGAGCGTTTCCTCGTGAAGCGTTTAACTGATATCACGGGATAGGCTGACTGGATTTCCTCCTTAATTTCATTTTCGCTCAATGATGTGTCGACATTTCTGATGATTCCAAGTTTATGCACAAGAAAATTAGGAATATAGGCTTCCAAATTTTTGGAAGTCATTATGGGTAGTTGAACCAGTAGGTTCGCTGCAGCCGCTGATTTCATTTCGATTGTTATTCTGTTTTTCCCTAATGAATTGATGTTTATTACATCCTGCTTGATTTGAGGGTTATGTTGGAAAAGCAACTTCCCGACTGCCATTGGATGGAGCATGCCAACATTTTTCTCCATGCTCTCGACGAAGACGTAAAAAGGTCCTATGTCTGTATCATTATACCGATTGTTTTTGCTTGGATGTTTTTTAGTTAGGGTTGCTAGAGCTATGTTCACTGGAGGAGAGGATTGACTATTTTCACCTTGGTAGAGGGGATTGGAAATGCTTTCCTCTATCACTACGTTATTCGTCACTGCTGTACGTAATCTTTTACTTGGTTGCCCGCCGTTATCTAAGATATTTGCTCTGCTTTCGTCTACTGGGGGAGTAGCCATGGCTGGAGGTGTACCTGTTGTCCTGTGTTGCAGGTGAGAGCTGAGCTGGATGGCAGTGCTGTTTTCTTCCCCAGTTGAGAAGTCTATCTGGTCGTTCTCGTCTGGTGGAAGCCCTTGCTGGTAGGGCATCTGTGTTGAGTTTGGTATTAGGGCTGCACACATCTGGTTGTCATCCCCGTTGTGGCAGGCCTCCAGAGCTTGGCGAATGGATTGGCCCGTGTCCCGGACCGTCTCCATTGGGGATTGCCTCCCTACCCTGTTTTTTCCGGCACACGACACTAATTCTTTTGTTGGCGTTAGAACGGTACTTTAATATTCTGTCACACGCAAATAAAGTCTGCTATTCACAGGTAAACACGATGACTGCACTGCACGTACGAGGAAGTTAACTCCGCGAGCGCTCGCGCTAGACTGTGTACTTAATACTGGCAGTATCAGTATAACCCCATCTCATTAGGTTTACCTTGTACCTGCCCACTCCTGTTCGCAATCGATGTAAGGACCGCCAGGCGTTCCAGTCCTCTGCATGACCAGGTGGTAAGCGCTCTGCAACTGTCAGTGATCCTGAGATGTTGGGAACCCTCATTTTCCGTAGCTGTACTCTTGCCTTTTCAGGTGACCCAATTAGTTCTCGCGATGTTCTCAGAAAGTTTTTCCTGGATTTGAGTCTCTGGGCTGGTGGTGTATGGCCATGCGTGGATGAGCGCTATCCCGTTCTACTTTGGCCATCTCCTTGTTCGCAGCCACTTCTCTCCGTATACTGGGTGGTGCAATGCCCGAAAGCTGGTAAAGCCTATCAACTGGGGTAGGCTTTAAGCAACCTTTCACTAGCCTACAGGTGTTACTGAGTTATTGGTGATGAGTACCAAACTGGGCATGCATATTCTGCAACAGAGTAACAAAGGGCCATTGCCGATGTACTTATAGTTTGTGGTTGACTGCCCCACTGTGATCCAAGTAATTTGCGAAGTAAGTTGTTTCTTGTAGAGATATTCATTTTGCAATTCATGCTGTGCTTCTTATATGTGAGGCTTCTGTCGAGTGTCACTCCCAGATATTTTGGGGTGTTACATGTCTGCAGCTCGATACCTGACCACATTACTTTTAACTTACGCTGATCTGTCCTATTTTTTAGGTGAAAGGCACACACTTCAGTTTTTGAAGGGTTAGGTCTTAAGTGATTTTCCCTATAATAGTTTGATAGGCCTTCAAGAGCAGCAGACAAATTTCTTTCTACAACTTCAAGTTTTGTGCTCTGTGAGGCTAGAGCTAGGTCATCAGCGTACACGAAGCTCCTGGTAGCTGGATGTAATGGCTGATCGTTTGTATAAATGTTGAAAAGTATTGGGGCCAGTACACTACCTTGAGGTAGACCATTCTTTTGTACCCTCCATCGACTGCGTTAAGGTTCTTTGGGTGGTTTAATAACTGCATTAATTAAAAGTCCACCAAAAAACAAGGTTATGTGAAGATGTTCGTTTATTTTGAACAAATCAAAACAAGTCTGCGACATTCACAAGCTTAGTTGTTACAATCCAAAGATGCAATACTGACTGAATGAAAACTTGCATGAATGTCTCTGTAACACTGAATTAATACTTAATGCAAAACTAAACTCTCTGTCCAGGCGATCTGTTTATATAGAGTCTATCGAATTTACGAGAATTCTTCAAAGGCATCCGCCCGATATTTCTCGATCATTAACAATCACTCAAACAATTAAACATATTAAAAACAATCGGAATTGATACAAAATTAATTAATAACATTACAAAATGATTAGAAATGGTAATTAGAGATACTTAAATACAAAATTATTTACAGAAATCCTTTCAAACGGTAGAAAATCGTCCTGTAGACATTGTAAATTACAGTAATACATGGAATTACAAACTTTTAAGAAATTCTCTTGCACCATTCGGTTCTTAAACATATTAAATGGTCTTTAAATAATTTTCTTACCTAAAACAAAGTCTATATACACTTATTTACAAAATAAACATATCAAATCACTTTCAAGCAAACTTTGGCTCACTACAAATATTTCACACAGTCCAATACTATTCAAAATACAGGTATTAGGGCTGTTACAACCCCTCCCCAGGATTCACTTAATTTTACACAGATAAAATTGATTGAATCCGTCACGAATCTAAGCAGGTTGAATGTACACATATGCAGACACGAACAGATTACAATCAATCAACCATAATAACTTTTACAATGAACAAGTACAATTCTTCATACAACATCTGCACATAGTCCATGACACTGATTTTGTTTACAATAATTGTCTTTTCTTAGGTCCAATCATTTTATCATTTACTGTTTTTACACAACAAACGTTCAATGCCATCACCTTAAGTTACAATTTTTTCACTCCAAATTACACACTTGATGTCTGCTTGTTAATTACACCAGTCTGTTTACATTTTACAACTGATAATTTGTCACCAAAATGTAGAAAGTCACAACATCATGAAAATACCAAAAGTTTCTACACAAAACTGTCACAAATTATACATTGAAATGCTTACATCTGCATCTGAACTTAAGTACTCACACAAACTATTTACATGCATCAATTGACATACTTATTTACAAAACTAGATATTTACAGGCTATTGACCCCTCCCCAAACCATGCATTTCAATTAATTCTCATAAGTGGGTTTCAGGATTTCCCTGGAAACCCAGAACCATGTAAGTTACTTTTTCCTAACCTTCCAGTTTTCTTCAACTTTTGTATACACATCTAATATTACATTTCTATTATCACAAAGCTTCATTATATACATACAGAAACACAAACTTCCAATCATCTCAGACAACAGACTTTGGTACAACCAAGCAACAGCTGAGACATACAATGGTTCTGTTTTAGCAAATTGATTGTCACTTAAAAGCAATGCTGTTGACTCAACTGGTAATACACATTTATTATTCTCACTACTACAGTTTAGTCCATCATTACTACCAACCCCACTCTTCATCATCTGATTACTACTTAAGCTTACCAAATTATCTGAGTCAGTACCTAAAACTGTTTTAACATCTGGCTTACTGACTTCATCCACCAAATAATTATTTTTCTCAGCAACTACTACTTCACTATCAGCTTCCACATCAAAGAGAGTACAAAACATAGTGTCATCTAAGTCACATTCTGTACAATTTTCTAAATTAGAAACTGGTTCAAATAAATCCTTACTCCCACCCATTTCTTCACTGTCATCATCTACACCAAATAAAGAGCTAAATAACGTATCAGCTAGGTCAAAATTAGGACATTTTTCCAACTTAGGGATGGGTACATAAGGCTTTTCAACCTCTCTCTCTTCAGAAGACAAATACTTTGACTTACAATTCTCCTCCTCATCTGGGTCCCTATCCACACCACTGTATCACCTTCATCTTCAAGATATTTGAGAAACTCCTCGATTTCAGCACTTCTACAAACTTCATTACCACCTATCCTAGCACACATAGTCCCAACTATGCCATTCTGGACCTTACAAGTTTCTGATAGCCACACTGTAGTATGCACTATAAATTCTGCACCCCTTTTTGTAATTAAGCAGTGACCATTTCGAAAATCTTCTACATGAAAATTATTACTTTCGCACACTGATTCTAGTGATAAGGTACTATGGTGGTCCCCTTCCCGTATCTTATTATCAGTCTTTAAATCATCAACATCATTAATTACATCTATCATAACCTTATCCTGAAATTCACTTGCTGCTACCCCCACCTCTTCCAATAAATCTTCTCGGGGATTATTCATAAAAATGGTAATTAACGCTATAGCAGTTGGTACCTGGACCCACATTCTTGTCCACCACTGCGGGGCCCATAACAGGGGTGGTCTTTAGTTTGCCTGCCCCCCATGCTGCCTTTCCCTTTCAGATTGAGGGTTCTGTTCTCTCACTCCCCCATTATCATTCCTTCCTTGCGTAATTATCACGATCCCGTCCCCTGGATCTACCATCCCTTGACCCATTACCCCTTCTAGGGGGACTCCTGCTGCCCCTCCTATGGTGTTGATGGTGGTAATGTTGTTCATTGAATGACTCCTGGGCATCCAAGCGTCTCAACAATTCATGAAACTCTATCCACATTTACTACATCCAAAGTGGCAATTAAATTTCTTGTTTGCTGGGGTAACCTAGCTCCTATCAAATCAATAAATTCCTCCTCTCCATAAGGATGGTCTAAATACTTACAACGGATCCAACATTTATGAAAAAAATCATGTTGAGTTTCCCTACCAGGTTTATAGGGCCTACCAGTCATTCAACTCCCTCTTTTCTTGAATTTGCCTGCTTGTCGACCAAAAATGTTTCAAAAAGTTTTCTTTAAACAGCTTGTAGTCAGTCACTTCCCTAGCTTGTCTATCACCCCATGCCCTAGCATAAGATTTTAGATGTTTACCCACAAGTGCAATTTTCTTACTAGTCGGGTAACAAATTAAAGTAGTCTGACCTTTCAAAATTATCTATAAATTCAATAGGGTGAAGCCTCCCACTATCATCATAGAATTCAAATTCTTCTTTTACATCGACACTGAAATTTGGATTACCTGTTAAGGGAACCTGACTTAACTGAATCTGCAACCCAGTAACCCTTTTCTCTAACTGATTAACGTTAGATTGGGTTGTTTCCAATCCCTGGGTAAGTTGTTCCTGATGATTTACCAATGTATTAATATTTAATCCCACCTCTTGTCTCAACTCATTGACCCTTTGAGCAACTTTACTATCACTGGCTTGGAATAAAGCAACATATTCCTCCTTTATCTTATCACAATTTTCACTGACTTCCTTATAAATCAAATTTACACATTCAGTCTTATTCTGTTCACAAATTTCTGTAACCTTTTCAAATTTTTCCTTACATTCTGTTACTACCTTCCCCAATTTAGAATCTAAATTGTTAATATCCTCCTTGAATTGAGAGCTAAAACCCTGAAATTGCTCTGCGATTTTAACATCAAAACATTTAGTCAAATCAGAGAATGTTTTATCATTGCTTTGTTGCAGTTGAGAAAACTTGTCATTGATTTCAGCAAATTTTCTGTCATTATCATTCCTTAACTCACTTCTAAATTCAAAAAATTGAGAATTGATCTCAGAAAATTTACCATCAAGATTTAACTCAGTTTTAAATTCTGAAAATTTGTTGTCAAGATTTAACTCATTTTTAAATTCAGAAAATTTGCTATCATTATCACTTTTTAACTCACTCCTAAATTCAGAAAATTTGCTGTCAAATTTACCATCAAGTTCAGAAAATTTGTTGTCAAATTCGGAAAACTTTGCATTAAAACTGGCTACAAAAGACTCTAGGAAAGCTTGCAGGTTCTGATTATCAGCCATTTTTAGTAATTAGCAAAATCAACATACAAAACAAAATTAAGGAA
Source organism: Vandiemenella viatica (assembly GCA_031002005.1). Taxonomy (NCBI): domain Eukaryota; kingdom Metazoa; phylum Arthropoda; class Insecta; order Orthoptera; family Morabidae; genus Vandiemenella; species Vandiemenella viatica. Next base: position 97,238,869 of record JARYHS010008075.1, on the reverse strand, counting down.
AATTAAAATCTTTCCAAACTGCCACACGATAACATGCAAAAGAAATCACTTGAATATTCAATGCCGTACTTACAGTTATTCCTCACTTTTGTATCACATTAAATTTCACTTAGAAGCACTTATTTAACCATTAAACACCACACTGACTTCAAACACTTAACCACACTTTTCACAATTCCACTGTAGGAAGACGATTTTGAGGCCGAAGGAAAATCCACTCGACGTCGGAAGATTACAGCCGATTGCCGATGAAAAATCTCCGCCTTAGGCCGTCAAATCCGTGTCGTCGCCGGTCGAAATTTCCTCGCAATTTTCTGCAGATTCTTTTTAGAAGATAAACATCCCACAGATGTTTAAGAACTTCTCGTCATGTCAACGGTCGCCATGTTAAGGTTCTTTGGGTGGTTTAATTACTGCATTAATTAAAAGTCCACCAAAAAACAAGGTTATGTGAAGATGTTCGTTTATTTTGACAAATCAAAACAAGTCTGCGACATTCACAAGCATAGTTGTTACAATCCAAAGATGCAATACTGACTGAATGAAAACTTGCATGAATGTCTCTGTAACACTGAATTAATACTTAATGCAAAACTAAACTCTCTGTCCAGGCGATCTGTTTATATAGAGTCTATCGAATTTACGAGAATTCTTCAAAGGCATCCGCCCGATATTTCTCGATCATTAACAATCACTCAAACAATCAAACATATTAAAAACAATCGGAATTGATACAAAATTAATTAATAACATTACAAAATGATTAGAAATGGTAATTAGAGATACTTAAATACAAAATTATTTACAGAAATCCTTTCAAACGGTAGAAAATCGTCCTGTAGACATCGTAAATTACAGTAATACATGGAATTACAAACTTTTAAGAAATTCTCTTGCACCATTCGGTTCTTAAACATATTAAATGGTCTTTAAATAATTTTCTTACCTAAAACAAAGTCTATATACACTTATTTACAAGAATTACAAATAAACATATCAAATCACTTTCAAGCAAACTTTGGCTCACTACAAATATTTCACACAGTCCAATACTATTCAAAATACAGGTATTAGGGCTGTTACACCTGCAACCAGTGTACGATACTTATTGGCCTTAATGGTGCTTTGAACGAGCTCCACTGAACCCTTGGCTGCCCACGTGATTGTTCCCCAGACCATAACTGAACCGCCGCCAGCTTGTCTCAGTCCCGCGGTACAGATATCAAGAAGCTGTTACCCTGGAAAACAACGAATTCGTACCCTCCCATTGGCATGATGAAGAAGGTATCGGGATTCATCAGACCATGCAAAGATCTGTCACTGCGCCAACGTCCAGTGACGATGATCACGTGTCCATTTCAGTCATAGTTGCCGATTTCGTGGTGTTAACACTGGTACATGGATGGGTCGTCGGCTGTGGGGGCCCATCGTTAGGAGTGTTCGGTGCACTATGTGTTCAGACACAGTGCCCAGCATTAAAGTCTGATGCCAGTTCCACCACAGTTCACCGCCTGTCCTGTTGTACCAGTTTGCCAAGCCTATGACGGCCGACATCTGTGATGCCGCACACCACTTTGACGTTTAGACGTGATTTCACCACTTTTTGAAGACTCGCCACAGCACTCCTCGAACACCACGTGACAAGTCGTGCAGTTTACGAAATGTTCGTGCCGAGCCTCCGGGCCATCACAATCCACCCTCGTTCAAACTCAAATAAATCGCGCCTTTCCCATTCTAAACACGGATAGCACGCTCACTGATACTACATGCACCGTTCGTGTGTATGACTAGCAGTCTTTCCTCGTCAGATGACGCTGCTATCACTTGGACAAGTTTATATCGATAGTAGGTAGGTAGTCACGTATGTTAAAGTATTTAGCTTGTCAACAGGTGACGTTAGGACACGATTTTACTATTTTTTTCATTTTGTAATGGATGTAATGTAATTCGTTCAATATAAAGTGAAGGAGGAAGAGTATGGTGTGTACGAACGGTTCATATACAGTTTCATTTTTGGTTGTTTGTTTATTTGTTGAACTACTTTCATCACCTTAAATCTAAAATAAGATGAGGACTTATAAGAAGAAATGACAACCAGTTACAGAAAATCAGAAGTTATGATATCGAGATGCATCATTTAAGAACCGGAAATCCCTCACTCACCCCCACTCCTCTCCAATCTACTCCCTGCTTAACACTTAATTATCCTGTTCATGGAAACAATATAGTCGAAGGCCGGACATATATCATCCAACAGTTTGCCTGGTATATTCAGATGCACGCATGCAGGTTGTTAACGTAGCAGCACTGAAACGATGCTTGGAGAAATTTTCGCCACGCTCGCTACAGCATCGATAAGATAATAGTGGACTTTTCCTCATGCTAAAAGATGTTACAAGTAAATTCAATTAATCGAAAAACTCACAGATGATACGTCCCATGAATGCGTAATACGCACCTATACACGGAAGGATGTAAAAACAGTAATGCGAACACATATTCCTGGTATAATTTCTCTCGAAAAAAAAATTAGTAATTACTGGAAGTCGAAAAGTGATGGCGATGCCAAATGCTTCTGTTGAGTCTGACGTCATGCCAGAAGGTATTAATGCCAAGGTGAGACGTCGGAAGTCAAAGTTTGTCCACAGGCAGCCTCCAGCGCAGGGAACTGAAGTGGGTGGCAGCATGCGTGTCGAAATACTCCACGAATACAGCAGAAATAGCGCCTCGTTAACAACATGCATGTGTGCAGCCGATTTCAACATGCGGTTGCATGACGTCTCTTCGTCCTTCAACGGTTTTAATTTTGTTAAAATCTTCTCGGGTAATGTAACCTCTGCCACCATTGTTAAAGATAATGTCGGCAGACTTATGACCGCCGAAACGTCATGTGTTATCGATGGAATTACTCGGCTAGTTACCAGAGAGGATTTGATTCATATTCAATGTCGAGAAAACTCCCACCCTTACATAGTAGGCTATAATTAAATGTTCGGGAGATTTGTTGGTGGGCCATTGCAGGATGGAGGCAGGGGCGTAGCTACTATGGGGCTAGGCGACCTTTTTTTTTTTAGCTCTACTGTTGTCCTCTAAGGGGGCCCCTGAGACACAGGGAGCCCCTCACTAAAGGCCCTCACTGTTCAGGGGGCCCCCAACCACTGTTCAGCTAAGGGGTCCCATACCAGCAACACAAAGCAAAAATAAAAATAGGTCGCCCATCTGGCCTGAGGGCCCAAAATAAATGTTTTGCACCAGGGCCCTTGTAGACGTAGCTACGCCACTGGATGGATGTGCGAGAGAGGCAGCCTCGCTCGTTAAAATGACACACCCCTGACTCATGCCTTCTACAAACGAACTTTAAGAATACAGTATATACGAAAAAAGACACCTGAATTAACCTCTATGTGAAAATCACGCCACTGTATGTGCCAAAACTAGCAAAGACTTGCATACTGTATTACCATAATCGTTAAGAGGTTCAGATAGAAATATTATAACGCCGAAGTGAGTTGACGAATCTTTGGAATTTAGAGACAGTTTGAGACCATATGCGTCGTTGACATATATTCTGGGCTTCTTCGACACCATCTTCTCACGCAGCCTCTCATAAATACTACATGCATTGAGGAAGACGATCTGGCAGTTGAAAGATGTGAAGGAAACATCCCCAAATTTCCTTGTAAATATACATACAAAAGGTAAAGATCGTGTGAAAATACATGTCAAAAGACGTTTCATCTCTGACGAAGGCAACTGTGTTTCGACTGTTACTTCCACTCAGTTGCCCCTCACAGCACCTCACGCGTCCTGACACCACCTTCCTCTAACTCTGCTTCACACATGAAAAAAGCAGACACACGTAACAAATTCCGGAAAATACACGCAAAAAATTTTAAATTTGCAAAAAGGAGATTGAACGGAAATTATTTTGCGTACTATTTTGAATACAGTTTGTGTCTCATTTCTTCCAGTTTCTAACAACTGATTCTGACAATGTTGAAAATACCAAAGTGAAAAACTCCAGTAATATATAAAATCATTGCACTATGGGGATGCGTATGGAATACCTACACATAGAGGAAGATTAGTACAGAATATGCAAAACATTTTGATTAAAAATCGTCAATGATGCTCACTGGACATAGAATGAACTAGAAGATAGACTGAGAAAAAATATATTTTTATCGTAATATTAATGGCTTTTGCTAACGATTGTAACAGTATCAGATATATCTCCTAACAGTTTTTAAAGCACACATACTAATTGGTATTAAACATTAGTTATTTTTGATGGAAAAGTATGGTAATAAAAATTAAATTCTCTCTAATAGCCCTACCATTTAAAAGTACACCAGGAAACATTTATTCATTTAAATTAGTTCCTCAACGTGCCACTCAAAACTTCAGAAAAAAGTATAATCGCTAATTAAATTTAAAAAAAAAAAAACTGGACAACAGACAGCAGTCAAGCGGCAAGTAATTACCTTCGGCGTAATTCTTTCGACTGCCATGATGTGCTCTCCACCTCTACTATCTTGTGATAATCTCATCTTTATATATCCACTGGGATATTCAGTTAACTACTCTAATTTGTGCCTAACTTAACAAGTTTATTACTTCCGCCGTATCTTCCATTAGTTAATCAGACCATCACATAAAACACACTATACCACCCACTATCGCGGCGCTTGTGACATAATACACAAACTCCTACCTTCTATATCATCACATTAAAAATGTTACTGTATCTTCTCTTTGTAGTTTCCATAATATGTACTTATCACTCGGATTAAGAGCCCCTCACAAATAATTACAGCTGGGTACTCGCCGAAGCGAGTGATTGGTCGATACCTGATACTAAAATGCAAATTTTTCGAAGTATTTATAGTGTTTTCGTAGCTTTGTTCTCTGATAGAGGTAGGGCTGTCTCACGCAGTTCATTCCCGACCGGAAATTGCTTTCAGCCAGCACACAGGTGGCCGCAAGTGATCAAAGGCTCGTCCAGGTGCACCTATATATCCGGACGCAAAACAACTCGCTCTTTGACGAGTTCACTTATATTACAACAAAAGGTCTCAGGTGAAAATGATCGGTAGCTAATGGTAAATTTTTTAATATTTGTTTGCGTACTCGAATAAGACTTATCTTAGTGGAGAAATTTACTGTGGTATTTTTCTTGAATGTACACTAATTGATAAGATATTTCTGTTTTAGTTTGATTGCTCGCTTCAGACTCCATCAAATATATTTGAGAATTCAGAAACTGAGACTCATTGCGTTATAAGTACATCGCATAAAATTACAAAACCTATAAATGTGTCAAAGAAGTATTCAAAACACTGATTTATGTATTGTTACAATGTCTGGGAGATTTTTTTCGGTAGTAATAGTCATGTTGGCTTTTCTTGAGTATTGCGTAACGTCTTAATGCTCTTAATCTGGAATTGTTAAATTATAACGGTGAAAGTACTCGGTAGTACAAAAAAATTACAAATCTTATTGCTAAAAGCGATTAGTTCGATTTAATACATAGTTTCCAGTGTGACATATTTTTCTTATATCGTGCCTTCAGTGGCGCTTGCATGAAACATTCCAGATCGTTAATAAATTTTGTAATAACTGAACAGTTCTGAGCATTTATACTAAAACCGTCATTACAGATAAAATTGTAATTAGGTTTTGTAGTCAGGTAGGAATTATTATTTTTCCATGCTTTGTTCACAATACCTTGTGATTCACATTTATGCTGCCGTATATTCTTTACTGCGGCCATTTATGTCTTCGTTTTAAAATGTTTATTACCGTCGTCCTCAGATTTAATAAACTATGGTGAAATTAATAGTGAGTGGCAATTTAATAGTGCACATCTTTGGATTGAATTAGGATGGTCTTAACGTACGAGTTTTAATACACCGTCAGTATGAATCAAATTATTCCTTATAAATCAATAAATTTCTTACTTGTCAAAATGTATCTTCAAGTAAAGTGTCAGAACTACTAATGTAAGCGTTCCTCCAAAGTTATTTACAAAATAAAAAATAAAAACTAGTTTCATTCTTCCTACGAGAGGCGTAGGAGTCGGGATGGTGTGGGGTCATAGCGATCCTTTAGCATTAAAAATGGGGGGGGGGGACGTAGGACAAAAATCGGGAAGGAATTAGGGTCTCGGCCTTTTAAGGTAACTATCCCAGCATTTACTTGGAATAATTTCGTGAAACCAGGGAAAATCTAAAATCGGTAGGGGATCTTAACCCGCGAACTCTAGAATATCTGCCCAGAGTAATACTCAACAAGTTAGTCTGGGAATCATTGGAATACGAGCAAGCAGGTGGAAGAGAAACAGCGGGGAGCGTACGATGGATGAATTAGTGATGAGGCCTTGATGACTCTGCAAGAAACATTGGGAGTAGTACGTGAGTAGAAAAGACCATAAACTGAGATCTTATTTTAGGAGTACGGGAGTGCGTAAATTTTCTTTTGTAGGTGATGGAGTCACAAACTGGAGTATGCTGAACAAGTTACCTCAAACCCTTAAAATAATTTAAATGTACAGGTAATAAAGAAGCACGTGTGTAGATATTTTGCACCATAGTATTATTACTTACTACTACCATGTGACAACCACAAAAATCAACCATTATAATTGCTCCGTTTGACGATATTTGCTAGTTGCACGATATTTTGAAGCAATCATTCAATTCTTTTGAGAATAGATTTGGAAACATATTGTGATAGTAACAAAGTGTTTAATCTCCGAGCCAAACGCTCCCATTCCTTGCTGTGAAATCATTTCTTGGAGTGTGACTGTCGTCCTGTATTGGAATATATTCGGTTGCACAAAAACGTAATAAACCGTTGTGAGGAGTAACATACTTTGTCGTCTGTAAAGTTAGTCTTCAGTGGTCAGAATTTCTTTGAAATCCTTTAAAGCATACCTGAATGATAAGAATGATTCCTTCATAGTAACACGAGGCACCTTTGAGGAGATGATGCATCGATTTATATATATACAGACAAGGAAAGTATCGAAACACTTATAGCACTGCAGACAATTACTGAAGGCAAAGATCCAGCATAATGCAATCCTGAAGTGAAAATATTGCTCACAAAGCATAGGACAATGCATGTACGTAACACGAGAACGGGGGACTGTTATGACCTAGGAATGTTAGTTAAGAGAACGAGTGGCAAATGCTTTGCGTGACATATTTAACGATTTAGTCAAAACCCGCTTTGTAAAATTCTAGTAGAAAATCTAGAGATATTTTGGTCGTTCGTAAGAGAAATCAATTGCAAAGAAAATACAGATAGTGTAGAGTTTGGAACGGATTCGCTACAGCTAGTCTACCTGCAGGTATATTAAAGAAAGTTCCTGAAAGTTTCTGAAGTAGGTGAATGAATCCGGTACCAATAGACTCCTCTAATAGTACGAGTAAGCGACTGAAATCGAACTATTTCTTTCTTAGTTATTCTGTAACTCTTTGGAAGAGAGGCGACATCATTTTTCGCCGGTCTCGGTAGCGTAGGAGCTAGAGTAGGGGAGACTGGGTACGGTTGTGACATTTTTAATTTGATCACTCATAATTTTCTTAGTATGCCAGTTACCTGGAAGAAAGGTGATTTTTATAGTAAAATGTACATTTTCGTAAATATAAATAATAAAGTTTTGTCCCTAAGTACAATGGTTAAGTCACAGCAAGAAATTAGAAAAAAAAGAAAAAGTTTCACAACCGACCACACCCCAGGGACGGTTGTGACAGTGCTTGGGGTCGGTAGTGACAGGTTCAAAAATACAACAAAACGGTCTAAAATCACTTTTATTTCAAATAATATCAAACATAATGTAACATAATCTTCTTGTGGAAAAATTTAATTTTTACATGACAATAGAAATTAATCTGGGAACACCTTAATCGTTTATAACTAATAAGGCATTGTAGCGTCAATAGTTATTATAAGATTCTTGATGTAGATCATTTTTATAATACCTGGTATATCGTAGATTGTCATTGTGACTCCCCATCTGTTCGTCACAAGTAGTTCTTTTTCAGATTTTTAAGGGTCCGAAGACAAGGTCAATCCAGGGACTACAGGTTGTACGAGCAGTGTGGAGGAAACGAAAGCAAAGTGACTGCATTTTCTTTACATAAATCCATTGTATTAATGTGGATAAGCGAGGAATGGTTATCCAGCACTAGGAAGACACTATGCGTTGGAGAAGCATTAGGAAATTTCTTAAAATGTTCCAGAAATCCTAGGAACAATGCACCTTGCATCCAGCCTGAAGAATTTTCAGTCCCAATTGATCCCTAGCAAAATGATTGTGATAACAACCCGTGGAAATAAAGGAGGGACAGTATTTCGCAAGGCATTTTCTGCAAAAGTAAAACCATGACTAATGTTCGTCGTACAGCTGTTGGTCTTCCTCAAGCGTTTTCTAGGCATCAAAAACAAAAAATTTACTGTCACAACCGTACCCAGAAAATTTGTCACAACCGTCCCCAACGCACTCCATCGCAAAACAACAATCGCCATGACAATACAAAATAAACTACATCCAAAGTAATCACTACTATTTAACTACTAATGTATAACTTCTAACGAGGAGAAACACTCATTACTCTATCTGTACACATAAAACAAAAATTATTAAAAGAAATCTAAAAAAATACTTACTTTTGACTGTTAAAAAGTAATGTAGGCCTCTACGATTGTTAATGTCACGCTATTTCTGACGCGATACCGTGAAACACATTCAATCAGGCACGCCGCTCCTCTCTACCCCCTCCCCATCCCGGTATTCCTTATATTTTTGCTAATATGACGACTGTCACAACCGTAACCTGGCACAACCGTACCCAGTCTCCCCTACTAGCTCCAGGTGCCGAAGGTTGCCGGTTCGAGTCCGGCCGAGAGCATGGGTGTTTGAGTGTTGTGTCTGTGTGAATGTCGCCACCGTCCTTGTTGCAACAATACACTGGAATAGTTATTAGAATCGCGTTGAGCTGGCTGTATGGCCTATGTAGCCTAATGCCATTTGCAAAAAAACTCTCAGAAATAAGCTTCCAGCTGGAAATTCCCATTTGACAGTAAGCACATAGGAGTTTCCCCAGGAGTTATCTACCTATTTCTATCAGTCTGTAATAGAGTTCTGAGGCGTGTTATTTGCTCGAACATAACGAAATTCTAAGACTGAAACAAATTACTTATTTTTGAATAACCGACCTTGTGAATACAGTTGCAAACATTTTCTCATGAGATAGTTGAAATTATTGATGTCACATTAAAACTGATGTATTTTGATAAGTTTCCCAATGTACCGCTGCTGCCTCTGGCGATACGCCTCGTCGACTTCGAGGTCATTAGAGGCGGGAAAAGATTTGGGGAAAGGAATTCGGCCATTGCTTTTTAAAGGAAACATTCCGGCATTCGCCTGGAGTGATTTGCGGAAACACCAATGTACCATATTAATGCCCTTTAGCAAAAATTTTAGAGTGTAGGTATCGCAGCCGACGTTTGAATGGATAAAATATATATTAACTGATCGGCCGTAGTATGTAGTCGTATATGGAGAATCCTCTTTCAGTGTCGATGTTACGTAAGGAATCCAGCAGGGACTTGTAATAGGCTCACTATTTTTCTTAAATTCTATCAACTACTTTTGAGACAAGATGAATAACAGTTTATAATTTGCTGATTATTCAGTTATCTATAGAGAAGTAAAAAGTTTTGCTGACTGTTTATAAATCCAGAGAGATCTCGATATTATTTCAGCAAGATGTAATGTATGGTTACTAAAATTATATATTATTGAAAAAAAATCGGAATCAATGCCGATAACGAAGAAAACAAATGCACATGTACAGGAGTCAAGTATATTCTCTTCAGTTGCGGATAAGGTTGAAACTGTTTTGTATTTGGGTGCTACAGCACGAAGAAAATTGAAGTGGAATCATCACTTAATTTTAGTCATAGATAAAGCTACTTCTAGACTGCAATTCATATCTTTGAAGAATGTAAAGCATATACAAAGGTGACAGCGTGTAAAACATGAAGCGTTCCGCGTCCGGATTCTCCATTATTTTATGAAAATTAATTAATAATACGTAGGAATACCTAAACGGAACGACATTTATCTGTTCGCACGGAGCCATCTGGGTGTCTGTAACGGAATTCTCAGGTAATCTGACAGTGAGGTTCTCAGATAGCTATGGAGATGTTTAAGAGCTGCAATGATGGCCGTCGTGAATAGTGGGAGGTCTGTCGCCAGATTAAGGGAGTGATCACAACTACCGTCAGACCCTGCATTCCTCGATGCATGCAGATACCGAGGACGTTTTCATACATATGTAGAGGAACAGAGATGAAAAACATTGTATGCGAGAGACGGAAAGTAGTGACGCGCACGGGGATGGCGAACAGACACACAGCGCCGAGCGACGGAGTGTGTGAGGCCCACGAGTTGTTTGTTGTTAACTAATTGCTGTTGTTCCATTTCCCTGGCCAACTGCTATGAGCTTCAGTCCGCGCAGCTGAGAACGCCAGTGAGTGTGACGAAAGAGCAGACTTTACTTCGGTCCATACTCCGGTGGAGTCGACAAAAAACTTCGGTCCCATGTGGTCATAACTTCGGCCTGATCCAGTTAAGAGTTGCCCCCGTAGTGCCCGGAAAGTTTCAATAAACGGTGCTAAAGGCATCGTAATAGTAAAGTTAATCGGTTGTGCTTCAGTGCGACCAATATAAAGTTTGTTTTGCACGTCAGTGCGATAGTCACTCGTGCTTGCTGTGAATGTAAGCCGCATCAGTGTTATCTCACGCAAAGACGTAGGATCAGCCACTATGGTATCGATCCTGTCCTTTGAAGGAAGGATGTCATAATTACCAGCCAGAAATTTAATCATTGGACTCCCTCCAACGATTTCGACGCCATCGTGCATCATCGTCATCTGAATAATAATACCTTCTATAATTTGCCCGGTACAAATATATTTTCTGAAGTGTCGTGTTCCAGTAAAATTAGCAACGACCAAGCGATAACATCGCTCTGATAACGAGCGTGGTGGGTGAATGATTAACGTTCTGGTCTCGCATTCGGGAGAACGCGGGTTCGAATCCCCGTCCGGGCATCCAGATTTGGGTTGTCCATGGTTTCCCCAAATCACTCCTGCTGGCGAACGCCGGGATGCTTCCTTTAAAAGACAGTGGCCGAATTCCTTACCGTTCCTTATCCCCAATCCCATCCCGCCTCTAAAGACCTCGACGTCGACGAGACGTAAAGACCTAAGAAAAAAAAATCACTTTGATAAAATACTTCTCATGTGCTCTGATTTCATAATCAAATGGACTTAAGTCATATGTACAATAATAGAGGCCTGCTAAAGTCTCTGTCTAATGTTTTTACATAAATTAAATTTTTGATTTAATAATTTTTTTTTACTTCTATGAACCTCCACTGCTTTGCTGATGTTTTGCATAGTAACTTCCCAACATATTTTAAATACAGTCGCATTCTTGTATTGACGTGGTGGAAGCAATAATTGTACTGAAAATTATTTATTCATCTAATTTGGAAGAAATTCCAGGCCCCCAACACTTCTTTATGAATATGAGATTGATGCAAAGTATCACAGTTCTCACCACTCATAGGTACAAGGTGTAATAATTAATTTATATAATTAATTAACCACAGAAGTACACCACAAAATATCGTACGTCTTCGTCTGAAGTACTGTTGTGTTGTTTGGTATCGGTATCGCATTGAATGGAGAATAGCCACTCGTTTCATGACAGCTTTCTACAGCCCTTCTAAAAATTACAGACTTAATAGGTAGATTGCGCTGGAATTGCGTATCAGACAGGACACTTAGTTTTCGCTTGAATTTATTGGCAGACATCCATTATTATTTACGACGGCACAGAAATATGTAGCCTGCCAAGTAATTTGGGTCACAACGACTGTGAAGTAGGGTTTCGTACTAATGCCTGTGTACGTTATTGCTTCCCTAGGGTGTGTAATGCAAATAGAGGAGATAAGTTTTTCAGAAAATCTCCCTCCGTCATCCATAATTTAGTAAAGTGCAGTTTATGCCTGTAAATACAGCTCGTATTTCGCGCCATTGCAGAATGTCTAACCGCTAGAATTATCTAGAATTATATAGCTCAAACGTAGACAAATTTTGAAATGAAACGGGGTTCTTTAACCATGGGTACTGTTGTGTGAAAATTACCACAAGTGGCCAGTAATTGAAGTTGAAAACTTTATAAATTTATTTGTGTTCCACGTGAATTTAGCTAATATTCTTACTAACTGCTTTTTATATTCTTAATTCACTTTGGTTGGTGGTCATTCTAAACATGAAGAGTTATTAATAACCTGGTATTGTGTTAGATTTTTAGTTTGAAAGGAATGTTATAACTGCTACCTTACTAATCCAACTGCATGTTTCATCCACAGGCCAACTGTGCTTACTATTTGCAGCACTAAATGGATTAACTGAAATTTTGTGCAAAGGAAAACTGAAGGCTGAAAAAACTTTCAAGAATCATCTTTACATACTTTTCTAATATGTCCTATTGAAATTTTTTAATAATTCGGTATAAGTAACAGAAGAAATGTGATGACCAGCAGATAAAGAGAGCATCCTTCTGGAATCATTGTTCCATTGTTGAATCTCATTTAGACAATAATATTGAGACAGTTTCTTAGTACCTTTTCCCGTAATCAAATTCATTGACATCTGACATAGAGGGAAAAAAAAAAAAACCTTATGTGAGCAACTGAATCTTCTCTTTCGGTTTTGTCATCATAGTAAAGCAAAACTTTCTCATAGATGTGACATGACGTAGCATCGGAAAAATAATCTTCCTGCTCATCTGTCATTACAAGTGAAATACACCTCTCGTAAATTTTTTCAACGTCCCCCGCAAGCTCCACAAGTTATTTCGCAGCCCACTTCTTAGGGTTTAAACCAGAGGTGGAGTTGTAACGCGACAGACTAGGTACGAGTGGACAAACTGGTATACAACAGCGAAAGACGTGAGTTACTGGACATCATTTATATGAGAGTCTCCAAAGGCCGTGTTACGTATGCGAAATTAATGTGAAACAAGGGCTGATATACGGAATAATAATTGAGTTTTTTTATCTACTAATCAGGAATCGACACCAACAATAATTCACAAGCCTGCGCATCATTATCGTTATACATAAAAAGAAGTGTCATTTTCGAATACGTATTTCCAGACATTCAGAAGCTCTCGTAATCGTTAAAATATTTTTTTTCTTCACATTACGGCAACAATGCGTAGTGTTTCGTGGCGGAAAACAAGTTTTTTTTCTGGCAGAAAAAATGGGAAACCGTTGCATAAATCAGTAAATTAATTTTCAAGTGGTCTATGTTAATTTGCATTATGAAATTTGAAAGCTATTAACACTTATTTTACCATTTGGTGGAGGCTTATATAATTTCATTGAAATTATCTTGTGTTTTACGATTTTATGTAATATTCAAAATTCCCATTTGTCCCAATCTAATTCTTTCTAAAATTTATTGCCAGTACAAAATGCGACATAAAACTCTAAGATAAAATAATCATATGAACTTTTGTGAAAATGCTCAAACATTTTAAACATTCGTAGTAAACTCAAAATTTTGCTAGGATGGAAGATATGCGGAAGTTGATGTCACTGCGCTAATAAACAACGAGGTTCTAGAATAGAGGCGTTGTCAATGTTGAATTCCAATGGACAGTAACTGTATAAATACCAAATTGTTCTGCATCGTTTGGAATTCTGTACAGGCTTATAAGAAAATTGGCGGAAGCCAACACTTTTGAATAATTTTTACATTCTGAAAATCTTCTGGATACGAGGACGAAATATAATTTTTCCCGACTGAAGGTCGGGCCACACTAGACCGAGCCGAGTCCGCGCCGTCACCGCACCAACACTAGGCCGAGTGACGGCTTGCCCCTCTCGCGTCCACACTGGTCCGTAGCACGGCCGTGTGACGGATGGGTTCCTACTCGGTCTTCAGTCTCCTTTAAGTTATACACTTGACTGTTTCACTTAATTAATTTTAAAAAATTACCTTAAAAATCTGGGGATCGTAGCTGCGGCTACCACCCGTACTTTATTATATAGAGTATTGTACTTTATAATCTACGAAAGTAATAACGTACGTTAAAAAACTTTTTTTTTCGTCTGAATCCTGTTATCTCCTAATTGTTTGATCTCTTATGCACAAAAATAGCATTCGAAAGCAATTTCAACAAATGATCGTCTCACTGTAGTGGATTGAAAGATTCTCGTGTACCTCTACTTAGTAACGATTAAATGTCAAGCGTCACTCACTTCACATTTAACGTGTTTGTTTTGGTTGATTTTCCTTTCGATTCACTCAATACTTTTTTAACAAAAAAGAGTAAGATTATTATAGATTTTTATTTAAATGCAAACCGCAAAGGTTCTGTAAAATAATAATAATTTCATGTGATCTAAAAATTCCAGTCACAGAGTTTGTTATCAGCCGCGCAGTACTCTCTCTCGTTGTCACCTATTTTGAAAAGGAGACCTACAGATTAACGTGAAATTCGAACAACGGAGCGTCCTAGCATCTTAGCATTAACAAATGAAAGCATTGCCAGAGGTGAGTTTCAATTTTAAGACCCATAAAAATTAGAGCTGAGACAGGGATTTAAATCCCGAATCGTACGCCGTAACGATCTGAGTCAGAAGACAAATCTGGATGTAATCAAATATTATTATTCAAACATAATAAAATAAACGTACTTTTATTTTATATAATTTATTTTTGCTATCCCAAAACACAAAAGTACTTTTATGTAACTGAATAGATATTTTGCAGTATTTCTAGATTCAGATGCTTACGGCGTGTGATTTGGGTACGGAAGGTCCCCGGTTCAAAATCCTGATCTCGGATGAAAATTTTACAGGCCTTAAAATCTACTTTCACCTCTGGCAAAGCTTTGATTTGTTTAATACGAACATGCAAGGATTCTACCTACATTTTACGAACATCTGATGAACCTGAAGTGAGGCTGAAAAAAAGGACACTTTTTTAAAGCAATCAGTAACGCTAAAACAATATTTAGTCGTAAAGGACCGGAAATTTCCGAACTCTTTCTATACGCTTCTTCATATCGACCAGCCCGACAGCAGCCCGACACCGGCCCACACCGTGAAAAAATAAACCGAACTAATCGTGGCCAACACACGGCCGAGTGTCAGCCGACACGAGGTGTCGTTTGAACTCACTTCAATCGAGTGAGCGACAACAATAAGAAAAGTGACGGTGCAGTGCGGTGCGGTCTAGTTTGGCCCGACCTTGAAATGTGTTATAAGTTTCTAATGGACTAAAGTTTAGAAGTCTTGTGAAAGATACCACAGCAAAATCAGTATTAAAAAGATGTACTCGAACTTTGTAACTGATGTCAGCATTCAGGCATTCATTTACTTAATTACCGGCTGTGAAGAATTGTTTGTGAGATGTCATGAAATACCTTCACGTATCTAGTTTTACGGTAACAGAAAGCTTACAATCAGTTATTTACAAGACACAAATGCCAGAAAATACTGTATTTCACACCCTGTGAAGAACTTTGAAATAATATTAGAGAATATGGTGAAGTAGGGCAGTAAATTATCGACTTGGTTTCTCTGATGGGTATAGCTAAAATGGAGTCACAAAATTACTATTTGAAGTGCTAATTAAAAGCCTACTGAAATATTCTAAAAGCAGGTAAATGATGAAAAAGAAGAAACAAGATGATCATTGGAAAAAAGTCACTAATGTAATATATTTTGGCCCATGGAGTATTTCAGAATGAAATAGTACCTCCGAAGGTTACAGAGCGTTTCTGTAATTGTATGACGTGGCGAACTCCGTATCAGAAACGTAGCCTGAGGTTTGACAGCGACCCAATTATGTCGTCAGGAGACCGCGAGCATGCTTGATTGATTCCTAATTAGAGACGGCTGATTGGATACACGGTGGCCTTTGGAGGAGCATTTGATACGACATCCCATATCGGGCTCGAGTAACTTTGCTTCCTGAGAAGCGTTATTCCCAGCTCTAAATGTCATCGATCGTCTCATGTACAGCCTTTTCTTACTTATTGGTGATGTTTTGTCAGCTTTTATTTATGACTAGCTTCTAAGCCCGTAAAAAATTATGGGTTGAACGCAGTGTTAAGACAATTAATTTCCTTTAGTTTACTAGAACAGTGAAATAGAATACAGGGGAAACATCGAATAGAAATACCTTAGAAGCCCGTCAAAAAGTAAAAAATAACAGGTCAAATGCAGTGTCTGGCGGCTGTTTAACTAAATACAGTTGTGATTCTATAACACTCATATCCATATTTCTTAGTTAAGTGTAACAGCGAAAATATCTACTTCAACTAAATATAAACAAACAAAAAGGAAACTAATAATTAATATGTTAATTTAAACGCAATACAAATTTTTCATTGTTATGCCAATCAATTTCTTTGCAGTTTCTTATCTAAAAAGAATTTTTATCAAATAATGCTCGTAACTTCAATTTTTCAGTAATATCTCTAGACGCAAGTAGTTCGATAAAGAAGGTCGGGCGCCTTACGTCAGCATCACAGTGACACAGTGACCAGTGACAAGTAGAGTCTGGCGCACTTGTTTTGTTGGATGGTTTTAATGCAGTTTTATGTGTCGCGTTCAGAAGTGCTGAAGCGTATCATCACAGCCTTAAGGCCGTTTTGATGCTGGGTTACCACTGCTGTGCTCGTAACTTCTGCTCGGTATTAGTGCATCAAATTCCAAGTATCTGAGGAATAAAAAGAACCTGACAACTGCATCTTCCATACGTCCAGTTAAATTGGAGGCAGTCACATATCAACTTCAGTATGTGGACGACAAGAGATGAGATGTTTTAATAGATGATATATTCCTTTACTGTATATTACCGTTTTGATTGGTGATTATATTTCGTGGTTAATTCTTAGTTCAAAAATCCTGTCACCTAACTAAGTTTAATCATGGAATACTATTAAAAAAATAAACTTTTAAAGTGCGTTTAAAGTGCCTTTAGGAGGAAAATAATACATTTTCACCAATATCCCTCATAGTTAAATTGAAAAGAGTGTATAGACATATTAAAATAGAAATATGCTTTTAGTATTCTAATCACTGTTAAATTTGCTGAATCATATGTAGCCTATGCAAAGAGAAATATGAAATTTTAGATGTGTCAAAGGAAATTCACAACTGTTTAATTTTCTAACGTAATTTTCCAATAATGAAATGGTGATAGTTAAAAATTAAAATGACAGACTCACTATCATGTTGTAGACTGATTTACAATTTACTGTGTTTGCGTAAGAGACCGGTTAAGCTCAAAGAGAAACTTGCATTCTAAATTAGTTATTGTCAGCTATCCCGTAAGTTATATGCTTCTAATGCGCATGTACGATAAGAAAATGGCATTTTGGTACTAGGGAACAACCACTTGCGGCTCTGCATTACTCTACTTTGAGCTTACTGGTATTGATTATATCTTTACACTGTCTCGACTAAAAATGAACACTTACAAAATGGCCGCAGAACTTAAGTGAAAGACCGACATCCCTGATCTCCTAAACGAAGATTACTGTAGCAGTTCAGTGCACCTGAGTGAGCAGTCCGAAGTGGAAAAGCTTTAAATTTGCCATCTGCCAACAGAAAGGAGACACTAATTCTCAACTTGGCATGTACAAGAAAGATGCGACTTACTCCATATGTTCCAAAGAAAGCAGACTTGGCGTATTAGTTAATATGAAATGATAGTTATTTCTAGAGCGAAAATCCATCGACTTCGCTTCATGATTAAAAGTTGTTCTGCTGTAAACTGTTTCAGTTTCGAACATGTCTGAAGTCGTAATGCAAAGATTTTTTTAATGAAATCATTTATAAGTGAGAAAAATTGCATCTAATTTATTGGAATCTATTCTATAAAAATTAGAAGTTGAAATTAGAAGTAGGATCAAATAATCTGGAACATTGTATGCTAACAACATTACTTTGTATCTCTATATTTGTTCAGCGTAATTATTAAACTCTTGCGCTTCCAATATATATTTATATAGAAATGTTTTTGTGATTTACGGCAGCCAGGTGGCAAATTCCGTTTGTGAGGAGAATATAACGGCGTTTAAGGTTTATAATCACCGCCGTCCAAAGTACATCCACAGTTTAGGTAAAACACGATTTATTTTTCCAATTCCAATAAAACATTCCCTCACAGGAGTCACAAACCAAAATCAGACTTCTTCACCTGTAGGTTGCAGCGTCCATGGAAGAGAAACACTCACTCATCAATCTGACTGAGCTCATAATTTGCACGAGTACAACGAACCATCACCGTTCAACTGTCATTTTCCGACTGTTTCTTTCCCATCAGTCACTGCACGATTTCACAGAGACATCTATAGTTATCTTTGAATCTACTGTACATACAAACATTTGCAACCTTCACGTTACAGTACCATTGCTGCTGTACTGCTACAACCTCCTACAATCGTCTGAATTACAAGATAAGTCTTCGTGATTACTTGTTGAATGGTGAACTGTGACGGAAGTGTTAGAAATGGGGAACGCCGATGTCGCAAAGTTGCTGACAAGAATCGCATTGTTATGTGAAGCACATGTATACATCAGTCCCGTGAGCTTACTGACACAACTGAAGCTTCATTTTATACTTCAACAACAGCAAATAGAATGAGGACCCATTCTTTAGGTGCAAATTTCATTTAGAATTTTGAAATTTTATCACGCTTTGCTTTTTATGTTCAGATACAACTATAATTTCTCCAGACATTCAACTGCGAATAAAAACCATCTTGTGAGAAGTAGCTACGTCAGCAAATTTTACAAAGATGGATGATAGTTTAATTTTTGTGTAACTTTTTATGTAAAACTTGAAAACCAGGATTCATTGCGCCTCCTCTCAATGCCTTAGTATCACCAATCAACTGAAGGCAGAGATAACTTCATTTATTTCCGATTGTTTATCAGTTTCTTAGAACCATTCGAGCTGAATTCCTGAATTGTAGAAACAAATTTGTGAAACTTGTCTGTAATTTCGTGTTTCTCCTTATCGAGACGTAACACGTGCCGCAGTGAGTAATAAAGATAAAGCATTTTTGGCGTTGCCTCTAGCACTTTGAATTAAGACAAAAATAGCGTAAACATAGGTCTAGAGCATAGGTTCCCAAATTTTTTGGCCTACCACCGCCTTTTCGAAAAAAAAAAAACACTCCACCTTTTATTGAAAAAAAAAAAAATACACCAACTTACCATCTTGTAATAAGTAATTTAACCCACAGTGCTCCAACTAGTAATCATGGGACTTCGGTTAATAATTTCTTTGCTGTAGTCCTTAAAGCCGGATATAGTAAATATGGCTTGGACTAGTAACGCCCCCTGCGAACTCTTCAGCATCCACCGGTGGGCAGTACCGGCTCCCCCTCCCCCCCACACCCGGTCCCTGGGAACCACTGGTCGTGAGGATGGTTGAAATTAAGTGAAAAATATACCCATGTAAAATTATTACGAGAAATATCACGCACAGAACCAGATCATTACACTCCATTCCTGCACATGTACCATAAAACTTTTGAAGAATTAATATCATTACTAGATCCTCACTTTGAAAAAATGGATACCGTTATGCACAAATCTATACCAACTGCTCAAAGATTATCGATAACTTTGAGGTACTGAGCTTGTGATACCGATTTTGAAGAAATAAAATTTCGAGCCAGCATTGCACGTCGTACTCTGAGTGAAAACACGAAATCAATCAAAATTTCTATCAAACACGTAGATTGTTTGACAAACGGGTCAAACAAACAAGGTCTTAATAATTTGACAAACGCGTAAAATTTGACAAACAATTTGATAGTCTACAAGCCCCCTTATAAAAGTATATATCAAAGCTGACATCATATGAGAGCAGTGAGCGGTTACAGTAGACCAGTGAGAAAGGGCCACACAGCTGCGAGGCCGCTGTTGTTTGAACAGCTGCAGCGATTAGGACCGTCAACAGAGGAGTGCCTTGTCTCTACTGACACTTCACTCAAAACAAAAATATATGCCCACCAGCAAACGAGCATTGGCTGCGTGTAAACTCAGCCCATATGATACCGCACTTAGCAGATGTACCAAAGTTAAAGACGGATTTAACTTTTACAAAACTAATAGTTTAAAAATTAGAGAAAAGTCATTACTTGATAGAACGGCACAGATAAGATTTAAATATGGAAAGATAAAGTTCCAAGGAAAATCTAATATAAAGTCAAAACCCAACGTCTCGGAAGAGGAGAGGAAAAGGAGGTCCGAGAGGATGAAGAAATACTGGGCGCAAAGGAAGGAACAACATGCAAAGAAATGACTGATTCTTCGTACTCCAAAGAGGGTGAAACGAAAGAAGAAGAAGAAACTAATAGATCTGGAAATGGAACACTACAAAATAAACACGTAACTAGAAAAATTAAATGATTAAATAGTAATGAAACACCATAGATATGTAACTAATCTTTCAGAACAATATGGAAAATAAGATACAAAACAAATCAGAAGATACCTGGAGCAACATAACGATCCACCACAATTCCAGTAGTCAAAACGAAGTGTCTTTGTACGATGTTTAAGGAAATATATTGCCAACTTGTAATTGAACCTGGATTATTTAACCATGTCTTGTCGACGTTTCAACATGGAAACTCACAAACGGCATTTAATTATTTCTTGTCCCTTGTAGGAAGATAAGGGTACAGGTCCGAACCTGGGGGCATCCCCTACCCTTCGGGGGCGCAAGGACATGTTAAGGGGGCGTGGGCAGCGGGGTAGCTTCGCCGCCCCTGTGGCCGATACCTTAACGCAAATAATATCTCCTTCATCGCTTATTCCATCATAACATACTTAGTGAGCTTCCTATCAGATGTCATTGTTAGTACTGTGAAGTTGGTATTTACGTTTTCAATAATAACATTGTGGTAAAGGATGGGGCGAGAAACATTTTTCCGTCTATGGAGTGAAGGGAGTAATAGGATATGAATGGGTAGAGAAATTTAAGGCCATAAATGATAACTTGGTGCTCTTCGTTAGTGGAAAACACTGTTCGCGACATATACATTTATCTCTATAAAGCGTCAGGATTTCCATCAGTCTAAATTTGATCAGCCTTGTTAACCGAAAAAGATATAAGCTAGTAGTGGCGAACACACTGTTTAAGAACCATGCAAGAAGAACATACACCTGGAAACGTCCTGGGGATACAGGCAGATATCAGCTAGATTATATCATGGTCAAACAGAGATTCAGGAATCGAGTTCTAGACTGTAAAGCGTACCCAGGAGCAGACATAGACTCGGACCATAATTTGATAGTAATGAAGTGCAGGCTGAAATTCAAGCGAATAAGGAAGCAGCATAAGCAGAACAGACTGGTAGTGAATAAGCTGAAACAATCTAGCACAAGAGAAAATTTTGCAGAAATGGCAGACTTACGTCTAAGAAGTAATTGTGAAAGGAGCTCAACCGAGGACGAATGGAATGCATTAAAGACCGAAATAATGAAAGCTGGCAAAGAAACATTAGGCTTTAGGGAACAAACTGCCCGAAAACCATGGATCACAGAAGAAATTTTGGAGCTGATGGATCAGAGGAGAAGGTACAAAAATGCTCAGGATGAAGCAGGAAGAGAGCAGTACAGGCAATTTAGAAATCAAATAAATAGGAAATGCAAAGTAGCAAAAGAAAAATGGCTACAAGAAAAGTGTGAAGAAGTAGAAAAGGAAATGGTCGTAGGAAAAGTAGATGTTGCATATAGAAAGATCAAACAGAATTTTGGAGAAATGAAGAAAAGAGGTATGAACATTAAAGCTGCCGATGGGAAACCTATTTTAAGCTCAGAAGAAAGAGCTAATCGATGGAAGGAATACATTGAGAAACTGTATGATGGGGACGACTTGAACAATAGTGTATTGGAAAAGGAAGGCGATGTCGACATTGATGACTTAGGAGATCCTGTTTTGAGAACAGAATTGAATAAAGCTCTGAATGACTTGAAAGCAAATAAGGCAGTTGGAATTGATGAGATCCCTGCAGAACTTCTTAAATCTCTAGGAGAGGAAGGAATCGAAAGATTATTCAAGCTGATATCAAAAAGTTATGAAACAGGAGAAATTCCAACTGATTTTAACAAGAACATCATCTTCACACTTCCAAAGAAAGCACAAGCCGACAAATGTGAGAATTATCGCACCATTAGTCTAACATCACATGCTTCAAAATTACTAACCAGAATAATATACAGAAGGATGGAAAGGGTAGTAGAAGAGATAGTAGGTGAAGATCAGTTTGGGTTTAGAAAAATCGCGGTACAAGGGAAGCAATTCTGTCTTTAAGATTAATACTTGAAGGGCGGATCAAGAAAAACAAAGATACTTTTATGGCATTTGTTGATTTAGAAAAAGCTTTTGATAATGTTAGGTGGGACAAGATGTTCAAAATTTTAAAGAAGTCAGGTCTAATGTATCGAGATAGAAGAATACTCTATAAACTATATAAGAATCAAGTGGCTGTAATAAAAGTAGAGAATCATGAGAGACAAGCATCGGTTAAAAAGGGTGTGAGACAAGGTTGTAGTCTATCCCCGTTAATATTCAACTTGTATGTGGAAGAAGCAATGAAGAAAGTCAAAGAAAAATTTCCATGCGGCATAAGTTTTTCAGGGAGAAAAAATCAGTATGCTACGATTTGCTGATGACATTGTCTTGTTAGCAGAGAGGGCTGAGGATATTGAGAAGTTATTGAATGGCATGAACAAAATACTGAAGGAAGATTTTGGACTGAATATAAATCAAAGTAAGACAAAAGTGATGAAATGTAGCAGAAATGATACCAATAGTAGCAGATTAAATATAAAAATAGGATCGGATGCTATAGGAGAAGTGAGTGAGTTCTGTTACTTGGGAAGCACAATTACAACCGATGGCCGAAGTAGGAAGGATGTTAAATGCAGAATAGCACTAGCTAAAAGAGCCTTCATGAAAAAGAGAAACCTTTTAGTTTCAAATATTGATCTAGGAATTAGAAAGAACTTTTTAAAACTCTATGTGTGGAGCACAGCACTTTACGGTAGCGAAACATGGACTTTAGGAATACCGGAAAGAAAGAAACTTGAAGCATTTGAAATGTGGTGCTACAGAAGAATGCTAAAAATTAGGTGGACAGACAAAGTAAGAAATGAACGAGTTTTGGAAATGATGGGTGAGAAAAGAAGTTTATGGAAGAAGCTTACGGGAAGAAGAGACAGGCTGGTAGGTCATATTTTGAGACATGCTGGATTGGTTAATTTGTTAGTGGAGGGACCAGTTGAAGGTAAGAACTGTAGAGGAAGACAGAGATTAGAATATATGAAGCAGATATATGAGGACGTGGGTTGTAAGGGGTATGTAGAAACGAAAATGTTAGCACAGGATAGAAAGGGATGGAGGATTGCATCAAACCAGTCTAAAGACTGACGACAGCAAAATAAAAAGTTAACCGAAGACCGCAGGTACAAAAAAATGTTGAAGAAAGTCCAACGCTACCGCAAACTAACAGACGCTAACCATTCATTATTAAAGCGGCCCAAAATTTCGCCCGTGAGAGCGCAGCACATCTGCTATACTGCCTCCACGCTCAGAGCAGGGCTACCAATCATCGTTCATTACAAGTCTGTTAACATTATTAACACACAAGATCCTTGTAATGTTATAACTTCGCTTATGTGCCGGCTTCGGTAGCGTAGGTGCCAGAGAACTGGTCACCGGTTCGAGTCCGGCCGAGGGGCCGAGGGCATGGGTATGTAAGTGTTGTGTGTCTGTTTGAATGTCCTGTCCGTCCTGTGGTGTCCATACTTAGAAGCTACAATGGATGACTGATTCACTGGAAGCTACGATAATCACATTGAGCTGGCTGTATGGCCACAGCTGCCGAATACCATATACATATATATATATATATATATATAAAATTGCTTATGTGAGAAATTACAGATATTTGGTACTAGATGATCGCATACTATCAAATGTGCAAACGATGAAACAAAATGCCATTTGTGGCGTTGTGAATGATTTGATGCTACTGGTCATGTTTGGTCGATGATTTTGTGTTGCAATAAGGCGTGAGGAACACTCGGATATAGGTGTATTACTCCTGTAGAGATTGTGTAACGCTTTAAAAATCTTCAATTACTCATGGTATGTGCTGTAATCACGAATGCCAATTGTCATTCCAGCCAAGGCAAAATTTCAATTTAATTAAAACATTCGCTGATGTTGCTGCTTGACCAACGTTTATACATTGCGGTTTATTTGCTTTTTACGTATTTTACTGACCATATTCGTTAGTGTTTTTTTAATTGATGTTGCTATACGCGAGTTATTAGATTATTATTTACAGTGGACATCAGACTAAATATGTTAACGAATCAAGTATTCTGGCAACGTTTCTTTGAAGTTGCTCAGTTATTTAATAATCTAGAATCTGTATTATGACCAAATATTACACTATGAATGTTTCCCGAGACTCAACAAAATTGCTTCCGAAGCAATAGCGCACTCTCTTTACACAGAAATTCTTCAAATTTTGCAGAGTGAACTCTTAGGTTAACATACAAGTCAAGTTTGTATTTCAGCAAGTTCGAGTCTATGAACCACGACCTATGAAGCAATTATACGACAGCGCGATCGTCTCTGTCCGAGTTTAGTACATCTATTAATACTTCTGATTTCTTCTAGCTCGAGAGATTTTATTTTCCCTAATGGTGAATTACAGGTCAAGTTCATATTTGGACAGATCACATCAACTTGGCATAATATTCGACCTCAAAAACTGGAACTATTATAAACCCGTGACGATATTCAAGAAACGGTCACGGGCTTATACTCGTATTATAAAGCTATGGAAGCTTATAAGAATTACGCGAAAGTCCCTTTTGTAGCGCGGAGGAGGGAGCGATGAGGAATGGCAGGTGGATTTTTGTCAAATCCATTCTTTTTTAATCCTGTAGGTGCTCGATATTTTTTATTTATTATATCTCTTTACGGAGTAGTCTAGCATCTCCTCTATTCTACATCCATATTTCCGATTTATTACAAAAAATTACATATAATTAAAATATAATTTGAAAAATGTTAATTGAATTTATACATGATGAAAGGCTAGATTGATGTTGGTAAATTAATCAGAGTTAAAAGAATATTGGTTAGTTGTCTGTATTGCCAACGAGATAAACCTGTCAGAGGTTACTTCCATCTGATTTGCTAATGCTTACAGGCGTGTATATTCATGAATTTTATATGAAACAGTTTTCTACATTTTTACTGCAATTCTAATTATTTTTGGCAGTTTTTTCCTTATTTTAATTATACATCTACAGGCTATTACCACTGATTGTGATATTCAGAATGTCCAGGGGAACCAAACTCGCTTCATCTTGCTCTAGTCATCCGGACAGCTATATCAGGTTAACTG
Source organism: Vandiemenella viatica (assembly GCA_031002005.1). NCBI lineage: Eukaryota > Metazoa > Arthropoda > Insecta > Orthoptera > Morabidae > Vandiemenella > Vandiemenella viatica. The sequence goes on along the minus strand of JARYHS010008075.1, from coordinate 97,213,311 downwards.
TCCTCCCTCGAGAGAGAACGCCTGGAAACAGAGGCTTCCAAGTTTGATCAATCAGAAGCTTCTTTCTAAAAATTTCGTGGAGTGTTTCCTCTTGTTAGTTCACTTAATTACTTTCATTCATAATTTCTAGATGGATCATTGATCTGTCAGTCACCGTCACCTATTGAGTATGTCTCGAAGTGATAATAATTTTTCTTTGTGTGCTTGAGGCGAAAGATTACAGGCAGCATCTAGCAAGTATCACAATTTCAAGTCACGCAGTATACAGGAAATTTGCCTTTGCTGGTACAGCTGTCTTTGTTCTATGGTTGAAACAAATTATGATGTAACATGTTCCGAAGTGCTCTTGTTTCCGCAATGGAAGGTACCGCTGTCCTCTAGTCTGGGGGAATATGCGTCACTTTCAGCCTTTGTCAAAGACTTGGAAACACATCCTAAGTTCTGCTCTACTGCCATTCTGCGATAAACATCCAGTTACCTTTGCAGCTTTCGTTCATGGTTTTCCAGTGATTTTCTCAATCTGTTACAGATTTCCTGTCATAAACCAGTATAATACTCTTCGCTTCAGAACTTAGAATTCCTGTTACCTTAGCCTAAGTTCAACGACTAGGCCATCTGTAGCTGGCTGTTATTTTAAGAGCCCCACAGAGCCTAAGGAGGATTCTTTGTTGTTTCCTCCTCAAAGTTGGCTTCATTAAGTCTTCAATACGCATAGTTCGACTGAGACCGTCTTTTGTTGGGTCTAGAACAGGAATTACTCAGTAACACAGGTTGAAAACATCGCATTACATTCTTCCCCACTTAGTCAATTTCCCTTGAGTTGTGTAACGTCAATCCTTTACTAGGGAAAATATTTATGTTGTTTTTGTGAATCTGAAAGTGATTGAAATTGTAAAATAAATAATTTGTTTAGAGCCAGAAAGTACGCTTTGAACAAACAGAGTGCATAAAAATAATTTAGTTTTTTCGAAATTTTTCCATTGTTGCTTTTAAAGGTTCTATGCGTAACTCTTTTGTGATGAAAGTTCATTCCGGTACGCTTTCCAATATTATGGCGTGGGGCAACATCTGTTACTTCTTGGTAAGGAAAGAACACAATCACTAACCGATATGACAAAAGAGCTGGAATGGGATTGACTGGAAGACGGGAGGAGGGTGAAGAGAGCAATGGGAGTGTATAAGGCGTATATTGGTGATGAGTTGTGGAAAGATATTGGTGTAAGAATTAAAAGTAATGCTTGGAAAGCATGACCACAAACTGGTAGTCGATTTCAGGGACATGGGTGTGGGAAGATTTTCTTTCGTAGGTAAGGAGGCCAGCGATTGGAATAAGTTACCAAGAGAAATGATGAACAATTTACCAAAAACATTGAAACAATTTAAAGGTGAAAATTGTAGAGGTGGATACAAGAAAGAGGGGGAAAATGGGTGTGTAAGGAAGTTGCCAACGGAGAGTGCGAACCATCGCAATTAAATTAAATAGTTTTTGTAAGGCACAAAAATTTACGGTGGTCTTCCTCTCTAAGGTGTAACAACAACCAGGAAGCGCTTACTAATTATGCTACACGCCATAAAACGTTAATAAATGGTTTATAACTTAATAAGCATACTAGAAGAAAATTTACACGATAATTAAAAAATATCCGTGAAAATGAGGTGGCTCATCCGCAGGCGTATTCAGACGTGCTCATCCTACCCCGGGGGTCTTGCTTTCTTTCACCCATCGTACCTGAACACCAAAATATTTGCATCAATCTATTAAATGTTTGAAAATATTCCACAAAGCACGTAAGAAATAAGAAACACCTATGGTTATGCGGATTAATACGTAAGAGATTAAACTGAGCCATTATTATTGTTAATTACAGCTGCAACGAAGGGGAATGATTGAGTACTGCATAGCATTTAGTTTATTCAGTTCTTGGAGAATATACTGACCATAAATGAGTACATGACGCTGATACATTCACAAGACTGCCATTACGCAAGAACTCATACCGACGCGTCGCTCTTCCTCAATACAAAAAGTGCAGTTCAAATATTTCATACGGGGAGCTTGCAGAAAATTAAATGGAGCTATTTTGTAGCTCATTTTTAAAGTGCTTGCTTTGAAGCCAACACGTTTAATGCCCGACGCAGCGTGAAATATCCACGCATGCTCGACAAGTTCTTCACTTCTGGGAATTCTTGCTTTGTGAATGTTTCGTGGTTCGGTCTCCATAATAAACAGTGAGTTTAGCCACGATACAATTGAAATATGGGCTACTTGAATATTTCAACAGTTTATCAAGCCATACGAATTTAACTTTTTAGGAGATTGAGTTGTCAGCTGTTGCGTTTGATCAAGACAGTTGTTACTGGAAACCCTGCAAGCTTGGTTCCCATAGGACATTTTTCGGTGCTACTAAATACTTGATCTCCGCATTGTGATGAAATATTTTCTGTCAACGTACAATAACAATTAATAATGCATATCTGTCTGAAAAGATAGTATTTTCGCTTTCAGATCCGTGATTTATTTTGATTTTTTTTTTTTACAAAAGTATAAATGATCTTGAGAACTCATACCAGACGCCTTGTTCGACCCTTATAAAGTTTTTTAGTCTTACACCAACTCAAGAGTAACCTAAGATCTAATCGATAACATCGCAATATTATAGGGTGAACTCGACTAGGAAAAATTGTTGAATCAGTTTATTTCAAAGAATTGAAAACACCGTACAGTTTATGTATTTCACAATTAATACTGAGTAATAATAAATATAAATAATAATAGTGTTTTTTTTACAGTCTAAATGAATTATACGATAATTTTTAAATTTATTTTTTGGTTTTATCCTCTATGAATATTTCTTATAAACTTGTTTGCATTGTTATTACTATAAGTATTTTAGTTCTTTTTATGTAAGTTAACCAAATAACATTTTGAGGGGTGCCCCTTTTTCTCCGACTACCCACCCGACCTAAGCATGATCCTCCGACTCTCTTTGCATTCATTTCAGCATCGAGGTCGGTAAAGGCATAACGTCAGGTGCTAACTTGTTCCACATTAATTTCCCAAACCTCCGCTGCTCACCAGTCGTTAAAGTTTACAGCACACCAATGAAAATGTTTAGCATCTGTTTCTACAAACGCTGTAGTTTCGACAGAACGAACATCCATTTTATTGTTCACAACGACCGTGGAGATCTTCGACAGCAAAAACGTACTTAACCAAAGCTGCAGCGTGTCTAGAAATATGATCTCCGACTTCGTATTTTATTTGACCTTTATAAAATTAATTTTTGGAAATTTTTGTTGCTTTTAAAAGCCCCTCTTGCTTCAGTTGCACCATTCTTAGCTAATTTGTGCAAATACTTATAAGAAATCCACGGTCGATAATCTTTTAGCAGTGAGTTCATTCACAGCATTTTAGAGTTACAATGATCGTTGGCCTGTTGCTGTTGGTTACTTGGTGTAACAGAGATACTTTATAGGCCAATTTCTAACTTGAGGGTTCTTTGTTGAGTAAACTTATAACCCCCAAGCAGTCTTCGTATCAGATCAAGGAGTGAGTCAGCCGTACAGTTTACGTGTATAGTAATAGGTAGTTCTTACCTGTAATGAAGTTTACCTGTGATTCTTATTATTAGAAAATCATGACAGCAAAAGTTAAGGTTAAAAAAATCAAGACAGTAGTTGAATTAGTGTTTAATTGAGATTTAATATTGTTCTATTGAGGCTTCTTGATCGAGTTAAAGGTCAGCCAACATTTTAACCTTTTCACAGGTAGTAATTTAAAGATAAGATTAAAAATGTTTAGACGAAGACGTATATGTTGTCATTAGATTTTTTATCTTACATGACAGCAATTAAAATTGAAACTATTAACCTTTATTTGCTACGTGTTTGGAATATTGGTGAAATAATCAACTCTAATATAATCAGTCCATTATGAAAGACTACCATGAACGACGCAACACGTATTTACAATACGTTAAAACATTACTGAAAAACAATGTTGATATGAAAATGTACTGTCGCTACCTGGTACTAGTAAACTTTGGATAAACACAAAAGCAAAAGGGCGAATTCTCAATTGTCTTCGCACTAACGGGGTAAAACAAGATGTAAAATAGGAAGATTGGACGAACATTAATTCGCGTTGTGTGATGTAGTAAATTTACACTTAATGGTACTAACATTATTAACTCTAATATGTATGAGGATTGTTCATACAGTAAGCATTAATAATTATAAAATTGATACCTAGCTTAATTCACCAAGAAGACAGCAGAACTTTAGTGACATAGCTCGGCAGGGTTGCTAGTTTATCTTGGCCAAACCTTTTTCTCCCGATTTTGATACAATTTACAAACTACTGGTTTGTGTTGTTTGTGACTTTACTTGCTATGGATCTGCTAGACAGGAAGGAGCTATCAGTGCTGAATCATGAAAGGTGCGCCACAAAACACACTCGCAATCTCCTCTCTGGAACTGAATCTGAGATCCTAATCAACGTAACTTACATGTACACACTTTATCATTATTCTTGGCCGCCGCTGAAAAATTCTATCACTCTTATCCTGCACAATCCTACATCAATGTCATCCCAGGAAACAGTAACGCAATACTGACGAGCCAGTATTGCGTTACTGTTTCTTAGGATGACATTGATGTAGGATTGTTCAAGATAAGAGTGATATAATTTTTCACCGGCGGCCAAGAATAATGAATGATAAATTGTGTACATGCAAACGACCAACTTGCATGGAAAAGAGAATGAATTTTTCCAGAGTGTCAAACGCATACTCTGGCGAAACGCTGAATAGGCACTGTGATTTTCACCGTTATCAGTACATCGATTAAGTTCATGACTAATCTTCATGAGCTGCAGATCTGAGGAACCAATTTATTGAGTAGTCCCGGTTAAAAATTCCTATATATCAGAACATCAATCATTGCTGTTAACACATGATCACAATGATAATTTAAATGGTATTTGAAGTGTCTTACATAAATACTGATACCAACTCAATAAGTAGCATACTTTTGCTGATTTCGTTGCTTTTCAGTCAGGTCTGGAAAGACTCATGCATATTTGCGAATAAAAGAGAGATTGGTATTAAGGTTCCAATAATAATATCTTCGGGACACGAAAAGGTAGAAACGAAACAGTTCTCCACGTCGGCAGAAAGAAATATAAATAAATTAGTTTAAAACTAATATGAGATCTTCAGACAACCTCCCTGGATTAAAATGAAAGATCTTAAACACCAAGAAAATTTGACATATGATTAAATCTACAAAGCAAAAGAAATGTTTTGTGAGTATCGATATTTTTTGGGATCTGTAAAAGATTGAACTCTATTCTAAATTATGAAATTAGACACTGAAAAGGAAAACGTTGACTATTTCACCGCGATTCTGATTTAACAAGGGAGATTTTATATAACAATCTCATGACAAAAATTAGGATTTTTGAAATATATATTTGATAAACTTTAATGTTAGGTAATAATATAGAAAATGTATACATACAGTAAAAATTAAAACAATGTGTCCGTAAAATTTTCCGGCACGTTGGTCCACTAGGTTGCGGGCGCCTGACGCGTGGTTAGCTGGCTCACATGTTCATGCTGGAGGAACTTGACTGGCAGGGTAGGAGAGCTGGTGGTACTCAGTTCCTAATCACCAGGATGTGTGCCAAAGAATTGGGTTAAATCCCAAACCTTTGAGCAGTGCGTATGAAGTGAGGGCATACGATACTGTTGACGGTGATTCGTCCGTCGGATGGAGAAGTCAAGCATGTCGGCCCGCTGTGTGTTCTCCAGAAGAGTACGTCTGAATGGGCCGGCACAGGGTTTCACCCTCTGCGCTCCTTGTCTCTCAATCCACACAACACAAACAACCCTCTATACTCAACACACACAGTGTCACAGCCATCCACAACTAGATTAACATACACCAACGGAGGCGTCGGAAACCACACAGTTCATCTACCCAAGACATTTTTTTAAATGGAATTTGGCTTCCTAAGGCCATACAGCCAGCTCAAGAATGAGTTTAGTTCATCCAGTGCTTTTCAGTTTCTCGATGTGTATATTGTCTTTCAAGTAATTCTAGACACTCCACAGGACGGACATGGCAAGCACACTCACCGACACAACACTTAAACACCCATGCCCTCGGCCGGACTCGAACCGGCGACCTTCGGCACGTGGAGCTAGTACTCTAGCCCCTACGCTACCGAGGCCGGCGTTCCCAAGACAGTTTTCATAAAGGAAACATTCTCCATGGCAACCACCTAAGCCCAGCATAGGGTAAGGCATCATAAGAAGATCAAGATCCCTTGAATTGATAATTAATTCAATTTTAGCTCAGGAGATATAGTGATAACAGGGAAACGTAATAGCGCTTTTGTCGCTGAAGTTAACCGACCCCTTTGATCACGTTAAGGACGTAATGAAGACACGAATTACGGCGGCAGGCAGCTGGAAGTGGAGCCTCTCGAGTAGGACCGGCCCTGAAATAGCGCCCCGTCTGGGACACTGCGCAGGCTACTCACAAACAAACTCCGCATAAAAGCGTTAACATGCGTACTCTCTAAACGGCGGGAAGTTGTAAAGCCGTGTAAACAGTGGCGGCGTGCCGTCATCAATTAGCTATTTTAAAGCAGCGCGCCTCGGCAGGCGTCGGCTAAGTGGGGCTCTCCAGTACCAAAACACTTGAGACTCTAGCGCGGACACTTCGCGTTGTCAACAACGTGCGTTTTATAATTAGGTTTTCGATCAAATGTTTGGCTGAGTCATTGAGTTTAATCTAGCTAGGAATATCAAGGAAAACATACTTCAAATTTCTTAAATACTAATGGTTTTTATTAATTTATTTTGAACCAAAAAATCCCAAATTTCCAAAAAGCAATCCACCATCTTTTTTTGTTAAATTTACTTCAGGCTACTTTCATCATGTGCCATTTGCAAAATGTGTTCACTTCATAATTTAGTTCGTGCTTAATATTCAGCATCATCTGTAGCACTATCCATCAAAGGCTTCTTCTCTGCTTTCAAATTTTTGTACTGTAGAAAGCAGTTTACTCTTTGAGCACAGGGATAGTGTTGCAAAGGTGTTTCCATTTTGAAGAAGTACTTTTTTCGTGATTATTTGATAAACAAATCTTCTATTATTCGTCCACAGGTTAGTCTTCCGTAATGCCATCTGCCATATTTTTTCCATTTTTGACATTTAATCTACTACTCCTGTTGTCATTATGCATTGTGATATTTTTTTGTTTTGGTTTTCAATTAGCATGAAATCTGTAGGCATCTCAACAGTCTTTCGTTTTCTGTTTCCTTTTTGCAATGGTGATAGAAATACAATTTATTAAATATTATTTATTAGAATCTAATCTAAAACAATACAGTTTCCGTTTTTTAATGCTTCTTTCAGGTAGTTTGTATACAGTGCTGAGTCGCCAAAGTCGTGGAAAACCTTCTAACATCGTGTGGTGCCCCAAGTGCATTGATCAACAAGTCGTCGGAAGCCTCAAGAAGAGATATTAGCCGACCATAATTGCGAGTGTTGCCGTTGAAGGACGTAGAACACATATTGACCTTTGGATCATGTCCCAGATATGTTCGATTGGGTTTATATCTGGCGATATAGGTGGAAAAAGTATCCGCTTGAATGATCCAGAATGTTTCTCAAACCAATCGTGAACGAATTTGATCCGGTGACATTGCGAATAGTCGTCCTAGACAATTTTTTGTATGTTTGGGAACATTAAGGACATGAATGGTTGCAAATGGTCTCCAAGTAGATGAATGTAACCATTTCCAGTCAATGGTCACTTCAGTTTCACCAGAGGTCATAGCCCATACCAAGATCGAGCCACCTCCAACCTGCAAATTACTTCCTTGACAACCCGTTATTTCATGTAGTGCAGCCATAATCACATCAGAATACCTTTCAAGAGAGTGCCAATGAAATTCTTGACACTGCACGCCACGTTTACCCGTTTCCTACCCGGTACTACCGCTATCTGTATATTTACATCTAGCTATCCCTGTGTTTTGGAAGTTCAGTGTTTTACGATAGCAAATACGCTTAATTTTTAATCCGTTCTTTCCGTATGTGAAACTTAATACTCTTCATGTAAACGCTTACTCTTCGTCTTTCTGTCGATGTGTAGTACTGAAATTCATTGCCGGTCTTGAAATTCATTCAAGATCCTATTCGCACATGAATAGGATCTTAAAGCAAATATCGTCATGCATCAGCAGCTAGAATTCTTCTTATGTAATTTTTAAATACTGTATTTGCTAGAACTTGTTAATATTTTTTTGTTAAGTTGGCGACATATTTTCTTTCGCATTTTTTTTTCTGATAGACTTAAATTGCCAATAATGTTTCATTCTATTGTCTTTGGTGTTGCAGTATTACATTATAACATGGCCGTTAAATTTAACTTGGAGTTTATGTTCTTAATTAACACTTCAGTTCCAACATTCTTTTACTTGGGGATAAGGTAAAATTGTCTGCAGCATGTATATTTCCATCTAAAACATCGTGTATTAAAGTTCTTGCTGTTGGTTAGCTTGTTGTGCGATTCGCGTCCTATGCTGTTGGTGAGCCGTGGGGCCTTCTGCCAAGGGCGAGTATAAATCGTGCGTCCTTTCCGTCCTGTCCCGTACAGCGACACTTATTAATTCCTGCAGCGGTGCTCTTACCGAGTCTTCAGGCACGTTTAGTTTTTACAAATTAGAGAGCGCTGCTAACTGAATCTTACTGCTACCAAGAATGCATAATGCAAAATGAATTCTAGAACTGTACATCGAAATGTATCTTGCCATCTGAGAATTTTTTTAATTTTTTTTATTTAATATGATGTTACTAGTATAAACGTGTATCAAATGTATTCCTGACACATCATATAAAGATCACCATCACATAACTTAATTTAATTGCAATGGAGCGCACGCTCCGGTGGCAATTTCCCTAAACACCCATCTTTTACCTTTCCTGCACCCACCTACATTTGCCCTCTACAAATTTTAACTTTAAATTCTTTCAAGGTTTTCGGTAAAATATTCATAATTTCTCTTGGTAACTCATTCCAATCCCTGACACCCTTACCTAAAAAAGAGAATCTTCCTATACCCTTGTGCCTGAAATCGCTTGTGGTCAGGGTCATCTTTTCCCTTCCATGCACTACTTTTCATACCTACACCAATATCAATCCATGCCTCATCATTAGTATACGCCTTGTACACTACCATGACCCTCTTCTCCCTCCTCCTGTCTTGCAATAAATTCCATTTCAGCTCATTTATCGTATCTGTTACTGATTGCATTCTGCGATAGTTTTCAAAAACAAATCTAGCAGCCCTTTTTTGCACCTTCTCCAACTCCTGTATTCGAAACTCAAAATGTGGATCGCATACTACACTACTATATTCGAGCAATGATCTGGCCAAAGTTTTGTAACCCAATTCCTTTACTTCTCTCCTTTTCTTTACTTTGTTCACCATTAACCCTTATTATTGGCCTTATATAGTCAGCATTAACCTCCTCTTTCTCAGTTTTACCTGAGTCAGTTATTGTTTCAACAACTTCATCTATTTCTTTAACATTTGTGATTTTGCCCATCGTGGATCTGAAATTAGTATCACTTTGGTCATCTACTTCCAGCAGCCCCTAACCTAATAAAGTCACGGTCCTGACCCCATCATCACTGGAAATGGGCTCCCTTACTGCTTTAGCTAACAGTTAGTCGGCGATCCACGAAACGTGAGTTAGCATCTTATACACGCAGAGCAATTTATTTTTAGACCCATTCACACATTACAATTTTATTTTCTGTTCCTTTGTTATCTCTCCGCCCCCCCCCCCCCCTCCTTTTCCACTTTCCCTTCAACATCTTTTTTTTATGAATAGTGTAATTCCTAACGCTCAAATGTCTTTCTTACTTTAGCCCCCCTTTATATTATTTGATAAAATATATTTTTATCATGAATCAGCAACCACATGAAATTGAGTAATTGAAACGAAGATGTATTTAACTGTTAGAAAAGGAAATTTCAGATAAATGAATCACGTTAAATAAGTTTATTACAACTGCATTTGAAACGGGATTAATTTAATATGAACTTTATTTTATATTTATGAATATATAATGAGTAACAATACATCAAAAAGACAACAAGCGATATGATTCTATTGTCAACGTTACTTTATAAGATTTAAGTTCTGTTGAAGGAACAAATACACACAAGGGACTGTCTTACTAACTTAAATTTGAGTTATCCTTCCTTCTTGTTATGAACTGCGTGCTAACGAGACGGGTGTCATCAAACTCGCTACTTCTGTTTATTCTTTCCCTAGTAGGAGCTTCGTCTTTTTGTATTCCTTCACTCAGCTCTAGGCCACCAAACCACTTCGTTTCACAGTGGGTGGTAATGTGTATTCGTACAATCCCAGGGGCCAGCTCAGCCTGTCTGTACAGCAACTAAGGAACGGAGTAGTGTCACGTAGCGATCAGTTAGCCCAGGAACGAATGAGCAAAGGATAGCACGGGAGCCTGCTTTGCGACAACGTGTAGGTGCTCTGCGAAGTTTTATTCAGTAGAGTCCGGTTGATTGCAAGTGCGTCACTCTGGCGAACGTAGGTCTGATGTCTTCCGTGATGCCAACGCACAGACAGACCCGTCATAATATGTGAGAGATACGCACACTAGAAGGCATGTTGCCCACAGTAATGGCTCTCGTGTTTCTCAGAACGTGATCACCAGCTCTAATCACAATAATTTTTATGAAATTCGAGGATACAGCAATATGACAATCATTCTTCAAAGACGATTTTACATAGACTATATAACTGCTCTTGCCTACTACAATAAATCAAAATAAAAAGAGTAAAAATTTTGAAATATCGATATCTACCTTTTGTTGTTTACATGTATCTGCGATATGCTGTGGATCACCGGTAGCAAGTTTTTTTATGACTTCCGTAGCACTCAGCACTCAGCACTCACAGGCGCGAGGAGCGGCGGAGAGCTACAAACATTTGTGCCTGCCGACAGTGCAATCTGCACGGCCTCGTCTCCTCAGCCCGCGGGTGTTCCGCGCCAGCAGGTGCAACCTCTCCTTTTGTCTAACGAAGCTGTTTTTAGCACTGAACATCAAAGTGATTTCACGTTTCAATTCATCCTTCAAATAAATGTTTCCGGACATTTATTCAAATGCATAAATTTTTCTATTAATGAGCTGTTTCTTTAACGTGAGTATATTCACAAAGTGTTTTTGCACAGTATTACCAATTAAAAGTGTGCCTAAGGAACTAATGTCTTGAATTTACTGTGTTACGATTTATTCTAAAACACCTATGATTTACAGACGGACTTAACAATGGAATAATATCATTTGACTTTCATTGAATAAGTAACTTAAACGGGATCTTAAAATACACCGTGAAGAAGTTTTCTCTGCTTTGTGAGGTAACATGCAATTAGGTATAACATTTCTTTAGTTTTTACTAAACGAACCACCTTATGCCATTATTTTATTTTAATATCACAAAATTTAATGAAATTAACGCACCTCTTCACGATTGTTGAACAAAGACATAGCCATAAAGAAATTGTTAACCTGATTCATTTCAGATGAGCTACGTATTGAGCGCCCTACCTAATCTTCGTATCCTGAAGCCTGGAACCTGCAAGGAAGAATTCAGTTAGGTTGTTAATAAGCCTTTTACTGAATTAAACATTTTAATAAAAAGTTAGTATTTCGACTGTAGTAGAACCCCATATTTGAAAAACTGATGTTATTTATTTACCTTTCAGAATTTAAAACAAATTCCTGGAAGCTAAGAATTATTCCAAACAGGCATCTAAAGGCATTCATTGGTCTTAGCGCTGCCGCTAGTTTTGATATCTCAAATTCTTCTAGAATCTAGATGGTAACAAACATAATAGACATCTTTCTCGGCTAGAAAACTATACAGTTCTAACTGACATGAGAGCCATCCTGTAATCAGTAATCAGTCTGGGGTTAGGATCTTAATAACCTAAAAAGTAGCAAAATATGCAGGCAAATATGACCTGGGGTGTAAGGGTTTGGGAGAGGCTATACTAGCCTTTTCCAACCAAGTGTCAACCTCTCCTTCACGTGGTGCACCCTGTTTGCACGGACGAGGCTCTGGCGACTGAAAGATTCCCGGTATAAGGAATCACCCACTGCTTGCCAACGGCCTCTGAAAGGAGGGCGGAGGAGTGGGGAGCGGTTCAGGGCATCCTCTTGTCCTTGGGGTTGGAAACGGCCCCTAAAGGCGGATGAATCAGAAATGATCAACGGCATGGGGATGCAGAACGCAACGGGAAACCACTGCATTATAGACCCAAAGGGAAAAAATACATCAAAACATGCTCGATTATGCATCATTTATTTTATCTACTAGTATCGCTTTAATGTAGACACAATAATTTGCTTCAGTCCACTCACTGCGCCAATGGGGCATTACATTTTAAATCGTTTTGTTGAAGTCACTTTAATGTAACATAATTTACAGGAAATAACTGATTACTCTGTACTAAAATAGTTCTCTCCGTAACATCGCACTTTCAGAAAAATAAAATTCAGCATGGCGGAACTCACTGATCCACTTTTACTCTGACTGAGGAATTATTTTCAGAAGTATTGGTGGCAGTGAGACATTGATTGACGTGGATCGACACAGGCATACTGCTACTGCATAGTCGAGATTAAGAGGCGGGCGGAACATAAACGTTTAGAGAGTGACAATAACGTATACCTTTAATTCGTGACTGGTGAATTCTGACCAATTCAGTGACAATTAGTTTTGTTTTTTCGTGCAATGTATAATAGGAGTACAATATCTTAATTTCTTCTCATCTATAACTTTTAGTGAATGCCCGGTAAGTTATTATTAAAAAAATTACCAAATTTTCCCCCAAAAAATGACCATATGACTATAAATATTAATGTAATATGACCAAAATTGGGAATCGCTCTGGTCTCTCATTTGAATGGACGCGGGTTTGAATCATCGTCAGGATTTCCAGATTTGCGTTTTCCAAGGTTTCTCCAAATAACTCCAGGCGAATGTTACCTTCAGAAAGCCATGCAGAATCACTTCCCGTTCCTTGCTCCCAGTTCTTTCGCTTCTCTAATGACCTCGACGTTGACGAGGCCTGAAGCCAGAAACAAAAAACAAAAAATGTTTCAATTTGCGCTCGGGATGCCACAGCGCTACTGTGCATGCAATCTGCGTAGATGTTCTGTCTATGTCAGCAGCTCAAAATAGCCAGCTCAACTTTTAACACAATGGCTTACATTACACTGGAGCAATTGTGCTTTGAGAATAAAAGAAACCCAGACAAATATTTTCCCCTGCCATAAAGCCCGACATTTAAACTGTGATGAGAAATATTATTCCTCTTCCGCCAATCCTAAAACACGAAGCGTTGCAAAGCGGATTGATTTTCAGATTTACTATCGATACATGCGTCAAGAAACAATTACTATAATGTAGATGAAATTACCTGTCATATTGTCGCTATCACATCAGCAGACAGCTTCTATTGTGAGTGATTCTGCTGGTGTCACTCATAGAGGAAACAAATGCATAAAGGAGTTTCATAACTCTAGGCATGATATTTGGGGTCCTAAACTACAAACAAATATGAAACCTATGCACCTGGAAGGGGTCTTTTCTTCCTTTCCCTCTTTGAATCGGCAGTTTAATGAATTTGGAAGGTTCTTGTACGCCATACTTTTAATGCTCGTACCTTTTTTTCATTTCTGCTGATATCTAATAAAAAGAGCTTCTATTGTAACGTGGTTCCGAGAGCGTCTCTTTCTGTTCGACTACCTCACACGTCAAAGAAATTTCGATTTGCGTGTAAGCTGGCGCAGTTCAGAGCAGTAATTGAAAACTAATGAATCGGTATAGCGGCAGAGAATACAGAGAAGGAAACGCCTAAAAACAGTTACTTCTCTGACATTTTTTCAATGGTAGGAATATAATGCAACATTATCAGAAACACAAAAACCATTTATTTTCTGTGTACATCTTTTTCTGAACTCACCTGTACATTACGAATCAGTTTTCGGAACATTTACGGATTATGACTTGTATTAAAAATGACAAAAATTCGAATTTATAACTGCAATATTTAATCAATAACGAATAAATTATATTTTAAACTAGCTATATGTGGTATTAGTTTATTTTTGGTATAAATATATTAATTTACAGATTGTTGTTGCCGATGGCAAAGAGTTTTCCTGCCTGCGTTTCCGTTATCGGAGAAAAAAGAAGCTTTCAATGTAAACATCCATCATCATGAATAATAATAAAAGGCTAAGCTTTGTCTCATCGTGACCGTATCGCTGTTGTCACACTTCGGTCCTTCATTGGCGAGCTGCAAATGTCAGAGTTATTACTACCAACTCGAGATTACATAAATTGTATAGTAAAAATTCTGTTTAGAAGATATGAGCTGCCAAAATACTGAAATAATATTTTTTATTATAATTAAATTAACATATTAATTATTAGTTGCGTTTGAGTTATGTGTATTTGTTAGATGTGATGTTTGACTTAAATTCTTTTGCCTTAGATACTTAAAATATAAGCTTTTCGAGCAACCATGTTTGTGAAAGTTTGGATCAGATTGGGAATTAGTAATTTAAGGTATTTAAAAAAATAAGTTAAGTTGTTTTCCATGTGTGACATTTTACTGAAAGTAATTCCACATTTATCGCGATCTATGCGGCCTGGACCAGATTAAAACAAATATTACGAGGATTGTTAGGATTGATTTTGCTTTGCGTTCACTGAAGCGATGTTACTGACGTTATTATTTCAAACTTATTTAAGTAGTTCCAGCTATGTCGCCATGTACAATCAAAAGATGTACAATATTTAAAAAAATCAGCGTTATGAGATTTATTTATAATCAATTGTATTTAGATAGGCAAATAGGAAGAAATTAACTGCCAGAACTATGAAAAAAGGTAAGTATTGCATTTCAATCAATATATCAATTATTAATTACTTTTTGTTTATTTATATTCGTTCTATGTAAGTGTTTTCGTTATATTCTCTGATATCTATACAGAAACCTAAGAAATATGGATCCACGTTTAATCTTTTTTAAATTTTTAAAATTAAATTTAATTGCGATAGAGTGCACGTACCGACGGCTATTTCCCAACACACCTATTTCCCCTCTTTCCTGCACCCACCTACATCTTCTCTCTACAAATTTTAACTTTAAATTTTTTCAAAGTTTTTTTTTTTTTTAAATTATTCATCATTTCTCTCGGTAACTTATTCCAATCCCTGACACTATTACCTAAAAAAGAGATTCTTCCTACACCCTTGTGCCTGAAATCAAGTTCCAGCTTGTGGACATGGTCATCTTTTCCCTTCCATGCACTACTTTTCGTACCTACACCAATATCTTTCCATAGCTCATCACTAGTATACGCCTTGTACACTCCCATGAACCTCTTTCACCCTCCTCATGTCTTGCAATGAATCCAATTCCAGCTCTTTTATCATATCTGTTACTGATTGCGTTCTGCGGTAATTTCCAGAAACAAATCTATCAGCCCTATTTTGAACTCTTTCCAACTCCTGTATTTCATACTCAAAATGTGGGTTCCATACATACTACGCAGCCATATTCAAGCAGTGGTCCTGACCAAAGTTTTGTAACCCAATTCCTTTAATTCTCCTGTACATCCCCTCATCGCTCTCTCCAACAAGTGCAGAATTTTGAAACCTTATCCTACTACCTGTCCAATATGTGCTGCCCAGTTAAGCTTGTAATCAAATGTAAAATGTTTATATCGAGGATGGAGTGAATGTATCAATGGACATGTGATAGATTTTATAGCAGAAATATTAGGATTTGTCGTTACGGCTGAGGAAAGGAATTATTTAAGTATTTAAAAATAATTTATGCTCCTCTTATGAGTGCCATGTTACTGAAATCATACTTAATTTCAATGAAAGAATTTAGTCATTGAATCCTAAATCAGAATTAAAACTGTATTACGTGGTATAAGGTTAGTTGATATGTTTTATTTTTAGCTTCATTTGCTTTCACTGACCTCATGTTGATTGGGATCATTAATTTCAGGTTTTAGTTGTAAATTGTATCAGGCTGAGAAATGAAATTTTTCGGTACATCGTAAGTCATGAACAGTTGCATTGAGCTTTATTTTATAACAATTCTATTTAATTAAGCAGCTGCAAACAAGAGACTTGCCGGAACCATCTATTCAACCTGTCATTTATGACAAACTTTAAGACCAATAACTTTCATAAAGACAAGCATAATATTTTCATACTATCATAAAGAAAAACGTATTTTTTCACTAATCTTCTGAAAGTGTCAGTTTAGTGAATTTGAGAGACAACTACTACCTGAAACAATGCCCAGTACCACTTATTTACCTGTCTTTACGTCTGATAGGCATCCGTGGCTCCAGAGGCCTTGCACTTCAAAAATCACATCTCACATAGCAGAGAAAATAGGTGAAACTAAACGGCAAAGACATAATGTGACATCGTTAAAAAAAATTGTAGTTTAAAAAACTAAAATCACGCTTTCGTAGTAATGTGAACTAAAAGGTTAAAAATAATATTTAAATATAAATATTTTGTTTAACAGTGATAGGACGTCCCACAATTCAGGATAAATTATTATTTTTGGATAAGCTTAAAGAATAAAGTCACTGATTACAAAATTAACTTTAATGTAAAAAAGCATGGGGTGCTATTATAGTTGTCTTATATTTTTTGTCGTTGACTGTTTGTAAAGACAGAGCCATTGTCAAAAGTTATGCAGAGCGCACCCCACGCTTTTTTAACATTAAAGTTAATTTTGTAATCAGTGACTTTATACTTTAAGCTTATTCAAAAAAATTAATTTATCCTGAATTGTGGGACGTCCTATCACAAAATGTTTATATTTAAATATTATTTTTAACCTTTTAGTTCACATTACTACGAAAGCGTGATTTTAGTTTTTTAAACTACAATTTTATTTTTAACTTTTTAGTTCAGATAGTTTAAAAAGTATGTTTCTTACTGTTGGCTTTTTTTCTTTGAGTTGTAGTTTCATTATTAATTATTATTCCCACGAGTAAAATACAATTAATTGGTCAACTCAACAAGAGATCCAATAGCACGGTAAACGAGGAAGGCTACTTTTCTATAATAGCACGAAGTAATATTTCGAATACTTACTATTCATCATCACGTTAAGCGACTTCAGACAGAGAAACCTCTCTGGATAGGAGACAGCAGAACACGATCATCTACAGCAACCAAGGCTCGTAAATCACACCCGGGATACTGGAGAACGATGATGATGATGATGGCTATATTGGGTGGGAAATCTCCGAAGGGTGTGGCCGCCAAATGACGAAGATTTCTCGAATCGCACCTGTGCACTAATGTCGCGGCTGCATTTGCCTAACTCAGTAATCCCATCAAGTATAGGATACACTGACAACGTGGTGAGAGTGAAATTATTGAATTTTTATCGGTTCTTAATAAATGTGCAAAATTTAAAATGATTCGGACGTCAGGAAGCGGATAAACACTGAAATGAAAGATTCCATTACATGCAACCATTTTTCTATTGTTACCGTCAGAGTAACGAGAATAGCAGGACGTGGCTAAGAGACTACTGTATTGTCAACGGTTCGTAAAACGTGTGCAAAATTTTTATGTTTTTACTGTCAACGTAATCAGAATATCAAGACATAGCTATGAAATTATTGTATTGTAATCAGTTATCAATACATGAGCAAAATTTCAAACAACTCGGACATCTGGAATTGGGTTAAAATTATATTGCAAAATTCCACGACATTCAACCATTTTTCTGTTGTTACTGTCAAAGTAATGAGCATAGCAGGATATAGCTATGAAATTATTGTATTGTCACCGGTTCTTAATATGTGTGCCAAATTTCAAACAGCTCGGACATCGGGAAGTGGGTCAAAATGGAGTTGTAAAATTCCGTTACATTCATACATACATACATACAAGTCAAGCTAATACAAAGCGTGTAACAATGTATTAGAAGACTATTTTTTAGAGATGAAACAGATAGATGTTTGGCCGGATACTGGTTATCCGGCCATACTATATGCCGGATAACCGGATATCCGGCAGAACGTTATTTTAGGTTCGGGAAAAGAATGTCGTCAGTAAAGAAAAGATCACCTATTTGGGAATATTTTGATATAAATAATAACAATAAGCTTTCGATTTTGAGTTACATTTCGTGAGACATGTTTTAATCATTCCCTTTTTCTCTTGGACTTAAAGAATACACAATGACGTATTTTTTTTTTTTTTTTTTTTTTTTTTTTTTGTCTTCGACCATATACTTCTGCCTTGACAAACCATCTGAAACTGAAACATCCAGTTAACATTCATGAAATGAGGAAAGCTACAGCCACTATCGTGCCTATACTACTTTTAGCCATCCCCGGGACAAATTCATCTTCGACATTTAAAGAAAAGCAATTGACTATATCAGAATCGTTAGAAAGGAAATTACTTTGGGATGTAAACAACGCAAAAAAAGTTATTGCAGGAATCCTTGCACTAGAAACGAGCATTTATCTATCGTAGAAAGAAACGGATTATCCAGTCCCCTAGAATACGCTTTACCCCACTCTAAACATTGAGCCTAAATATTTTTATTTTTTTTTAAATTGTACCCGACTTCTACGTCAGAATTTATTAAAAAAAAATAAAACAAACATTTCTGGTGCTCTGTCTGTTTCTGTGACTTCTTGATCTGTTTACACAACACTGAATTTCACGGGTTATGGGTATCTTCTGAAGTCAAACTAGAACATGGAGTTTTTGCTAGGAAGCATTTCCCTTGTTTTCAACCTGGAGAAAATATAGCAGATCGTTGGGCTATTGACAAAAACAAAATACATTTACTCATTCATGACAGTAGCGCCAATATGGTGAAGGGTGTACGCGTGGCTGAATATGCTTCTGCCAGGTGTTTCATCCATTCTCTTCAGAGATTTTTAACTGAACCATCGAAGATCCAGCCTCATGAAAAATTGCTGGCGATTCAAAAAGAAAAATTTACCTGACCATCAGCAGGTGCCAGATATCAGAACGAGATGGAATTCTTGATTACGAGGAAAATCAAAATTGATTATTACCTCTTAATACAGATAAATTGGTGTACATTCAGTACTAGAACTACTTTTTTTGTTAAAGAAATAATAAACTGTATTTAAATTTGAAGTCATTGTCTTTTTATTTGTGTTTTGACTTAATATACACTTAACATCTGTCAAGTTAAAGAATTTTTTTTTAATTTAAAGAAAATTTAGTGAAATTTACGTAATTCATTGAGAATCCTATACCCGCCGGATATCTGCCGGATATTGACCTACTATCCGGTATCAGGACGGATAGTAAATATTGGCCGGATAGGCCGAATACCGGATAGTTGCCGGATATCCGTTTCATCTCTACTATTTTTCACTGAACAAGTAAGTTAATACAATGAACAATTACAGAGGTGTATAAAAAGTAGTTACTTTTTGTTTCAAATGTGGTTTCTTGATAGTATATTTTGACGAAAGATTTTTTTGGTGAACTTTCACTTAATCGATTTACCTAAATTGTTCCTTAGATCCACAAATCTATGATGGAAATAAGAATAAAGCCACTAACTAACCTCAAAAGAAGCTTGAATTGTTTCATTTTTTTGTTAGCGATTTAAAGTATAAAGAAAATTTAAATTTATCATGTTTCATTAATCTGCCAGAATTACTTTTCGGTCTGTGTATGAATCAGAGAGAAAGTGAGAGAGCAGATATTTGAGTAATACATTTCTGACAATACACGGATGTCATAGCGAACTAGTTTGTTTCTACATTCTACTGTTGCATATCTGTCCAAAAAAGAAATTTTCTTAAATTAACAGACATCAAATAATCACTATTGCCACTTATTACAGTAACAAAATAAATTTTCCTTGAAACAAACTGTTAAGAAGAATGTCATTGCCGATCAACATTCCTACATTACTGTAAATTATGTTGAAAGCCATTGCTTAGTTCGAAAAAAATATAATTTCCTTGTATTCTATTCATTTCAGTATGTTGTTTTTCGATAGAGACCTTCCTAGCAATAATTTATAAAAAAGTCTAGCAGTTTTTGATAAAGAAAATCTTACCTGCGAACTTTTATTATCATGGATGAAATTGCCAAAAGTCTGTTTAAGAGATTTACAGGCATCCCTTACGATTCAGTAAAAATAATATGAAGTAACATACTGAATTGTTCTGAGCAAGGTATGGAACGGCAGTAAAAAGACGTTCTGCAGCTAAAGTTGGTCTTTGAATGTTGTAATGATTGGGTGGAAACTAACAGAATACTCTATACTCATTATTTAATTTATATTTTCTCAATTTCATTTAGCGCTTTGTGTACGTACGTACGTAAATGTATTCGTAGGTCAATTGCTATTATACGTTAACAAATTTAGATCTAATACATGGCTGAAGTTTTTGGCTAAACCTATTTAATTTGAATCTTGAGGAAAGTTTCCGGCAGTGGAAAAGATGAATTGTTCTTCTTTAACTGCTGATTTTCGTCGTTCTTCGACAGCTGTAGTGAGCATTTAATCTCGAATATTTCTCAGTTTCTTAATCACGAATTTTGCCTCCTAACTACTACATAAATTTACTTGTATTTCGAACCCCAAAACTATATTCTAAATAATCTGGCTTCATTCATTTAATTGCATTCTGTTCTTTCCTTTCACTGTTCTTTCTTCATCGAAATAAATCATTGGTCAAATGTTCTATAGATGTTATCGTAAGTATCCAACTGTGGAGCAATATTTCAGAGGGCTTTAATCGATTCAGTGTGATCACCTTCAATTCTAGTTACCATTACAGATATCATGAACTGCCGTATGTAACACTTGATGATCACTTTGCAAATGCCTGCATCTTACTGAAATCGGCAACTTCAGTTTTTGTGTTTCAAAGTCTCGATCTAGATTTTGTATTAGGTTTCCTCCAAGGTATATAACTAGTTGCTTATATCATAATGAAAAGAAACTGTAATCTAATATTTTGTCATTGTTGCTTTCAAGACTAAAACATTCAAATATTCTTTGTAAGATCAATAGAGACTTTGGTATACCGATAATGATATTTTAATCTAATCGCCTAAGGAAATTATTATTAGGAGCCTTTCAATTGATTTGTATAATCAAAAACTCTAAATTTCTTTTGCTCATTTCTCCTAACAAACAGGCTATCCTGTTATATAAAATTAGTTGTATGGAGACTGCGTGTGTCATCCGTAGCTATTGGCTAGAGAACGGTCACCTGCCAGACGTCACTCGCGAATCAACAGCCACCATAAAGTTATAATCATTCCTTCATGTTGATTTTGTTTAATTACGATAACTAGATGCAGAAATTCACGTAAGGAGAAGGGTATTCCATGTTTACGCTATATTATCTGTATCAGTTATAAGAATTAGGTTAAAGCATTATCTAAGAATTTGTTTTAAGATAAGAAACAATGAAGTTTATTAAAAACTCAGAGAAAGTTTACACTAAACGTACGTAATCGCGAAATGTATCAGTCACATAAATAACAGTTAAATATTTAAAGTAAAATGCATTTATTTAAATAAAATCCTAACCAAATACTCTGATAATCAAATCAGAGTAAGATACTCATATCACGAAAGATATCATTAAAAATGATTATTAATCGTTTTTTCCATACAAGCTTCTCCAGAATAAATTCCTACTAGATGGAACCCTTAGTTTTAGATTCACGTGACAGCTATTAAATGATATTTAAGTTTATCTTTTTATTTAAATATTCAAGGATATGACTATGTATAAGCGATGCTAAGCTCGGTTTATTAATCTCAATTCAACAACTATATTCTTGCCACAAAATAGCAGCGAGCATAGATTTAGAAATTATTTAGACAATTAATACATATGCAAATGCTATGAAATTAATTGCCATAATACAAACATTAACTTTGCCTTTCGTAGCATTTTATTCTTAAAAAAAAAGTGGAAAAATATTTCGGATTAAAAAACGTGGAACTACGTCTACTTTTCAGCAATATGTCGCTGATGAAAGTAACATTTAAAACACTTAATTTCTCATGGTCTTTGCCAAATCTCATTCCATTCCAGCCTATGCTAAATTTTAATTTAATCAAAACTTTCGCTAATGTTGATACTTGATCAGAGTTTATTTGCTTTTTAGATATTTCACTAATCACTTCCGTTAATGGTCTTTGTTCATTTTCGCTGTACGCAAAGTTTTTTTTTTCGTCGGTCTTTCGACTGGTTTGATGCAATTGTCCATCCCTTCCTATCTTGTGCCAACCTCTTCATCTCTACATATCCCCTACAACCCACGTCCTCAATTATCTGCTTCATATATTCTAATATCTGTCTTCTTCTACAGTTCTTACCTTCGACTGTTCCCACCACCAGCAAATTAACCAATCCGGCAATATGACCTACCAGTCTGTCTCTTCTTTCTTTAAGCTTCTTCCACAAACTTCTTTCCTCACCCATCATTTCTAAAACTCGTTCATTTCTTACTTTGTCTGTCCACTTAATTTTCATCATTCTTCTATAGCACCACATTTCAAAAGCTTCAATTTTCTTTCTTTCAGGTAATCTTAATGTCCATGTTTCGCAACTATAAATCCATACATAGAGTTTTAAAAATTTCTTACTAATTCCTAGATCAATATTTTAAACTAAAAGATTTCTCTTTTTCATGAAGACTCTTTTTGCAAATGCTATTCTGCATTTAACATCATTCCTGCTTCGGCCATCGGTTGTAACTTAGCTTCCTAAGTAACAGAATTCACTTACTTCTACTATTGTATCCGATTATATTTTTTTATTTACTGTGATTGGTAGAATTTCTGCTACATTTAATCACTTTCGTCTTGCTTTGATTTATGTTCAGTCCAAAATATTCCTTCAGTATTTTGTTCATACCATTCAGTAACTTCTCAATATCCTCAGCCCTTTCTGCTAGCAAGACAATGTCATCAGAAAATCGTAGCATACTGATCTTTTCTTCCTGAACATTTATGCCACATGGATTTTTTTTTTTTTTTGCCGAATTGAGTATTTGGACAATTCATGTCTTCAAAGTTCTGAAATCTGTATAATTTTTCCGGTTGTTATAGAAACTATGACCAAGATTACATTATGAATGTTTACCGGATTCAATTAAAAACAATGCGATGCATAAAAAAAAACAAAACGAGAGGAAGAGATGCATTGTCCACCTTCTTGCTGTGAGTCTGAGTCAATAAGTATTTTATTTCCTGCCATTATCTGTTGTGGAGAAGCAGCGAAGAAGCGAGGGGTTAAGCGGGATTTTACCATGTAGTAAGGTACTTTTTATCACAACTAATCATGCGGTTATCGGCATTCATCTGTCACAAACCACGAACGCTGCTCGTGTAATGGGCTTTACTCTAAATTTAGCTGACTCTCTCATTCACTCACCTCGATAGCTATTGGCTGTAGAACTGTGACGTCACAGGTCAGCCTTCGCTCGCAAATTAACAGCGACTAGAAATATCATTAGAAGGAATTCGAGGTTATGTCCACAATTTAATAGTTAATTAACTGCTATGGAGTTAATTGCCATAATGCATTCATTAAGTTTGCTTTTGTTATCATTTTATTGTTAAAATATATGGAAAACTTTACGGGCGAAAAATTGTGGAACTACGAATACTTTTCAGTAACATGTCGCTAATAAAAGTAGCATGAAAAAATGAGATTATTCTTTGTATTTGCTGTAACCACGAATGCCAATTGTATTTCCGGCCTAGGATAAATTTCAATTTAATTAAAACTTTCGCTAATGTTGCTGCTTGACCAAAGTTTATACATTACAGTTGATTTGGTTTTTAAGTATTTTACTGACAACTTTCGTTAACGGTCTTTGTTCATGTTCACTGTTCGTGAGTTATTGGGTTATTTAAATTGGAAATCAGACTGAACGTTTTACCGAATCGAATATTCTGGCAATTTATTTCTTTGGAGTTTCTCAACTATTTAATAACCTGGAATCTGTGTTAAGTTCTCTGGCTGTTACAGAATCAATGACCAAAGATTACATTATGAATGTTTACCCAACCTCAATAACCAAATAAAGTGAGGCTATAGAAGCAAACAGGAATTCTTGAAATTTTGTAGAGTTAACTTTTATCCTTTTATTTATTCGAGCTTTACGCCGCGGCAACGTCGAGGAGATTAGTGATAGGCAAGTCAAGTTTATATGTTCCAGTCTCTGACCTACGAAATAATTATCCGATAGCGCGATCGTCTCTGTCCATTTTATACGTCTATTAATACTTCTGAGTGCTTCAAACTCAAGATATTTTATTCACCTTAAGGCTGAAACACAGGTCAAGTTCATATTTGGTCAGATCAATTCAACCTGGCATAATCTTTGACCACAAAAATTGGAACTATTCTACACCCGTGACGATACGCAAAGAAAAAGTCACTTGCTTATACTAGTACTAGTATGAAGACGAATTATCATTAAGAATTAAAGTTTTGCAGTCCGTAACTATACTGCTAATTATGGAGAAATTACCCAACCACGCCGATCATGAAACATTTGGAATAATTATTGATCGTGTTTCACTATTAAATAAAATGAATCAGTGCTGAAAAACTTACATATATATTTCCGGGTTTCCTAATTCTGCTTGCGTCTATTGGAGCCTGGATGTTAATGAACAATACATCTTGACTGATCGTTCATGCCCAAAGGAGTTGCAAGAATCTACGTCTGAAGCACTTTTATTTCAGTTCAACTCTCCACTCAGCTTTCTCTAAAATCCTTGTCTGGATTTCCGAGGAAGAACGGCAATCACATGCAACAATGTCTGTCAATTTTAACACAAGACTTTGAATGGCTAAGAAATTTAATAATTGTTTGATATTGCAAACAAGAGAGCTATCGACTGCCAGTTATTTCGCCTTCTAATCATAGTAACAGACTGATTTATGTAAGCAATAAATTTGAATACAGCAAGAATGATATTTTGAATTTATCTTAACCGAACAGTGATGCTTTTATACTAAGTGATTGATTTATGGAGTAAGAGACGCATCTCAATGACGTGACTCGGCAAAGATTATATGAAAGCACTGAGCAAATGTTAATGAATGAACACTGCGTTCCAGAATGAGCAACAAATTGTTTCTTTTATCGGCATAGGAGTTCTCACGTGCTGTATCAATTTGCAGTTCACTGATGTTTAGTGATTACAGTGTCTCAGGTCAATACATGTAATCTTCAACTCCAAGTAGACCTCGGTTCAGCCACAGTTCCAAAACGTTGTACAGGCGTCTTCTTGGGAGTCATTGTACTGCGTTACTCACAACAGAAAACTTGCTGTCTTCCTCTTCCTGGAAGAAGCAACATTCAGCAAATCCCGAGTAATAATTAATGAATAATAATCATTCACCCTTATCCAAATGAGTCTCTCGTTTACAGAGAGTCCATGGTTGTTTTACATTACCGCAACCAATAGCAAACTTCCGGAATCTTCTCGTAGTTTCAGTGCAACAGTCCGATTTTAAGCTGTGCTTGTGGTGATTGCAATGTTCGGCAGCCCGTTGTTTGTTCGGTGGGGTCGCTACCTCTCGTGAATGGAGTGGGAGGTTATTGACGTATCTGGAAAGAATGTTCATTGAGTCCTTCCGACAATAGACCTCGGAACGAGGTAAATGAACTCTCAGGCATTTCTTACGGACAAAAAAAGATTCTGTCTTTCAAAGTCACACAGCAGAACTCTGGAAATGGAAGTTATTAACGACTCTTTTCTCTCTGGATAGATAATCAACTTTATTTCTTTTGGAGCAAAAATTGCTTATATTCTGAAGCTGATGATTGCCTACAAAAAGTGTCATGTAAGAGAAATGTTATGTTATTTGGAGATTTCAGAGATGTGATTGCTCACACATAAGTCGACAAGAAATGTTGCTTGAAATGAATATGCTTAATAACTCTTCAAAATCACAGGTTAGGAGGTCGCCAAGTGATTATTACTCCCCAGAACTCCAACTAATGGGTCAAACAATCCGTAACTATGAGAAACAATTACAACTTACTTGATGTAGTTGAATCCAACTAAAAATAATCTTAAATAAAATTATAAAGGATCTGTAAGCTTTTGAGATTAGTTTGAAAAATAATTTTTTTTTAAAATAGAACGAAAACATGCTCACTTGTGGTAGTTGACACAACATTATATATTAATGGATTTTAACTAAAATGACAGGTATCTAAATAAACTTATCACTCTTAAATTGTTTGGAGCAGCCATTTCAAACAGTTTCATGTAATATATACAAAAGCACACGTCACATTTATGAAACAATCTCACTTAATTAAAGTGAATGAATCACTTCCATTATTTTACACAGACCTAAGTTTTAAAGGAAAGGTGGTAAGGAGGAAATCAGGTTACTCAAATATCTCAAAATTGTATCGATTAGCTACAGGAGTACAAATGTTCTTATTTAGAGGTGTTTGAAATATAATATGTTAGCAATTTAAGGAAAGGGATCTTATCGTATATGTTTTAAATTCTTAAAAGTTCAAGAACGGTACATAACTTAAGACCATCCTAACACTGCTAACGCCTTCTTTTTTAGGTTTCCGTGCACAAAGGAAGACGGAGCTCTATTCAAATTGCTGCGCTGCCTGTCCATCTGTCTAACTCGTAAATAACACATATTTCAGAAGCGAAAATGGTTGCGCCCTAAAACCGAATATAATATTTTAGTTTTTGTATAATTATATTTAAGGACGAGATCGTTAACAAGTAAAGAAGATTAATATTAGTAGTAGGGGAAGGGGCGTGATGGCAAAACCACGAGAACCTGTCAAATCTAATTAGTTCCGCTTCAGTGAACATTGAAATAGAATCGTCCTCCTCCTCCTCTTCTCATTTCCCCTTTACTCCCCTCCTTGCGCTTTTAATTGATAACCTCTCCTTGCCCAGGTGGACCTAATTTCAGGTCGAGCAGGTTGACTGAAAATTGTAACTGATAATTGCAAGTGTTCGCCGAGGTTGTATTTGTTACGTGCAAGTGTTTACTTACGTTTTGTTAAACCCAATTACACCACTTTAAATTGCATTTGTAGTAATTATTAACAAATTCAGCGATATCTATGCTACATTGAACATTGTAATTGAGTTTACTGACCATTTTTTAATCACAATTAACCCACATTAAATTGCATATCTAGTAATTATTAACAAATTCAGTGATTAAACCGTTTTAGTATGGTATAACAGGAAGGTTAAAATATTTTCCATCACAATGTAGTTCTAAATATTTATTAAACACCATTTCTATTACAAAAAATTAATTCTCAACGTTATCGAGCAACCACAGTTATTCTACTACCTCTTTATTGCCATTATAAATTATTTAATTAAATTAACGTGGTTTACATACATCTAAACAGACAACAGTAACACATATTTTATTAAAACGTCCAAGAAAAGAGTAGAAGTCGATTAGTGCTCCTCCAGCAAGAGGCCCTGGATTCGAACAATGAACAAAATAAAAAATCATAACTGGCGTGCGTTCTGTATTGAATTAACTGATGTCCGTATAAACACTTTGAATCAAGTTCAAATACAGCTAATTTGAATTAATTCGGCTTACTGCTCCTCTAGAAATGTTACTTATCGGTTATACGGAGCTCGATAGCATTCAACACAGAAACCAGTTTCCCTCCTTGCTTCACTCCGCTAGACGAAGCTCACGATTTATTAAGCACTGTAATTTGTATGACTTTGTCGCCATAGTAATAAACATAATCACAGTTTTTCTCATGTTCCCGGTCCAGCCCCAAAGCTTTCTACAGGCATCTATGAAGACTCCCATTTACGGTGTAGTTTTCCGATAAATGACACTTCCATTTTACAAATCGAGAATACTTAAGTTTAAAAATCAACCACCCGATTTCTTCAAGATACAGACCTAAGGATTTAAAAAAATCAGCTGCATATGAAGTTTACCATCGTCACTAATTGTTTGGCTTACTAACATAAATATTTCCTATCAGCCGTCCTTCCAGCCAGAAAGTATTGTGGTAGCCGTCATTGTAAAAGACACGGCTTTAAATCAGTGTTCGATCATCCAGAATTATATTTTCAATGGTTTTCTAAAATCTTTCAAGGTGAATTCCGGAACTGTTCATTCAAAAGGCCATGTTATAATTTATACTAGGATTTTGTATAGATAATTTAAATAACTATAATTGATCAATCCCTTTCTAATTATTGTTATTAAATGTCTTCTTGTTATATTAAGTTCAGAAAATCATGGTTCATCACATACATTCACATAATTCCGTTCCTGCGTAATGCTTTCCTCTGTTAGGCTGTTTCTAAGTATCTAATAGCCTGTTTAGTTGAAATACATGGAGCGTAGTTGGAAGATGAGAAATATCGCTGCCGCAATTCTCAGATAATTTGGTTGTGTCCCTTTTAGCCTACGTGACTGCAGAAACTTTTAAAGATTCGTTTACTAGAGTGCAAACAAAGATATTATATCAAATGAGCAAACCAGATCAATGTTCCGTAACGTGCATTTCCAGTTCCAAACATTTGCTTCTGTATTACGGAATACTGTTTAATTTACCTTGTCAAGCAAATAATACGAGGTAAAAAATTTAAACGATACCATTAGAGAATTCCGCTGTCTAAATGCACAAGGTGTAATTTTCTCTAATTTTTCAATGGCGAATATATACGAATTCAGTGTTACATTTCAACACTTCATCCATTCTCTGAAACTATGTAGCTTGAAATGAAATCGTTTTAGTCATACAAAAAATCTTATTTACACACAACATGAAATTTACGTTTGATATTAACGGGTCCCGTCCTCATAATGTTTAGGAATTTAAACTTTTGTTATAATAATCGTATTTAGAATCTTTTATTTATATATTGCCCATTTAACTTTTGATAACAAGTAGAATGTTAAAGCGATATTATAGACTATTGGTCAAGGTACTTGCCTCCAGTGGTAAGGATCACGTGGAATTTTTTGGTTTTTGCTTTGTCATGTCGCTCTGTTACTGTTTAGTATCCTCACTGCATTTAAAAGATGATATCTACATCTAAATTTACATATATACTCTGCAGTTCACAAAATTGTGGGTGGCAGAGGGTGCTCAGCACCAAAGTTAATCTCTTTGCTGTGCATTACAATCCCTAATGGTAAGAGGGAAAAAAGAATTCATATAACAATTAGTCCAGCACCTTATTTCTCTAATTTTATCTTTCCTGTCCTTCCGACTCAAATAGGTTGGTGGAAGAAGTATTTCACTACACTCAAAAGTTAAAGTGGGAGTACGCAAGTTTACCAATAAGTTTAAACGAAACGTGTGTCGTCTATCTACCAGAGACTCCCAACCAAGTCTACTCATCAGTTCTGTGACGCTTTCATAAGGACTGTAGCAAGCGGTCACGTATCGAGCGGCTCTTTCTGTACTTTCTCTATACTCTCAATCAACCCCTTACGAAACGGATCACAGATGGCACAACAGTAGTCCAAAAGTGGACGCACAAGAGATTTGTACGCTATCTCCTTTGTTGGTTAATTACAATTTTTCAAGATTCGACCCAGGAACCGCAGCCTAGAATTAGCTCTACCTACCAACGTATTAATATGTAAGTTCCATTCCACGTCCCTTTGTACTGTTACTCCCAAATATTTCATAGAATCGACCATATCAAGAACTGAACTGTTTACCTCGTATTTCTGAATAATCGGATTATTTTTGTTAGTTATGCTCATTGTCTTGCACTTTTTACAATTTAGAGTAAGTTGCCACTCAGCGCACCAGCCAAAATAACATCCAGATCGCGCTGAATTTCTAAGCAATCGGCCAAATTTCTTACTTCCCTATAAATAACCGCATCATAAGCAAACAATCTAAAAAGGCTTTTCACTTTGTCTCCGAGATCGTTTATAAAAATTAAGAAAAGAAGTGGTCCTATTACACTTCCTTGAGGTACACCCGATCTAACATCTAGATTAGAAGAACTTTCTCCATCAACGACAACATACTGCGACCGACCAGTTAGAAAATCCTTTATCCATTCACAAAGCTGATCCGATATACCGTACGCTCGAAGCTTCGCTAAAAGGCCTTTGTGTGGCACAGAGTCAAAGGCTTTCTGGAAATCTAAAAAAATTGCATCTACTTGTGATCCTGCATCGATAACTTTCATTACGTCGTGTAAATAGGACCAGCTGTATTTCACGTGATCTTTTCTTCCGAAATCCGTGTTGATTTGTTGTAAGCAAATTATTATCATCTAGAAAATTCATAATGTTCGAGCATATAATATGCTCCATAACTCTACTACAAACAGATGTTATAGATATGGGACGATAGTTTCCAGGATCACTTCGATCACCTTTTTTGAAAATCGGAGTTACTTGCACTATTTTCCAGTCTGAAGAAACTTTTCGCTCTTCTAATGATTTACTGAATATATCAGACAGAAATGGCCCGATTTCCACTGCATACTCTGAAAATACTCTTACTGGAATTCCATCCGGGCCCGGTGCTTTCCCCCACTTCAGGAGCTCTAATTGCTTTATGATACCTGCAGTATCTATTCGTAATAATTCCATCACCGACTCGCCACGGCGTGGGAAAACGGGAATACTATCCTTATGTTCATTTGTAAATGAATTTTTGTATACAGTATTTAGTACGTTAGCTTTATCGCGTCTTTCATTAATCTCGGAACCTTCACGAATTAGTGCTGGAATATTGCTGTTGGTACAATTAACTTTTCGTACATAAGACCAAAATTTCTTTGGGTTTTCTGTGAGACTCTTAGAGAGAGAGTTGGAGTGAAAATCTTTAAAGACCTCGCACATTACATTCTTAATACGTCCTCTTAAATCAGCTAAGGTTTCTAAATCGCTGCGACACCCCTTCCTTCTTGAGCGTGCGAGTATTTTCCTTTGTTTTTTGAGTAATCTTTTGACTTCGCATATGTACCATGGTGAATCATTCTCCCCCTTTATTGTCCGCTTCGGTATATGTATTTCCAGGCCTTCCCTGACTATACGTATAAAACGATGCCACATCTCTTCAACGGTGTCCTTTGTTGACTTGAAGTTATGGTAATTATTTCTCAGGTAGGTTCTAAAACACTCCTTTGAGGCCCTACTGAATCTGTATACAATCCGCCCTTTTTTTCCTTTTTCGCTTGGTCATTAATTTGATAGTCGCAATTACCGCTATGATATGACTCGTGAAACATATTTATACAATTACTAGCATTTGCCCGCTGCTTTACGCGCGTGTTCTTTGGTATGTGTAAAAATTCTTTATCAATTTTATTCTATTACCAAATATTAACGTTGAAAGGAGTGAATTCTAAATGTCTTCTAAAAACTTTCCTTTGTTTTAGTTATTGTCTTGTGCTTGGTTTTCATACTGATGACCGAGAGTTTTGTTTCATTCATATTTTAATGTTATCCAATTTATGAAATACAGTAATAGAAAAGCTATCTGAAAAATTAACTGTACTAATTCGTAGAGATAATAATGGTGAGAAGAAAAAAAATAATTTAGAAAGGGTTTTATTTTTGTGATATAAGGAGGTGTAACAATGTTCAAGAGAAATAAAATGTTACTTTTACCTTAGTTAGTAGTTTGGTCACTGTAACGCCTCTGTGTGCCATTTTTAAATGCTGATATGGAGGACTCCACGATTTATTATTATTATTAATTTAGCTGTAATTCTCCCAGTCATCTAATTATTCCTTTCTATTTTATTTTTTTAACATTTTCTTTTATATTTGGTGTGTTAAATCACTCCCCATTTATTTTTCTGATTTACAAATTTTAATATTTAATTCCTTAAGCGTTTTTGGTACATTACTTACTAATTTCTTCACTTGGTAATTTGTTCCAATCCCTGACACCCTAGCCAACAAAAGAAAATTTTCCTGCTCCCTTATGCATGAAATCAAGCGCCAGCTTGTGGTCATGTTCGTGTTTCCTCTTACATGAACTATTCCTAATTCTTTGACCAATATCCCACCATGCCCCATCACCAACATATGCCCTGTATATTCCCAGCACTTTCTTCACCCTCCTACCTTCAACCAGTGAGTCCCAATCCCAATTTAATTTTCTGAAATATTTTTTTTTCCTTTTGCTGTTAGGATATTGGTTTTATTTTGACGATATGGCAGTACGATCAGTTATTTTCATTATAATTTACGTGGATTAAAATTAATCTTGCGTGGTATTACACGTTAAGAATTTTTTTAAATTTACTTCGCTTTCAAATCATTGTATTACTAATGTCATTATTTCAGCCACATATAAATAATTCCAAAATGTCATGATTTGTTCACGGTACAGTGTATGTATTAATGCATTTTTAACTGAAGCTATGGTTTTCGGACGTCAATATTATATGAGGTTGTGGTTCAGTTGAAGTACAGCCTGGACCATGACAGTTGATAAGCTTTGTTGAAACATAAGAGTCAATCGGATTTAACTTTATAATTAAAGCAATGTAGCATCAGGATATAAATTATTTTAAATTCTCTTCGCTTTCAATAAAGCCATATTATTGATTTTATTATTTCAGTCGCATTAAATACCTCCAGCAGGCTAAGATTCGATAGCGAAACAGTGAATGTATTAATTCGCATGTGACAGAAGCCAAGTTTGTCGTTAGGTTGAAACGAAGCCTGGACCAGAATGTCAATTGACACGCTATGTTACAGCATAAGGCATAATGGATCTAGTTTTATAACTTATGCGGTGTAACATAAGGTGTTAAGATGTCTAGTTAATTTCATTGGTTTCATGTTGCCATCGTTAATTTATTAACTTAATTGCACATATGGATATAAACATTAGAAAATCAGAGTTTTGAAGTTATTTTATAGAAAGAACAGTTTATTTTACTGCCTGTGGTTTGAACAGCAGCCAAAATTTGTACACACGTTTAAGAATATTTGCAGAAGAGAGCCACCAAACATATATTAATCGAATAAAGTTCATCGAAATATGGGCAGTTCTGTAGAAGTTATTATGGAAAAGCTACGTATTGTTACCTGTTAGCTTTTTTCTAAGACATCTTTCTTTTTTTTAAAAAAAAAAAAAAAAAAAAAAAAAAAAACTGAATTTCGTATCTATAATGATATGTTAGGAAGAAATATTGGCGTAATAATGTCTATTGTACTTCATTTAGTGATCACGTAAGACATATTGTACCAGAGACAAACTTTATCTGCCTACCAAAGACAATCTATGTCTACCACATTAGTAATCCAACGCATTTCACATGACAACTGACTAGTTACGATGTAAATAAATGCTGATTACGTTTGATTCACGTATTCCGTTTATTTTAGAGTACTGCGGTACATAAAACTGAATAACTAAAGTAAACAAATGAAATGGAATCCTTAGTTTTGTCAGATTTTTGCGAAAGGAGTGAGCGTCTGAATGTATAATGATCCGCGGCCCACAATATTCCATATATAAAGGTTTTTAATTACTTGCTCCTTCCCATGGTACATATAAGTCATTAGCTTTTTTCGCAGATTTTGACTCGTATCACTAGTTCCAAAAATTTGAAAACCCCGTCCAAATTGCTGTCATAGTTTTTGCGCGGTTCCCGTTCAAACAAAAAGACACACGCAGCTTGCTTATAAATTTGTAATAGTATAGATTAGATTCCTTTCTACAGACAGAGATGTTCTTTGCTAAGGCACTATGAAGTAAACACTTTCTCATAGCAATGCTATAGTATTTTACTTCCTGTTACACTTTGTCATCTGAGCTGCATAATTGTCAATTTCCGCGAGACAGCCGGAGATTTCCTCTTCGTTAATAAACACGCAGAATCCTAAGGGATCACGTAGGCTACTAAAGAAATTACTTTAAATTAAACACACCTCCTTGGGCACTAAAGAGCTTCCCTACACTACACCAGCTTTATAAACTCTTTATCTTAATCTCTTGAATGTTTTTAACTACTGGGACCAACAGTCAGAGTTTACATTAATGTTTGCACG
This sequence comes from Vandiemenella viatica, assembly GCA_031002005.1. NCBI lineage: Eukaryota > Metazoa > Arthropoda > Insecta > Orthoptera > Morabidae > Vandiemenella > Vandiemenella viatica. Next base: position 97,179,109 of record JARYHS010008075.1, on the reverse strand, counting down.
TTCCTTCACAGTTGAGAGAAATAAGACGTATGTTTCCAGTACGTGATTATCGAATGCGTAAATATGCGAAAATAATCTGCAATAATTCGTTACCAGGACGTAAATAAGATCGTAAACATTTTCACCTAAACCAATTTTCGTTTACTGCGAGTAGATCCATCAAATATATAACACATAGTCACATACTAGACTTTGAAAATTATAGAGATCTGATAGGCAAACCATCTATCGTAGCCGCGTAGCATAACATGGTAATCCTACCAGGTAAAAAGGGACCTACAATTTAACTTCGAATATGAACCACCGAGCATCTTGGTAATTTTACATTAACAAGATTTCTGGAGTGTAAGGTCAGTTTTAATACGAGAAAAGAATTCCAGCCTAGAACAGGATTCAAACACGGCACCTCCTTACGGTAGTTACGCGTCTTAGTCAACTGCGCAATCTCAGAGATTACTGCATTTTATCATTCTGTGAAAAACCCTCCCAAAATGTTAAACTCCTGTTGGTCTCTCTTCGTATATAGTTTTGAATGAATGGTTTTTAACCGAATAATATAAATGCATAAAAAATGCGCAAAACACACTAAAGAGACTTAATGATATTCTTTTTTGAATATTTTTTTGAGATTAAATCATTTTATTATGTGGAAACTATTGTTCTTGTGACGAATGTTTAAACCAAGGTGCATTTGGCATTTTTTTTAACTCATCGACGCCAAGGTCATTTGGCATCAACGATATGGAAGGAATTTTCCCATGGCCTTTTGAAGGAAATATCACAGATGAAGGAATGTAGGCTTTCTCAGTGAGTCAGTTGCGTAAAATCCTCTCGAGCTTTCCATCGGGATAGCGCGTCAGTAAAAATGCAAGGTAACGTTTCGGAGTTTGCCTCTGGCTCCATCTTCCGGGGAAGCACTGGGTGACGCTTCGCCGGAAGATGGAACCAGGTACAGACTCCGAAACGTCACCTTGTATTTTTACTGACGTGCTATCCCGATGGAAAGCTCAAGAGGATTTTACGCAGCTATCACAGATGTTCACCACGAGTGATTTAGGGAACAATCGCAGACATATATCAGTCAGCCGGATGAGGTTTAAATCCGCGTCCTCTCGAAGACTCTTAAGAGCGTTACAACTCACCCATCGGATTTGGTCGGCCAGAAATAATGTGTCGCATAAACTGGAAGGAAATGTACTTCCTGTGTAAAAATTATGGAAGGTATAAAGCTTTTCTAATTTTATTCTTTGAACTTTAAAATTAGAAATCACTAATTCACATTGGAAACGTGTTTATATTTTGTCATTATTATTAGAACTATTAAATTTGTTATATTGTTATTAACATTATTCTTTTCAGCGGCTGACTCAAGATATATGTATGCATATATATATATATATATATATATAGCACTAGGTGCCACAAATTTAAATATCGTCCTTCCCTCCTATGCGTTTTTGGACCTTGTATATTTCGACTTTGTGGTAAAGGTATCATTATCCATATATATATATATATATTTTAAAAGAAACATTGCCGTTGTCTATTGCGAACAAGATAATCTTATCTTCTGAATATGGTATGCTGAAAAAAAAATGAAGAATTATTCTTCTGAACTATTCAAGTAGTTACCTACAATTAGATTATACTTCACGTCTTGCACAATCATTTGTGTAATTTTGTTAAAATCGTTTCTGTTTAAAATTAATCTTTGTGTTTGTTTGCCATACACGACTCCATAACGTTTTACTTCTGGAAATTGTGAACCTGGTTTTCTCAAACTCTCTGACTGGCTCAAAAAATGTTTTTCTGTGCGTATTTCAGTGAATTATTTCAGCGTTTCTATATAAAACACTTCGGCGGCTATCAAAGTTGTGAGAATAGCGGTGATATTCCTTCAAAATCGAGCTAATTCATTATTTGAGTAATTATGAGGGCTAAAAAAAGATGTTTATTCTCAATTATTCTGACTGGAAAACTCTCAACATTGGCTCTGTGCTTCTGCGAGAATCTTGCAAACTGAATTTTTTTTAGTCTTATGTAAAGTACTGAGAGTAGGTGGTCTATTATATTTTCAATATAGTGTAACACCTACCAGTTATGATGTCCCGTGGGTTATTCGTGTCTTGAGCGAAGCATAATGTAAAGGCAAGGCATCTCTCGAATTCTGTCTCGGGCAGTACATTCTTAACTGAGGCTGTATCGATTTCATTATGACTTCGCCATTCCTCAGTTTAGAAACCGTAAATGACTTTATATGGACATAGACAGCTTCATTTAGTTGGTGAAGAATGATACGCCAAGTTCGACACGCCCGGATATAGCACCGGCAACCGGTTCCCATGGTCAAACTATTGTTGGTGTTTTGAAGGGCGAGGCGAGTGACAATTTGATTGTGGAGTTTGCGGGAATGCAATTAAGATTGTACGCATCCGTGCTTGGATCCAACCAAGCCACCAGATACGCTAAGGATTTGGCTGGCGTCGTCACTGGCAAGGTAGATTATGTAATTTGTCTCCAAAGCAAAATCTAAAATGCCGTTTGCAGCAAAAGGATCATATCCACCATGCACGAAGTAAATAATGAAAAAATCTCAAAACCGTGTCTGTCTTGGACAGATAATAAGTGGTATGTTTCCCCGTTGAGGCAGATACACTACCACGTGGGCACAAATCTGTACCTGGGAGAATATATATGAATGCGTAAATATTGTATGAGCGAAGAAGAAATATACCCTTTTGTCCGCATTTCTAGCTTGTAAACAAGCAAGGAAATATTTTTTTTTTTTTTTTTAAAGAAGTCAGGTCTAAAGTATCGAGACAGAAGAATACTTTATAAACTATATAAGAATCAAGTGGCTATAATAAAAGTAGAGAATCATTAGAGACATGCATCAGTTAAAAAGGGTGTGAGACAAGGTTGTAGTCTATCCCCATTAATATCCAACTTGTATGTAAAAGAAACAATAAAGAAAGTCAAAGAAAAATTTCCATGTGGCATAAGTTTTCAGGGAGAAAAAAATCAGTATACTACGATTTGCTGATGAGATTGTCTTAGCAGAACAGGCTGAGGATATTGAGAAGCTACTGAATGGCATGAACGAAATACTGAAGGAATATTTTGGACTGAATATAAATCAAAGCAAGACAAAAGTGATGAAATGTAGCAGAAATGATACCAATTACAGTAGATTAAATATGAAGTGTCACGCTAATTGCGACATCAGAAAATGTTTAATTAATTTATTAAAAACTTATCAATTATTAATATTTATCATGAGGGATGTGAATAGATCATCAAGGCAACAATTTAAAATTACTATTTATTAGATCACTCATATGGATGTATTAATTAATTAGACGTGATTAAGAGATGTGATTTTTTATTGTAAACTGTCCGGCATACATTGTTGTTCATCAGGGTCGTTACTGGGCTAGTGGACGCGGTAGGTGAATGCACTCAACACACACAATACCGTTTGTTGCTCCTGTGACGGCGGCTGCGGGCAGGTCCGTGGTGGGGCTTCTTACGACACGACTGCGGGAAGTGGTCTGATCAGCTCACGGGTGGCGTCGTGTTCGCCTCACGTTCGACGCAGCACAGACGTAGAGTGACCCCTCAAGCAGCTAAGACGGGAAGATGTCGGTGCAGTCTGGCGACGAACCTGCTCCTTGCAGATACGGACTGGAAAAACTCTTCCAGCAGAAGGGCGAACTCACACTCGCACTCGCGTATTCTTCCAACGTCCTTGCGTACAGCCACGAGATGCACACCCGAGTCCTCTCCAAGCGAGTCCGCCACCCCTACCCTAGCGGTCCAGCGGATTCGGGGAAATCTGAGGGGTTGCCACATTCCTGTGGGTGACAGCTACCTGTCTGCATCTAGCTGCAGCCTCACAAATCCGTTAGCAAATTTACGTGGCTGCAACATCACTCGGCTGTAATGTGTCATTACAAATATAAAAATAGGATCGGATGCAATAGGAGAAGTAAGCGAATTCTGTTACTTGGGAAGCAAAATTACAACCAATGGCCGAAGCAGAAATTATGTTAAAAGCAGAATAGCACTAGCAAAAAGAGCCTTCATGAAAAAGAGAAATCTTTTAGTTTCAAATACTGATCTAGGAATTAGAAAGAGCTTTTTAAAACTCTATGTGTGGAGTCCAGCAGTTTATTGTAGTGAAACATGGACTTTAGGAATACCGGAAAGAAAGAAAATTGAAGCATTTGAAATGTGGTGCTACAGAATAATGCTGAAAATTAAATGGACAGACATAGTAAAAAATGAACAAGTTTTGGAAATGATGGGTGAGGCAAGAAGTTTGTGGAAGAAACTTACAGAAAGAAGAGACAGGCTGGTAGGTCATATTTGGGACATGCTGGATTGGTTAATTTGTTGGTGGAGGGAACAGTAGAAGGTAAGAACTGTAGAGTAAGACAGAGATTAGAATATATGAAGCAGATAATTGAGGACGTGGGTTGTAAGAGGTATATAGAGATGAAGAGGTTAGCACAAGATAGGATGGGGTGGAGGATTGCATCAAACCAGTCAAAAGATTGACGACAGCAAAAAAAAAAAAAAAAAAAGTAAGCAAGGTGGACTGCCTTTAACGATGTTAGCATACTGCAAAAAATTTCATATGTTGCTGTCAATAACAAAAAACATAAAAACTGTAAATAGTAAAAAAAATCTATCTAATGCAGGTATTGTAAACAGGCGTGTTACATGCTTTAAAAAAATTAGTTTATTATTTTGTATGAAATGCTCTGTAACTAGATTGCGCATATTAAGTTTATATGTAGTGTCCATAGAGTAAGTGTGCAGAAAATTAATGTTGTACATATTACCTGTGCCGAGTGCGGATTTGGTTTATATAAAGTCCATTGAAGGAACATTGTAAAATGGAATAAGGAAATATGGCTGCTGTATAAATGGCTGCGTAAATACATTCTGAGTGCTATGGATATTTGTGTTTTTTTAACCTTGTTAATAAATTAATGAAGTAAAACACTAATGTTAAAAATACAAGTTTTTTAAAAAAGATATTTTTACATTTTAGATAAATCTTATTCATGAATCCTTGTGTGATATTTCAAAACCTAGACACTTCACCAAGATAAAAATTATTCCTTCCCTTTAACACTATATATATTTATACCTTTTATTAATCATGGCCTTCGGTCTATCGACCATACGGCCAGCTTCAAATTTACATTAATTTTTAAAATTTCTGCTTAACCTATCACAGTAATATTATCAAACCTTATTTCACTATCAATCAGTGATAAAAATGATAACATAATAAGATGACAATTAAATTTAATAACATATCTTACCAAATACAATTAGTATAGAAGTATTTACTTGATGGATTATGAGTTTAACTTGATGAACACAATAACATTTTTTATTTTTTTTGTTGAAATTGATATCTGAATTAACATTAATGAAATGGTAATGCTGAAAACAATTAATTGAGGTTATTTAATACAATGAAACTTGGTATTTTATGATAATTTTAACCGGTTAAAGTACAGGGTCTACGGGTAAATTTGGTGCAAATATAAGTACCTAAATCTCAGGATTTTTTCATTTTTTTATATTGGTGATTTCTTTAAAGAAAGATATCTGCCTCTCGAATATAACGAGCTATCGCCTGATACAAACAAACATTTATCTTTTCGGCTATCACTTTTTTTAGTTGTAATTCACGCTGGTAAAATTGTACTGTAATATCTTTACGTTTATAAGTTATCTTTAATCAAATAAGTTACAAGAGTAATTAATCTCACTTTACTTATGCTAATCAGTTCAGTTGACCAGATAGGCAAGCAGTCTTTCTATAAATGTTCTGTTAAACTGCTGATTATGAATGGTAACCAACATCGAATTTTGTTGGAGAAATAGTCTTCATATTACTGTACAGTGTTGAATGTATCGAGTTCTATTTAACATCGCACGATTTCATCTTAATGGTGCTATGCCACTTGTCATTATAAATGGACATAGACTGAAGAAGCATATCAATCCACAGACGTCTGCTGAATTTCCTGCCACATAGCATTCTACGTAGTTCTGTTGAATCTTTGAACTGTTTATGCTTTAAGATGAGTATATGTCGAGTAGTAATTAATACTATTGCTTGTCATTAGACCCTTAAACTTTGAATTATAAAATTCCTCTCCGTTGGCTCTCTGTAAATATTGAGGTTCACAACCACCACTTAGTATTTTCTTCATAGCGTCGACAACCGCATTGCCTGCTTTGGTCTTGTAAATTGTGCATGTATTAATCACCATCAGTATAAACTTGTATCCGTTGATTTTTCGAGAGTACGAGAATATCCGCAATCTCAGCCCGCCACAGATCGTCCTTTGGTTATTACACGTCATCTTAGAAAATTCCTTCTTGCTGGTCAACTGAGTTCTTCTACAGCTTGGTCCACGTTGCAACATAATGTCTCTTTCACGAAGTTCTTCAGATGTTGATAAAATTTCCCTGGAGTGCGCCATATTTCCTGCTGATATTGACGCTGTAAGTAACTTCAATCTTTCGACTAGTTCGTTCGGATCGTTCAAATACACATATTCCTTCATGGGCAAAAGGCCAGAACCCTACTGACAGTCAAATAAAGATAATATGTTTTTATACTTTGTATTTTGGGTAGGTTTCAAAACTTTGCCGGATGGACTGATATTTAATCTGTGAACACTGAAGTAGATCAATATTTCAAAATAGATTTTCAAGTTCTTGGAGGTATTTATTCTCGGTTCCATTAATCCTCGTGTTCTTTCATATTCATTACCATCAATTATAACAACAACTTTGCCATTAGTGACAGATCAGTTTCGAATAATTTGTGAATCTTTCTTCTTTCGGACACCATACACCAGATCACAATCTCGCTCACTTCGACTTGGCGAATTCGTGAATTCTTTGAACTGGCCAGAAGACTACTGCACCCGACGTGGCTGAGGTAAGAAAAAGTTTTCCGTAGAATCCGTCACAGTTCTCAAGGAATACTTGAAAAAATTTTGCTCGTCTTCAGATCGAGTAACTTTCGGCTAATGGCATTTCTTGTCTTTATGATGCCGCGTTTAGTTGTTGACGTATTCATGTTTACACACCGATTGAAGTTGTGGGTGTTTACTGTACTATTTTATGTTTGAAAAATGCATCTATCCTGAGGTCTGTAGGGTTAGCTGTCAGTTAGTGTATGTTTAGACTTTGAAATATTATGATGTCGCTACATATTACGAGTTGCAAAGCCTTTAAATGCTATCTATTTTTCTCTCGTGTGGGAGGTCACTTACTCCACCTGCCCGAAACTAGTACTAACCTGTTGAAATTGGGATTAACTGTTTCGTTATAATATCCTCTTTACGTTTTGCACTCACCTTTTTCTCAAAATTCGCCATAAATTTTTTTAAAAATTCGGAAATATGAGAGTGACGCGCAGCTATTAGATGCCGTCGGCGCTGTAAAAGTATTGAAAAATCTTTAAATGTTGGTTAAATCTTTTGTTGCAATGTTTTCTTGCTGTTTCAGCTTTCCTCCTGTGTAAAATGTTGCACGAGATTAACAGTAGTACAACGATCGCCATCTTAGAATCGATACAAGCAGTGAATGGCAATCGATTGCTTCCGTTGTGAACAAATGCGCCGTTTCTGAGATGGATGCCACAGAATGAATTTCCAGTAAACTTTTTTTTCCTTGGTCCAGGCTGAATTTCAACCTAACCACGATCACTATGACAAAATGAACTTGTTTAGGTTGATAAGTTTTGTGTAATTTTCGCAATGCTGCTAACATTTTGCTGTTGCGGAGCGTCTCATATTTCGGCATTTTTAATTTAATTTTTGATTACTTTTCCTGAAAAGGGAAGTGCAAAATGAGAAGGGGACGACGTGTGAAAGCAGTTAAAAACAAATTTCAACAGGTTAGTACCAGTTTCGGGCTGGTGGAGAAACTTTAGTTTCTTCATCATCTACGCTATTAGTAACGGACAGTGACGTTTAGATCGACTACTTTGGTTACATTATGTAATGTTAACAGAACACTAGACCACCAAAACATATTGATAAATTCTCATAAAAGTAGACAGTAAAAAGGTGCAGTTAGATTTCACAATTTTATTCGTATTTTTTCAAGTACAAATTCACTTCCAACTACATTTATAGTGTATAATTGAGAAGCAGCCTGATTTTTGGCTTATTCGATTGTGGAGAACCACTTAAACGCCGCAGTCAGGCTGCTCCGCACAGAGATTCGCAATGCATTTCCCTAATCTGCCGTCGCCACTGACCACCATCCCCAAACGCGTTTACTGCAACTAAAAAGTCAGAGAGTAAGGAGGGCCCGGCCTGAGTCAGTAGTCCGCCCTCTACCTTCGGGACAGGGACTATAAACCAAGGTCAACCGTGAAGACACTGCGGCACTGTCCACGATCATTCAGACCGCTGAGTTTCCGTGTCCGTCGTCTGGCATCATAATTGGTTCAGCCACGCCACTACTGCCTCAAAAATCGAAAATCTCGTGAATGAAGAAGAACAACACGTCAGTAACTGCCTTAGACAGTAGTCGACCTGGTGTTCTGCCCCTCTATACCGAAAATTCTCAATCCTCGAGGCAGGGACGGAGAAGGCAGACCCACCAACCAAGGTCAGCCGTCAAGACACTGAGGCACTCTCCATGGTCGTTCCGACCACTGAGACCCTGCGTCTATCGTCTGGCCTAGTCATTCGTTCAGCCACCCCACCTGCCTCAAAAATCCGGAAACTCGTAGATAATGAAGAACAACAACAGGTCAGAAACTGCTTTAGACAGTAGTTGAGGGGATGTTCTGTCCCGCTATACCGACGATTCTCAATCCTCCAGGCAGGGACGGAGTTTGGCAAAGTCAGCCGCCAAGACACTGCGGTGCTCTCCATGGTCATAACGACCACTGAGTCCCTGCGTCTAGAGTCTGCCCTTATCATTGGTTTAGCCACTCCAACCTTGCTGCAAGAATCGAGAACCTCGTGGATAATGAAGAAGAACTACATGTTACTTACTTACCTCGTACTGAAGGGCTTTTCTCGCCATCTACTTGACGCTCTGTCCCAGTGTCGACTGCGTTCTGGGTCCTTTTTTTCTTCTTCAATTTCATTCCTCCCAGCTTCAGGCTGGGAGGCGGGCTGCTGGAGAGTCACGGAGACTCTTTCAGCCTACTAGACTACTGGGAGGGAAGGGGGATGGAAGGTCGGCCGTGGCCTTGTAGGGAACCATCCCAACATTCGCCTAGAGTGATTGAGGAAAACCACGGAAAACCTCTTTCAGGATGGCCGAACTAGGTTTGACCCCAGTTCTCCCCACACGACGATACGGACATTTAATTTTTTCCTTGGAAACGACTTACCAGCTTAGAAATTTGGTAACTTCTTTTTCTTAATACTAAGAGCATACGGCGATGTGAAATGAGTTACAAAAAGGAAAACCTGTAGACATCAGCGCCTGCCCAATTTTCATCTCAAGTAGTAGGACACCACTAACGATACCAACAGTTGCAGCAATGAGAACTAACTGTTTGATGCAGGCTCAAGTTTTCGGCATCGTATCTCATCCTACTCTCATGCTAAGACATACGATTTAATGTGAATGAACTGATGTGCGACGCAGCAATTTGATCGAAATCGTCAGATAAGAGCGTGGATTCGGACAGTCACAGCATCGATCCGCCAAGATACTGGTAATACTGTCAGTATGTATGTATATCCTCTAATATTACATTTATCTTTTGAAGAGTTAATGGAAAATCCTCTGTGTAGAAATCCAGAGTGTAGAACAATAAATTGTGAGGAGAATTCAGACTAAATATACATTAAAGCAAGACCAAAGTCATAAAATATTGCAGAAATTACAGCTGTGAAACATCTATCACATATAAAAAAAGTTTCAACATCTTAAAACTTAAATTAACTGCTTTAATATGATGACTTATTTGTGTTCCTCAGCCACTATTTGTTGAAACTTCTCCACAAATTAAATTAAAACCGTTGAAATATATGAGTGTCGCTCAGCTATAAGATGCCGCCAGCGCTGAAAGATTACTACAAACCTCTTTAAATGTTGCTTAATTCCTTGGTTGTAATTTATTCTTGACATTTCAACTTCTCTCCATCACAAGAAATATACAAATATAAAAACATTTTGTGCTGTGCCGTAACAGTTAGATTCCTGCATGTTGAATAAATAAATAGATTCTATAGTTTTCGTTGTATACAAATACGGCATTTCGGTATGGACGTCGTAGAAGGAAAATAACTCTATGGCTTTACAAAATATTTCTACTGATCCAGGGAACATTTAAAACAAGCTAGGAAGACAACAAAACATTTTATGTTTATACGATCTCTGTGTTGACTGTATGTCTGACAGTATTTCTGGATGTTTTTTTGGAAAAACGTGTATGCGGAGCGTGAAGTTGGCATTATATCAAAGCTGGTAGTCCAAATTGCAAAGGGTTAGTACCATTTTTTGATAGGAGCAGAATTTCTCACACGCCTGATTAAAATATAAAAATACGACCTGATTAAATATGAAATACACGGGAATTATTTTACTTCTGGATTAAAATTACATTTTTTTCCCTTTGTTCCAACTCTAACTTAATGGCTTCGTCTACGTCGCTGTTACTGGAGCGGGAAGGAATTCTGCCGCGGGATTTTGAAGGAATCATCCCGGAATTTTGGGAAACTATGATAAACAGAAATCAGGGTGGCCGGGCGGGAATTCGAACCAGTGTCCTACCGAATGCGAGATCTGAATTTTACCGCTCATCCACCAAACTTGACAAATTACAACTAATTTTCTAAGTAGAAACAGCACTCCAAGAGCTCACAAACACTACATGGAGCCCAGCATGGACTTGTAATAACAAAAGGAAGGTAAACTGAAGCTTTTGAAATGGGGTGCCGTAGAAGCATATTGTAAATTAAGTGCACAGATTAAGCACGAAATGAACATGTTTTGGAATTGACTGGAGAGGAAAGAAGTTTATGGAAGAGTCTAATAGAAAGAATAGACAGAATGGTGGGTCACACTGTAAGACGTACGGAATTAGTTAATTAGACGGTGGAGGGAAGAGATGAAGAAAAAAAACTTTTAACGATCCTTAACTTATCTCTACGTGGCTTTACTTAGTTTTAACGTGCTGTTTGGCCTTTATCTACTCTTCAACTTGTAAGGAAACACAGTCTCTTAGTTTTTAATTAATTAATAATTAATGTTTCTTTTTCCCTTTTATGTTATTTCTGTGAGAAGTGTTTATTGGCAGCGGTATTTTCGATTCACTATTTTGTTTCTGATTAACGTTAAATGTGAATGTTGTTAAAAATGCTTTATATCGTATTATTATTATTTCTTACGTATTGTGGCAAAGAAATACACGCGTCGTCATTACCGTGGAGGAAGGAATATAATTATTATTATTTCTTACATATTGTGGCAAAGAAATCCACGCGTCGTCATTACCATGGAGGAAGGAATATATGGAGACGACGCAAGGGACCTTCAACACGCACTGGAGTGAAACCGGATAGAGAGAAGTGGGGTAGGGAGGCCGCCATATTGCTTGACCGTAGAAACACGGAGAAAAGGCAGAAAAACCTCAAGGGAATCATAAGACAACCGTGGCACCGCAATTTGATGATGGATTATTATGTAACTCGACGAGACAGATCAAAAATGAAGAATAAAATTTTTTGATATCGTGCTTAGTTCTAGAGATATACTGTCTCAAGAGAGAGGAGTTTCGGGCTGAAATCCAGAAGAAAAATTTCCCTAAGGTCAAATTTGATGATAGGTTCTTATAAAACATGACAAGATAACTCGAAAGGGAAGAATATATATTTTCGATATTTCGCTTAGTTCTCGAGATATGCCGTCTCCAAATTGGGGTGGTTAGGTTAGGTTAAGTTAATGTTTAGAACTATTTTTTATTAAATGTACCCTTCAAAAGACCTCATTGCTTCCGAGCTTACTCAGAAGATACTGTAGGCCTACTGTTAATTGCCTATGTAACTTTGCTAGCAACATCAGTTGATTTATCTTCTTACCATACATCAAAAGTCAGAAGCTTAGATGGGTTCAGTTTACATCGTAATACACATTGTATCACTAACATAGTGCTCATGAAATTAGTAACAACTAATAATAAATAAATTGTTTGTACCCTTCAGGTACACGCCCCATTTCAACCTACTCACATTTCCATTAATATTGCCGCCACAAAATCAAACTATGTCGACAGATCTAAACACATGAAATGCATCGCGAACTACATTTCGGGTAACAACAACTTTTGCTTCATCAAGTTTAGTAGATCACACAGAACAAATTATCACAATTAATTTCATCGTACACTTTCAGTGTAAACTGAAATTGGACCAAAGTATGCACATTCACTGTGTCGCGATGTAAACATGAACCGCTTAAATTAGACTTTCAGTACTTGTTTACAATAAGGTCTAGCCTTTTAGGTGCAAAGTAGTAACATATGCTGATTGTCTACACTACACCAACAAACATTTGAGAACGATTTGATCCTATTGAGAGCAATGAATAAATTTATAGCGATAGACTCTAATCTTGCAGTTATCTATCAAACACTTCAAGAACAATAATTACAATGTGATTTAGTTACGAAACGTTATTCCAGGTTGTTTCCTATCTTGTCTCTTTGTGCAACCATATGCAACACAACTTGGAATTATAAAAAACTTTGAAATATTAGGAAATGAAATGTTCACAGCAGCATACACAGTGCAAACATTCCAATGTTTTGGGGTGATTCCTATGGCCGCCGCGCATGCGCAGTAGGAGACGAGTTTTTTTTTTTTATGAGGTTTCACCGATTTGGCGTTATTTCGTCTCCATATCTTCCTTCCTCCATGATCATTACCAGATGAACAATGTACGCTATATGAAAATCTCTGGACGATAAACACTGAGTGCAAGAAGAAGTTCATTGGCAGAGAGCAAAAGGACAGAAAAAAGTGGCACGGCGCACATTGTTAGACAAACTGAGATTTTGTAGCTGTATGTGAATAAACAGTTAATTAAAGGAGATAGAAAAAAATAAAACCAAGTGGAGGTTTTGTTTTGTTATTTTTCTTTTTAGTAAGGGTATGGAAGAAATGTTGATATCTTCAACATTAACAAGAAGAAAAGGTTAGGAAGTAAAAATATTATAAACTACTTAACTACACATACATTACTGTAATCATGCGTGTCTCGCTACTTTTTGCGTCACATTACCTCTAGTTGTCTTGTTCGTTGTATGTATTATCTTGCCAAATTCAATATCCTGTACCATCAGTTATTACCAATCCAAACTCGAGATGGATCCTCTTCAATCGTATTTCTTTTAAAAAATAATATATACCATTACCTACAATGAATCAGTTATACAACTTGATATTTTTCTCTTCTACCAGACATAATTCAACCATTTTTTCAATTAACATTAACCACTTCAAATTTCACCAAAAACCACATTCATACAACAATTCCTTTTACACATTTTTACTGCATTCAAATATTTCTTGATACAATAATTCTCGTAAATCGTCGTCCATTTATCTGTAATTCATTTCTCCATTGCTGCTTTCCAGAAGCCCATCATCGTTTGTTCGTCCATTTCTTCATCCATTCCACTTCCCTTATTAGCATGACATCCTCTATGGCAGGCTTCTCTTTGCTGCCATGGATGCTAAAAATAATACTGTTTTTTATAATTGCTTATAAATATGTATATATATAATATAAATGCATTAATAATTATATATTTATTCAAATCGGCGTGATATGTGTACGTTATAAACTGTAGGCGTATTCATGTCTGTTGTGTGCCGAGCCGGCGTGGCAATATCTGACAATGCTCCACTGTTAAATGTGTCAGTGATTACAAAGCGTACCAGTTGCAATTTTCTCACGTCTGGCTGAGAGCGGTGTCCATACACCTGCACGTATCAATTAGAACCAGCTGAATCCTGCCTACGAACACCTGATCGCTTCAATTGGCGAGAGGCCTGAAATAAAATACCGATCAGTGAAGCGTAAATAATTAATCTACAGTCAACGTCCTACACGATGACATAATATTCCGATTAGTGAGGCGTAAATAAATCCTGTGGCGCACACATGCATGTGTCAATAACAACATCGGCCAACACTTGCACGTATTACTTGTAATGTTAAATGATTGTCGAGCCGAAACTGAAGTTAATGGGTCAAGGAGGGATCATTAATTACAAGGTTAGCGTGGAACGGAAGCGTGACTAAGGGGAGGAGAGGAGGGAAGGGGGTATCAATTACAAGCCACCATTAATCTACTGCTAGGAGGCCTCACGAATTGTGGCTCTAGCGATGCCGCAAATGCTGCTAAAAATGAAAGATCTTCTCTGAATACACTAAGCAATAATTACCAAGACAGAATTAGAAAGAAACAAAACTCCTTTGGAATCTGTCGCTTATACCATTAAGAAAAGTAAATCCTGAAATTTACAAATTCGTAAGATACTTTTTCATAATTCCTACAAAACCAATGAACGTCAGGTTGCTGCTGTGGACAAGGCTGTAAATATTCTAAACAGTATACGACTTGGCATGCTTGTTTATGTTCAAGAACACAGATTTATACGATGAAACCTCAAACCATACAGTCGATTTCCGTAGTACTGGAAATTCAACAACTTCGTGAATTAGATTGGTTCTTTAACAAATGCCAGCTTAGCTCTTACAAGCAATTCTACGCAAGCACTTGAATGTGTTACAACGTGTAGAATATCGTAATGTATATAAACTATTGATTATCGGTTGCGGAGTATATTTCTCTTTTGCTATAGACTTGCAGCAAAGATGGTCTCCACTGTAATACTTACAGATTCTATACCGAAATAAACTTTATATTTCTTGAAATATAATTATTTTTTATTTTTCTTCTCAAAACAGTTACTCCGAATACCATAAATAAATACTGACCTTGTTAAAATATTCTTGGACAACGTTCTGATTCAAAATATTACAAGGACCACTTTCTACGCAGGATTGATCAGTTCGCTTTCATCTCAGCAGCTATTACTCGCAATATTTAAATCCCACTGTTCAATTATTTCATTTTCACTGCCTACATTTCTCTCCTTTAGACTTAAATTCAATTGTAACGGCATTCCAAATAAAATTTCCTTTTTTATTCAATGCCGTCCATTTTATTTATACCCCATCGTTAGCAACAATAACTCTCCAAAGATACTATATTTCTGAATATATAAATCTAAGGGAATAGTCGCTATCTCATCTGTTACTCTTTTCTCTGTTAATTCCAGGCACATTTATTTTATTAATTGTACTTACATTTATTAATATGATTTACACTCTTAATATTAAGGCCATTATTTATAAAATTATATTTCCATCTAAATGTGTGATTCTCTTACAAGAATCTCTCGCTAATTCCATTTTAAGGGCTTGCTGTGTTACAAGTGATGTCTCAACTGGACCTATTATGCATTATTCCGATGTGATTTTTTTGGCCGACACATGGAGAAGTACCCAGGATATACTCACTATATAATTTATTACAGTTATGCGATCGGATTAGCTCAAAAACTCCTTATCTTTAGGAGAGGTGAGGTCGTTGTTTTACATACTGACGGAGTAAGATTGATCAGTTCCAGAAGGTCACCTGGATGTAATGTGAATACTTCCCTAAATGCATTTAATCACGTTATACTATTCTTGTATTTGAGGGAATGCTACTGTAGTACTGTGGTAATTTTACAACTGAATTAATAGAAACGAAAAATTAATACTTCTGAGGTAATTTTGTTTCCACTAATGCGAACTGCGCCGTTAAATGGTCAGAACGCACGCATTTACAAACATTGACCACAATTTTTGTTGTGACAGTCGAGAAGGAATCCATCAGAACGGTGAAGCTTGCGAGAGAGGTACCTGTCCTATTGAAGTTGAACAATGAGATTACGTACGTGTGAACCCCAGAGAGGCCGCTACAAACAGCGTCGGACTCACAGTGAGTGACTGGCTGAGAAGTATATCTCAGAAATAGCGGAGAGGCGACCTAGTACCCAAGGTACTAATGTTGGTACAACTTGTTGCCTAGGCTAAGGAAGTTAACCCTGACAGGAAATTCTCTTGAGCGTTAGCCATAGCATACGAGCACAAAGAGTAACTGAAGTAAACTTTCTAAAACAAAAAGAGCTTCGGACTGAAGAAAACAAATACATCTGTGTGCGTAGTTTGGATAGGAGTGATGAGTATAGTATTCTTCAGGTATTGTAATGTAATACGACTTCAGTTTAAAACTATATTATAGATAAAAGAAACTTTTTAACTCCCAAGCTCGATAGCACTGCCAGCATCACCCTAGAATTTTGGCGGTATTTTGTGTGGGTTCTGCTACTTGATCTGAGAATATATAAGGCACTGATTTTTTCGCCATGACACACATAGTCCTACCTGTTGTCGCCGTTAGAGGACATAAACGTAATTGTGCGAAAGTCGATTCGCACTTGACCAGTTTTTTTATTTTTGTTCTTTCATTTATTTTATGCAAACCAGTTAACTGCAATAAGCGACGAGAAACTTTTCTTATTTCAATCCACGTCTTGAATATCATATACTTAAATGTAATATAATTTAGCTGGGATGACTAGCATTTGTCATACATTTTTGGTAACTAGTTACCTGACGACCTGATCCTCGTCATTATCACAACAATGAATTTAGTGTAGTTTGTATTTTAACCAAATGACTGAACTGTAGAACATTTCCCAATGTACTGCAAATACTTATTCTCCATACAGTTTTACCGAGCGTGGTGGTGTAACGGATAGCGTTCTGGCCTCGCATTCGGGAGGACGGCGGTTCGAATCCGCGTCCGGGCATCCAGGTTTGGGTTTTCCATGGTTTCCCAAATCACTCCAGGCAAATGCCGGGATGCGTCCTTAAAAAGGCCATGGCCGAATTCTTCCCATTCCTTGCCCCCATCATTTCCCGTCTCTACAGACCTCGCTGTTGAGAGACGTAAAGCAGTTAAAAAAAAAATAATCCATACAGTTTGAATTTAAATGCGTCTTAAAACCATTGTAGACCATGGCAGTTGTGGAAGCTGCCTTTAGCTGTGAAACAATTCCTCAGTATTCAATGCAATTACTCTGTCAGATCTTTTGCCGCATTACTTCAGAACTGTTTACTTTCATTTATTTTCAGGTAAAGACTGAAATTTATAGATAGAAAATTTAAATATCCTCTGAACTGAAATAGCTGCAGCTGGAACTTCGTACAGTTTCGTCCATCTTCTCTGATGTTAGTGCTGCACAAGAAACTGAATTGAGAGGGTATTGACAAGTGGACTAATTAGAAGGCACATTCGATGATGACATAAGCAATCGGACTGCATGCTGGTGATTTGTAATTGGTTTCTTCATGGCAGACTTTGTTATGCGCTGGATTGTATAGGCTAAAGAATATACAAAACAAGTTTAACAATTGGGCATCTCATGCAGCTTGTAAAATGTAATATCTTCCTTTATTCTTCACTTGATTTACGGGTAACAAGAAAAGGCATACACACTAGAATGCTAGGTTCGTATCGATATAGATCATCAAATGAGGATATAGTGGTCTGAGCTCAAAGAAGCCTATCCGTCGATTCGCGTGGTTCTTGCTTCAGGGCAGAACGCATTAAGGAGCGGAGAAAGCTTTCTGTCCGATAAGTTTCCCAGCTGTGGGCAAAGTGCTCTCCTCGTGTTCTGCACCTGACTGACCTTCTTAAAAGCTTCCTTAAGGAGTGGCAGATAAGTGCAGATTTTGATTAGTGCCTTTATTGGCTGCACACAAAATAAAAATCTCAGCGGGAACAACTGCGTCAGTTGAATACAGAACCCTTATTGTACGAGACTCAACTCGCAACTGGTAAATTTTTAATTTTGTTCCAGCATTTATTTAATGCTATCAGTTAGCTGCCATAAATTGTGAGATAGTGAGTCTCGAATGTCGTATTTTTAAATATAATTTATATGAGTTGGAATGACTTTCATTTGTCATATATTTTTTGAAATTAGTGATCTGGCAACTTAATATCCTCATCTCATTCCACAAGCTTCGAGTAACTAGGATGCTATGGACGATAATTTGCTAATATCTACTTTTAAATTCTTGTTTATTGAAGATTGTTCATAATGTTCTGTTGTCTAATTGATAGGATAATTATCTTCATCACGGTCTTATTTTAAAATCTCTTGATATTTATCTTATTGTCTGTTTGTGAATCCTCTCTACCATGTGAACTCTTAACTACTTAATACATTTAGTGAATGGCTGTTCGTTTATATTAGTCACTGAACAGGTGCTAGTCCAGCCTCGCTCTTTTATGGTTCTCTGTTCTAATGACAAAAAACATGTCTCGAATGTGGTATATCAGATTTCAGTCGCCTGGCACATTTTCAGATTAGGTAGTTTCTGCGTTACTATGGCTGTCGTTTAGTTACAGTCAAATTTGTTATAGCTATCTTTAAAACGCAATGCAGTTTGAGTTTAGAGCATTTTAAATAAAATTATGTCAGTATGCGCCAAAGTAACTTCAAAATCATTATTTTGATTGTAACACTCGCAATTTTCAAAGTAATACATATTTTGTTTTCTAAAGCTGATTTTCAAAATGATAAATGTTTATTTAGTAAAAAACGACTATGCAACTATTGCGTGGGCTGTTTTGTAGAAGTCGTATAAGCCTGTTTGATATTTAAACAATAATTTATTATTTACGAAGTGTATTAGACATAATTTTTTAGTATTTTTGTTCAAATATTTGACGGAGCTAGTTTTGTTTTCGTATTGAAATACTTCGTAAAAAATAAATCAGGCCTATTAATAACAGAAATTTGCAGAAAAATTATCAGCAGCTGACGAATCTCACTGCTGTGAAAATTTAATGTAGTGGATATTGGGGAAAAATTTCAAATTTCTAAGCGATACCGTTTTTTAGGTAGACCCGACAGCAAAAGTAGTAAATGGTAAGGGTTACGGGTCTTCTGCAATTCCGCATTCACAACTATTGGCACTAGGAGGAATTGACTGGGTCAGCGCCACGCTCCAGCCATTCCTTACCTTCCCACGGAGTTTCCTCCACGATTCTCATTGGATAGTATGCTCATTGAGCCGATTCTGACGTTTAGTTTTTAAGATAAATTCTCGGCTTTGTTGGGGATCGAACCCGATCATCCCGTCTAGACTCAGACACACACACACACACACACATACACACACGAGATGCGAACATCGAAACCCTAGACGCTGGGGAATATTTTTTTTGGCTCACCTTTATTTCTATGTAACCCGCATATCACATAATTTTACTTGCGATATTCGGTTTTCGACCAACGAAATAAGAATATGTGCAAATCTGAAGTATCCGATTCATTCTGTCCAATTGGTATAGGTCTGTAACAGGACAGTTTGGGGAGCGTCAGGATACCACTCCGTTTCCCATTGGCTATGGATCCTTAAGATTTGATATATTTAGGATGTTATAAAGGTAGAATTTGCTTGCATACGGTTTTAACTTTTAGGTTATCGGTTGGAGGAAAATTTCTTCTGAATATGAATCTACTAGAAAAGTCCAGTTAAAATAGTTATTTTTTTTAATGCAACTAATGAAACAATTTTGTGAATATGACTAACAATGCCAGATCAGAGAGTTTAACACATTCTGGCATCAATAACTTGCAATCGCGGAAAATAATAAAAGGACGCCTTTTGTTACAGATACTGCTGTCCGAATTCAACAGCCAGTGGGCAGTGTCGTGACTTTCTACCCTGGGCCAATAACATCCACATCGAGCTCCTCTCAAGAGACTAAAAAAGTTGGTATTTTTTTCCGAGTTCTTAAACTTGCAATTAGTTTGAAATCACTTTTTTCTGTTTAATGATCACATGTGGGTAGGTAAAATTAAAATGAGAATGTCTATGACGCTTACTTTCTCAGTCCAGCTCAGATCTACTTTTGTGACAAACTTTCTTGTAAGTGGTAATACAAATTTCAAACGGTCTTACATTTGCATAGTATTAATTTTTGTCAGCTCTAAAAGGTTTAGGTTTCTGCTATTAATCTTTGCCGCAGCTAGTTTAATTTTCATTTCAATAAATCAAGCCTTTGCTATTTTTTACAAACTGATCCATTCCCTGTTAAGAAGATAATCTGTCCACTTCCTTCTGGAGGGTTTTGACAGCTCCAGTCCAGTAATCCGCACTGCATTTTGAGGGAAATAAATACAAAAAATCTAAATCAAATAGTTTTTCTTTAAACTCCACAACATATTTTGGTAGATAGTTATGAATTACGAATCACTGGATATGATCACAATAAAGTATTCCTTTTTTACTGCATTTATATTTTTCAACTTCCAAATAGTTCGAGTATTTTTCTTGTAAAAATCTTTTGCGTCAAGTTATAACTCACCACAGTTTCTCAGTAAAACTTCTTTCAGCCAACGTATTTTGTTTATTACACGAAAAAAAAAAAAAAGAAATCCCATGGTTTTCACAATTAATTTGAAGTCACATAAGAGACTGATTCGTAATACAAAGGCATTTTGTACGTTTACACCTAATGGAAAAACTAGTGATTTCATTAATTCTATCCTTTATCCTGTTACCTTTTGTTGTTCGCCAATATTTAATTAATAGAATGAAGCCTATTCACTCGGTGTAAACAATGTCTACACTCTAGCGTAAATGAGGATTTGTACGCATCAGATGAATGCTTTTGTGGTATTGGGAAAGAGAGTGAAAGTGCCTTTTCGTTTTCACATCAGTTTCAAACTGATTTATATTTTACTTTATAAAATGGCCGATAGATTTTAGACAGTTGTAAAATTTAGGGGCATGTGATTGTTTCCTTACCGATTCTGAATATTCAGTCTGCGGTCTATTTTTATATCTTTAAAGCAAACTAAGATAAAATGATTTTCCGTGAACAAAGATGCGTTTGATTTACAGAACATTGGAAATCAGCTTTCCTTTTTTTATATTTTTATAGTGATTGCTGCACTGATGCACTAGATCCACATATTTCATAACATTATATCGTCAATTCCATAACACTGACTGAGCCAAGATGGATGGAAGACTCGTTGGTTATCACATAAAAGCTACAGATCCCTTTATTTTTCCCCGTAGAGCTTTACTGCCCGTTAACGTCGACGGCATCAGAGCCAGAATGGGATTGGGGATAAGAAGCTAAGCCAGGGTATTTAGAAGCAACTATACTGGAATTCGCATAGAGTTATCTTCGGAAATTGTGGTAAACCGAGAATTGGGTATCCAGATCGGGATTCGAGAACGTGACCTCCCGATTATCAGACCTGTGTTTACCGCACGCTACCTTTTATATTAGTTTGTTGCATACATTTTCTAGCACCAAAGATAGAAAAAAACTTTCACTCCAAACATTTAATGGATTTAAGAACTGGAAGCCACATATATAAGAGTTATGTTACCTGGGAAAGTAGATGAATAATTTGCTTTATTTGGTATTACCATTTGTCCACGGACTGCAGTAGGTGTGTGCAGTAATGTGTTTACCTTTTTTTTCGAGCAGTAATTACTTCCAAGGAGAAGGAAAATTCTAAATGTCATCTAAGAAGTTTCGTTTCTTTCTGCTATTTTCTTATTTCCGCTATTCCTCCAACTCACGGAAAGTTTCGATTTCGTTTGCTGTATATATTAACATACTATAATTTAGTAAAGTTAAGAAAGTAATTAATCAAATGTTCATGAAACTAAACGAAAATCAGGGGTTTTAATAGTAAGAAGAAATATCTAAAAAAAGTTCAGTCAAGTGTTAGTATTGATACTAAGCAGAAATTATTGTTAAGATTCTATCTGAGGTATGAAATGTAGTATCGTTGTAACCTTTACCGTGAACAAACGTCACAATTTATTGGAGTGTTAATCTTTGGTGAATTGATTTACGTTTTAGTGTACATTAGCGTGATCTATTTTAGATAACTGCAGAAACAAATAATCGAAATTAAGCTGTCAAAAACATTATGAACAGATTCTAGAGAGCGTATATCAGCGATAAAGTGTGATATTTTAAGTTTTAGGAAGTAGGGTTTATCTTAGACACAATGTGATCAGTGGCGCATATCTGTTTTGGTTACAATCAGATAATCATTTATTGCTATGTCTCTCAGTCACGTAGAACGAATGATATACCACAGTTTTTAATCTATACGTAAATCTTTCAGACTAATAACACCCTATCCAAATCGGTCATCAGATTTTGCGTGATCGGTAGCAAAGCTATATACAGACACAACCCACTTACAGATTTATAACTGTAGAGATTAGCTGTCAGAAATGTGAGTTAGATAATATTTTAATTGAAGTTACGTAAATATCTGAGGAAGAGTGAATTTTTAATTAAATTATAATCCAGAAATGTTTTTTTTTTTTTTTAAATCAATGGTTTTTGCGTTTCTGACAATTATATGATCAACGTTGCATATAGGAGCCAAAGTAATGACGTTTTATTGAAGATTAAAGACTATATATCACTGCAGATTTGTCTTAACGTTTTGTTGGCGATTGTGTGAATTCAGAATGTATCTACTAAACTAAGTTCGCTGGAGGTCTTCAATAATAATTTTGTTTACTTGAGATATCGCTATTTTCGATGATAGTTATAAATTACATATCGCACAATTTCGCTACTGTTTCGGTTGAATCTACAGTTTAAAGTGAAATCCTTACCACGAAACATCCTAGTGCGCCTGTATTAGCAAAACAAACTCCGTAAAAATTGTTGAACACACCGGGGTTGAACTTTTATAATGGGCACTGTAATCACCCAGTTACCAGATACGAAAAACCAATTTCTCGCAGTGAACGGTAGAGTATACAGTCCTGGATACTTCACTCAACTGCGACACGTCGCGATAGCAGTTCCCACTCTGCAGTTGAGAGGTTGTATGACATCCACTGATGCAATGCCACTCTTTCTACGTGACGTTCTCTTAGCTATAACCCCTAACTTCGTTTAGTAGGTTTTTTATTTTATTTTTTTACAGCGGGTTAAGAAATGAAGTCAAGTGTGCTGTCGACATTACTCGCGCGGATGACTTGACCTTGTTATTTGCAGTCAACGATAGTAAAGAATGTACAAATGCAGTGAGAAATCCAAAAGGTAGGTGACTCTTGGAAATGAGCTAAGCGAATGATATTAATGACTAGCAGTCACATTAAAAAAGCCTCACCTAAAGCTATATATAATCATCGGTAAAAAGGGCAAATAAATCGAACTTTTTCCACAACTGCCTTTGCAAAACCTTCCGCTGGCATTCACTGACAGCTTTTTAGTATAACTGTAACTAAATAATCATTATTTCGTATGGTCGTAATGACTTATTGGCCTACTTGATAACAGGCTGCGCAATCCTGCATTGCCGTAGCCATCTAAACAAAATCCGTAATTATGCTGAGTTACAGGGACTTACACTTGGAAACCAAGGGTCATGCCAAAAGAGAATAGTTTCAATTCTGAATAATTCATTGGAGTTTGTTCGTAACCCGTAACCATAACGACTGCTAGCAGTCCCCAATATTTGAATAGGCACAAATTTGCGGATGCTTTTATCTAGTATTCATCATCTTTTTGTCGTCACATTTTATTACTAGGACATGGTTTGTACATTGTTAAGAATCCCACATCAAAATCCGGCCATAAAGTTTTGAGTGAATCTCATTCAACGAAAAATTAATGCTAATTATAATATGATTTTCTCGGCTTTTGGATGTCACATCAAAATAAAACACACCCTATTTTAGCCCCCAAACCACTGGCTGTACATCATCAAAAATCCCTCCAACACCCGAGTAGCAGATTTTGTGTGAATCTCGTTCACCAAATAGATAGACAGACGCAAATTTTAAAAACACTTGATTCCTTTTCTGTAGGTCAGTAACAAACACACAACCACATTTTTAAAATAATATTTCAAATGTAGAGACTTCCTTCCAGTTACAGTCCTGTTATATTTATAGATGACAATAATTAATACGTCTTTAAAACTGTCAAATAAATAAAAGATCAGAGCCAATATAAGTTACGTGGTCATGAAACACAACAGTCCGCTATTGATTTTCTTCTTTTTTTGTTCATGAGAAACTGAAACCCGTATAGTCACATAAAATAGCGTACGGCTGTAGAAAGTAATACCATAGCCAGCTTCCCTGTCTATATGTTTTTTACCCTAACACCTTCTTGTGTCTGATTGCTACGAAACTAATAACCACAATTTTCAGTGACCCTCGAAGTGATGGATTTAGATCAGATCTCATATCTCAACGCAGTCTAATTGATATCAAACAGCACTTGTCGTTATGTTGAAAATTAATATCAATACTATAGTTCACAAATAATAAAAATTATTTTTTATCAACCAAAAAACAGTCAGTCATATGTGTCAATTGTAAATACTTTTTATATTGCGTTAATTAGTAAATTACGCAACTAATTTTACATTTTAAACAATCATTATTAAAAATATGTCACCTCCATTTTATACTAAAACGTAACCCAAATTTTATTTGATTTTTATTGCCATAATCCATTAAAAATTCTTTTACACAATAAGATAAGCTCTAAATGATAAAGTCTTTCATTAAAATATGGACTTAAAATTGCCAAGATTTTATTTTCGGTAGCAGAATATTTGAATACAAATTCTGCACAAAATTTTATCTTTCTTTTTCGTGGAAGTGTTATGGATGGATGGATTTCGATGACGGCATTGAGAATGAGGAGTGAATGATTTTCTGTAATAAATGACAGCATGCTCTTCGTGTCATGCACTGTTGTTTTAAATTTAAATAATGTTTGAATTTCTTATGAAGGATACATTATAACCGAGTGAAGGATGAAAGAAAAGGAATGAGTGAAGTCTCTCATTTAATGAAGTACTTTGTATTATTAATAATGATATTTGTAAAATCAAAATCGTTTATGACCATATGCTTTAGTATTATCATTAATACGAAAAAACAACTGAAGACATCAATTTCTTGTGATCTAAAACCAATCACTCTTCGTATTTATCCTTTTTTTAATGTCACTACCGCTTTTCATGAAATGATTATTATTTTGGAACTATTAATTTCAAAACGTTCTAACGAAACAAAAATTGTGTTACTGCAGAGTTACACTTCATTTAACACAAGTAACTAACAATTAGTTACAGAGAGGATGTTACGGGTCTAACATTGTGTATTCTTTCATATGATTGTGTGTTATCGCCGTATTTTTATTTAAAAAAACTTAATCCACCTATCTCAACAACGTATCTTCGATGTCATTAGAGGCGGGAAATTACTGGGAAGGAAGTCCATGGACTTTTTGAAGGCACCATCTCGTTCTTCATCTTGATTAATATGGAGAAACCATGATAAACTCAAATCTTAATTGCAAGACAGGGATTCGAACCCGTATCTTACTAAATGCGTTGCTCACCCACCACGTTTGGTAAATAGTTATCATTGGATTTCAAGCGTATTGAAACAGCCCTCAAACCTAAAATTAAATGGGATTTATTTCATTAAGCATTTATATTAAGCTAGAGTTTGGTTGAAAATAATCCTGTATGTTTGTTTTGCAATTTCCTGTAAATCAATGTATATAGACTGTTTTATGAAACAAATTATTTAAAGGCCATTTAATATGTTTAAGAACCAAATTGTGCAAGGGAATTGTTTAAATGTTCGTAATTCTAAGTATTAAGGCAAGTTACGATGTCTAAAGGACTTTACTACAGTTTAAAATGATTTCTATGGATAGTTTTGTGTTTAAGTATCTTTAATTTCCATTTCTGACCATTTTGTAATGATGTTAAATGATTATGGATTAATTCTGATTGTTTTTAATATGTTTCAATTATTTAAGTAATTGTTAATGTTCGAGAAATATCTGGCGAAAGCTTTTGAAGTGTTCTAGAAATTTCGGTGGAGCCTATGTAAAGAAATCAACAGAAGGACAGAAGTAGTTTATACAGATTCAATTTGCGACTGCCAAGGACTGCGTTAGTCGTATTGTATGCTATCTCTGGATTGTATGAATGCATGTAACCTGTATCGTTGACATCGTGTTTGAAAATAAAAACACTTCTAAACTGAAATACATTGTGGACTACTTAAATACCGTGTTAATTAAACCACGAAAAATCTCATAGTATGCTCTACGTATTCACTTTAATATGTGGAATTATTTATGTCTATGTTTCTGTTACTTCCATCATAATTAAATCGATTGATTAAAGTGACCAGCTTTTGCATTTAGCAGAAGAAGAAGGTTTCTTTTCTTTACAGAGTGGTTTTGCGAGTGTAAATTGTACGATCTAAAACCTAAGCACGTAAGTCATTAGTATTGTAAAATAATTTGGATGAATTTCATTTTGTAGCTTGTGAATCAATCATCTATTGTAAGAGCTAATAATTAAAAAAAAAAATCATACGTATCAGAATACGCGGATTCAAATCCCCATGCGATCATACTGATTTAGGTTTATTGGACAAGGTATTATCGCAGAGCACTTCCTTCTTGGTAAATAATCTTGGTACTTTAAAGCTTAAAACCTGAAAATTATGTAACTTACCAAGAATATTTCGAAATCGGAAATAATATTCAGCGCAAAATACTGCTTTTAAAAATCTCAATAATGAACTGAATTCATTCCTTAGTACTATTAAGCAGTGAACTGAAACTTTAACAACTATTTGCTTTCTTTGAGAATTTAATTTGTTATAATGAAAATCCTTTGTAAAGAACTGAGTTTTAATAAATAAATTATCTCGTAGTTTATCTGAGTACATTAATGAGCTGTTACCAATACCAGTTGTATGGTGGATGGAAGTGTTAACTATGATATACGCGAGCTTATTGGTAGTTTAGAATTCCGTCTCCAAAATGCATTGATCACATTATAAGAAAATAAAAAAATGCACACAAGTGCTAATCATATGCGGTTGGATCTGTAGCAAAGATAAAACAGTTTGTTTTTCAAGTCATCTGAAAATATTCATCAATATATTTAAGAATTTCACGGTATGAGCGATTTTTTTTAAACGATTAACAATCTTTCGTTGTACTACCCAAAACTTTATTGTCCCTTCTTCAAAATTCTTTCTGAACGGAAATTAAGATATCGATTGTCAATTCGTTACTATCATATGATTATCACAACATTTATTTAGTGGTGCGCAACATAGCAAAAGTAATTATTGGCTTTTTAAGCCTTTGAATTGTCCAATAAAGAAATTTTTTGAATACGAAAATTGTAGCTTTTCTAAAATACCATTACTATTTTTTAATCCAATCTTGAAAATACTTTATGAATTTGAGTTAGGTGAAAAAATAACACAGTCTTAAAGCTATGAACAGTTTTGTGTATATTATAACTTTATACGCTTCAACGATAGTACACCTTGTTTGGGGGCGTCCATAAATTACGTGAGGTGAAATAGTGGGGGGGGTCCGGCGAAATCTCACCAAAGGGGGGGGGGGTCAACGAAAATCTCACTCGAAAGTCGATTTTAGGGGGGTATTTCGTCGATAAGTGGAGGTGTAATCGGAGTTTGGAAGGGTGATCGTGCACAACGTTGGCCGATTTTCGATATCTGTGCGTGTGTGCTGAAAGTGGTTGATCAAGGATATTTTCGTATTTCGACCAAAGGCATATGTGTCCGTATATTTCAATTTGCTGTCATAACTGTATAGCGCAGATAACTGGTGTTTGTGTGTGGTAGTATCATCAGGTATCTCATCGTGCACTATGGCGGTTAGATGTCAGTAGCTATGGGAGAGTGGGAGATGTGGTGGTTGAAAGTGGTCTTCCTGGTGCACTTTAGCATTTCGACCAAAGACTTGTGTGTCCCTATGTTTCAACTTGCAGCCATAACTACCGAGTGCAGACCACGGGCGTTTGCATGTGGTAGAAACCTGGAGCTTTTCACCGTGCACTATGGTGATTGCATGTTGGTAGCCGTGTGGATGTGATAGATATGGTCGTTGAAAGTGGTGGACCTTATATAAAAATAGAGATGCGTCCATATATTTCATTCCGTAGCCAAAACTATCTAGTGCAGTCCAGTGGTAATTGTGTGTGACCTTAAGCTCCTGTCTTCTAACGTGTACCATGGTGGTGTCATGTTGGCAGCTATGGAGTGTGAGAGATATGATGGTTGAAATTGGTCGACGGACGGGGTTTTCATATTTCGACCAAAGACATGTGTGTCCCTATTTTTCACTTTGCAGCCATAAATACCCTGCGCAGATCATTGATGTTTGTGTGTGGTATTAGCCTCAAGTCTCCCATTGTGCATTATGGTGGTTACATGTCGGTAGCTGTCAATCCAAATTCTTTACAAACACGAACCAGGAAGTCAGAGAATTTCGGTCACTAACCCACTAGTTTTGGCTCTCATCCCTATTCTCTTCCGGCCAAATTGGAGACGCTACCTAGATCACATTATGTACGTATACCAACGTATAATGTATTATTCACATAGAGGCTTACACCACTTCAGTTTTATTCAGTGTACTAACTTTCTGTGTAAAGTTGAGTTCGTATTTTAATTGCTACTCCTAAGTATATAAAACTCAAATTCTTTCTGTTTTACTGAGTGTGGTGGTGTAACGGTTAGCGATCTCGCCTCGCATTCGGGAGTACGCCGGTTCGAATCCCCGTCCGGGCATCCACATTTGGGTTTTCCATGGTTTCCCAAATCACTCCAGGCAAATGCTGGGATGCTTCCTTCAAAAGGCCATGGCTGAATTCCTTCCCATTACTTGCCCCCCCCCCCATCCTTTCCCGTCTCTAAAGACCTCGCTGTTAAGAGCCGATAAGAAGTAAAAAAAAAAAAAATCTTACTTTTTGATTCTCTATTTCGCAATAAAGTCCTTATCGTTCCACTGATTTTGACGAAAGTTTGCAGATTTTATCTTCTTAACAAAAGCATAAATTAATGTGTTCAGTAATTTTAGCATAAATTTGCTGTTGATGCGTAATTAAATGTTTGATGTAAACGATGAGTAAGTAGAAAAATATTGATTTCTTCAAATCAGGAAACATCTTGAGTTGGACATTCTACTCTCGTATATTCCTGTCACTTACTACATACCCTAGTATAATCGGTTAAATACCTTATAGGCTGAATTGAAACAATGGATAATTTGGGACACACGATTACAAATAAAAACACTTGAGACACAGCTCAAAACTTTGTATGACAGTGATTATTCGGATGAGTCTCAGCATGTAAATATATTAAAAGAACTTATGTGTGGTTGAAGCCGACATTGATTACTACTACCTGTAATAAACATTCTAAATAAAAAGTGAGTGATATAATGATGGTAAATGAAGTAAAAAACATTGGAGTAGATGAAAAAGTTATTTTCTGAGCAGAAAAATTCTTAAAGGTGCATAGCAAAGAGTATCAAGAGAAGTTGAAGTTACAATGGGAATGCCACACCGTAGTGTATTGCGACCATTGATATTAATTATTCTAATGAATGATTGTGTTAGTGGTTTACAGTTAGAAACTAGGTTGTTTGCAGATGACATAATGTTATATAACGAAAGAAGACTGCGAATAATTATAGTGTAACCTGGACATGATATCTAGCTGGATAGGTCAATACGGGATAAAGATAAATGTAAAGTAACATCAGTTTATTAGGTATGAAGATGAAAAACTTGACGGTTGATTATAATTAAAGGGCCAGGGAGGAATTTCTTGTTGAAGACTTGAAGTGTTAATATTTTCTCGTAACTTTTGACGATAAACTAAACTGGGTAGGATACATTGGACAGGTGGTAGGAAAAGTTTTCATAATCCTGCGTTTGTTGAAGAGAGTGATGAAGGGAGGGACACATAAGTAAGGGAATTCGTTTACAAAAATTTGGCATTGCTTGAACATGATGATGTAGTATGGATTCCACAATTGAGGTATCAAATGTAGGACCTGGAGCGGGTGCAAAGAAGGGCTGCGAGATTTATCCCTAGAAATTATCGCAGAACACAATCAGTAACCGATATGATATAAGACTGGAATGGAATTCCTTGAAAGATAGGAAGAAGGTGAAGAGGGTGTTGGCGAATGTTGATGATGAGGAGTCGAAAGATATCGGCGGAAGAATTAAGAGTTGTGCGTAGAAGAGAAAAGATGATCATGACCTCTAGCTGGCACCTGTTTTCAGGCATAAAGGTCTGGGAATATTTCCTTGAAAGGAATCAAAAATTGGAATAAGTTACCAAGGTAAGTGATTACTAACTTACCATAACCGCTGAAAGAATTTAAAATTAAAATTCGTAGACTGCAAAAGTAGGAGGGTACAAGAAATAGGATAAATGGGTATGTAGGGTACATGTCATAGGAGTATGTGCTCCGTCATAATTAAATTAAATTACGATATTAGCAGCACGTAATGCTAGTGAAATTATGCGTCCTGTGCGAAAATTAATACTCCAAATGCCTTTTAGTTTTTTACTTAACTTGCTTCCAACGTATATCTGACTTAACTGTATTGGGACCCGCTGCAAGAGTATAAATGTGCCAAATCTTCCGTCCTAGTCGGCACTTTGTAAAATGAAACTTGTATTCGGCGTTAAGGAAAAATTTTTCAGTCCCACTGCAGTCAAATATTATTTTGTTTTGATTTTTGTTTTACTGTTGGTATACCTGGATCCGACGCCTTTGGTTTCCTAGCTAGAGGAGCATGTAGGTTATCTTCTTTACTATCAAGTTTTTTTGGCCTCCTTGAAGGTTTTTTTTTGAAAGGTTTAAGCATGGGGGTTATTTTGTATTCAGTTTTTTAAATTATGATGGATCTTGTATAATAGGCAGGGGTGTTTTGTATTTGTGTCACCTCTGTTGGACTACTGTTTACAATTTTTTCTAATTTTTGTTCTTCCTGGCTTATGGAATTTAGGTTTTGGTATAATATTTGAGTTAGTCTTTTTACTATTTCTGCTATTGTTTTGACACGGATTATATTCATATTATAATTAATTTTAAACCTTGTAAAAGAAATGCTAGTGCACTTTGGTAGGACTTGAATAATTTGATGTCATTGGATCGAATTATTGATAAAATATGGTTTTTATACTAGCTGAATAGTGTAGAGGTGTTGTATATAAAGTTTTTGTATTATTGTTTGGTATCTGAGACAGAAAAAGTTAAATGGTTTAATATCCACGTTGGAATTACGGAAGGATACCAAAACTTCTTTGGACATAGTGGCTTAGATATTACTTGGGAGACCATGTGAATATGTATTTAATGTATACACTAAGCATCACATCCAAATTGGTGCCAGGAGTAATTAATGGGTCTTTACGAAACGTATTAAGGTGCAGCGATAAGAGGAACACAGTGTGTTGCAGCGTGCGAACTGGTAGGGGCGATGGCTACAGATGAGTGCCTCGGGTACACACAGCATTAACTAGCGGGGCCCACAGGATCAGTGACCACGCATGTGTACAAGCAGCCAGCCAGGCGAGTCGCATCCAATTACCGCCGCTGGCTGTCAAGGTTGAGACGTCGAATAAACATAACGGCAGACGAGGCGCCAAAAAGAACAGCGTTTCCGTGCCCCTTCTCGTCATAACACGTACGGTAATTAGTCTAGGAAAGTGCGCTGTTGAACGGTTCACAACTATTTCTGAGATTACAAAGTGACGTCAAAGAATTCCTGCAGACGTGGTTTCTAGGTATTTTAATTTGATCTTTGCTATCTTGTCCACCTGTATTATAAACTACGCAATTATTATGTTAAAAATAGTCTTTCATTAATCTAGTTGAAGGTCATTTTTACTTACATATTTGATGACGATAAATTTTTAAGTGAAAACCCGGGCTACAAACAAATGTTGAGGTGAATGTTATTTTTACTCCCCAGACGTGTTTTTATTACGTCATCAGTGGCCACTGATGATGCCATACACCACAATGACGAAACGCGTCTGTGGAGTAAAAAATATCATTCACCGTAACAATTGTTTGTAGACGAACCTTTTGTTTATTTATGGTTCACTTTTATCGACGAAATTCAGAACATTATGTCGCTTCATCATTGATATAGCCTTTTATTATGTTTACTTTCTCTGTTAGTGACTGTTCTGTTTTCTAATCGCAAGTATTGTTAAATTGAGGAGGTGGCGATCAAAACGTAATCATAAATTCAAATTTTACAGGAAGAGCAAAAAACTAAATGACATTCTTGCAGTGAGATTTAGGGGTGGTTTTTTATTTACTCATATGGTGTTTTGAGCTCTATTTAATATAATGTAAAATCCAAATTTCTATCACAAATAAAACGGAAGATATTCAAATTTGAAAAAATCACTTATGAAGTTTTGATTGCCACCGATGCAATTATTACGTTTTGATTGCCACCAGGGCGCAAATAAACCATTTTGATTGCAAACGCTAAGTTATTTGAAATTTATGTTAGGGTAATTAAAGCATAAATAGTTTAGGAAACCTTTATTTAATCTACTCTATTAACATTTTAAATTTTTAATCATTAAAAAATTAAGTCTCATCTGAAAAAAAGTAACTACTTTCATAAATTTTTAAAAAAATTGTCGAAGCATATGGATAAAGATTTCTCTAGTCTCTGCTCACTGATTTCGTGAAGCGGCTTAGAGCGTAATTTATGGCTTTTTAACTTTGTCCGAGTCTTTTCCTTTTCTTCTGAGATCTCTTGTACTCTCCAAAAAAATACAAGTGCTGCAGATATCTGTCACCGGAGACGAAAATCCAGTGTCGAAATGCTACTGAAATACTATTCTAAACATCGTATGCTAAGGCATTTATCTGCATCGCACTATTCATTGTACATCTGATGCAATTTTTTTACATTAAATTAATGACTTAAGTAAACCCGGTTACATTTTCCCCCGTAATAGTGAAGTTCTGGCAGCGGAATAATAAAACGCCATACGATTTCTTTTTGATTGGAAAATTTCATACTCTTATGATCACCTTCCAGTTTTTCTGTAGGTATTTCTTCACATCGGTCAATGGTTTTGGAGATGTTGTTAATCCGGCGTTAGTGATTGACAAGCTACATAAAAAAGGCTTTAAAGACTAGTACGATATTTTTCCTGTATGGATTTAAAAGCAAGCAACAGAAAAATTCCGCTTTTTAATTGATGTCACTTCAGATCGTTTTGTAGGTACTGTCGAAATCAGCAGTGATAAGTAAGTACACCTGTTACTTTATTTTTCCCTTTTTTTGAGTTTAACAATATCTGTTTCGAAGTATATCAACTGTTAAGGAGTAGCGTTTGAACCTCTTATTATATGAACATAGTATTTCGAAACTAAGGAGTGTAAAGTGTAAAAATATATATGAAAAAGAAAAAATGCATGTCACTTATTTCATTTTGAATGACATCTTACAAATATGTATAAAAATTATTCTGTTTTGAACAAAATCGGTCTCGTGTCTTCAAAGCTGTTGAAAATTTACTGCAGTTATTCCGTTTTGATCGAAATCACAAACTTTGGGCTCACTTTTAGTACGATTTTATGCCTTTTTGCTTGAAAACGACTTTAGATTTAGATTCAGAAGGTCAAAAACAACCAGATTAAAAAAAAAAAACTGCTTTTGACCGGAAGTGTAATTATTCCGTTTTGTTCGCCAGCTCCTCGTTTTTCATTTTATATTACGTCTATGGCTCTCATTGTTTGAACATTATTCGTCATTTCGTGGTAAGTAACAAGCAGAACAGAAAAATAGTGACTGGGCTAATTAATACAACGTCTTGTAAGTTTTTACCGTACTCAGATGATTATAATTAGGTTCACAAAAGAGTTACAGAATATGTCATCATTTAATTTCGGCAGTAATTGATTGATTTTTGAATTAAAGTTATTAGTTCATATGGTTTACTTTTTAGGCTTACAAGTTAGCTAGTGTATCGTTGAAGAACGATTAAGCTGGTTAAAAATTGAGTTTTTTTTAAATAAAATAAAGAAATAATGGAGAATAAAAAGAACCAATGCCCCATAGATTAATAGGTTTGTTGTTTATGGAGCACTGAGTCCAAGTGACCGCCCAATTTGTATTCTAATTGCCGTTGACACGATTTCATACTGTCAAGAAATAGTCGCAATATTGCTGGTAAAAGTTATAAAAAGACATTAGTGTTCAAATGTGTTTGGTCTAATTAAGTTTCGAAATAAAAGTAGTATCACCATTCAGAGTGACGTAACAGTGAATAAATAGGGATAAAGAGAAGGATTAATTTATTCCATTTCGAGAAATGTTATCTGCGCGGTGAATGCCATCAACCGGGTAATTCCTACCGTGAGCATTATAGAGATTCCTATCACTTTTAGTGACGAGATAAAGTTAAAGTACAAAGTCGCTTTAAGTATATGTATAATATCGCCCATTTCATCCTTAATGAAATTTTAAATATCTTTGTTGACTATCTTTTGTTGTAACAAAGGACGAGGAAAATAACTCATCTCCCTCGAAAGTTTAAGGCTCCTGGTTTTTTCGAAGAATATGTAAAACATGAAATGAACACAAATGTACACTATTTAAGTTTAAAACCTTGTTCACGCAGAAAGGATCGGGCCATACATATATACAACCCGCCAATGTGGCTGCACCCACGAAAGCTCCACGACACTAGATCGGGGAGTAACAATAAACGCATCTTCCTGATTACGGTTTTTGGGAGTTTTTTCCCACTTCCACAGTCATCCGTACGAAGTAAGCTCCCCAACCTTCACCTCGTAAACTACAAATATCATGCAAAACATAAGGTACAGTACGTTCGTTAATCGCAGAGAGATGGCTATACTTAAGCTCGCCTCATTGCTCCAGGAACTGACTCATTCCACAAATTATTTATTACAAGTCATGATGGGAATCTGTTATCCGATAGGGCCCCTTTCACAAATGATAATAATATAATAATGCGTAAAGCATTACTGGCGAGGATATCCCGAAGGACCCGGTCGCCAACTGACACAGTTGCGATTTGCCGCGCATGCGTCTCTGTTGTGCCCTTCCTGGGGGTGGCAGAAATTTTAATTATTAGAAATTCGAAGGTAACGTAGTACAGATGTTGATGTACAAATTCTAACCCCAAGTATCAAAGCACCTGGGGTTAAACCAGAAGCCAAACCGTATGGAACGAGAGCATACGACATTGTTGATGGTAATTCATTCATTTGGGGTGCTGTTGTCTTTCGAAAAGCGAGATCGAATGGGCTGGCATTCCGTTTTGTTTTTATTTTCTTTCATTGCCATATGCACGCAATACTCGAAATTACAAAATACATGTGACATCATCACCCCAATTACCATCATATACATATCAACTAATAATTTACCCAGTTTACACCAAACAATTTACACTTTTCACAAACGAAATATGCACTAGGCATACAGATCACAATTTGCACGTTTAACCGACGGATGGCGACATTGGTAATAATGGTCTCTGCCACGAGTCGACTCGTACGCTCGGTCGTCATACCTATGCGGTGTAACCGGAGCTCTAGGAACATGACATTGTCATATTAATTATTCACATTATAATTTACAAAACCTAACTATAACTCCACATTTCTACATTGGATCAGTTAATAAACATAAGTGCCTTATTATGAGTTAAACACTAAAATCTCTGTTCCTATATCTGCTTCAATGATCTGTAATCATATTCCGAGGGGAAAAGTTTAAATTTTAGATCGCCGGGAACACTTCTCTGATTCATTATATCCGACGAGAAATTAGTATCATATCAAGGCGTTGTGAATTTTCATTGAGAAGGGGGACAAACCCATTAACAAGTAGGTAGCCAATTTTTTTTTATAATTTGAATGTAATTTTGTTGTGTGATATGTTTAATTGATTAATATAGGCTTGAACCAAAACTTGTTTCCGAAAAGTATTTATAGTTACCGCAGAAAAGAAATTATTCAAATTATTGTAAATTTTCTTTTTTAAAAAAGAAAAAGAAAAAAGAAATAGAAAACACATCAATGAATCAGGGATTATGCTTCGTGTGTCTTCAACAAAATAAAATACAACGCATTTATTTTCCTTAGATCCAAATTCAAGAGATTAGCTCTGATAGATGTGAAAGTATACAAACTAACAATTACATAACAAAATATATGTATACAACAGAAGATTCACTTCGCGTTCAGCAACTTATGTCACTGTTATAAGCAAAAATAAAGTTTCGTGTTCCCTGTGGCTAGTGTGGGCCAACTTTATTATATTACCATACTGTGCCTTTTTTTAAGTTCATGATTTGAAAGTAACTGATGCTGTTTTATTATATTCAATCAAATGTAACAATTCCAAAATTCTAACTTGTTAAAAATGACAAAACTGATTTTCTTTAGATAATTGTGAAGGAATCAACAATCGTGAATGAATTATGGCGTTGAAGTTGGTCTGGAAATGAAAACATGGTCAGTTTCGTAAAGACGCCTTTCATGCCTTCTCGCATTAGATTTAATTACGCAATCGATAGCTGATGCCTGCACCTGGTTACCAGAAAGAGTCACATCACACAATTAGATAAAACCTCAGACGTTTCGCAAAGTGATGCTTATTCTCAGTTCATTCTCTTCAATAATCTTCGATAGTGAGATTTCGTTAAACTCCAATATAAAAAGAAAGTGTGCAGGATGAGACGACTGAATTTACAGCATCGTATCTAATTTTACAGTAACTGTATTTCCTTAAGTCTGGACTTTTAACTCATATTGATAAGAATTCATTTTCAAATTGATTCTGTATTGCAACTAAAAACTGCTTTTCTTCAGATGTTAACATCATCGCGGCTAAAGTTGTGCTTAAAGTGTATTCAGGTCCAGTCTACTACGTAGGGGCGACAAAGCCACAAATCGGCAATGTAATTGTAAGATTTGTAATATTATAATTATCAACTATACTAACTTCTCACTGGTTCAACAGTTAAGAAATTAATTAGAATGCTGCCTGACAAAATTATCATTAGCTGAGAGTCCAGTACCAATAAATTTACTTGTTAAAACTCTTCTGGCTTTTTCTAAATCGTATATTTAACATATATAAAACTGTTAGTTGTGAAAAATCATAGGAAACTAGTAGCATCATTTATTCAATTTGGTACATTAACTGAATTAACTCAGCGATAGGTTGAAACGTAATCATAACTTCATTACTCTCGGTAATTCCTCCTTTACATAGTTAGTTTCATGTTCGTAGTGAAAGTGATTGATTTATTGGAGCTTATATAAGATTATCATATTAATGTATTACATTATGCTCTATATATGATGTAAAATGGTAGTAAGTGCCTGCTTAAGTGTTTGTTTAGTATTAACAATTAGCTTTAATTTTTAATATTTGTTTTTCCTCCGTGAGCAACAACAAAATAATGTTATTATGTAAAACGAATCCCTCCGCCTAGCTACTTCTTATCTTCTGGGTTCATAGGGCTCTGCGAAAATTTTGATTCACATTTTTCGGTTACTTTAACGTACGAAGTATCAAAAACTAAAAGAAATAAATAATTAAAAATACGTAAAACAACGTGTAAATTAGTTAAATCAATACAATGAGCAAACCGGGTGTCCTTTATTTCAAATGTTGACGATACTGTTAAACACTATAAAATTATTTATGCTTGCAGTAATGGAACACACTTTGAAATTATTTACGTCTGCGAGTTGAATGGTTAATCCTAAAACGATCAATTGCCCTTATTGTGTAAAACTAATATAACCCTTGAATTCTTTCTTCTTCTGTTTAATTATCTAGTTTTGTTCGAATTCCAGTATTAGAAAACACTCTCATTTCTGCATTGGAAGTACCAAGTAATACATACACGTTTAACTGCCTTTTATGCATTGTTGACAACTGGTTAATCGTCAAGAGCATTTAACTTCTGATGTGATACTAATGTAGTCTTTGATATCATTCCTGTTCTGTTTATTTTTTTTTATCACATAAAGATTAGTTTCCTCTTTCCTACATGTACTAAAGTTTGAAATCCATCTTTCAATAACTCTTTGATTTTATTCTTCTTCTGTTACATTTGCTCGTTATTTTCGTATTCAAACCAAATACAGTCTTTGATATAGTTCTTCTGTTTCTCTTTTATTACATAAATATAAATTTCTCATTTTCTACGAAAGTGTTAGATGTAGCATGTACGACATTAAATAAGGAATTTCATAACGGACCTTTGTCTAAAATTTGAAATGTATGCGTTTAACCGTTTGGTTTTCTTTATTGAAGAATTATGTGGTATCTATCTTTTATATGTTTTTAGCTAAGAAGATGTTATCAGGTGTCACAAAAGTAGATAATTTATTTTGACTCATTTTTTGCTACGCTAAATTGTATTTTATTTTTAAAAATTTATATTCAAGACCTTCAAATTTTTGTGTTACAATTAAAAGTCATTATAACTTATTTGTAGTGTTCGAGAACGTTTGCTATAGCGCACTACAAGAGCAGAGAGGAGTCGGGGAATAATAATCAGAGCGGAGTCGCGTAGTACAGAGCATCAATAGGTCTTTGTACGTGTTTAGGTTACTTAATGGAGCAGTCTGATGTCTCATTTTTACCATCGCTCAAAATATATATGCATTAAAAGTTAACAATAAAGAAGATACCTTATCATTGCAAGCAGATAATAAAGTGAAACAAGGACATTACAGAAGTATAATAGACATGGCGGCTGGAAAATCTGCATCTCAAAAAACTATTGCCATTAATAGTGTTACTCATAATAGTCCGGATTAAAAATTACAGTATACATTCTGTGGAGATGAAAAATTCTGTAGCTTATTCTTCAAAATCGGTGTATTACTTTTACCCATTTACTTGATCATGCTCTGTTATTGTCAAAACAGGCTCAATGTTTATCAGGGTCAATTAATTGCTGTATTATAAAGTTGTTTTCGAGAACTCTGCTTACGAGCCTACTTGCCTTACTTGCCTCATTTGTGCCGCTAGTCCTATAAAGGAGCACAACAAAGATTTGCTAATACCTTAGTAAGGGAAGGAGGCTTTACCCAGGTGGTCGAGCAGAAAACAAGGGGACAGAACATGTTGGATATTTTCCCAATAAAGCGGGATGATAACCTAATCGGGTGTCAAGTAACCGAAGGAATAAGTGATCATAATGCAGTTCTGATGGATATATAAGGGGATCCAGTAAACCAGTGACAAGAATTGAACGGAGAAATAGATACAATGATAAAAAGGCACAAATTTTGTAAATGAAAAGATACTTCAGGGTAAATTTTATTAAATGGAAGAATGGTACAAGTTCAGTGGAGATAAAGTGGGAAGAGTTCGAGGAAACGATGATAAAGGGTGAAGAAATGTTTATTCCAAAACAGAGAATAAAGAGAAGTACAGAACCTTCATACTATAGCAGGGAGGTGAGGAGGTTAAAGAGATTGGTGAGACGAGAACATAACAGAGTTAAGAAACAGCAAGGCAGGAGGGAGGTCATGAAACAACTAACAAAGGAATCAAAGAAACTGGCTAAGGATGAGTTTATGAAGACTATTATTGGTGCAGGGGGACTTCTGACCGATGCATCTACAAATTTCTACAGCTATTTCAGGAAACTGAGGGGAAGAGAGGTTATTGAGAGAATTATAGATAAGGATGGAGAAGGAGTAACGGAGGATTAAAAAAGGCAGACTTATTAAGTACTGGTTCAGTGGGTCCATTAAGGACAATAATTCAGGGGTTATATCTGGAAACGAGCCTATCCGCCCAGTTGGAGGGGAGCAGATTAGAAAATTTGAAATTAAATATGAAGATATCATGAAGGAACTAAGTAATCTAAAAAAGCATAAAGAGGCTGGTGTTGATAATAACCTTGAAACATTATTTAAATTGAGTCTGGATACATTTTGTTTATCAGATGACTGGAAAAGTGCGATAGCAGTACTAGTCCATAAAGGAGGGGTGACAAACACGGTTGAAAACTATAAGCCAATCAGTTTTACATCAGTGGTAGGTAAATTAATCGAGAGATTAATATGCAACCATATTAGAGGTGTCTGTGAGGAAAGTAAATGGTTTTCAAGTCAGCAACTTGGCTTTAGACAAGGATATTCGTGTGAATCTCAGTTAGTAGGATATACGCCGGATATTTCAGTTGAAATGGACAGGGGAGGTCAAGTTGATAGTGTGGCACTAGATCTTTCAATGGCCTTTGATAGAGTAAGCCATAAAATGGTGCTAAATAAGGTAAAAAGTATTGGAGCTGATAAAAAGGTGATTTGTTGGGTGGAAGAATTCCTAAAAGGTAGAAAGCAAAAACTTAGGGTAGGAAATGCAATATCGAAAGAATTAGAAGTTAACATGGGAGTCCCACAGAACAGTGTATTGGGTCCATTGTTGTTCGTTATTCTAATGAATGATTCTGTTAATGGTTTACAGTCAAAGATTAGATTGTTTCCAGATGACATAATGTTATATAAAAGGATCAAAACAATAGAAGACTGTAAACAGCTGCAGGGTGATCTAGAAAGTATAACTAGCTGGGTGAGTCAACATGGGATGAAGATAAATGCAAAGAAGAGTCAGCTTATTAGGTACACAGATAAAAAGCTAAAGGTTGATTACAATTATAAAGTGGGGAAGGAGCTACTTACTGAAGACTCGAAATGTAAATACCTTGGCATTACATTTGATAGCAAACTTAACTGGGCAGGACACATTGGACAGGTGGTAGGGAAAGAGTTCAAAATTCTTCACCTGTTAGAAAGAGTGATGAGGGGATGCACTAGAGAAGTAAGGGAATTGGGGTACAAAATTTTGGTCAGACCACTGCTGGAATATTGTGGTGTAGTATGGGACCCACATTTTGGGTTTCAAATACAGGAGTTGGAGAGGGTTCAGAGGAGGGCTGCCAGATTTGTCTCTGGAAATTACCGCAGAACACAATAAGTAACTAATATGATAAAGGAGCTGGAGTGGGATTCATTGGAGGATAGAAGGAGGGTGAAGAGAATCACGGGAGTGTACAAAGTCTATACTGGTGATGAAGCATGGGAAGATATTGGTGGGAAAATTAAGAGAGGTGCTTGGAAGGGTAAGGATGACCGTGACCACAAGCTGGCACTTGATTTCAGGCATAAGGGTGTAGAAAAGTTTTCTTTCGTAGGAAAGGGAGTGAGGGACTGGAATAAATTTCCAAGAGAAGTGATGAATAACTTACCGGAAACGCTGAAAGAATTTAAAGCAAAAATTATTAGAGGGCAAAAGTAGGTTGGAAGGGGAAATGGAGGGGTTTTAGGGAGTTTGCCACCGGAGCGGGCGCTGCATCGCTTGCAGGTACTTTATGAGGTGCCAGTGCTCACAATCTAACATCCACAGCCTTAGCTCTGTCATACTCTGTTACTGAATACTGCTGCCCATCCTGAATCAATAGTGCCCATACAAAGAAGATAGATGTGCAACTCAATCAGGCAATGAGAATAATTACGGGATGTATTCACAGCACGAACACCATATGGCTTCCAGTGCTATGCAACATCTCATCCTCATCACTAAGAAGATCAGAAGTCTGGAAAAATATCCTGAAAAACCCTCAGCTGCCTATACATCAAGACATGATTCAAGAAAAACATCAACGGTTGAAATCAAGAAAACCACCATGGCGCACAGCAATCAACCTTACAGAGACCTCTTTTAACATCAATAAGCTGTGGACAATTCAATGGGATCAGTCATCAGTAGCCAATAAAAATCTAGTTGAGGATCCCTCAGTAAGGTTACAAGGTTTCGATCTCCCCAGGCGGCAGTGGAGAATCATCAATCGGATTCGAACAGGACAAGGCAGATGCGCCTACTTACTATACAAATGGGGCTGGGTAGATTCTGCAAATTGTGACTGTGGAGCCACCTTACAGACAATCAATCACATCGTTTCTGACTGTCCTCTTCGGGCCTACAAGGGAACAATGGCGGAATTACATGATGCGTCGATAAGTGCAGTTGACTGGATTAAAACATTAGATCTCGAGATATGAAATTGTACAAGCTTGTGATATGTACATTTCCTATTGTGTACCTTGTTAATCATACGATAAATAAATAAATAAAATTATTGTTAATTCGACATTCTGTGAAATTACAGACAGTCTGAATTATTAATCATTGCAACGTTTAAATATTTTTGAAAGAGTCTGAAAACTTTCGAAAACACCATCGATACCAAATAATTTTTATTAGTACCGACTGCTGCCTCGTCGACTTCGAGGTCATTAGAAGTCAGTTTGGCTCAGAATGTACTCCCAACCAAGACAAGTGTTCAAATTATTGAATAAATGGTGACTAATCAGCTAAACCAACAACGCGAAGAATTTGCAAATAGAGGCCGAATTCACAAGTACCTTTCTGCAAATTAAACTATGAAAGGTAGGCAGTCGGTTCGTGCTGTATATTGTACGCGATTCGAATGAGACTTTCGTAATTTCTGAAGACGGGATCCTTATGGGTTTACTCATGTCTGTCTGCCCGTTCGTCACATCCTTATAGCTTATTACCACTTTAACTTAGACGTTTGTGATTGCCCACTGTTTTAGTTATTACAACCTTTAATAGGATTAAAACGTAAAATTTGGATGGTAAAACTAATTATAGAGACTTCATTGGTGTCTGAAGGAAACATTTT
The DNA here is from genome assembly GCA_031002005.1 of Vandiemenella viatica. Lineage (NCBI taxonomy): Eukaryota > Metazoa > Arthropoda > Insecta > Orthoptera > Morabidae > Vandiemenella > Vandiemenella viatica. Next base: position 97,136,317 of record JARYHS010008075.1, on the reverse strand, counting down.
CTTTAGTTAATTTTTACTAAAACTGGTAAATTACCAGCCAGCTCACCAAACGTTTGGATTATTTTTTTTAAGTAATAATTTCTATAGGTGCATAACGTGATGTTTGGACGGGGGGGGGGGGGGTAAGTCTCTGAGTTCGTAACGTCACCATTACCAAGATGCCACCTATAGCGCGCGCCACCATCACGCCACTTGTAGCGCGTATGATATGCGCGTTGAACGCTTTTCGCAAAATTTTTTTACAAACACACAGTTTTTATCCGATTTTGATGGAACTTTTAATACGTATACTTTTAAAAAAAATAGGAAAACACTGTTTATGTTTGATTTACAGAAACTTTAACCTTCTCCTCTTTTCCCCCTTCAGCTTAATTTCTGTCACCGTTGTTAATACAAACCCACTGGTTTTCAATAGCAGTTAGAACACGTATATTTCAAAACAAGGAAGACTGGTAGCTTAGCGGTTAAGACGCTTCCTTCCGGAAGTTCTCTCTTCGGTCGCGGGTTCAAATTCCGCGCTGAATATGAATTTATTTTCTTTCAAAATTGTGTTTCATAAATATCGAAGAAATATATTTGGGGCATGCTGAGGTTAGCACAGAATAATATTTCCTTCTAGAAAAAATTATTTTTTAAAAGACAGGTCATTTTGGTGATATTTTTTACCTGCCAGCTGATCGGGAAAGTTATGCGTGAGCGCCAGTGAGTAGTATACCGGCAGTTGTGTCGGCAGCCGGCCATTCACTCGCGTCATCTACTTACCTCGCCAAACAAGTGCAGTGGATTTCCTTGGTATGTAGGAGCCGCGCTAGAACTTCTAAACAACTTGTAGCTGTCTGTCGGTCAGAAGTTGTGAGGGGACTAAGTTGTGAGGGTACTGGTAAGCGCAAGCCCCGGTGGTTCCCGCTGAAACAAGTTCACTTGAATACCAAGGAACTCCTGTCTGTCGGTCAGGAACCAGCCGCGTAGTAATCTTCCTTTTCAGAAAAACGAGGCGAATACTGCTCCCTTCTCACCAAGCCTGCAGAAGCACAACACGTGGTATCGCCTGTTTTAAGCTAGAGGAGTCCACCAATGTTTGACATCAATTATACTTGATTGTTAACTCATCACCTCCGTATCACTGCACTCAGGACTTGTCATCAAAACAGTACGTTAAAACATGTGAATCCCACATCTAGCTTTATGGTCAAAATTCGTCAGTTGGCTTTTTTTATTTTTATTTTATTTTTTAAATAGAGAGTAAACAAAAAATAAAACTGTGCTCTGAATGTAACACAGTTCGAAAGTACAGGCATTCTGCAGGAAAACCTTGGATTACCGCAGTATCAGTAAACTACAGTGCTATCGAGTCTATGTGATAGAATTTATCATTTTCTCTCAGTAACCGTGTTTAAATAGGGCAAAGGAAGAAATAAATGTATTATATGTAGTTCTGTTAACAATATTTGGTTAAATGGCAGATACGTATGATGATGATGTAAATTTATTACACGGACGGTTGTTATTCCGATTAAAATGATTTAAAAATAAAAGTTAACTTTATATTCTTTAAAACATCTTGAGCTTACATTTAAACCTTAAAGTGACAGTAAGATATCGATTGGGATGAACGATCATGGAGGGTGAGCGGTATCTCGGGCCCAATATTCTGTTGGATGCGGTTTCAGACACCGTCCGAATACAGTTTTCCATATTTTCCCGAAATACCACCAGACAAACCCCTCGATGTTTCCTTCAAACACCATGACCGAATTATTTCCCGTGTCTTGTCCCTCCCCAAATTGTCTCCAGGCTCTAATGACCCCGACTTCGAAGTGTAGTAAAGCCAGATGAAAAAAAGTATTGCTGTTAAATTTAAATAATTAACAAAACAAAATTATAAGGTGAAGATAATGTTAATAAAACCGATTTGTCTCTGGTACCTGAGTCATCGGCGCTTTCTTAATTCAGATAGTCTGAGAGAATCCGTCGTATAAAAATATTTAAGCACTACCACAAATCTCACTTCATGCATAGTTAATGAATAAGCACTTTCTCTTACATCCAGGGAAAAATCAAGTTAATGTGCCTAAAAACTATTACAAATTCTGTAATATAGTACACGAATATGCACAGAGAAAAGAAACAGTATGTCATTACGTTCCTTAATAATTAAGATCTGAGAAAAGCTTTGTAGATGAGTATATTTGTTCCTGGAAAGAACAGTTTTGTTTTTTAAAAAAATTGATTTTGAACTCCATTCAACTAATTTTATTGTAAGTACATTCTGTTAAGTTTTGTTTGTTACCCTACTATAATATGGAAAAGCAGGAGGGACTATGAAAAGTAACGTAGCTGTAGTAGCGAATAATATACATTCAAACAGTTGTTATGAAGTATCTGTTCCCTCTCACAAAAAATCAGCTTTTTTAACTGCAATAGTAGTTTCCGTTACAACAGAAAACTGGCCATTCTATCATCTTCGAACGTGATGCTGAAGCGTACGTGGCTCGTGTTTCAAAGGTGTTACGTCACTAATATCACGATATTAATGAACTGTCGCATCCGGTACCAAGCACTAAACCACTCTACGTTTCAAGAGGACAAATATTTGCGCAGATGTTTGTGTTCATCCCAACGAAGTGAAATCAATTTGCGACTCTTGCAGATACACACAAAGAATCACCGATAACTCTACCTCTTGACTCACGACAAATATTACTGCAGTGACGTAAGGTCAGTCCAGCCCTTAACGTGGGCTGCACTCATTTCGGCTCTCCTGCTTATGTCGATGCTACAGTACGCTGGGCAGGGTAATAACATTTCAAGTTTCGTAGAAAGCAGATGCATTTCCTCTCTGTAGACTAATATTGCACTCTTGGGATGATTGGAAGATTTGCTAAGAACAGAACGAATCACCTAGAAACAAGCCAAAGCAAAATATTCAGAATTGACAGTTTAATCTTTCTTACAATACACTAGACATCGTTGATGACATTGTTAGTTATTTCAATTGACTCATTAATAGATTACACTTAAATTAACTGAATACTCCAACTGATCACGCCAAGCTACTCTTGCATGTGACATTTATTAATAAATTAGAAAAGTTTATGATCATTATTTTATTCATTTCGCCGCCAGTTAGCTGTTACTGAAATTATTGTCTGCACATGGCCGGTATTTTCTACGAATATAATTATAGTACCTGGGTGATCGATCTTCGCTCGGGGTCTTTCGATTTCTGTTCAATATGAAAGATTTTGAGTAAAGTTTGATTAAAGTTAAACGTTTTTCTTGAAGGCTTCCAAGGCATTTTGTGAACTGTACGATTCCTTTCTCTGACCAAAGTGAAGTTTAGCAAACAGAGGTAGGCTTACTGGCACCTGAAACTTATACGAGATGAGTTAAGAGCAGTTTACGAGACACGAAAAAAAATATTGTTCTCTTTTTTGGTAAAATGGTGATACAAACATGAAAATCAAAACGTAAACTACATAGGAAATTAGTGGTAATTCATTTGGACCCAATAAAAGTAACCTTCACTGTGGACATTAATAAAACACAAGTTCAGACGCTTCAACAGGCAGCGCTAAATTAATTCACTCCGATAAAACTATGCTCATACTTTGCAGTAACTTCAAACTTTCTTATCCAACCATGTCTTTCCAAATGATATGAAAACAATTCCCAACAAAAGTAACCTTCACTATGAACATTAATAAAGCACAAGGGCAGACGCCTCAAAAGGCAGAATTGTATTTATCACAACCTGTTTTTCCGTATATTACCAACCAGTGACGGATCACGAAACTGTGCGAAATATTCGCATGGATCAGTTACTGTACATCAATTGCTCGTTTAAAGGTATAATAGTTCGTTGCTCGAACCAAGGAGAAACTAAACTAACATCAGAAGGCTCACTGGTAAATGAAACATCTACGGGATGGTCTTGGATCCGTTTCCGAGATACCAAATACAATAATTATTCGTGTTATTATTATTATTCTAAAATCGCGTTTTTGCAGGAAAGATACATATTCAGAAAAACCTGAAAAGCAAAACGTTATCTAAATATGAAATCTCCTCCAAATCGTTTCAGTCGTTTTCGAGATTCCATGTATATATATGACTCATCACTAGAGGATATGACGCAGCGAGTTCTTGATTCCAGTTCCATTTGTACCATCGTCATTCGCATTTTCGTGATTTTTGTACGTAATGATAGTTACGTGAAAATCACTTGTTGTCAGTCAATGTAAATTACCCGAAAAAAAACGCCTTTGCGTTTCCATGTCCGCTAAGCTCCAAAAAAAAATTAACGTTTATCGGTGTATACATTAATTTTTAGATTTCTGTAGCTTCTAAGTAAAAAATGAAGCCATTGTGGATTCCCTCATTTAACCGCCTGTCTGTCCGTCTGTGACACTTCGTAACTTCTCAACACATGAATCTGTGCACTTCTTTAGTACTTATCAATTAAAAAATATAATAACGTAAAACTAAGTTCAATCATTGGGCTCAAAAATAATTATTGGGAGTTTTGTGGGAGGCTGAAGAAACGATTTATTTTAGATAATATTCACCAGTGCGAAATGTAACCGGCAACTCACCGACTGTCAAAATGTTTGGATTATCTTCTCTATTTTACGAATTTTGGATATTTTTACATAAAAATGATTTTAAAAATAATTATTTTTCTCTCTTTCTATCAGAAACTGATGATCTGAAAATTCATTCAAAACTTACAATGACACGCGCAGCTAGCTGAAGTTTACTGTCTCTCTGGAGCTTATAGTTTTCGCAACATAGGTAAATGAATGATTATGATAAAATTGATACTTCATCAGGCAATCTTTTTCTTCAAAATATTATATTTATTATTCGATGGAGATTTGATGAATCAAGTAATATACTCGTCAGCCAAATACACTATTTTTAATTATTTCATCTCTATTTTTTTGGTTTTGTTTTACATGAAACAATTAAAGAGCAATTGCGCCTAACTTACAAAGAACTATTTTTGACTATTTTTTTAAATTTATAATTGTTTGTTTAAATAAATTTAATACACTAGCTGTGTACAAAACCCACAGTTCATGAGACTGACAGTTTGTTTTGTTTTGCTGTGATTAATTTTTATTTGGAGATGTGAATAGCATCGGGGCTGATGATATTTCGCATCTCTTCATTAACTTTCATGTAGACCATTCATTTACAGATTCATTAGGTCTGCAATTGGCTTACAGACGTGGCAGGTACATATTCCCATCTGTTTATCAGATGAATGTTTGATTAAAATACATATATAACCAGTGCTGTTACTCCTACCACTAATTTAAATCAGCTGAGAATTTTATATTTTCAGTATTACAAATTCCACCAAAAACTTAGGTCGCATTTACAGCTCGGCAATCAAAAAACTTAACGGCAGCAACAATTCGTTACACAGCTCCGCTTACCACTACATCAAATTATGTAGACATTCAGGGCCTAAGTGGCTAACAGATAATCGATACTGACAATGTCACAGCGGCCAGAACACGACCGGCATTTCCGCGACATGTATTGTCAGCTGATTTGTAGCATCGGGCTGTGAGGATAACACGTCTATTAGCTTCTAGCCCGTACCCGCGACTTCATACGCGTGGTTTAAGAATTTTTTTGCCAGAATTAAATATAGAAAGTTGCTAACGAAGGATTGGTCCCAAACAATATCGAGTAGGAATAATATGAGAGGAAAGCTATCACTATATCATTGTACCGTCGAACCTGTCTCTTGAAGAGAATCCTTTTCCAACATATTTCTGTCACCATTCGATAAGGTCTCAAAATTTCGTGACTTCAACTGTTAATCATACTGGAAAAATATCCTGTGCCCTTCATACAGATTTCCTTATAAAATTGCATCACGATATAGCCATTTAGTCGTTAAAACGTAACAAAAAGACAGAGACTTACTTCCGTATTTATAATAATATTACTGTGGTTCACACTCACACACTGACTGCGAACAACACCTGAAGGATCATTATAACGTAAAAAAGTGTACACCTACAACATTGCAAGACTACCTACGATTTTCCTCGCATTGCACCCATAACTTTCTAATATCTACAGTTTAACATTCAATCCGAATAACCTACGGCCCAGGCCTGACTCTTACGTTGAAAAACAATTTTTAAAAATCTTAGCCTCCACGGAGATTTGAACCAGAGACCACGACGTTCGTAAGCAAGCGCTTTATCCACTAAGCTGCCCGTCCACTATACGGGAACACGGTACGGAGACGACCATATCCAACGTGTCTGTCCATCACCGTATTTTGAAGTTATGAGACAACATGTGTTATTTATACAGATAATTTTTCAACCAAATGTAGACAGTATTTTTCTCCTTGTTTCAAAGGATAAGTGTGCAAAGTTTCATCGAGATCGGATGAAAACTGTGGATTTGTATGAAGAACAAGCAAACTAACAAACAAACAAACCAACAAACAGACAAACAAACAAATAAACATACATTCACCTTTATATATAAAGATTAGCTAGCCGTGGCTTCATTACGCGGGATTTGCGATTCGTGCTGTTAATTCAAAGAAATATTGGATGAGTGACGTAAAACGCAGATGAGTAGTCCTGCAAAGGAGTAGCCCTTTTATTTGTTTATTTGTCTCTCCTCTTTCCTTTTGAACTTTGTATGCAATCGTGTTGAGCGTATCATTCTTGTATACATATCTTCGAAGCTACCACTAATTTGGAAAGTTCATGTATGTTGATGATCCACGGGCGCATTGCAGAATTGTTCAGTGCAAGCTTCTCTGCAAGCAATGTTTGAAATGGTGTTGACTGGCACACAGGTTGCACTATTTGTATGTGTACAACCTGGTGATATAAACTACCTATTAGAATTTGCTGAACCGAACCCGGTGGCGTATGGTAGCGTGCTTGCTTCGCGCTGCAGGGGTCACCCGTTCGTGTCCGGTCTAGGGCATGGTTGGTTTTAATTAAATGTTGTGGTCGTCTTGTGTTGTCTTAAAAAAGGAAAATAATCACACTGACGTGAAATCTATACAATGTAATAGAGACAAACTTATTTAGCTGGCTGTATGCCCAACATGGTCAAATGCCATTTGAAAAAAAAAAAAAAAAGAATTTGCTGAACCGATTGCTTTATATTGATGTATTAATTTCCCTAATAGAAAAACACAGAAGAACGCACGATATCCCCATATAAACACTATTGTGGTAGGCATTCTGAAAGCGACAAAGATCCGCCAGGCAGCTTACAATTTCGCGTTGTTTCATGACCTGCTGATAGAGTTTCCTACCGGCTGCGCAAAGCGCCTCCATCATAGTCGCATCGTGCCACAGTGTATGTGGAATCTGAGCCACGGAGTCACACATAAGCAAAGCAAGTCTTTGTAGGAGGGGAAAGTCAGTTTTAAGGTCCGTAAAAATTCCAGCCGAGATCGAGATTCCAAAGGTAACCTTCCATACCACCAGTCACAAACAGACCGGTCGCAAAACATTAAATTGATATACGATTTAACAGGTACACATAATTCGAAAACATGTGGTTTCACGCTGTATGTATCCTTATGTTAATTAATGACATAAGCTATTATTATGCTAAATTTCGTTAAAATTCCTTCAATACTTTATGCGAGAAAATTTACGGTTTTACACTCTGTGTCACGGTAAATAATTTTCTAATCAGGATAAAAAGCATTCTATTTCCTACCCTAAGGTATTACTATGTGAAGTTTTGTTGAAATCTGTCGATTAGTTTCTGTGCGCTGATATGTAGGCAGACAAAAATTCTAAATTTAACGGTTTTTGCATTTCCATTATCAGTAGTTTACATTGCAATTACTCTTCTGGAAAAAAAGATACTGTACACCCACAAGTTTTCTTGAGTGTTTTTATAAAACATAGATTAAGTGAAATACGAGCGAATTGTTATGATTATTATGACTTATTCAAAAAATATTTCAACACTGCATTAAGAAGGTATGATGTTGAAATAATTATGAGTAGCCTACGTGATACACGTGGTAATGAAATCTACATATATATATATAAAACTGTTCCAGAGAACATAAGTACGTCACTTTTATTCTAATTCAAAAAATATGACAACGGAAGCCGCCACTAAACATTAATACTACTAATAAACTATTAATATTATTAATTTGTAATAAGTGGTCATTTATTTAACTTTTGCTAAATGATCAAATTCAATAACTGCATAATACACTACAGGAAGTAGAGCAAATATGAAAAATAAGTTAGTTTCTTGATCGTAAATTTGTATTAGAAACCTTTCAGGGGCAGAAATCTACCGAGAATTAATTAAAAGCCAAAACGAAAATTTTGGAAATCAAGTAATTTCTATAGTTTCGATACAAAAAATATTTTTCGTAAAAAGAAAACGTCCACATGAGTATTTAGTATGAACTTGATTTTTGCTAAACAAAAAAGACAACTGCATAATTTGTAGTTATTATTTCACCTTATACCGTTGATATAACATTAAATATGCAAGATGGAGCTAATTTTAAAATACAGAAATAACATTGTTATTTTCAGAGCGCTCTAGCAACAAGTGAATTTCAAATGTGCGAAAACAGGACTCATGAATCGTTTTGAAACGTAAAATGACTTGCGCCCTGAAGGTTCTAAAACTTTTAACACCAAATCAAAATAAGTTCACTTTTTATATAATTAAAAAATCCATACGAACAATAGATACCTACAACAATCCTCTTTTTCTGAATTAATTACCAGGAATTAAGTTACTAAAACATTTTTAGTCACTGTTTTATTATCAAATGAAGTTCAATAATTTAAAAGCTAAATTTGTTATACTCTATGATTGTAGTTTTAAAAACATACTCCAACACTTTTTTCATAAGCACATTGATTAATCAATCACTTAATAAAATAATAGTTTGAAATATCATTGATCGGCAACCGTGCATTTATGGCTCGTTACAGGATAAATACAGAATGTTGTTTCATTACTCACGATATCGTGCTCACTAAACTAAAATTGTGCTGCAAATAATTTGGTGTCCGGAGGAAATTCTTTAAAGCACCGCATGTCACATTCCTCTATTTATATATATATATATATATATATATTTACAGAATAATTTCAATTCTGTTATTCGTTAACTATTTAAGAGCAAAAACAATATTTTGCTGTCTCTAAAATTTGTCGTCTGATGACGATCATTCCTTTTCTCTTACAGCTTGGTGTGTTTTCTATCAGTGTTTGCAAACGTGGTAGTTAAAATCACTCGAAGAAAATTTTTTTTGTCATAATTACAGGTTTAACAGGTAATGGATTTGATTCTCTTTGTGTGAAGGACAAATTGTCACTTCTTGTGTATTCAAGAGTCAATCGAAATTTATTTAATTCAGTATAAATCATAGTACCTGCTTACCTGCGACAAAACTATACCTCATCCAAATTGTAGTGAGTATTTTTGACTTTCAGCTCTTACATAAGCTTCAAAGACAATAACTCTTAATACACCACAGGTATATTATTTGTCGATGGAAACAACCGAAAAAAAACTTCGGTTTTCTGGTAGTTAAAGTTACATATGGAATCCTGTTTTGAGAATTGTATTTCATGTTTAGGAGACCAGACAGTATTCTTCTGTTCGGACTATATCAGTGAATCTAAATTGCAGCTAATATGGGGACTGTGTGCTGGGTTAGTGACAGAATGGTACAACTGTCGTTTTTGTTGTGGGAATGGAAGAATTGCAGCTTAACTGAGAAGAGAATATCAGAAGTTTGTATAAGAAATTTCTAACATCGTAATTGCCACGCTGGTAGTAAGGATGAAAACAATAGTTTCACCGTGGAACTAAAATGTGAGACAGTGGTACAATACGGAGACTACAACCCGACAGATATGTAATCTATAATTGTATTCAAAACTGGTTTTTAAAACACAACTCAGAGCTATAACAGTTTTACTGAACCCATAATCTTAATTATTGAAAGTCATACGTATATTAAATTCTGACATAATGCGTAATTTATGTAGTGATACGTATATGAATAAATAATTAGGAGACAATATTGTTTTCAAAAAGAAATCGAATGATGATTACTCAATCTTTTTCCATAAAAACTGCCATGACATTTAGTAGGGCAGAACTTTCCATTCCATTCAATATTAGGTAATTGGAAACTAAACCAAATTTTGAAGAAAAAAAATCACAAGCTTTCATAAAACTATGTACTCCAAAGTGTTACCAAAGTACTGAAAATTATACAATATTGAATTTCGCTATAATAGTAGTCACAGGTAAATTAGAGATAACTACTGTGTTAACATTTATCAAAGTAAGATTTAATTTGAGCTCCTGGAATCTAGTATGTACTCTTAGAACAAGGACAAAACGATCGATGAGTTCTCGGTAGAGCTCCCGAGTGGCCCCACGCAACTTACGGACCATTCAATCTTGGGCGATCTCGTAATGCGCTTAAACGCTTAACGATTTCCGAACTTCCCTGCAGAGGAAAGTTCACATGGGTTTCTGCAATACATTGTTCAAATGAAGAGATTTATCACCTTTTATACATGTAATTGAACGGATCTATCATCATCATTACTGGCAACATGATTTATAAAATGAATCAAAAGGAGGACTTGAAAGAGACAGATAAAGATGACGCAGGTACTTACATTTACAGATGACGATCAAATGTTTTGTTGCAACACAAAACATCGATTTTCTTTGAGTGAAAACGGGGAAACTAGAGTTACGATAACTACATACTTAAGCTTCTGTACTATTCATTACATGTTTACGGTGTCTTAGGATTTGACTTTATGCGTGCGTTCTGATTTTGTAGCTCTAATCTTCGCTGTGACACCGAACCTAGTGGGTGACTTGTGACTCTCGGGCCTGGCAATCGGGAGGACGTGCGTTCAAATCCCCGTCCCGCCCTAATTTCAATTCCTTCAAAAGGCCAGAGTAAAATTTCTGCCTGTTCCTTGAAACCCTTGTCCTTCCGAATGCGAGGCCAGAGCGTTGTAATAAAAATTTATTGGTTAGCACTATGACTGCTGAATATGCGTATAATTAGTAGCCATTGTATTTTTCGCGGGGCATTTCTGGCCACAGAGATTCACATTTGAGTAGCCTGTTTAATTTTTGCTGTTCTAATATTAAATTTAGTTATGAGATTACATACTGTGACGAATAGCAGTTCTTTATTTTTCAATTATTTGAAGGAAAAAAGAGCGAGAATTATATCGGAGCGTTCGAACAACAATGTACGGCTACTGTGTGATTCTGCGGACAGGAGATAATTTTACCGTCTGTTAGACGGTTAAGGTGCGGATTAACGAAGCTATATTTAGGAGGAACAAAAAGCCGTGTACGACGTTTGTTTGTATCGTTTTTGATCGGGATTACTGTGGACTACGATTCCGCATGGAATTACTGCAGTAGTTAAACGCAAGACACCTTTAGAAACACCTTCCGAATTAGTTTTAGAGTTGTCGTGCTGGCCCAGGGTCTATTGAAACCAAATTTATGCTTGAAAATAATGACTCGGGATATATTAGTGCCTGAAAATAATACCTCTTGCGATTAACTACATCACTATTATGACGTCATTAGTGAATGATGCTGTGGTGGAATCACGGTCTCCAGTAGACCTTTTGATCTTGTGCGGCGGAATAAAGAAACGACTATTAAGATTAATTCTCTTATTTTGTTTGCGGTGGAATTTTAAGCTATCTGTAACGTTGCTAATGATATCTATTGGCTGCTGAGCGGTATGATATCATCCACTAACTTTTGCGTTAATTCGAAAGACAGAATATCTTTAACAGCTCTCAGCATAGTGTTTTACGTCACAAATTCAACTCAACTGAGGTGAGCACATAAGGAGTACAAGAACAGCGTAACACGGCAGTCTGCTCTGAGCCGTCGAACAGTGCGGATCGTTTCCTTGTTTACGCGCGAGCCGTTCTAAGTGGTGCGAGCAAGCTATCGGACTTCGTGTCTACACAGTGGTTAGTGTTTCTTCGAGCTTAAGTTACCGCTTCTGTTCAACTACACAACAGGTGGAAGATAGTGGGTGAATAGTGCAAGAGGTGTAAGCCTAAGGGCTTACAGGATGCAGGACTCGGAAGGGAGCACAGCAGAGGAAACAGCGGATGCTATCGCCTCGGCCCTTCAAGTGTGCTATACGCCGATCGAAGTTGACATCGTAAGTACGCCGCCTTGCACTCCCAGATTCTGAAAAGACAACAGTTATAAAGAAACGCAAGCTACGTGCGTATGCCGACATAGAACAGCCTGCATGCATAAGTACCAGATGTGAAAGAGCCCCAACTGGGGAAATTGACCTAATATGAATATTAATAATGTGCCATTTATACCTACTAACCCCGCAATTGCCGCAAGCGTTTCAGGAAGTGAAGAGATAGCCCAATCAGAAATACCAATAACAACTTATACTAGCAATAGCAGCCAAAACGCAATAGCTATGGGAACTAGGGATTTACCAACAGTCAATTCCGCAAATGTGCAAGCAGCTTCTACATTGGGAGAAGAGAAATTTAGGTATTCAGAACATGACACCGGTCCATTCATAGTCTATGCAGAACAGATAAATACAGAAGAGCACCCAAATAGGGGCGCCCTCGGACGTCTTCATCCCATGTCCGTTGGTAAATTTATCAGGAATTCCATCCCAGCAATGAACCATTCGATCCTTAACATATCAACCAAGGGGAGGCACCGTGTTCAGATTGAATTTAATAACTATAAGGCAGCAAACAGCCTGGCATCAGTCACCAATCACCCTCAGAATATAAAATTTTTTATACCACGCTATTGTACTGTTAAAGAGGGGTAATAAGAGGGTAGATACTAGATTAACTGAAGAAGAAATACTAAATGTCATAGATTCCGATATTGAAGTGATAGCAGCCAGAAGACTAAAGCGTAAGATCACAATCGACGGAATACATCAGTGGATACCGCGGCAAATGGTATGCATTACATTCAAAGGACAGACCCTCCCACCACATGTCTTCATTCACTACACCAGATGCCAAGTCGAACCATATGTTCAAAGAGTAACTCAGTGTTATAAGTGTTTGAGATATGGTCATGTCAACAAGCACTGTCGCAGCAATGCTAGATGCGCTAAATGCGGAGAGGCCCATGAAACATCCGGGTGCAACAAAACTAACAACTTCCACTGTGCAATATGTAGGGGAGACCATATAGCAACATCAAGCTCCTGCCCAGAGTTTGTGAAACAAAAGCGCATCAAAACCCACATGGCCTATAACAACCTTACGTTAGAACAAGCCACAGCTCTAGAAAACCCAACTTCCTACGCTAAACAAGCTGCCAGGCTTCCCTTTACCCCAGACACCTCCAGCTTCCCCCCAATGCACATACCTAAACCCGGAAGTTCAATATCCACCCCCATTCAAGCACGGGCAATAGCGAGGCCAACCCCTAACTTGCAAGAACGATTCAATAAGCAAGCCAGAACTGAGCCTCCTTCCAAGCAGCAGGCGACCAGAAGCCAAAACATAAAGATTCCATCAGATTTGTACTTTGACCATGGACCCACCACATCTGCCCCGATAAACTACAACCCCTATAGGCCCCAGATCTTCGAAAGGGAAGAACCCCTCATAGATAAGGTGGTCTACATTGTTTCCTCGCTGCTGAAGATGGTTAATACAGGCGTTATGCCAGATATAAGAGAGTTCATCAGAAAATCCTTAGTGCTCAATAATAATGGCGAAGTGCAATAACTTCATGCAGTGGAACATTCGGTCAGTCAGATCTAATAAGGAAAACCTATTATACCTCCTCCAAGAAAATTCCATTGCAGTTGCGGGATTAATGGAAACGTGGTTGAAACCTGACAACCACTTCTCTTGTACAGGATACAATGTGATTCGGTCGGATCGATCAGACGGTTACGGAGGAGTCGCTCTTTTGATCAAAAGTGGAATACAGTATGATGAAATTCAGTTCAACTCGCAGGGATCGAATTTACAAGTATGTGCAGCCAACGTAGAAATAGACCCCCCAGCAGGAACCACAGAAAAATAGCAGTTGCTTCAATTTATAGATCTCCCAAACTCCAGTGTCCAAAAGAGAACTTCGTCAGGTAATAGAGCAATTATCCCCCCCAATGCTTATTATGACGGACCTTAACGCCCACCACCAACAGTGGGGAAGTGAATCCAGCTGCGCAGTAGGCAAAGTGGTAATAGATTTACTGGAAGAAATGAACTTAGTCTTACTGAACGATGGATCAGAAACAAGATACCACAGAGCAACAGAACGTAGATCGGCAGTCGATATCTCACTCATCTCGCCGGGATTGGCCATCGACATAGAATGGAAGACCCTCCCAGACCCATCGGGATCTGACCATTTTCCCATCATAATGTCCCCACCTGACCAGAGATTCAAGACCACTCCTCCGTCTCCCACTTACAAGTGGAACACAAGGAGAGCTAACTGGCCACTATATAAACAGTTCATAACAGATAAACTAGAAAACTTTAGCACGTCAGATGACCCCAAAAATGACTACCTCTCCTTCACACAATTATGGATCAAGCGGCCCAAGTATCCATCCCAGAAAATAAACAGAGAAAGACGCCACATAGACACAGCCCGAAATGGTGGGATGAAGAGTGCACTAAAGCGATAAAAGACAGAAAGAAGGCGTTAGCGCAATATAAAGGACAGGCAACGGACGAACAATACATACTTAAACAAGATACAAGCTTCCACGAAACGCCTTCTGAAGAAGAAGAAAAGAGAATACTGGCAAAATTTTTGTAAGTCTCTGAACAAAGATGTGCCAACTAAACTACTATGGAGACAGGTTAAAGGAATTCAGCGCAAGACAACGCAATCAATCAAACACATCTCCACTGCGACGGCCATGGACCTCCTTTGCTCTTTGGCTCCAGACTGGTGCCCAGAAAAGGAAGTCGACATTCAGAACCCGGAAGCAGACCACCCTTTGCTTCAACCTTTCACAATAGAGGAATTGGAAAGTGCACTCAAAAAATCTAGTAACACCGCTCCAGGAATGGACCAAATACAGTATTCGATGATAGATAACCTCCCCAGAGAAGGCAAAGACTTGTTCCTCAAAATTATGTACAGGGTCTGGATGGAGAGAGTCCACATTCCCCCACTAAAAGCAATAAGAGTGGTCCCAATCCACAAACCTCACAAAAACCCCAGTGACAGCGGATCATACCGGCCAATTTCACTCCTGTCATGCTCCTTGAAAATGTTAGAACGGATGATTAAACTCAGACTGGAGTGGTATGTAGAACATCATCACCTTCTACCAGAAACCCTGCTTGGCTTCAGAAAGGGGAAAGGCACAAATGAAATCATAGCACAACTAGTGACAGATATCCAAATCAGTAATGGAGAAAACTTTTACCTGATGGCCCTATTCACCGATATATCCAAAGCATACGACAACGTTGTTCCCTCTACTGGCGGAAAAACTTAGACAGTTGCCTCTCCCGGAAACTTTCGTGGCGAATCTAATAGCGCTGCTGGAAAATAGAGAGCTATTCATAATTGGAGGTGAAGTAGTCGGACCCAGGCTTACAAGTAAAGGACTGCCTCAGGGATCTATATTGTCCCCCCTTCTCTTCAATATCTACGTCAGTGACCTCCACTCAAAGATACCTCGGGAAGTAAAATTGTTACAATACGCGGACGATGTTTGCCTTTACATCAGCCAGCGGACATTACAAGCCTGTAAGACAAGGTTAGACATCGCAATGGACAAAATGAAGGCTTGGATGATACGCCATGGCTTCGTCCTTTCTACAGAAAAGTCCGTAGTCTGCATATTTACAAGACATAGGGTACCGCACATAACTGAAATCTCACTGGGAGCCCACTCTTTCCCTGTCAAGAAAACAGTCTCATACCTAGGCTTGAAAATGGACTCGAACCTTAAATGGTCCAATCATATAGCTTACATCCTCAAAAAAGTGAAGCAGCCATGAATCTAATTAGAGCCATTACCGGCAAAACCTGGGGAGCGGAAAGAGTACTCAACATGAGACTTTATCGATCGCTCGTAAGACCACATTACGATTATGGCTGTATATGCTTTGGATCCGCATCGAAAGAGTTGTTGAAGAGACTAGATAAATCACAATACAAAGCACTGAGACTATGTACTGGGGCCATGGCATCTACGCCTACAAACGCCTTGTTGGTCGAATGCCTCGAACCACCACTACACATTAGGCGAACATACCTCTCCAGAAAATTCATACTAAAGCAATTAGAACTCGAAGAGAATCCGCTGTTGGAAAAGTTATCAGTATTATCGGCACAGTACTCAGAACGTGCATACTGGAAGAAGAAAACTAGTCCACCCCTAGCAAGAGCATATGAGGACCTAAAGATATACTCCACAAAAATATACCGAGCTCAACTATTACCTGTCTATTCAGGAAGAATGCCCATTACCACTCTGAAATTGGACATCCGAACCAACATTAAATATCTGGAAGGGAGCGAAAGGAACAATGTCATAATGAGGGACTACATCTCAAACCTACCAGGTAACCCAGCATGCCTGTACACAGACGGTTCCAAATCAGATCACTCAGTGGGATGCGCATTTGTGGATACGACAAACAACAAGTCGGAAGCCTACAGCCTACCGGAAGAAGCAACGGTCTTCACAGCGGAACTACTTGCAATGGTCAAAGCTCTAGAATATTGCACAAAACTGCAAAGCTCGAGAATAGCAATAATAACAGACTCCCTGTCCGCTGTTAACAAACTAAACAACATCTCCAAAGACAATGGCAGATGTTGGTTGGCCTATGAAATACTTAGAATAGTTTCCAAACTTAGAGAGAAAGGCACGGAGATCACTTTCATTTGGTCCAAAGGACACGCAGGTATTACAGGTAATGAGCAAGCAGACAGACTAGCCAAAGAAGCTGCACTCAGCGGAAACAAACTCAACCTCGTTCCGGCATCGGATCTATTACCAGCGATTCGACGCGATGTCAAGAAAGAATGGGCCAACGAATGGAGACAAGGGACCTCCATAAAGGTCAACATTACCGACAGATCCATCCCTCCATTCCAGAGCTCATTGGTACTCCAACCGGATACTGTCCAGAGGACTCTCAACATTCATAGCAAGGCTGAAGTTTAACCACGGGCGGTTCAAGTCGCATCTGTTCAAAATCAACGTAGTTAACTCGCCCTTCTGCGAATGCGAAGAAAATATTTTGGAGGACGTCGATCACCTTTTCTTCGCATGCAAGCGCCACTGGAACAAATCTACACAATTAATATTGGACTTACAAAGACACGGGGCTGAACTTCCCACCAAAATCCAACATCTTCTTCAGAAACAAGAACCGGAAATCTATATAAGCCTCTATAGATTTGCCAAGGAAAATCACATAGATATATGATCCTTGTAATAAATATCTGTACAGGAAAAGTGTTGCTCATGAATTTATAACACAAGATGTAAACCAACTCTACCAAGAGTTTTAGTTCTAACTTAGCAGGATAACAAGTAAATAGATTATAGGATGAGATGGTACTCTTAACTAGACAACATAACAAGTAAATCAATTGTTCTATAAGTGTAAATGTATAACCGAATAATACAACATGTAAATCAGTTGTACACTAAGAGTTTTATGCCTAATCTGGCAACGCAATATGTAAACCAATTGCACTGTAAGAGCTCCATTTTCATTTACTTAGGTTAACATATAAATCAGTCGTATAGTATGAGTTGTATTTTTAAAGGTATAACATAATATGTAAATCTATTGCACCACAAGAGTAGTACTGTTATCCTTGAAATATAAGATGTAAATAAATGCTAGTTTAAGAGTTTTATTTCGAACTTTGTAAATTACCAGGCAAATCAACTATATGTCAAGAATCATATTCCAAAATTATAATAAAAAGCACGGTAGGAGTTGTACTCCTGGCATCACTACACAATATGTAAACCAAAATATTGTAATGTATTGTATGATATTTTACTGTATTGTAATTGGTTGTATTACAGTATATGGCACTTTATTGCATTGTATTGTCCTGTATCGTATTGTATTGCTCTGTAATGTATTGTATGTTTCGGTATTGTTTTGTTCTGTATTGTATGGTATCGTACTGTAAGAATTGCACCTCTAACCTTGTACCATCAATATGTAAAGGTATTTTTGGCTGTATGGACTCTGTCCTTTTGCCAATAAATAATATTAAAAAAAAAAAAAACAGCGTACACCTCCCTCTCACAAAAGCCATCAGGAAGTTATAGGACACAAGGCTAATATTTGTCCTATCTCACCCAATATTCATTACTGAGGTTACTCTGACGATACGAAGCTAAAAAATATAAGACGTTCAAAGTCTGGAGTTGAAAGAAGATACGTAGATATATATTAATGAATAATTACTCCTTCCACAACATAAACAATATACAAATTCTCGTAACAGTTGCTTTCTTTGGTAGGAAGAAGAAAATGACTACTTTACGCCAAGTTATAATCCTTTTTGAATATGAAATATTTTGTTAGCTTGGATATTTCTTCATTTGACTATTGGGATAGCTTAACTATAATCAATTGCGAAACTGAAAACGAAGGAATCATAGGTTTGATGAACTCATTTAGTTGAAATTTGATTTCTGGTAAAGAAAGAGTATCCTTTATTATATTCCACTTACATAATACCTGGCGTTGATGAACAGTTATTTTCAATATCTGATTTAATTTTTTTTAAATAAAACTGTAACAAACCACACTCAGATAAACATCATGGTACAGATTGAAGAAAATTTTAAAGCGACTGTATTTTATTGCAGCATCAAGTGGCGAATGAAAAACAATTTAAATATTGATGCCTGAGAAAACAATTTTCTCATCTTAGCAATGCACAAAATGGAATAGTAATTTATTTTCACTATCTATCAATGCAAATGTATAAAGTGTATGTGAAGTTATATTTTATTAAATACTAGGTAATACCCGCGACTTCGTACGCGTGGATTAAGAATTTCTTTGCCATAATTGAATATAGAAAGTTGTTGGTAGCGAAGGATTGGTCCCAAACAACACCGAGGCGGCATAATATGACCGGAAAGCCACTACTATATAATTCTACCATCGAACCTGTCTCTTAAAGAAAACCAATTTCCAACATATTTAAAAACAGAAAAAACAAACGAAGGTGAGGAGATGTGTGGGGGGTAGGGAGGGATGTTAACTAAGGGCAGGTTTATTTCAGCTTGCTCTTTTCTTATTTCTTCAGTATGAGCATCCGATTCTTGGGTTCTAATAACTTAGCTGCTCGTGCTCTGCTAGAGCTACAACTTAGGCCAGTTTACGCCCGCAAGGCATGTCAAAAAAGAAGGCAAAATAAACTGGGGCCAGAAATATTTAAGCAGACACAAAGTAAGCGGACAGAGAAAATCGACATCTATACTAAATAATAAGTTTTTTCTTTCAAATTATACACTAACATAATGCGTGAGAACCATAGCTTGAGCAAGCGACGTAACATTACAGACTAACACACACATCCGTCTTTCTGTCACCATTCGATAAGTTCTTAAAATTTCGGTATGATTAACAGTCTATAACTGTTAATCATACCGAAAAAAAAAAATGTCCTTTGCCGTCCCTACAAATTTTCTTGTCAATATCGGTATAGACATTTAGTTGTCAAAACGTAACAAAAGACAGAGATTTAATCCCGCATTTATAGTATTATTACTGCAGATCATACACACACTGAGTGCGAATCACCCCTGAGGGATCAATATAATGTAAGAAAGTGTACATCTATAGCATTGTAAGACAACCTACGATTTTCCTCGCATTGCAACCCTTACTTTGTGATATCTACAGTTTAACATTCAATCCGAATAACCGACGGCCATGGCGTGACTCTTACTATCAAAAACAATTTTTAAAAATCTTAGCCTCCATGGAGATTTGAACCGGAGACTACGACACAAAAATTAATAAGCAAGCGCTTTAAGCGCTTAGCCATTCAGCTTCATGACCGCTTCACGGAGAAACAGTACGGAGACCTCCATATCCAATGTGTCTGTCTATCGCCGTTCAGTAATATTTCGAAATTATAAGACAACATGTATTATTTATACAGATTATTTTTCAACCAAATGTAGACAGTATTTTTCTCCATGTTTCAAAGGATAAGTGTGCAAAATTTCATCGAGATCGGATGAAAACTGTGGATTTGTATGAAGAACAAACAAA
The DNA here is from genome assembly GCA_031002005.1 of Vandiemenella viatica. Classification (NCBI taxonomy): domain Eukaryota; kingdom Metazoa; phylum Arthropoda; class Insecta; order Orthoptera; family Morabidae; genus Vandiemenella; species Vandiemenella viatica. The sequence continues at coordinate 97,115,998 of JARYHS010008075.1, read as the reverse complement.
CTAACAAACAAACAAAACATACATTGATCTTTATATGTATAGATTACCTTATGGGCACATAGGCGCTGTAAGTTATGCTCTTCAGCGCACGGAAATCTTAGATACAGCTTTTTTTTATAACATTTGGCTTTATCTTCCATACAGCCATTAAGAATTTGTATTTGTGTTTTCTCAACGTATATATCATCACTGTCATTGCTCCTCATGGTGAGAAAAACACAAGACGAATTCTACACTTAATTAAAACCACCCATGTTCCAGGCTTAACTCGAACCGGTGACCTTCCGTACGAGAGGGCAGTGCTGCAGTCCACTACCACAAACTGTGAAAAATCTAACATACATAAACTGTACAGAAAACTGAGTAATCTCACAAATAGATTAAAGGCCTCAGAACGTAATAAACGTGGATTTAATTGGAAACGTAAAGTCCATGATAATCTAAACAATATTTTGAAATTAACTAAATTAATTTCCTGTTAAAATATTGCATGTCTTAAAAAAAAGCGACATTAAAGTAGTCCATCCTTTGTGTGATATAAAAGCTAACTAGTAATATCGGTCATCTTTTTTTATGTTTGTAGAATGCTATACGATTAGATTAATAATGATTACATTAGCCTACCTATGAGTTTTATCTGAAGACACATCGACATTTTTTGATTCTTCTAGGAGAAGTTTATTATTTTTAAGCGTAGGCCTAAGTTCCTTGGAGTGTTTTAACAAGTCTTGCTTTTGATGCGTCTTCTTTTCAATAACTAAACTTGTCTCTTGATATCTAATGACCTCGACGTCGACGAGGCGTATAGCCATAAGCCATGGTATCTTGATGGTCTAACATAGATTTGGATACGGGACAATGTTATTTGAAATGGCTGATTATTTCAGGTTTTAATAGAGCTGGCAGTGTTTTTATTCTTACGTTTAACGGCTGTGAATTTAAAAAGCACTTAGCAGTTAATTTTCTTGCCTAATTTATACATGTCCAGCACCACCATTCTTTGCAGGCAGTTTCATGACGACTATACACAGTACACAGTGGTTAAACATATAAAGCAGTAAATAAATAAAAATAAGGGCTAAAAGTAACCTAAGTTAAACACTACAGTGCGTGCGTGAAATGCCTAACGCAAGTAAAATAAAACACTGAGATGGAACATTCCGTAACTGAAATGTTTTAAGTTATGAATTTAAGGAAAGACAATATGAAATTTTTATTTTAGCTGCATTAGACAGAAAAACCATTAGAAACCCATTTTTTCTTATGTAAACCTTACCCTAGTTTAACAAACTGCGTATTAGTGTGAACTCTCTTTTGTCTTGTGTTACAAGAATCGATGGCTCATTAAAATGTGTCAAATATCACAGCGTCATCACCAGTTCCATTAACTTCGTCTTGTTATTTTCGTTTATTGTACAACCAAAAATAGTACGAGTATGATCAATGTCACCTCACTGTTCCGTCAAGTCAACAAAAATGGCCTGAGATAAAGTTTATGCTATACAGATGTAGGCCTACATGGAAAAAACGTGATTGGATTTGAGACTATAAATGTTGACTAATCGCTTTCGTATAATCTTATAGTTTTTGGTGCCAGTTATGCTTTGGCATTTACGTCCATATCGCAGGAGTTTAGTAATCCGCGACTACTTCCTCTCCCTATTCTGAAACTACCTTTTCTTACTGCAGACACAATCACTACAGAGTAAGCTCTAGCTAATACGCCAGTTTCGCCTATCTGTCGATGACGCCGTTCTCTGCCAGACTGATATCAATTCTGACCCAAGCAAACGCCAGTGTTTTCCGATTCACTATCAGTGGACATACCTATTCCGCAGGTGGTATAGTTTTTACTGATGACTTGCATGTGGGAACGCAACCTACCCCTACCAGTAGATCCGTCAATGTAAAACTGGGCTAAACTTTCAGCCAGATATTGACATATCCGGTAACTTAGAATTTAATGTCATTTCTCACGCTGAATGAGATGACTTTCACTTAGTGTAGAACTCAAGAGCCAGGGAGTAGTTGTTACGACACAGGGGTATTTGACACAAAAAGTCGATCAAAATTATTTCTACGTAATTTGTATTTTTATTTCGTTCCTTTAGAACTTATAACTATGAAGTAGGAGTAATAATAATAAAGAACATATACTTTGAACACACACTTTATTGCATATTAAACGAATTTTTACAAAATACCTAACAATAATCATACATGTACAATAAAATAACATCATTCTGACGAACCGTCCCATCCTTCTTCGTCGGAAGCTTGGTCTGGTGTCTGTACCTGCTTCATCTTCTGTCTCGTTCTCTTCTTGAGTACTAGGGTCCCATTAAAGTAATATTTTAATAGTTTCTGGTTTGAATGATTTAGATTTATTAAGGGTTTGAGTCTGATGAAGCTCAAATACGGATCCGAAGCTAATAAAAGCCTATTAATGACATCTGTGTTGCACTGGGCCCGGCTAAATTTTCTAGAGTATTTCTTCCTAAATTTTTTGATATATTTCTTTCTAGCTAATGCTGCTGCTTCGGACAGAGTGCCTATAGGTAAAAGTACATGCTCTATTATAATTGGGACCCAATCAAATACTTCATGTAGTATAGGTGACACTGGCATCCACGAGTACAGTTCAATATATATATCTTAACCGTTTCGTGGCAGTGGGGAGCAATTTCTTTTCTTTTTATCTATGTTATGCTCACTAGATATTATTCACAGAATAGTAGAAAACCTGTCGATCAATGTTTTGTGAATATCTGTAATCTCTGCGGCCATCGTTAGATACAATCAGTCAAATCGTCGAAAGATTTTCTAGGCCGACCCACATTGGACGGATTGGATTTTATGGGGATTTCGTACATCGTTGTAACCTATTACAGTATTTCTTTAAAAATTCACTCTCATTTCTCATAGAAGCCTGCTATTTTGTTTTAATATCCAATTTAAGACTTCAAAACTTTTGTTTGAACTATTCGGCCGTGAATGTAGGTTGATTTAAAATATTTTTCTCGACTAATTACAACTTTTGCACGAAATTATTTCCTTTCTCGTGTTTACTCATATCATAAATAGCTTTTCGGGTCATGAGGTTAACACCAGCGGAGCCCATGACAAAGAAAATCTTAGATTACGTAATGTGATAGAAAAAAAATGTAAGCTTGTTTTATTTTCAATAATTTAGAATTTTTAGAATAAATAGACGTTTGGCACTTTTTGGCACCTAATTTTCAATGAAACTACAAGATAGTACACTAAACTAAAACCATACTAGAAATTGGACTCGGGAAAGGTCGGGAAATTGTTAAATCACTTTTTAAGGCTTTTTGTAATAATAATAAAAAAAATGCGTAGAAATTGAGTCAACTAGCAAAAATGTACGTAAATAAAGTTGTGCGATACTTTTCGATGTATTTTACTATTATTTCAATTCTAGGAACCTGGCTGAACAATATCCATTATTTAAATCACCACTACTCACTTAAAATGACTCACAAATTAAAATGGTACGACTTATAATTTTCTTGTTTTTGCTGGGTAACAGTACGTGCGTCTTTCAATGTGCTCCGAAGACGACTGTTCATGGGGTGGGGAAGGAAAATTATCTAAAAAACATAATGGGCTGTTGTTCTATTGACATTTACCTTGAGTTAGGTACATACAGATTCTTGGAATTTGCTTGAAATTTTTTTGACTTTTGATCGACTTTTTGTGTAAAATACCCCTGTGTGCGACACCATGATACTGTATATTTTATTTTCTCTTAACGCGTTGAGTAGAAAAGGATCGTACATTGTGTGGGTGACTTATGAGGAATTCAATTTCATGCATGAAGCGACGGTTCTTAAGTTTCCATTGTCTCAATAGAAACTGTTTACGTAGTAGGATCTGCCGTATATGAAGTGATAGGTAAAAATGCTTCTACTAACAAACCGTTAGTTTGGGTTGACGACACAGCACCATCACATATTGTTACGTCTTGTTCTGCAGTCTTTCGAGGATCTAAAAGGCATTGTCTGCTGAAGATTTATACGCGTGGCTTGGTGAGAGATTGACAGAGAGTGACGGTAATTTGCCAGTCTGTTCCCCAACAGCGTTTTTAGTTGCTTTTTACGACATTCAACGCAATCATGAACTTGACTGAAATGATTTTGGTCTGTTTTCTCCATTTCAGTTTGCAGCCTGTTATGATATTCAGGTATTTTACAACTCGTTGCTCTTTGAAGTGGTATAGTCTAAGAGGATTATATTCCCGTAAGCACTAACTCAAATCGCTTATAACCTTCCGGATATGTACAAACTGTTCTCTTGGTTCGTTGGATGGAACCGCATCGATTTTTTGAACAATAAAGTTTCAGCCATCTCCGATGAAAACAAAAAGATAACCGAAACGTTAGTTTTCAAAAAATTGACGAGGCTCCGCCAGGAGAAAAATACATTTCGAACGACCAAGGAAGTCTACGAAATTGTATTAACAAGTTGCTGTCTATAAGCTAATTTTGAAGCGACTGGTATTACCATCCAGGATACTATTTTAGCCGTTTAACTCGTTCGAAGTAACGTAAAAACACAGTAATCTGCGTAGAGAAGCTTCTCCATGATCTTTACCGTAATTTCAAAGCCACCTGGATAGTTGAACTGAAACAGCGAAAGTATCTAGTCTTAAAGGAGACCAAAAGTTTCTATTCTGAATCATATTTGAATATCGCTCTTCTAGATATCTGGTGACCTTGTTGCTGTCAGTTAGACGAGATCTGCTAGTGTTTCACCCATTGCCAATAGTTATTTCGGAAATACGTATGGTCCCGCATAATCATGCGGTCACTATTGATTTGCGTACAAGGCCATAAGATACGGATCAGAGCGGTTATCCAGAGAGAGTGAAACTGTTGTTTGCGTGACGGTAACTCAGAGCGTGATCGTATTGGGCATTGTGTTGTGCGTTTAATGTGAAGTTGTTCCTATTGCTTATTATTTGTTCCTTCGGAAAAGTTGTCTATCATTTAAAAACAACTAGAATGTGTATTTCTAAGGATGATGTTATGTAGCCATATATATATATATATATATATACTGTAAGTCACCAAAATAAACAATGGAGGAACAGATTTTACTTCATGAAAAGTGTTAAACAATATAAGAACATTTTAATAAAGCAAAGAAATCAATTAATTCTTCTTTAATGTCCTAAATTACAGAAAGACACAGAAATTCAAACGGAAGACGCTGTCGTGCAACATTAACCAGAGACCTATCATGTAACCACCACCAGGCTTAATTTCTAACAATGATTTTTTTTTAGTTCAATTTGGCAATCCGATCTGAAACTCTTGAGCTATCATTCAGACTGAATTTCTTGAATAATACTGAAGGTAGCAGGCATCCTTCGATAGTATCTAGGAGGGAACATTATGTACAATATGTTTCCTACGATGAATAGTAGAGTGAGATTATCTTCATCAATAAGAAAAACACTCTTGCGTTTTTAAGTACCAGCTATCTATAGTTGAAAGTTAGCAATACCATTTGATAGGGAAACCTATAATTTTTAAAAAGAAGTTTCAGTTAAATATTTGGTGTTAATTTAATTTTTTAACTTCTTATTAATTCAAACAGTGAAAAGGGTTAGATTTAGTTTGAACAACGATTTAAATTACTATATGGAATATAAAATTATTTTTCAGCACAGCATGTTATCGCCGAGAGCACTTCTCCCGCCGCAGAACTCGTTTAACACCACAGCCGCGATCGAAGAGCAGCCGAACGGCGAAAGCCATTCGATTGCTTCCTGTTATTAAAATAGATCAACCAGAAGGCGCAATTCTCTTGAGAGCCAAGGAAGAAATTTGTGTGGGTAGACTGGAGAGTAGAAGCAGTAACTGGTACATCCTTAGAGAAAATAGAAGGCCACTGCACTGCACTTTAATCATTAGATACCACATCATACTGCAATAGCCTATATTTATGTCACGAAGATAATGATCCATTATATAAATTACCTTACGAAGAAGTACCGCAATATTATCATCGTAATAACTCTTTCGAGTTCACCCCAGCTTCTGTCTCAGGTAGAGGTAAAGATTTTTGTGGTCGTAGTGACCTGGTGACAGGTTTTCATTGGCTGCGGATTCCGCGCCTATCGTAGCCGCCTTAACCTAACCCGGTAATATTGCTGGATATAGAATACCTACAGTTTAACATGGAATCCGAACCACGTAGGCGTTATGGTGTACTTCACATTACACTGCAAACTGTGCCAAAGGCGAAGGTCGTGCTAAAGGCCTTTGAAAATCCCTACCGTGGCGGGTATTCGAACCGTGGACCTTCCGATCACGAGTCAAGTGCCTGAATCACTGAGCCAACAGACCACTCATTCTGTCTGCGTTAACAGTATTCATTCGATATTTTAACATTTAGAAGATAATGTAAAATGAACCAGAACGTGCACTAATACGGATAAAAACTGGGAATAAACCTATTAACAACTTTATCTTGTTTTCTTTATAATCAATGCTGTCTAAAACCTGGGTTTGATAAAACCACATAACTGTCAAATTATTCATGTTTATTAGACAAGGGTAATTTATGAATGTCGAGACAATTGGCTAAGGCTTAGTGGACTTGTTGAAAAATCTGCCAAAAATAGACCAAATGAAAGCAAAATAATTGAACATAACTAGAAAATACATGGAAATAGTCCTTAGAGTTATCGTTGAGCGATAGTATCCGGAACAAGACAGACAACCGGAGAAAGTATACGCATGCCGAAAAAGAACTGAAAATTGTGTAAACATGTTTAGAAAATCCCAGAACGCGTATTGGTTGAATGCAGTATTTGAAGATTATAGTTTCAATCAAGCTAAAGTTCCCCATAGGAAACGACGATGAAATTTGTTAACCACTTTAATCACGATTTTTTTTCAGTTAATCAGTAAATTATCTTATAATAATTTGGATAACGGTTAGAGAACGGAAGTTCCTTATCATCTTTATTTTCGGATTTGCTTTAATCCATACCAAAGTTGAAAAAAAAAAAAAATTTAGCATTCTTGAGAGTCGCATGGTACGAAGAAAGTCGTATAACGACATAGTAATAAAACTTCAAAACCGTCCTTTCTGAAACCGTACAGAGAATGTTAGAGACTGAAAAAAATTCCAAAAGAATAATGAAAATATGTTTGAAATGTACGAGCTAGCAGTATCATTCATTTTGTTGGCATGAAACATTCTGAAGGAAATAGCGCATGCACTTTAATCACGGTGTACACCAAATACGATTGCATTGGTGACCGAACTTAGCACAGGTAAAATCACCGGTTTGGCAAGCGCATCAGTAAACTGTCACGATTTGGTGACTGGGACCTCCTTTTTGGCGTACGAACTAATTCTGAATTACGCCAAGTGTCAAGCACTCATGTTTTACCGGCTAACCGATCCTTTTACTGCAAGGGAATCAATTAATTTTGAAGCGTTTACAACAATTCAATAAGCGTACAGGTATGCAAGGTGGCAATTAATTTAAATCAAATCTGATTTTATCTGAAATTAATCTGCTATATTCCCCGTGGCCAAAGTTAAATTATAACTCTAAATCAACATCCGAACGCTCGGATAACATTCACTGTATATATGGTGTGTTAAATTAAAAAAGCAGATCATAACGGTTGCAGCTTTTATGTTGAATCACTATATAGTATTATCGAATTTGAGTAAAACCTTAAGTATTTTGGCTATATTTCTCCATATCAAAGCTTGTTATTCGTGATAATAATAATCCTGAATTTGAAATGCTGTATTTAATCTAAATGATAAGAGTTACAAGTTAGAGGATAATTTGACTTGTTACATAAGTTTAAAAACAAATTTGAATTGTGATTACGGATGAAGCACATTCATAGAAAGTAAAAGATCCAAGCCAACTTATTTTTTAAGAGTGGATGCATATTGGCGAAGAATTATCTCTTCATACACATTTTAATCTTACATAGCATGATTCTATTGCGTCATATAATTTAGTTATCAAGTTCAAAAATGGAATAATACCTAAATCAAATCAGTGATTATTTTAAATGATAAAGGAAATTTTGGAAGCGTGTTAAAACTAGAATGGAGGATCTTTCTTTTTCTCTTTTTTTCGAACTATGATGTTGAAGTCTTTGGTGTCGGAAGAGAGTTCTTAATAAGGAAGTTAAAAGCATGCGGGCTTGGCATTTAGAAGGAACCATCCCCACATTCACGTGGAGTGATTTCGGGATACCTTAAAAAAACCAAAATCTGGATTGACAGCCAGGGATTTCAACCTACGTCCTCCTGAATGCAAGTCCCGTGAGTTTCCACACATCTCTGCAGTCAATACGGAGGATACCATAGCAAGTTTATAGGTAATCTTGATTGCGGTAGTTCAGGTGATTTCTGGTATTACTTTGGCGAATTGTGGCACGGTATGCACTCTACATTCCGCGTCAAACCTACAGATTACACGAGGAGAATGACAAGTAAAACTCAGAGCAGAGATTACGCTGTTCCCATATAGGCATAGAAAATTACTCTGCACGTGACACAGAAGCTGTCATATCTGCACAAAAAAAACAAAAAACAGACCACGCGATAAACGGGGTATACGCTCGTTAACAATGAGACTGTCAGAAGCTGCTGCTGTTCACAATAGAAAGTTAAACTGCAAAGTCTGGTGGGTTGGAGATAACCAAATTAATGTTTACAGTTAGAAAAAACTCTCGTGAGTGTGCGAAAGTAGAGGTGATATTTGTGGGCTGTAATTCCGCAGCCAACCGCAATATCTGCAATCCACTGCAAGGCAGCTGAATGAGTCCTGTTCTCGGTGGAAGTGGCCTCGTTTTCTTTGAGAGTAGCTCGACGTAGTGTTCTGAACTCTGGTACTATCGTTATAATCACTACGTGATGCTCTGTATATTCTTCTAAACTAAATCTATACAATAACTGAGACAGAAATATTTAATATGTTAAGTATGTGTGGTTTTACAAGTTTTAAAATGAAAGTTTACGGTCGAATAACAAGTCATTTTAGATTTACTTACAATACCACCATCACAACAGGAACAGAGACATCAATACTTTAGTCTGGAATCGTGTTTCTTTTATTGATTGTCTTTAAAAACACTATTTTGAAAAATAATTACAATCGGTATTGAGAGGAACAAAAATTAATATTTTTATTATTAGATAATTTTAAAATTCCCAATTTTTATTTCCAACGTTAACATTGTTTCCAACATGTTTATAGAAACATCTTAGTTTTACCGTGGGCACTGCATCGATAACCAAAATTGTTTGAGAAAGAGTGTGTATCTCTTTTAGTCACTCCCAGTTGGTGAACGTGGTTCTCTTGATATTTTCAAGCTTATAATCTGAACTGTTATTAACAAAATATTTAGCCATATTAGTTTGTAGTTATACATATCCTCCCGGTTTAAGTAACATTCATTGATTACTCGATAATCTATAATATTTATTCAAACTATGATTTTCTTTTAATTATGTGTTCTTCGACATCATCTACACTTAACCTAAAGAATTTCTTAGCAAATAGCGCAAACCATCCTAGTTCTACACTATCGTAGTACAGAGAAAGCGCTATATGCACATAATTTTTTATTTAAAAAAAAGATCTAAAACTTTGGACTCAGTGGAGCCATTGAAACTTTCCTTGTTGACCCCCAGTCACATGTTTAAGCGAGTCCCGTATTTTGGGTTACGACTGATCAAAATTTTAAAAAAGTTATTCGAAATGATTTTTTTCATTGTATCTTTTGTTGTATTTGATGTTCTATACGAAATTAAAAGTTCTTAATATATGTTCGATTGTAAAAAAACACATTCCAATTCCCAAAAGAATCAGGAAAATTAAATTTAATTTAATTTAATTAAATTGCACTGGAACACACGCTCCAGTGGCAATTTCCCTAAACACCCATCTTCCCTCTTTCTTTTGTCTGATACTTGTCTAATAGATGGAATTTCATTTTCTTATGAACACAGAAGTAGTTTAAATTTAAAGTTTTTATTAACATGTGATTGAAGGAAACCAACAGTTTAGTAATCAAATTTTTATTATAGAAACTTATATTGGTATTCTGTATTTATGTTCCAGTTTTTTCATTTCAATTTGGAAGAAAAACAAGTTTTAAAAATAAACAAACAATAATAATTTATTGCTGTCTGCTCTCAATACACATTTGTCATACATAACGACGCCCGTACTACTAGACTAGCATGTTGACGCGTTTACCACCTCCATCAAGGTGGAGGCCAGAAATGTTGTATTCGCAGAAATTTTTTTTTAGTATTGAACACTTCTGCTTGTTGCGGTGCTCTGATGAGTGTATAACTTTTCTTTGATAAAAGTTAGAAACGATCTTACTTAGGCACTCATTTGTGAGCATATTCTCAAACCGAGTGTGTGTGACCGGTTAACACACTGGCCTTGCATCCAGAAGGATGTGGGTGCTCCTTAGGACAGAAAAAGTGTTAACTTTTTAAATTGTTAAGCAACTACAACTGTCGGCTCTGTGAACCATTGAATCGTTAGTTATATACCTCTGATCACAGCTCTAATTACTTCGACGAGGTGTAAAACCGGGAGCAAAATAATAATAATTTAGTGATCAACGCACTCCAGACACCAGTACAAATCTCGCTACATTCTGTAAAATTATGATTGAGACTCAAACATTTCACACTGCCCTTGTTTTAGACTTAATATCACTGTGCTAGACACATCAATTATTCAGTCCGCGATGTACAAAAAACCAAGTCAGTGAATGTAAATGACTGAACGTTTGCCTTGTTACAAAATACAATTTTTCATATTCTTTAGTTATCTCTTGTTAAAAATATTCTAAATTAAAACATTAATGAAGTGAAATAAGTATTTTCTCGGATGTTGCTATTGTAGGATTATCATTTTTAATTGTATTTATTGCTTTGTGATGAGTGGAAATGAGTTGGACAGGAAAACTGGAGAAAATTTCGAACGTGATTCTATCTGTCTGCAGGTGTTAGCGTCAGAATTACACCTAAGTATTGAAAACGAAGTGTTTGAAACTATGATACATGTTATTCCTAGACGCTTGAGGTAAAACAAATTTATTTAAAAACAGATTCTGATATTACGTTTGTGAATTTAATTAATGATTTTAGCATGAGAGCTCTTTCATGTAACTATAAACCCCGCGCCAAATATCTGCAGAGGATATTTTCTTATCCACATAGAAAATGAAAATATTCGTAGCATACCAGTTTGTCCGAGAACATATTGAAAGTACTGTAATTGATAATAGTTCTTCTTCCCGACTCACGAAGTAGTCCCTTTTAAAGTTTATATTGACCACCTAATGTAGGGACGATCAGACTTCGTTTTTGGTTAATTAAATATCGGCCACTACCATTGGCTGGCTAGGGTACAAATCAATACATATATAACGAAAAGTTTCTTCGAATAAATCCACGTGTATGCAGAACACAAGCCAAAGATTTATTCACAGTTTTGTACTGCACAAATGAACCCGGCCACAAATGGAAAAAAATAATTAAAGCACATACAAGTAAAATTACTGGTAGTGACTATATAATCCGAAGATGCAAGTTCTTAAGAGTGAAAAGCAATACATTCAATCACTTTCACGTAGCTGTTCATACCAACACAGTTCCCCAACACTCCACCACGTAATCTCGTAGTTTCCTTCTGTCAGTGAAACGTTTTTACGACGCGGTAGCCCTTAATTAGTAACTCACGGGGACCTATAAACTTCAATATAAATCATTTGTTAATTACTTTCGGCCACGACTTACACCGAGTTACAAGACCCAGAGGCATGATAACCACACAACGTTCTCTTCCAGACTCAACTCCACACTCTCTGATCTACTAATCGTTTGTCAGTCTCACAAGTCACCAATCCACATAGCATTCCATACTTGGCATAGAATAAATTGAATCATTAAAAAAGTTAATTGTTTCCATATCATCCAGTAGATTTTATTTATTTATTTAAATGGCTTTCGGCCTTATCAACCACACAGCCAAGTTCTTTGCGTTTTATGACAATTCACATTTCATTTCATTTACAGTTTTAAATATACATGATTTACATTACTTTACAGTTCTATACACAACAGTTTACATTTTATGACCCTTTACATTTCAATTTCTTTACAGTTCCATTTCTATCTGTTTACTTCTTGGTGTTATACTATGATGAGTCGACATGTAATCACTTACTTTGTTATATTTCTTATCTGTGTGATACCTTAATTCTATTTGGGTCAATGTATAGCACTGGTGCCCTAATCGTTCACTATGGCCTCAAATTCTAGTATTATGACTGGCTGATATGTATGAGGATATATCTGTTCAAGTGGTGTACGATTCTAAATGTACTAACTTTGTTCCCGTCGTTTTCTGTTGGATTTTCTACTTGTCTAAAATTTATAATTGGATGTTTCCCTCCTTAAAGGAGGTCATTATGATTTTGAGTATTTCTTGTTTATTTGAGGCGAGCAGGAGGGAAGCGTTGGTTGGGAGAGGAATGTTACATTTTGTGAGGTCTTTTAGCATTCTGTCCTGCATGTGGGCGTATTTCTTGCATGAAAAGAAAAGATGGTTTTCATCCCCTACTGTCTGATCAATGCAGTCGCATAGTGGGTTGTCTCTCAATCCTACCCGCTTTAAGTGGCTGGGAAAGTTGCCATGATGAAATCGGCTTCTGATGATGTTGGTTGAGTGGCGTCTGTTTACTTTCCAGTTGTGGAACCACGGTTTGGAGGGGATGACTGGTTGGATGCGGCCGTAAAAAGCACCTTTCTGTTTCATCGAGTTGTTCCATCCTGACTGCCATATTTTCTTCGCTCCCTGTTTAATCTCATGCAGGAATGCAGATGGAGGGAGTGTTAGTTCTATTCTTTGTCCGTTTGAGATGGCTTCTTTGGCAAGTCTATCTACATATTCGTTGTATTTGATCCCTTGGTGTGAGGGTACCCATATTAACCTCGTTTAGATATTATACGCGAACATAGGCAACAGAGAGATGATTTGTTTGTTTGTTGAAATAGTTTCAATCAAAAATTCTATGGGTATTGCAACAGAACAAATAAGGTACATCCGTCAAATTTTGGTTTAACAGACGATTACAATAAGGCGAAATGCTTACGTGTGTAGTTGCACCTACAAATGAGTGACCATTAGTACTATATTCACTAGCTTATTGTTTACCTGTGTGTATTCTACCGATATAAATGCTTGAGGAATTCAACCCGGCACTGTGGCTGAATGCGGGAAGCTACAACGGGGCCGGGCATGGGACCAGACCCCTGTGTACCGGCCGTCCTGGCTGCGGTTTTTGGGCAGTTTTCCGCAGCCATCAATGTGAATGGTGGGATGGTCCTCAATATCCATCTCATCAAATACACATTTCACAAACAAACAAAAAAGACACTTATCACACACAGAACGTGGATGCCAACACTTCATTTCTTACATTAGTACGCATTCCGACCTGGCAAATTCTTAGCGTCAGTAAGGTCTTGCGACATTGGAACAAAAACTTCAAATTTCACTATGTCAATGATGGGTGAAATTCATCAGAGTATTAAAGTGCATGGTTGCCATGTTAAGTTTCCCTGAGTTACGAATACAGATAGGATTTCAGCCGTCTTCTGTTTGCTATTTCTTTGCCATTGATCTTCATCGACCCTGTATCATAGGTCTGGTAGTCTTCCTTATGGTCCCCAAAGATCTCTTGGACTCCTCTCGAACTCCATTTCTATCCACCGTTTCATCTTTTCTTCAAGAAACTGCTACAACCTGCAACTACGGTTCCATTTTATGTACAGCACAAAATTTTAAGCGTAATTAAGGTAATAAATATCATAAACTCCATATTCACACCGCCATAGTTCAGCAACAGGTTATGTAACTCCATAGGAAGATCAACTTTTACGTGTGGTGTTGGACGCAGGACAACTCGGAAACAAGAAAAGGTTTAATGTTAGTAGGACTAAGGAGAACAGCTGGATATACACGACGGGAGCAGAAACGGGGATATTTTAAGGTTATTACGAGTAGAAGCAGTATTTATAAGGATACATAAATAAATGGAACCAACACGTTACATTATTTGATCCCTCTCACCTACCAAAACGAACAATGAATTACTTGCCTTTAGGAAGACTGTCGATCAGAAGATCTGTTACGTAAATGGATAAACCCTCAGTAGCATGCTGTGATAATGGAATCCGTCTTTAGGAAGGTGCGTTACAGATCTGTTTCGCTCAGATCCCCTGGTGGGAAGGCAAACAAAATGCAGACCAGCCATGCGGTAAATTGTGTGCGTGCAGTGAATTCCTATCACACGCTTAACCGCCTCGTTGCCGCAGCTATTATTTTTTTTTTATCTACTCTAGGGATGCTACCACACCGTTTCACCTTTCTGATTATATGCACGTGTGAAATTCTCAGAATATCGAAAAACTTGGAAGCTTCTAAAACTGAAGGTAATGCTGATTGGCATAGGCATCGGACTTATTCCTCGTTAACTTGAATTAATTATTTTTAAACCTGAGCTCATTCAAACTAGACAAAAAAAAACACAATAGGGTAAAACTGCCGGGCTGAGCATATTAGAAAACAACGAATTCATCAATACCTGGTTGAAGCTTTAATATTTGTTCTGTTTGTCGACTCCTTTAAAAATTTTCATAATAAAAGCATAATGTTACTCTTCTACCTTCCGAACTGTAAGAGACATTTTTTAATTACTGAGTAGTAGTCTAAACTAGACAAGTTTCCAGTGTTAATAATTCAATAGGCTTCTAGCGTACATTACATTTAAACGAGATTAGCTGTATACCTCTCAGTACTTTCTTCATATTTCATTTCATTCCCAAATTCTTTCGTCAGGGGGAAATTATACCAATTTTGTTCACCAGCCAAGTGATCGCAGTTGATACAAATAATGTTCCTCAGTTAGGTTTCCCCAACTTCGTTATATGTTAAGGAGAATTTACTACTGTCAACTTTATCTGAATTGATAAAATACTAATGGCTGTCTGTGGTGAATTAATTTATATTCAGGTTTCTTTATTTAAGCTATAACGTAATCTGTAATCATGATACATGTGCGGGCTTGGTGTGGAAGTATTTAGGAGGACTGCAAACATGAAATTAGCCCAAAACTATAATGATCATGACAGTTCTATAATAATATTTGATACCTCCGCTTACTGCGAAATAGATCACAGGAGGAAACTTTAGATGAAATTGGGAAATGATTGTGATTACGGAATCTGGCATCATAACCAGTCAGCAAGGAACATTTTATACAAACAGGCTCTGATTCAACCTGCCTCTGATATATATGCACATTAGATAAAAAAAATTGTTTCATATTTCAGCATAACGAATTGGTTCAATTGTACAGCGAAATTATGTGCACTTTCGTTTACTCTACACACAGGAAGGTACAACAGCGGCAATACAAACAATCCCACACCCAAAAATTAAACAAATAAAAATAAAAATTGGTTTTGCTAATGTCGCTAGTTAAAGGGATTTGATAGTCATAGTAGTTATATTTATCAGGTGTCATTTAGAAAGGTACAGAACATCGTCAGTTAATTGGAATATCGCCTGCATGAAGAAGGGGAGTGTGACTATCAGAGAAAATGAAAATCAGTGAAAGAGGAAGTATTGGTGAGATCATCATTGGTGTTAGTAAAACATGTTCTGTAACGACAGAAGGTGAAAATACGGAGATAGTAAAACAGAAACCTTCCTACGTAGGGATGAGTACTGCATATTACTTCGGACCCGGACACTGACTATTACTGCGTTAGATGTGCCTCCTGTTGTTTCAGATTACCGAACGGACTGTTATGTGTTGATACATGGCCCGAGGGCTGAGGTGCAGCGGTGTTTGACGAAACCATTAACTTCCACAGCCTAGTTTCTGCGTTCATTTCCGACACAAGGGAATACGCTGTGTTTCATGACGATAATTTTGACTGCAGAAGACGCGTGGTGAAGTGAATAGGAAGAAGACTTAAGCAAGACAGTCACAATGTTTGAAGACAGGTGTAGAAAGCAAATAGACTTTCTATTTCATTTTAATCACTCACAGGCAGAAGAGAGAATTTTGTGTTAGTGATGGCACTAATGCAAAAATTTCGAGAAAATGTCTTCAAACATTGTGACTGTCTTTAAAATTAATCATATTTCGACACATAACGCCAGATGCATAATACAGCAATGTGATTTTGCTTCATTATGAGTTTCAAACTGTTCGAAAGTTACGTATAGTATCTTTTAAATGGTTGGGTTTCAGCTGTAAAGCGATTAAACACCCCCAAAAGGATACCAAAAATAAGAAAGCAGCGATTTACTTCAAATTTGTTTCTTTTGTAAATTAAAAACACAACTGCATCTGTTATAATTTTCCTTATGATTTTAGCCAAGAAACAGGCAGCGAATAGATGCATCACAGATTTCATTAGTTCATGGAATGCAGCTGAATAAAGTCTCGCAGACTGGATTGATACCTGTCATCCTTTAAGTATTTCGGATCAAGGACTTGACTGTGAATTCTCTTACACCCTGCCCTACTATTGGTTGCTAATACGCTTTTCGCATTTCTTTGCATGGGATGCAAACGATCAATAAACAATGCAAATGCTGGTCATTATGGAATTCAGACTGACAACAGACCTATCTGATTTGAATTTAATACAACAGAGTGGAGACAGCACTAGCGTGCTAAGTAAGTTGTTGACGATGGGGACCCTAATAGAGTTGCCTTCTATACTCTATGTAGCATAACCGATAGTAATAACATCTTTGAGGTAGACGTTCCATGCCACGGGCCAGTGAGTACTCTTAAGGAGTTTCCATAACAACGGGATACACACAGAGAGAGACTAAGAGATTGCTTAGAGCAGCAGCTAAGGAGAGCTTGCTAATGACGAAGTCCGATAATGTATTTAATGAATGGATTTAATTTAAAATAAAAGTTGTGTTTTATGTTGTGAAGAGTAAAACTAAAAGATTAATTATTTGATTAAGCTGCATAGAAGATACCTTCCGAAATAATATAAATAGAAGCACAATATAAATACAACACGGCGTATTTCTTAATAAGTAATATCAAGCAAACGCTTATAAGAAATGCGACAACAAATTGACGGCAGCGCCTCCAGCGGACGATCAGGAACTATTAAGAAAAAACATCGCAGTCGGGAACAGCTGATCTTGGATACATTCCATCTGTGCTGATATTTACTACGTCGCATATGGAGGAGGTTTGAACGGCTACAGCGACTGAACCACTCGTATATACAGCTAAGTGATTTTTTCTAAGGAGTACTAAAGTGTAATAGTCTACCATACACTTTAAATTTTCAAATAATTCACTGTTCATAACCTTACGGAGTGTAAATTATTTTCTTGACCTTTTAACTTGCAAATTAATTTCACAAAGAACACAACGTTACCTGTAAAGTTAGATTTTAGTAATTTCAAGTGTACTTGATTTTAATTTGCGTAAAGTAGAACATGTACACATGGCATAAATTTCGCAAGCTTTCCAGCTATTTATGTTAACAAACAATTTCTTGAAGATATAGGTAGATTAATGAATAATTTTTACGAGTTGAAAAGTTGCCTACTTTGATCCAATTTCAAATATGACAACACTGGTAATCTTCTATTTTGTGTGCTACCGTCTTTTACTGCGATCGACTGTACCAACGGCAACGATTACATATACGCCACAGATGCGGTTTGTAAACATTCAGAGATGTTGGGCTATGAAAGATGTTACGTACTAGTTGTGATTAATGATGTTTATTTTAATTAATATTACAAGGGAATATTCAAAATGTTTAAATTATAAGACGAACGGTGTGTGAACAATTTAATAGCGTTGCTTTGTGTAATACAGAACGTTTTAATTTAGTTATCTATGCCCATGCAGTTGTTAAGTTGTTATTGCCATAACAACTTCGTAAATATGGCAGCAATCAAACAGAGCAGGCGGCAATTTTATGAAATTTATAAAGATGTTCAAGACTTAATAGGAGACAAGATGAAGTGGCCTAAGTACATCCGAGAAATTATTTGGCGCAGTCAGTTGAAATATAGGGATAGGCTTCCTATTACTGTATTTTTTTTTTGGGAATGGCTGCCCAAAATATTTATTTCTCGAGTTCATTCGATTATGTCGTCCGGACGTAATTAATGCCGATAAACTGAAAAAACTAGATGGGGTTTGGGACTGGTTACAGGAATGCGTGGATAAAGAAAGGAATGATATTTTGAGAAAGCGTACGTACTTCGATATTGTGGAGGGGAGGGTGAGGAATTTATGTCCGGAACAGTGAAGAAATACACACTCAAACAGCTCCTGTCGGAGCTAAAATGCTACTTTAAGCAACAGAAGGCTCTTTTAAGAGCCAAAAATTATTAACAGAAAACAAGCTGTAATCATGCTGAAGTGAACAGTTCAACTGTGCCGTGTAATGGAACCCTGGACATAAAGCAACGATTATCTGTTGCTGGTAATGTGGTACATGCTTAATTTTGTACTTTTCTTTTAGACCCTAGATGCGATGAAGCCTGTACTAATACAAGGGCTATGGATTGCACAGATTCACATACTAGTACAAACACGTTTCGTGTATGTACTGCTAGGTTGTACTGTGGTACAGGCTTAATTTTAATACATTTTTTTCGACGCTAGATGCGATGATGCCTGTACCAATACAAGGGCTACGAATTGCAAGGATTGACAGTAGTAGTACAAACACGTATCGTCTACCTACTGCTAGTTTGTTGTGTGGCACAGGCTTCATTTTCAGTGCATCTTTATTCGATTCTAAATGCGATCTGGCCTGGACCATTGCTACGGCTGCTGATTGCACAGCTTCACAGTAGTAGTACATAGACGTATGGTGTATGTACTGATAGGTTGTACTGTGGTACAGGCTTAATTTTAATACTTTCTTTTTTCGACGCTAGATACGATGAAGCCTGTACCAGTACAAGGGCTACGGATTGAACAGTACTAGTACAAACACGTAACGTGTAGTGTGGTACAGGCTTCATTTTCCGTTCATCTTTATTCGACGCTATATGGGATGAGGCCTGGACCATTTGAACGGGTGCTGATTTCACAGCTTCAGCTTCACACTAGTAGTACATAGACGTATGGTGTATGTACTGCTAGGTTGTATTGTGGTATAGGCGTCCCATTTTTTCGGGACGCTTTATCTGAAAACTAACGAGATTATCGTGAAAAATGGCGTCAAAAATAATTGAACTTTTTGGTCATCAGTTCCATGATATCTGTACGATAGAGAGGCATTTATATCATTACCGTGGCGCCACAATATGATGATCAATTCTTGTAGAACTCCACGAAAAAAAGCGAAAATAAAGAGTAAAATATTTTGATATCTCGCTTGGTTTTCGAGATATAGCATGTTAAATATCAGTCATACATATAGTTCCTTATGCTTTTCAGGATTTTTCTTCTGGTCCAGGCTGTATTTCAACCTTACTACGTCAATTTCGAGAAAAGATATCTCTAGAACTAAGCGAGATATCAAAAAATTTTATTCCTTACTTCCAATTTGTCTCGTCGATTTCTATAAGAATCAATCATCAGATTGTGCAGCCATGGTAATGATAGAATGCCCGGTAGAAATGCACTATTGGTATTTAATTTTCTTGCTACTGGTAGTTGCCAGGTTTCAATACGACCTGGACCAGACCAAATCTTACAATATCACGGCAGCACAGTAATGATAGTATTGCCTTTAATTTACACAATTTTCTCGATGTGAGTCGTGTTGAAGCCTGGACCTCTATGAAAACATCTGCAGTCTACGACTTTTCTTTGCTTTGTTTTGTTGAGAAATTTGTGGCTCTGAAAAGAGCCGTTTTTAGTTTTGGCTCTAAAAAGAGCCGTTTTGTAAGTAGTTTGCTGGCTGCTACAAAAAAAATAATAATAATAACAACAATAAAAAAAATTAACAGGGAACAGGTGCTTTAGAAAAATGGAAAAATAGCATGACAAAGAAAAATGATGAGCTTCATGCTACAGGGTATTCTTCCCAAATGCAGATAATGAAGTTCTGGAATGCTTTTCTTCTTTCAAAGTTATTCCGCCATAGGAATTCATCCATATAGGAAGGAAATAAATCTTTTGATGTACCATGCTGAAATTTTATTTTCCTCTTGACTCTTGCCCACAAACCTTCAACGCTTTGCGTGTGCACATCATGCCGATGTGGATCAACGAAGTTTTCTTTATGTATCACGCGATCGTGAGCGTAAATCCCTCCGGCAAGGGTTGACAGGTTATTATATGATGGATACCCATCAGTTATTACTACACTGCCAGGAAGTATATGTTTTCTAATGTGAAAAAACAATGTCTCTTCAGTGCGATTAGGCACCTCAACCACGAAACACTTTTTAGTGCCTCTCTCAATTCCACCGAAAACCCAGTGCCCTTTCCTGAAGAGTCCACGATGATACTTCCAGTGAAAAAAATTTGTTTCATCCAGTTCTACAATCCGTGGTTCGCCTTGCTCATCAAAACCTCCTATTTCAGGAGGATTCTTCCTCGCCCACTGCGTGCAGATTTCCCTACAGAAATTACACCAGTCTACTCTGGTGTTGTTGGCCAGCGAGTCGACACATACCTCCTCGCCAATACTTTCTTGGTCCATGTTTTTGGCCCAACAGTACACAAATAAAATCATTTCTCTCAAAGAGAGATGACTTTTCCAAAAGAAGCTTCCAAATCTGACACTTTTCACAAAGTAGCAGCTGTTGCACTTCCACATGAACCCATCTACACAACTTCGTTTGCCCAAAACGCAACTGATATTACAGTTTGGACAAACGAAGGAATTGCGTATCAATTTGCGCCTCGCCAGCCATTGTAATATTTTAAGATTGTCACGTCCAATAGACATGGCAATCTCAAAAATATTCCATTTTTCTTGAAGCACCTGTTCCCTACTTAAAATTTCGTCTTCATTCACAATCGTACGAGAGCATACAAAACTACCAGTAGAAGCCATGGCCAGCAAACGAATGATGTATTAATAGATTAAATGAATAGAGTATGCTAAAGTGCACAGAGTTTCTAAAATACACTTTAATCTCCATTCCCGTAACTAAGAACTTATTAACGTTTACAAAAAGTGACAATTAAATCATGTATCCCTTTCTGCATTTTTCGAATATACTTCTTCATAACCTGGTGGCGACTTCATAAACTATTCACTTCGCCCATAAAAATAACGTACTACCTACCATATAACAAAATCAAATTCATTTCAACTAAATCAATTTCATCAACATCTCTGAATGTTTACAAACTGCATCTGTGGCGTATATGTAATCGTTGCCGTATGTTTACAAACCGCATCTGTGGCGTATATGTAATCGTTGCCGTTGGTACAGTCGATCGCAATAAAAGACGGTAGCACACCAAATAGAAGATTACCACAACACTTATAGAAGGCATCACTAATGATGAACCACAGACACTGAGTGGCAGAGACAATGCTGAGTGGTACTAACAAAAACACTCAACTACCTTCAGACACGATTTCAGACTTGAAACAGTTTATGTTCAGTTTGTTTTTACAATCTCAAAAGGCACTGGTTGAACAGTCTGAACAGTCTCAAAAGGCACTGGTTGAACAGTCTGAACTTCAAAATGCACTGGTTGAACAGACAAGAGAGTTGTCGGAACACTTTACTAGGCAGTTCTATCATTACCGTGGCGCCTAAATCTGATGATGAATTCTTGCAGAACTCGACGAAATAAATCGAAAATAAAGAATAAAAAATTTTTATATCTCGCTTGGTTTTCGAGATATAGCATGTTAAAAATCAGCCATAGGTATAGTTCCTTCTGCTTTTGATGGATTTTCTTCTGGTCCAGGCCGTATTTCAACCTAACAACAATCACTAGGAAGAAAATAAAACACCTATAGTGCATTTCCACCATGTAGATATGGTGGTTTTGGTGAAAAAATTTTTTTTGGTCCTGGCCTGATCTCACCCTAACCTCATAACTTTTGAGATACAATATCTCGAGAACTAAGCGAGATATCAAAAACCTTTATTCTTTATTTTTCCATTTGTCTCATCAATTTACGTAAGGATTCATCATCAAATTTGACTATAGCGAAATTTTTCTTCTGGTCCAGGCCGTATTTCAACCTAACTACGTCAATTTTGAGATACGATATCTCGAGAACCAAGCGAGATATCAAAAAAATTTATTCTTTATTTTCGATTTGTTTTGTCGAGTTTTATAAGAATCAATCATCATATTGTGGCGCCACGGTAATGATAGAATCCCCCTTTACTAAATCTCATGAGGGCTTATGCAATAATTTCAGTTTGCAGTTCCAAACTGTTAGCAATCAACTCGATAGCATTACAAAGGAGGTTGCATCTAACAAAAAGATTTGTGAAAAATATATAGCTGAATTGAATGACAAAATTGACATTATCAAAACACAAACTGACAACACTGATTTAGCCATTGAGGAGTTGACATTTAAGGTGAAGGGTTCAGAAGAGAAAATCTGGGCAATTGAACAGTATACAAGAGTAAATGAGAGTATAGTAATTAGAGGGTTTGAACAAAGTACGAATGCAATTCAGTGTGAATCATTAAGTAATATAATTGAAAGTAATGATAGTAGGCCTAATACTGTAAGGGAAAAATATGAGATGAGTAATGTTACAATTAATGGTGAGGTAAATCATGTCAAGGATAGACAAATTATTAAAGAAGGGTTTCACTTAAAAGATGGGTTTAAGCATGAAAGTAACCAGGTGGAAACTTACACGAAGACATATGAATCAGTAGAAAAGGGTTGTAAGTCTATAAAAATGTTTGATATCAGAGACATTAAAGGAACAGATGGCTTTAATCTGGTAAAAGAGATGGAAGAGACTTTGAAGGTAGATGGATTATGGAGTTTGATGATGTTGAAGGAAGTAAACTGTGACCTTTTTTCCATTGTTGGGGAGAATTATGTTTGTGATTATGAATCAAAGCAGTTAAAGAATAATGGTGTTGAACATTTTCAGAGTTCTTTACATATTTTTGAAGTTGGTTTGCCATGTTACTGTTCTGGCAAAGTAAGACTAATGGTAAACAGAAGGTTGTTTTGTATGAATAACTGGGAAAAGGTGAACTGGAAATATAGAAAAAAAGGTTTTCTTTTTTGGTAGAGGGGTAAGCTATGCTTACTGCCTCATCCTGTGTACAAATTCAATCAGGACATTGAATGATCACTTAGTTTAAGATGAATGAAAAGATTTAACACTAGTGCAAGGCACAGGTGTGTAAAGATAAACTCTGTCATATTGGAATTTATTATTATTGTTAACTTATAGTTGGCATTTTATTGTTATTCAGTGCCACAAAACACTTGTAGATAGTACTGATTGATGTTGCTGCACACAATTCTTCAACTGTAATGATAGTAAAAGTTTATAACCACTAAGTGGAAGCTGTCACTTACCAATATTGATGATCCCAATCAGATGTGCAGTCTTCGGCTGTTACCACAGCATACCATTACATAGAAGTTTATTGTCTTTCTTTTAGGAAATATATAGTTTGTAAGATACACCGGAGCATTAGAATGAATAGAATGAGTTGAGAAGAAACAAGGTTTTGTTATGAATAGAGGTGTTTTGCATTAAGAAGTGAAATATCATATAGAGAGGGTACAGCGGCACGGTCGGCACTCAGTTCCTGTAAATAAGGCCACTATCTAGGCATTGCCTTTAAATGATACCGAAAGGTTCGGGATTTGGTTAACACAGGCATAGCTGAGGTCCAGGTAGAACCTTCAAATGACTCTGTTGTTACATCTCTTAGCCTAGATATGAATATATTCAAGATGAAGTAGAGAAAGTTATTACTTATGAGAGAATAATGTAATGTATTAAAGAAATAAAATAAAAATGAAGTTGTGATGGTGATGCTAGATTAGCAAGAAACAATGGTGTCCCAGTCACATTAGCGTGGGTTGATTGTACTGGTCCAGGGACCAAACATGTGATTTAAATAATGTTGCCGGTTATACAACAGTTAAATGGTTCAAAAGGATCGGTCTTATGAAGAATATAATGTACCAAGGGCAGGTAATAGAATTTTTAAATTATTTTAATGGTATGCTTGGTAAACAGGCGGAGGCCATGACAGCCAAAGATGATAATAATGAATAATCAAGTAACTGTATTATTTTAAGAAATACGACATGGCTAAAGATGATAATATTGAGTAATAATACTGTAGTATAATATTCCTATTGTAATTTTTATTTTTAAGTGATAAGGACAGTAACTTGTCGAAATGTGTGTTACAGACTATAGGACGTTCCAACCAGTAGCGGCTTATGGAAAACCACCAGGGAAAGTTTCCTCAAGACATCGGTACTCGTGATATGTAAAAAATGGGTTATTAGCCAAATGTAAAATATAAGCTCTCCTTACCTAAAACGTGACAATTACAGGAAAGTTTACCATAACCATTTATAATGGTATGGATGTCAAATGGTATGGTAAACTTGGGGGGGGGGGGGCTGTAGCATAACCGATAGTAATAACATCTTTGAGGTAGACGTTCCATGCCACGGGCCAGTGAGTACTCTTAAGGAGTTTCCATAACAACGGGATACACACAGAGAGAGACTAAGAGATTGCTTAGAGCAGCAGCTAAGGAGAGCTTGCTAATGACGAAGTCCGATAATGTATTTAATGAATGGATTTAATTTAAAATAAAAGTTGTGATTTATGTTGTGAAGAGTAAAACTAAAAGATTAATTATTTGATTAAGCTGCATAGAAGATACCTTCCGAAATAATATAAATAGAAGCACAATATAAATACAACACGGCGTATTTCTTAATAAGTAATATCAAGCAAACGCTTATAAGAAATGCGACATCTATTATTGAGTATTGTACTTTTTTCTATAGAGGTACTTTATTTTCTAGAAAAACAACAAAATACTTTGAAATAATGTTCTTCACCTGGCTTACATTCTAACTTTAGTACATATAGTATCAGAACACAATAGTATCCGAACACAACCTTAACAAAACAATATTAAAAGTCTTTAGATGTCAAACGTCTCACTTCACACTTGACGAGTTTGTTTTGTTTGAACTTTGAGGTTTCCTACAATTCGCTAGAATTTTCTTAGTTAAAAATGAGCTCGTTATATATTTTAATTTAAATGTAGACCTAAATATTCTGTATAATAATAATTTCATGTCGTTTAAAGGGTCTAGTGATTGAATTTCTTACTGGCTTCGTAATGCGTCTCTGTCATAGCCGACTAACCTTACCTGCTAATCCTATTAGGTAAAGGTGACCTGCAGTGCAATGTGGAATCCCAACCATGAAGCGTCACAACATTTTCATATTAACAAAACAAAGCTTTCCCCGAGGACATGTTCAGTTTTGAGGCCCATTAAAATTCTAGCCTGGATCGGGATTCGAGTCAGGAACTTTCTGTAATTCTATCACTTGCCTTAACTATTTAAACCACAAGACCAAAAATGCTGAAGAATGTTTTTTTATTTAAAAATATATATTTGTCAAATATATCTAGAAGTAATGAAAACTATGTATTCAAACGTAAAAAGTAAAATTTATCTTTTCCTATGCAATGTACTTTATTTAATTTACCCCAAAACACAAATG
This sequence comes from Vandiemenella viatica, assembly GCA_031002005.1. Lineage (NCBI taxonomy): Eukaryota > Metazoa > Arthropoda > Insecta > Orthoptera > Morabidae > Vandiemenella > Vandiemenella viatica. Next base: position 97,090,203 of record JARYHS010008075.1, on the reverse strand, counting down.
TACTTTCATTGTTCCATAACAGGTGGTAACACTGCCCTTAGAGCTTGCAGCATTTTCAAAACTCATCATCAGCTCCAGGTGCCTATAAACGTGAGTTAACGTTTCATTGTACCAGTCGTTTTTTTTAATTCTATCGATTTCGTTTGAATTTACATGTACTGGAAATGTTCAGTCAGGTGTTAGCGCCAATGTACCGCAGTACGACAGCAGAATGTAACTATAATGCCGTGCTTGCATTTTCAAACACATCCAAATGCCGTCTACGAGAGCACAGCCTGCTACTACGCAATTGCAATACAGTAGTCTTGGATCAGTTCTGAGTCCGGAGGAAAAATAGTTAACAAGGCAGCGATACCAACTTCGCTACAAAAACAAAGTAATTAAATCCACTCTTACTTGCACGCAGATGGCAGACGGGTTTCTGTTTTTAACTAATAGCATCAGACTAGCTAAGCTCACTGCCACTCTGCTATCAGATTATCATCATCAGTTTATAATCATCGATTTGCCTTAGACTCTTTTCGTTATATGTGACTCTGAAAAATTATCGTAACTGACTAGCTTTGAAGAAAATAGTGTTTCAACTCAGATTTTTATTCTGACATACTATAACGCAGATGTCTTATCAGAAGAATTAAATCAGTATTTTACTTTTATATAACGCCTATTTCAAGTAGCCCATCCGTCAACCAGTTCCTACTTCCCCCAGCTCGACAGTTTAAAGGATACTTCGTTGTCAGAGCTCTAAAAAAGAAACCGTTTTCAAGAGTAAAGATTTCAAGAAAGAAGAAGGCGTTAATAATCTGAGCAGACTAGTGAATGGATACATACTATCACCCAATAGTCAATCAACAACCAGTCGGCAACCTGACAGCGTGGCAGGTTTTTGATGTCATCCAGGGTCCCGTCACCATCATTCTAATTTGGACATTGTGATATGTGTCATCGCTTTAAGATTGGCATATATCCCGTTCAGCTAGTTTTATTTTACATTTATATTGGACAAGTCTAACGAAATTGAGTAACTTAAGATTTTTAACAATGGTGTCCAGGAAATTTATTGCTCTTCTGTGAGACTAATAATGAAATATTCCCTATAAGTGTGTTTGACAGTGTAAATCGATGAATTCTGAGTATTCACACATTCTGTAACATACCTGCCATTGGAGCTCAGTGCACTGAGGCCCCGCACAGTGGATCAGGGAGGTACAACGGAGCCTGGCGCGAGACCGGCCGTCCTGCCTGCGGGTTTAGGCAGCTTGTCGCAGCCATCAAGGCAAATGCCAGAACGGCTCCCAATCTTCACCTCATAAACCGAATATTTCTCAAACAAGAAGTCGGAGAACGATTTTAAAAGGTCGCATCATATTTACGCGCTGCCCCAGTAGAAAGTCGGAGAAAATTTTATACAAATCACACACAGAACATACTTAAACACTGCAGACATATGACGGCTCTACGCTTAGGTAGTACGACCTGGCTGTAGGTATAGAATGGTTAGTGCCAGCAAGGGTAGTCAGCCACGAAAGCAAGAGTTGACCATGACAACCATGAGTAAACACATCAAAGGCAGGAGACTCATAATGTTTGGAAAAGGTGGGGAATAAGAAGAAGAACACACATTTTGTTTGGTATAGTTTCAGTGACTTCTTACATTTCTGATTCTTCCCGTCTTATTGGCATGTTAGCATAGAAGGTGTTCATACTAATGTAACAGGATCAGAGCTAGTCAGATGAAGCTGTGGTCATTGCGGAGTGGGTTAACACTCGAATTCTAAAGCGTTCTTTAAAAATAAAATAACATTTAAATAGAGTATATCAGTACTAACAAAAATGCGGAGTGGTTTTGGTGTTCTAAAAACGTGTCCTGATCAGAATACTATAACATCCGGATAAATTATAGTGCAATGCCAGCATTCTGTGGTGCAGCGTGTTATGGAGTTCTTATATTTAAACTATCTAGTAATACTCTACGTTCAGAAGATGGTTTGCACGCTTGAGTACCCATTTTAACAATGTTCCTGGGTTTCGAAACATGTAACCCAAGGACTGTAAGGACATTTTATGAAATTCCGAACTAGCCTTTATTAAGAAATAAATAGCATGAAATGACAATTTCTTCATTAGCCTTTTTACTCTCTCTATTTTGGTAGCAGCATGTAATGGCGCTAAAAATTGAATTGTTACCTTTACCTCGCCCGACTGCGGATGAGTTACAAAGGGAAATTTTATTTAGTATCAAGCAGCTGTCATTGGAAACAAACTTTATGCACATTTTAAGCTTTTAAAAGCACGTATTAAAATTCATTAGTTATAGGACGACCGTACCTAGCGTGCAGCCCACTCGTTAATTCAATATATATCCTATAAGAGGAGCAAACTAATATGACAGCCCTTTTTGTGTTAACATGACTGCCACAATATCTCAGGATAATGAGTGGTTTGTGGGTTGCGAACTACAGACTTCTTTGTTGGGAACAGCTTGTGCATCATATTAGATTTCTTTTTTAATTTTAGGTTTTTTTCTTGGCAAAGTTTTTACCGTTATTTTAGAAGTGATTTAGAGTAAATAGTATGCTCCATCCAATTGTAAAATTGCTTTAAAGTTGGTATTTGTCAAAAAATATAACACCAGTGCACATGCTAGCATGGCATCGCCTTGGTTGCTGACTTCGTTTTGCCTGCGCTACTCTGTACAGTACGCTACTAGGGCAATACCTTACGCGTTCATCCCCAGGGAACCAAGCGGTGTCGCGAGTAATCCTCTCCATCTGTCTCCTTCTTCCGCAATCCACCTCCGGCTTCTGCAGGATCCCAGCAACTGCAGGTCTTCTCATTCCGTGCATCCTCCTCTACCCTCGGGTCTGAAGCCCAACATGATCAAATGCCATCTCTGGCTACGGGTGTTTTTTTTTTTTCATTTTCACTCTAGCCATTTCAATCACCTTCTTTTCGCCAGTAGTACATTGTTGAGTTAATTATACAACTGCTCAAACTCTTCATTTTAACGTCATCTTCATACCGCATTGTCTCAAAAGTACTGACATCAAGACCATTCTCTCATACGCAAAAACGTATTATTCCAGTGTGCTTCAAGTTTGAAGACCAAGAACTAATAATGGTAGCGTTAACATTTTATGCAGTGTAAGTTTACATCACTTACTATTGCACTATAGTAATAATTTTTCTGGGTGTGGTAGCTTCAGTTTTGGTCTCAATCTGTTCTACAGATCTTTATCTCTCATTCGTATTCATTATTATTACAAAAAAAATTCTTGTCAGGTGTTCTGCCGGATCAGTTCTTCCTTATGCGACGTTTCGACAACAGCCTCTGTTGTCTTCATCAGGAGAATAGGTCGAAGTTGACATTGCGACAGCACATGGAAGAACTGACCTGGCACAACACCCAAGAAGAATTTTTGTCATCTGTACGCCGGGAAAGATACAATTCTCACTTCATTAGTATTGTCTGTCAGCTTCTTCTGCAGTTCAACATACAGACTAAATTCGGATAACACTGACCCTAATTCCTGCACAATTTCTCAGTCCATCCTGCCTTTCAAATAGTTATTCAATATCAACAGCAACATAGGTAAAAACAGACAATACCTTTCATTTATAGACAATACCTAATTGTTGCCGATTTGGACGTTCAGAAATTTGGTAGGGAACCTAGCAATGTTTAATAAACCAATATAGTTTTCTGTCTAGTAAAACTTTTATCATCACGGACACATTATGACTAGACGGTGATTGAGTGAACGGCAATGGAATCAGAACAGTTTCTATCAAGCACACTGTTCTGCTGTCCATGGTGATTGGGTTTGGTTAGCCACATTTTGGTAGTGTTTGCATTTGTAACTGAGGTGGTCCTACTACCGTTGACTGTTAGAAATCGTATAACTTCTCGCCACTTGTACAGTAATGGTTCCTACGAGATTATGATGTGACACTGCAGTCCGTGCAGAAATGGGGTGTTTTAGCCGGCGAATAGATGTTTTCTGGAGGAAGCCATTGGTGATCGCACACTATGATATATGAGACTGACTAGCAGGCACATTTCACCGAATCGAACTTCACACAAGTAGTGTACCTTACTATAGAGACTTAGCATATGTGAGGTCATACGATGGAAGGATCAATGCTTTCCATACACTGATGAGCCAAAACATTATGGCCACCTTCCTAAACGAGTGTTGGTCCACCTTTGGTACCCAATACAGCAGCGATTCGGTGTGGCATGGATTCGAAAAGTCCTTGGTAGGTTTCCAAAGGTACTTGACATCAGATGTCTACAAACAGGTCGCGAAATTCCTTTAAATCATGTACGAGTGGTTTACAGGAGCGGAGCTGGTGCTTATTTGCACCCCAGATGTATTCCATCAGGTGGTGATTCACTATCATGCTCCTCAAAACACTGCAGCACGATTTTGCCTTGTGACATGAACAATTACTCTGCCAGAAGATGCAATCACCGTCACGGAATACACAAAACATGAAGGGATACATGAGATCCACAATAATTTCCACATACTTCACAGCTGTCACGGTGCCTTCAATCACTACCATGGAAGCCCAGATGAATGTCCTCCATGATACAGTACAGCCCCCATCTATCTGCACCCGTGACGTTGTGTTTGTTTCGAGCAGTCGTTCACTTGCAAGATGGCTTATCGAGACACGACCATCAGTCTGGTGTAACAAGAAACAAGATTCATTCGACCAGGAATCACGTTTCCATTGATCCACTGTTCAATCTCAATGATCTCGCACCCACTGCAATCGTAATTGAGAATGTTTTTGTGTTATTTATTTATTTCGTGTCAAAAGCGTTGCTGTTACAATTGTTAAAAACACAAACACCACTATTAACAAGAACATAACTGAACCGAAAGATGGCAATTAATACCAATCTATACATATTACAGATGATCGAAAGTCAGCAACTTGAATAGCGTTGTCACTGGCGTTAAGGATGTGCAGGTTGATGGCCCCTGCGGGCAAATGTATAAATGCTGGATGGTCTGTTCTCCACCATATCCACACGTAGTCTTTGAATCTTTAGTATATCGCCATCTTGCTAAATTATCTTTTGTGCTGCCTACGTCACTTCTCAGGCTGTTTAGCAGTTTCCATGTCTTCCAGTTAAGATTGCATCCGGGGGACAGCGCCTCTACAGCAGGTAACCTGTCATCTACATCAGTCAATTTTGCTCCACACAGATTAAGTTCGGCAACGATACATCTAATGCAGCTATCGTCCTCATCAAACTTTTCGAAGAGTTCATCCTTTGTCTGGGGAGTTGATGCCATAATAATAGATGAGCAGCAATCTGATTAACTTTAATTCTTTCCAACTTTCCAGATACGTTCCATCTTATACCAGGGGGAGCGATTTCTGGCAGACCATGTACTTCTCTAGTGTGGTGGCTCTGAGGCAAACCGTAATAGTTATACAGGTTTCATGCAGCGCTCCATCTACTTGTTTGACATAAGCGGATATGTAACAAACGGGACAGGCATATTCAACAGCACAGATCAAGAGCTGATGTTCGGAGCACCTCATGCACTTCTTGTGAGTTTCTGCAGGAAATTGTTGCGGGCCGAATCTTTGTTGAAGGCTGAGAGGCGGGCTGCTGGAGAGTCAATAAGACTCTTTTCAGCCAATCTACTCTACGGGGAGGGAAGGGGGATGGAAGGTCGGCCGTGGCCTTGTAGGGAACCATCCCAGCATTCGCCTAGAGTGGTTGAGGGAAACCACGGAAAACCTCAACCAGGATGGCCGAACGAGGTTTGACCCTCGTCCTCCCGAATGATAGGTAGAAGGCCGAAAACGGCCTCCTTTTGTTTAAGCATTGTTTTTTGTAAGTGAGGGAGCGATTTAGAGCAACTGCGAGAAATTTTGGACTGAAACAGTGATCTAGTTCTATACCCTCCCATCTGACTTTTAGTTTCCTTTTGGCATGTCCAGTTCGCAGAATGTAGCTGAGTTTTAGATGGATGCGCTTTAAACTGATTGTGTTCACAGTAGTTTGAGTGAGAGAGTAAACCATTACACAGACGCTCCTCCACTGTTACAAAACCTTTAGTAAGCTCTGCTAGTGCTAAACCATCTGCATAGGTAAAACTTCGAGCCATCGGCGGTTGGTGTTGGCCGTTGGTGTAAATATTGAATAATGCCGGGTCAGTAGGTCGTTGGGTCATCATGGGAACACATAGGGCCAACCACTGCGGAGATGCATGTTCAACAATGCCAGTACCAGCATAGTACTCTGTCGTCATAAGTGCCAAAGATCGCCCTCTATTTCGCTTTACAGAGCGAGCAAGTCTGCGACGTCCAAGTTGTGTGATGAGACGTTGACGTCCACCTCATTGTCGCCCACCCGTGGTTTCTCCGTCCTTCAATCCTTTACACAGATGTTCACTGCATTAAAACGTGAACAGTCTGTAATATTCTTCAATAGTTTGATGGTTATTCTCAGTATTCTAGTGCGGTACAAGCATCAGCCTCCTGAGCGCTGTTCCGGTGGGAACGAGTTGAAACTGAAACCGTGTACTCCGTTACTTAATTACCGCATTAAAGAATACAAAGAGGAAACCGCCTACAGTTGCCCAATTCAATTAGAGCCCTACATGTACCCACGTGATGAGCCCTAGCCAATAGGGATTAATCATCTTTACCCTGGACAAGGAGGAACGCAGTTTTGGACCATCGCTCAAGGCAGTGTTCTTCAGAAAACTTCGTAGTAAGCTCGTGGCTCTTTAGGCCTCTGACTTAGCAATGTCAGTAAAAGATTTTACCACGAAAACCCACCCCATTGTGTGCTTCGTGCCAAACATCAAATTAGTAGTAATTGTGGCCATAGTAATCAAACAACGCCGCTTCTACACAGATATGCTATACCAGCTGTATGTATCATTTTACTTGCTGATTTACAGAGATCAGGAATAGATACCTGTCAATCTTACTTCATGAGTTCATATCTGTCCACTCGGCGTCATTGGTTAGAATATTCCTAAGTTTTTTCCCCAGCCAGTGCTCGCTAGACGGCGAATCCATTTACACTAAGGTGTAAGTCGCAGGTAATGTTCGTTCGGCTTTACCACACGACAAGTCGACCAGCCTCACCGATTGCAAGATTCTCGTTCCCAGGCTCTGGACCAAAACAATCTGTCATAAATAAATCAATATGGTTTGTGTCAGCATTGAATATCGCCATTTTCCACACCTATCTCTTTTTTTGTTGTTGAAAAAATGGAATTTGCCTTTGTGCCATTCAGCCAGCATCTTGTGTGTTTCACTTTCCTCAAAATGTGTCTTCTAGTGTAGTTGATAATCTCAAGTGAAAGGACAACACAGGACAAACACAACACTCAATTAAAACCACCAATGCTTTGGGCCGGACTCGAACCGGCGACCTCTGCAACGCGAAGCCAGCTCGCTAGCTCCGCCCTACCGAAGCCGGCTCCTGTGTTTTTCTTCGCGCATTACGTACCCGCAACGTCAACAACCGGCGTTCAATCTGGGCAGTGATCATAACATTTTGGCTCAACAGTGTATGTTGGGATTATCTAGCATACCACGGTCCATGACTAACCAACATCGCACAACGTTACTGCTTGTACAAGCAATCACGTCTGTGATGCAACCTTTGGCGAAAGTTATTACTGAAAATGTAATTAACTATACCAGCGAAGAAAAATGCTGTCTGTGATATCTGCACAATCTTTAATTTTTAAATAGTATCGGACGCCATGTAAAATGCTTCCAATTAAATAGAACAATCCACATTCCCAATATTAACATATCCAGAATAAAGCACAGTTAATTACTATACAGTACACATTGGGTCATACATAAATGACATCTATAATTTGCCTTAAAATTCACAATACGTTTATTTAATACAACGAGGGAAATTGAATATTTTGTTCAAGACAGATAATGAAAAAGTGGAAACATCTAAGCGGTGCAAATCAAAAACAATAATTATTAGAGCAGATCATCCACAAATTTGTGTGGATCAGCTTACCTAAAATTACAGAGAGCACGAAATGTCTCCATCTCTGTGATGTTTAGTAAGTCAACCAATTGCATAACACTGATACATTCGACAAATCAAGATTGCTTTTGCGGTGGTGGTTGTTCGATTAATTCCCACATTGACGGCGGAGCTGGCTGACGAAGAACGGACGTTTGATCCTGTCATTTGCAGGCACTATCGGATATCTTTCCATCCTAGTGTTATGTTGATATCAGCATTTTATCCAAAACAAAGCACATAACCCACATCATTCATGAGAGGTAATGCTGAAACTTAAGAACACTACAAGCTTGGACGCAAATACAAGTATACTAGTGTGAGATCTTTAACTTTTCATACGTAGCTATGACCCACTTCGCATTTAACTGGTCAGCCAGTGACCAAATAAGCGACGAAAATTTTCTGACTTAAACAGCACAGAATATCTGTGTCAGATGCATGGACAACTCAGGCTGGTGTCTTGGCACTAAATACAAGTGCAATGCAGACATATCATCACTACCAAATCCCCGCAACAAATGATTAGCACCAGGTGAAGTCCACAGCGCTGTTTGGTATTACGAAGGCTCTGTCGACCCCTTCAAGTGTCACTAGCAAATCCCAGTCATGCATAGCTGGGATCATCTCTCCGCTTCTCATGAAATTATAAAAAACCATCTATCAGTTTATAACAATAGAAATCGCGTATTGTGACTCGCTAACACGCTCGCACTGTCCAACCGCAAGCAATATTGCCTCCTGACTCACTAACGAACACACGTGACTCGGGCTACCCTTCCGGTACGAGTTGCAGGCCACCCCTGTGTTCGTAAACACTCCCGAAAATAACAAGGCAACATCTACAGCTCGTTGGAACGCAGCGCCGTTTGTCAATTGCCAGGCCAAGTTTCAATACGCTCGGCTGCTGCCGCACCTGCGTCCCGACACTCTTATCAGTCCCTTTAAAACAATACCGAGTCCCCGGCCTTTCCAACGCACAATGTCGCTCTGCTGGGAGTTACCGTTACGTCTAGCACAGAAAGATTCCACGCGAAAACAGGATTTCACTCCATGCAAGCGGACCGCTTCAGGACCAATCAAATTTATTATGGATGGTGCATATCCAACCTATTAACAGAGCAATGCACTCGTAATTAAGACCACTTTGAATAAAGTAGCTTTCATATAGCAAACTAATAGTAAAGTAAAAAAAAAAAAAAGATCTTTTTTCTTGCTCGCAGCTTACTAACTAAATTGGATATAAGTATTTTTCTTTTTATTATATGATCATTGCGTTCGGAAATTGCAAGTCCTCGAGTAATAGTATTTTGAGTTATACCTAGTGGCAGAAATGGTTTAACATTTGCAACTTCTACTTTACAGTGAAAAAATTAAATTTTAATCATCTGCTTAACGAACTCTGCTCATGTGTACCACATATGCTGGAATAAAAAGAAATTTTCACTCCACTATATTCCCTAGAATATAATTTTACAAAATTTTATTTCAGGTTGACCGGATTTGGGTCAACAGAACCCTTAACATTGGCAATTTTGAAGTACGCATCTTTCTAAACATACTCCATACTCACTGATTATGAAATTTAATACAAAGTAGTTGCAATTATATGGACTAAGTTTCATGTTTGAGTGTGCAACGTCAGGTCTCGAGAAAAAAAGGATTTTTGTTTAGCAAGCAGCTGTTAGAAAAGATGGACAGAGGCAGATGTTTGCAGACAATCGAAATTCAGACGTGGTGACCGTAATGTGAAAGTTGATATTTTAAAGTATTAGCCCGAGCGCATACGGAAATTTTAATTAATGTATTCAAAATATAAATAATTAGCAACTGTGGAATTGCTATTTTACAATAAAAAATTTGAGATATTATTTGCAAAAATAATTGAACTTTATTCGAATGGTAATAACAAGATAGTAACATACCAAGAATCGAATATATGTATGGTAAATAAAAGACAAATCTAAGAAATTCGATGCTGGAAAAGAAAGATCAATGTAATCTTATATATATATAAAAATAGACGTGTTTTTTCCTATATTTCACTTTTCAGCCACCACTACCTAGCATAGATCACTGATGTTTGTGTGTGGAAGTAGCATGGAGTTTCCTGTCGTGCACAACGTTGGCCGAATGCCGATAGCTGTGGGGATGTGGGAGATATAATGATTAAAGTTGGTCAATGCAGGGCGTTTTCATATTTCGACCAAAAATTCGTATCTCCGTATACTTCTCTTTCCTGCCGCAACTACATAGCATAGACCTTTGGTGTTTGTGTGTGGTAGTAGAATCGTCTTTCCTGTCGTGCACTATGGTTGTTAGATGTCGGTAGCTATGGGGCTGTGGGAGAAATGGGGGTTGAAAGTGGTCGACCTGTGGCAATTTCATACTTCTGCCAAAGACAAAAGTGTCATGGTGTATCACTTTTCAGCGAAAACTATAGATCACAGATAACTGGCGTTTGTGTGTAGTAGTAGCACATAGTCACCTTTCGATCACAACAGCGGCCGAATTTCAGAAACTGTGGTACTGTGGTAGATATGGTGGTTGTAAGTGGCCGACCCACGATATTTTCGCATTTCGGCTGTCTCCGCATATGTCACTTTTCTGCCACAACTACATAGCATAGAGCATTGGTGTTTGTGTTTGGTAGTAGAATCGTATCTCATGTAGTGCACTATGGTTGTTAGATTTCGGTAGCTATGGGGGTGTGGGAGATATGGGGGTTGAAGTGGTCGTCCTGTGGCAATTTCATATTTCTGCCAAAGACAAAAGTGTCATGGTGTATCACTTTTCAGCGAAAACTACAGATCAAAGATAACTGGCGTTTGTGTGTAGTAGTAGCACAGAGTCACCTTTCGATCACAACAGCGGCCGTATTTCAGAAACTGTGGTACTGTGGTAGATATGGTGGTTGTAAGTGGCCGACCAAGGATATTTTCGTATTTCGACGAAAGGCATGTGTCTCCGCAGATTTCACTTTTCTGCCACGACTACATAGCATAGAGCATTGGTGTTTATGTGTGGTAGTAGAATCGTGTCTGTTGTTGTGCACTATGGTTGTTAGATGTCTGTAGCTATGGGGGTGTGGATGATATGGGGGATGAAAATGGTCGACCTGCGGCAATTTCATATTTCTGCCAAAGACGCATGTGTCACGGTGTATCACTTTTATGTGAAAACTATCAATCGTAGATCACTGGCGTTTGTGTGTGGTAATAACACAGAGTCTCCCATCGATCACAACGTTGGCCGAAATTCGGTAACTGTGGGAGTGTGTGAGATATGGTGTGTGAGATTGGTCGATCATGAATATTTTCGTATTTCATCCAAAGACTTGTGTGTATCCGTAAATTTTACTTTGCTGCCGGAACTACATAGCGCAGAAGACTGGTATTTGTGTGTGGTAATAGTATCGAGTCTCCCATCGTGCACTATGGTGGTTAGATGTCTATAGCTGTCAATATGAATTCTTTACAATCACGAACGAAGTCGTGGGTACCAGCTAGTTATTTCATAATACTTGAATTTTAAGGGTGAATATCGCATTTAAGAATACAAATAAATACTGGGATGACGGAAACCCTCCCGTCCAACATTAATAGTACATAGTCCTATTAGTAGACTAACTGTTTTCCTACAAGGCAGACAGAGTAAAGTTACGTATTCACGGTTGAAAGGTAGATACTTCATGGTTATACATTCTTATTTTATACTCAGGACGTATCTTGAATGCCAGATGGTTCCTTCACAAAGTCTCGGCAGATGGGCGGAAAGATTCACTACTTACCATGTGACATGTTTGCAGTTCACCAGTACTTGGTGCAGGTCACCTCTGCCAGCCACCGAGCGTGGTGGTGTAACGGCTAGCGTTCTGGTCTCGCATTCGGGAGGACGGTGGTTCGAATCCCCGTCCGGGCATCCAGATTTGGGTTTTCCATGGTTTCCCAAATCACTCCAGGCAAATGCCGGGATGCTTCCTTCAAAAGGCCATGGCCGAATTCCCTCCCATTCCTTGTCCCCATCCTTTCCCGTCTCTAAAGACCTCGCTGTTGAGAGACATTAATCAGTTAGAAAAAGAAAAGAAAAAAACTTTGCCAGCTTCAGATATTCATCTGACCCTTAACTTCAGAGCAGAATCAGTAATCTAAAACAGTTTTCACAAATCTACCAAGCATCACTTGCGTAAAATGGAGATTACAATTTAAAAAAATATCTTATCCGAGCGAATATTTCGCACGTATCGTGATAAATAGGCGAATGGTAATACGGTAAATAATATGCAAATAAGTAATTGCAAGTATTTAATAATGAAAGGTACTTTATTTTGAAGAGTAGTAAGAAAAATTAGTCTTATTGTAAAAAGTCGTTAACATTAAATGAAGCAATAATTTGCAAGGAAATGCGCGTGTCTGGCAGAAGCAGACTGTTACGTCACAGGAAGTTATCATCCATGTGCCGTAGCCCGCATGTAGCCGTGGGTTGCCTCCAGCGCTTAATCCAGTCTCTTGTTGTCAGCGTAATTAACGTGAACAGTGACGTCAAAGATACAGCCCCGCAAATCTGAAGAGATACCCAACTTAGCAACGATCTTCCATTCAATAAAATCATACTAGGTTTACCCACATAAGTTAAGCATTAACGTTATTTAAAAACCATGAAAACGATCCTATATTGCATCTTGTCGCTATCTTATTTCCGCAATTATTTAAAGATCTGATGGCAAAAAATTAGATGGTGAGAACTCTCTGTATTATTCGTTAATTGTTTATCAAAAATTACATCACACGGAACTCACACTAATTGAGGATACTTCCTCCTCCAAGTGTTCAAACATGCACGACAAATTAATTCGTTTCTGCACGACAGAGGCAATGAAGAAGTTTTAGTTTACTGACGCTATCCCTAAATCTTGTATCTAAGGGCTGATTGGAAGTTTAAAGCCCTTTTCTTTAAAAGTTGTTTGAAAGTTTCTCCTTTGAAGTGCATGCCTTTGAATCAGGCGGCTATAAATAATTTATAGTCCTCACACTGAGAATTAATTTAACAGGGACGACACATAGTTTCCGAAAATACGTTACACCAAGCTCATAATCTCAATGAAAGTTAATTCAATCAAGGTCTCAGAATAGGTCATAAGAAAAATTCTTATCTGTCTCCAGGAAATAAGTCGATACTAAAAGAATTTTGTGTTTGCTGAAAAATATCTGAAAACTATAAGACCCGTGCGTAAATTTTGCGAATACAATGAATAGTAACGCTGGGGGTTTGTAATAGGATGAAAAAAGAACCGGCTCAATTGTTTAAATTTTTTATTTGTTTAATGTAATAGGTACGTAACAAAAGTCGACGCTAGTGAAGCAGTTTATTAATATCTCTGTGATATGTGCTGCTGCTATCTAGCGGTTTGGCGCTGAACTGTCTCATACGCACGACATGCACAATTTTTACTTTTATCCTTTAAGAGCCAAATTCCGAAAAATTCGTTCTTAACATATGATGTCTCCAAAGCAGAGGTCATAATTTTTAATATGATAGCTCTTCTATATATTTCGTTTGGATGTCAAGGGAGATAACTGGCTCGTGACACAAAAATGCGTTGTAGAAATATTTATACTTTCACCCTTTAAGGGTCGAATTCCGAAAAATTCCTGTCTTAATATATGATGTCACCAAAGCGAAGATCTTAATCTTTAAAATAATATTTCATTTAACGATTTCAGTTAGGTATCCAGGGAGATAAATGACTCGTGACACAAAAAACAGTATTTTAGAAATATTGATATTTTTGTCCTTTAAGTGTCGAATTTGAAAAAATACGATATGATCAAAGCGGATACCTTAATCTTTAAAATTATACCTCATTTATCGATTTCGGTTATGTATGAAGGGAGATAATGGCTTGTAACAACAAAACATGTTATAGAAATAATAAATATGATATTATACTAGAGGTTCACTGACAGAAAGACTAAAATTAAATTTGTTAGTAATTAATTATTATGTGTGTGGACAATGTTTGACAACTTAGCGCTGTGGTTTACTTAAAACACAGTAGTAAATGTTCTGATATTTACTGCTGTTTATTAACAAATTTATGTTTAAATGATTGACGTTAGCATTTTTAATACGTGCTTATACAGTAGTTGATACAAATTTTTGTCAGTAATTTTTTTTCAAAGGATTACTGAAATATTTGTATACCGAGATAAAAGAAAGAAATATTTAAAATTTCGATCGGTGATGCATCTAATGGTTGCATTTGATAACCGAAAAATACTTTTATACCAATCTCAATAATCGAAAATTCGAATTAGCATCTGAAACACAGAAATACATAAGCACCTAAAATTCTGAAATACATATCCTGACTTGGACTTGAGTATTGCTTCCAACCAACGAGTCTCAAAATGGGCGATTTTGATTTCGCCTTACAGAGAATAAATGTTACCGGCAAAGAAATACCACGATATGTAAATGGAGGTACACCGATAGTTGACATCAATTCAGGCGTTTCGTAAAATAATTTTAACTCTCTAATACGGATGAAATGGAAAACAGATATTGCCTAAGTTAGTGGATTTATTTACCAACGCTGTTAGCTTGCCGTTGCAAGGCGACATGACAGTTTGAATTTAGTAAAAAAAAGTCCATAGTTTCAGCTTTTGTTGCCACAATTAATCTATCCAAGCAAAACATTGGGAGGCGTGAATTTTTTCCGGTTGTTATTGACAAACGTCCAGGATGATGAGGTTATGCCCTATCTTCAACATTTAAATTACCTTCACACTGACTTCAAAACCAGGTTAGAAGATTTTTGCCGTGGACATATCACACTGTGTTACCGATCGGATATCGTACTGCAAGAAAAACAGATCGACATATACACTAACACAGCACTTATGGTGCATTTCACAAAAGAATATCACCAATTCTAGCTTCAGAAAGATATACCTATTGCTCATCCTGCATTATGGTCTATCGCAAGAAAGTTTCCAACAGAGCATCAGATTCATTAAAAGTATTATTTGTGTATTATTTAGTTTAATCTTAAAGTTTTATTTTATGTAAATTGAGAGAATTTTTACCTTTACTGACTTCTTCCGGCTATTGAAGCAAAATAGAAGATTTAATTGTAGTTCACAGTAGACTACTATTGGCATAGCAACCATTACTGTTGCAATTGCATAAGAATAGTACAGTCATGTCATCCATAAATTATACATTTCAGATATCCTAAGGAGTTTCTGGCTACGATACTTTATCTGTAATGGACGTTGAAAATGAGAAAATGAGAGAACTGATACCAGCCATTACTTACAACTTCTGACTGAATTTTTGATGGTTCTCCAAAATTATTGCTAATGACTTTCAAATACAACGACCACAAGTTCGCAAGAGGAGGAGAGCTCTGTGATTACAGCTTTCCTCGATATCCGGCGTTTCTTTACTAAAACTATGTCGCCGATTAGAGTATCCGTCGTCTGTGTTGAACTGAACCCCGCGCCTCTAGCGATGAGCAACTTCGGTTCTCAAATGTTTCGAAATTGGATGAAAGCCCGCATAACAATTCCTAGACGTTCGTGTTTTTCAACAATCCGCTAAAGTCTTTAAGTTCAGAAGTTCCTAAACATCTCTTACCAATACCTTCGTATTTATTACTATCTATTTAACATAAAAACATTCGTGAAAATAGTATTAAATCTGGTGTTTTAATGGCTAAACCAGCTTAATGTATACAGTGGTTAGGACGCTGTAACGTTGCAACCCCATGGTACTCTTTGTGCATATAATTTTTTCGATTAAGCTCGCCATGAGACAACGTATTTAGGACAGCATTGTTCTGGAACTGTATGTTATATCTAAAGCTTCAAAAATATTTTTATACGCCGTACCCCGATTCACTATTCACATTATACCACCTTAGCAAATGTTAATAGGAGATTTACGGATATTATTTAAAAATTGAAAGAGGACCGCAACTTCAAATTAATTTCAGGTGTAGGAAGGTGGTAGCATTTAATTTTGAACAAGTTATGAATTATAGGCACTGAATCTTCTGCAGCAGATAGACTATGAAAAAGAAAAAAAAAAAATGCACAGATTATTAGGCAAGTTCCTATCGAGCAGATAACTACATCACAATTACGGTATGATGCAACTAATATTATTATAAAAATATCAGTTTCTTATATTCAAAGTTTTTGTTTTTGTTTGAATTTTCCCAACAATACAGGAAATGTATGAAAAGTATAACAGTCACTACAAATTTGACCAAAAGCGATAAGTTGTTGATCTAAGTGGTTTGATTTTGTCGGTTTATTGAGGCCAACTAGGACCACGTTAAGTCTTCTTACATTTGGCGACGAGTTTCAGTTTCTTTTGGGTCCAGAAGTCCTTCAATCGTTAGAGAGTATGTTTGTGTACTTCTGTCCAAGGTACCGCTTCTTTTTTTGGATTGTTCGTCTTGGCACTAACTTCTTCCGAAAGAGATTTCTATTATAAGCATCTTCGGGTTTTAATCCCAACAAACGACAAATGAAAGTCTTCTTTGATACTTAGAAATCGGGGCATTATGGTTTTGTATAAACCTACTACGCTGGTAATACTCCCACGAAGCGTGTCTCTAGTGGTGGATGAGCGTAGCGGGACCTCACCCGTTTATCGTCGACCTTGGGCGAAATAAAGTAGTTAAAAAAAAAAAAAAAAAAAAAAAAAAAACACTTAACAAGCATGATGGCAAAACTTCTAAACGATTTGTTATTTTACAAATTTGGTTAAAAACTGATTTAATAATGTCAATAATAGGGTTTATTTTTTAGCTTTGCACCTTATTTCATTTTAATCAGGGTATTTTACTTTCAATTGGAGAATTTGCAACTTACCTCACAGTGTTAGAGCCTTGCGGCACCCTGATGGCAGTCCCCCTCTGCCAAGTGGTTAACCGGTCGGAGCTCTTCCAGTGGCTGAAGCTTACGTCATTCGGGTCTTGGCATTGTGTATTGAGCGATATTCTTATTTTCTGTGTATTTGTCAAGTCCGAGAGCCATTTCGTTGTAATCACGTCTGTCCTTCACACATATTAAGGTTCTCTTTGATTTCGGGCGTTACTTTCCTTTCAGTATCTCTCGCTAAATACCTGTCGTTCTGTTAAGTTGCTGAATGTGCCAGTAAGTGTAGCGAGTCTAATAACAAGCTTTCTGCAGCGTTTTTCAGATTTCGAGTCTCATATGAAAATGTCAATTTTTGCATATTTCGTCTATCGTGAAGGGAATCAACGTAATTTCCATGAGTTTTACCGCTTTGACCAGACAGGTCAGTATTAGACAAGGCTCAATCGGTGCAGAGCTGCCAAACGAAGTGGGAAGTTCAAGAAATAATGGTATGCCTCGTCAACGTGAAACGGTGTAATAGCAGCGTGTGAACGTGGCAGTATGATTGGTCTCCGGGTAACGAGTTTGTCGTACCGTGAAATTGCAGCTCACCAGGCACTGGAACTCGAACCAATTGATTCCGTGTAGAAATATAGACGCAGTTGGTACTTCAAATTACAGCCTACCATATTGAATACCAAATTCATTTCGAAGTCGTTGTCCTTGGTGTCCTATGAATGTCAATCCGCCTGTTTGGAACCTGCATATGTTTTCTGTTTTATGCTAACTGCTGCGCATTAAGATTTTCTTGAGCAGTAATGTCAAAGAAACGGCCCGCGGGCTGCATCCGGCCCTTTCAATACGGCCCGCTATCGCAATGTGACACAGAAAGAAGAATCATGTTTTTTAGAGCTTTTAGACTCGATTCAACTATGGAATTATTTGAATCTGGCCCGCCTACACATTGTAAATTTAATATACGGCCCTCTGCAAAATTGAGTTTGACACCTATGTTCTTGAGTGTCACCTAAGTATTCATATCTAGCGTTGAAATCTCCTATCAGTATGTAGACATTGAAGCTCATTAAGAAGAGTAGGAAGTTTGTCGGGAAATTATTTCGTGGTGGTACCAGTAAGTAGTTGTCAAGCTATCTTGCTATTATCACCAGTACTTCCTCTCGGTGACTCTTTAACTTCGGACCGAGAGTGGTGGTGTAACGGTTAGCGTTCTGGCCTCGCATTTGGGAGGACGACGGTTCGAATCCCCGTCCGGGCATCCAGATTTGGGTTTTCCATGGTTTCCCAAATCATTCCAATCAAATGCCGGGATGCTTCCTTCAAAATGCCATTGCCGAACTCCTTCCCATTCCTTGCCCCCCATCCTTTCCCGTCTCTAAAGTCCTCGCTGTTAAGAGACAGTAAACAGTTAAAAAAAATTAACTTCGGTTTCATTTGACGAGTAACCTAATTCACTGGGTCTCAAATCACGTTATTAGGAGAGATGGCAGACATATAATTCGTCGCCAAAAATTGTTGTTTTCAAATCAAACTGTTCGTTGATGCATTGTCATGATGCAGGAGGAAACGTTTCTCGCTCCATAGCACCAGTAATTTTATTGTAACATCCCGGCGAAGACATCTTAGAAATTGCAATAGAATGCCGTATTCAGACTTTCCTGCGTGGACGATTTTGAATGAATGATTACTTCATACCGTAGAACACAATGAGCACTTCTTTCACGTTGCTCTTGATCTGTCAGCTTTTCTTTTATCATGGCGAACTACGATTCTTCCGCTACGAAGACTGTTACTTCGTTTCCGGCTTGTAGTCATAAATCCAGCTTTCAATATCAGTAATGACTGTCAACAAAAGGTTTCATCGTTGGAAGCAGGTTCTCTCAGATCGGTGCAAACATCAGTGCGCCGCTGCTGTTGATCATTTGTCAATAGGCACTGAAGAAATTTTGCTGCCACTCGGTGCATGTCCATTTCCTCCATTAATATACGCTCAGTTGTTTCTACAACCCATACACCGTTTCTCAGCGATAATGTGAATTGTCAAACGACGGTCTTCACGAATAATTTCTTGAACTTTGGCAATGGACCGTGGTTGCGATCAAATGATTCCTGGAACAGTCATCGTCTCCCGCTAAAGTTTGGCCAACTTTAAATCACGAAAACCATTTGAAAACTTGCTTACAGAATTACAAGATTTCGTCTTTTGATGATTTTCGGATCATTTAGTACGCTTCACTACCACTTTTTATGGAGAGAAGACAAGATTTGACATAAACGCACTACTCTTTTTTGCGTTCATCGGAAAATTACATACAAAACTAAACGACTGAGCTAAGCTGAATTTTTACACTGAACGTTGTTAAACACGGATCTACTTACACCTAAGGCACAGGTACATAGCATCAGTCCAGAAGTTCTGTTTTCTAAGCGCGGAAACAAAAATTTCAATTTTCGTTTTAAAAGTACATAATGTTTCAAGTGCCTGATGAAGCATGAGAATACCTTAATGGAATGTGATATCTTAGTCATGCCTACAAAATAGACTTATAATAACTGTATTCATGTCGTTCTATGTTTTTCTGTATCTGTTCTTCTATTATTATTATTCTTCTTTCAGGCAGTGATAAAAAGGGAGGTTGTGATGAATCCTGGACCAGGTTAGCAACCGACGAATTGTGCGTCTGAAGATAAAGAGCGAAATATATCTGCGGAACACATACCAATGCCCGTATTTTTTAGTGTTTTAGGAACACAATGATTAACCGTAATATAGATGGCTGGACGGTGATTCAACCTTTTACTCGGTCGTCAAATTTCATACCTCGGTCAACCTCTTCTTAAAAAAAGATGGTATTTTAGCAATATTTTAGTGTGTTTGGTTGGGGGCTGAAATAGTTGTGTGTACCTGCGCTGTGACGATAGGCGCGCGCTTTGTCAACCTGACGGTACTAGAGTTATTTTGCAACCTGCTTGGCGGGCAGGTACATTCCAGAGTGGTGACGTCTAGGGACAATACTGGTAATCGTATTAAGACATGTCTGTGACGTCAGTGAGATATACCCAGGTGTATGGTGCTCGGCAAAACCCCAAACAGAGAGATACAAATAATAAGCTCTCTCACACACACACATCCAGCAACCTCCTGTGAAGTCATATTCTCTCCAACCAGCGCCTTTGCAGCCATTGGCACCAAACTTCCCCACTAGTCCATTAGAACCACGCGCTACCCCCCCCCCTCCCCGCCGGCCTGTGATATCATATGACATTGAGCTCTGATTGACTGAATTTAAAAGCTCGCCATCGCTTCTCATTGACCGATCCTGGGTTTTCCAAGTAATACACAGAAGACAGCTTAGAGGACAATTCTAAAGATCTCGATTATTAGTATCATGGTGACAGTCTTCTCTAAGATCTGTCGTTGACGTGTTTACCATTGCCCAATGGTGTTAGGTTCACTGATTTCACAAACTGCTTATTCACAATAAAACAAAACAAAAAAAAAAAATGAAAAAACAACAACAGAAAAAAGAAACTATAGGCAGTACCTGCACCACGGTCAGAAGATAATACACATTGAATTACTGAACAAATAGTATTAATATACGGAGAAGAGACCACAAAATAAAAACTTTTGCTTGACTCGTTAGCAATTTCATGTTATATTTGACAAAATATTTTTACATTTTGTTTGATAAATACACGAAACGGTAAATTTTCAAGACAAGATTCCGACGGTAACTCACGTCTTTATTTTCCAATTAGAAAGACATATCTCTGTCCTTTAATTGACAAACTTTCAACCACATACCTGAAGTAGAAATTTTTTCGAGACCTCCTTTGGTTCTATGGAACCGTTCTAGAATATAATTTCACAAAACTTGAAATAGGATGTTTGGGTTTGGGTCAAAGGAGCACATAAAATACGAAGATTTGCGGCCTTAAATCTTTTTCTGTTTAAGATCTACAGACCTGTGACAGACGGCAGAGCGACAAAACTAGAGATCCTTTCCCTTTCTGGTACGGAACTCTTAAAAACAATTATTCGCTATAATAGTGCCGCCACTAAAACACACTATTTCATGCTCCAATCCTAATCACAAAAAGGTATGAGAATATCCTTCTGGAGTTCTCTTTACAATTTACCAAAAATAGTCCCTAAAAATAAGTAGTATATTTTCTGAATGTAGGTTCTGATGATAAGCAGAACACGAAGTTTTTCTTTAATTTACATATTTTATTAAATTCAGCTTTGTTTTCTTTCCGCCAGAATGAATGTTAGCGCATATTTTATGTTAATTTTGTTCTATTAAGTATATAGGTCAACCATATAACACACGCAGAGGTCGAGCTACATAAGAAGATAAATGCATCATGTTTTCATGCCTTAGGACATTGAGTTTTTCAAAAGTCATGGAGCTGTTCGTTACAGAAGCAGCTAGAATCTACACTAATATTAAATCTATCTCCCTGTTCTTTACGTTTTAACGACTAAACTGAGATCGATGAAATTTGACAAGGAAATACTATGCGTCATTAGGAAGAACATAGGGTACTTTTTTTTGGATAAATAACATATTTTGTCTTAAAGTTTTAAGCCTAACCGAATGGTGACATTCAGGTTGATAGCGTGTGTAATCTCTGTAGTTATATCGCTCTCTCAAGCTTTGTTTCTCTCGTAGTCAGTTTGTCAGAAACCTTTTGCATAACTTACAGCTTCCTATATCCAATTCTGGCAGTAAAATTATTAGTCGACGTTTACGAAGTTGCGGGTAAGAGGTAGTATATAATAATTTATATTCTAGTAACGAAAGCTACTCGTGTGCTTTAGCATTGCATAACATACACTATAGGTAAGCACAAGTAATTGCATAACTAACGTAATAAACTTAAGACACAAAACCAGATTAATATTGAGCAATTGAATCTTTAACACGGTGCTCATTCTCACAGTAAATTCACATGAATTAACATCCACTAATGTTTCCTTGTTCATCGTCACTCTAATACAACCTGAGCACTCTGAAATGTTTCCTCTCTAACTAGTATCCCGAAACTAAACCTTGCGGTGAAGTTACTGGCGTGAACTTTGTACTCTGCTGCTTAGAACATGTGAGGCAACAAGTCATTAGCAAAACTTTGCAGCCCAGAGGAGATTCTCTGCAACAACTTTGTCACAGCACACTATTTGCTTCTGAAAAGACCCTATTCCGGACGATAAATAACACAGTGGCATAGGTGTAACTTTTGATTTTTAGAGTTGTGCCTACGTTAATGACTTGACAAAAATTTGAACGGAAATGGCCAGTATTAGCATTTGGTGTGAAGATTCTGAGTAAATTGACTCCAGTTAATCTGTGAAATCACTCGCCTGATTGGAATTGCAACATTGTTTATTCTCAAGATATCATTATTCCGGTTACGTCTAATTAATTGGAATTGTTAATTACTGGTGGTGATCAAAGTTCAGCGGTGCCGTGTCAGCCTCTATTTATATCTGCTGCCAGAGGAAGTGATTAACATTTGTGAGGAGTTCCTCGAGGAAGTTTACCGTTGCCAAGCGCCTCCTGAAGACATTTGAGAGACCGGTAGAGTTCGTTAGCTTTAATGGCGAAATACCGACTCATATAAGGTGTCTGCACTGAAGGTTCTATAGCGATAACGAACACAAGAGGATCAAGTAATCCTAAGGAAACCGCTTGTTCTCTGTTAAGGGAGACGTTGTGCAGTTTATAAAGGCCGTAAATAGTAAACACTGGGAACACTATGAGAATTCCTAACATAATACATCAAGAAGTCATCATATGCTAATACAAGAGTGCGCATCGCTGGAATTATTTTAAGCAAAATCAGTTTATTCCGTTATATATTGATTTATCTATCCCAGAAATTAAAGACGGCTGTATTCTTCAACACTACAAGGATGTAATAATGTAAGAGGCAAAAATCTGGTCTTATTCCGAAATCGCATAAATCAGTATGTCACACTATATTTCCACTGTTACTGGTATCGACAGAACAGGAACTAGCGTATTGCTCCTGCGTTGTAGTGATCATTCCTTCCAGTACGATCTCGTGAAAGGACAGTTTTAGTCGTTTTCGTCCTTATCGTTGTTGGTACAAAGTGCTAGGTAAATGGTGTAGACATTTAAACAACTAAAACGAATTTTTCGAGAATGAACAAATACCTATAAATGAGAAACGTTATTTACAGGTATTTATTTAAATTACTCACACACTTGTGAAATAAATGTAGTTTGCTAAAATACAACTTGGGTTAATGCAAGATTACATGTGTTAATCTCAGTAAGTGGACTATATGTAATATATTGCAAATGAGATGTAATAGGGAGACCAAGTTGATAGTGTAGCACTACATGTCTCCAAAGCTCTTGAAACACTGAGTTATAACCTGGTGATTAAACGCTGGAGCAAATGAAAAAGTAAATTGATGGATAGAAGAATTCTTAAAAGATAGAAAGCAAACCGTTAGGATAGAAAATGCAGCATCAAGAGATGAAATTGAAAACGAGATTGCCACTGGGTATTTGGTGTATTGGGACCATTTTTGTTCATTATTTGTGTTGATAGTTTGCAATGTCAAGAAGACTCATCTTATTAGGAACACAGATAAAAACAGGTTTTCTACGATTATAAAATGGAGGATAAATTGCTGGTTGAAGAACTTAAGAATAAATTTGATAGTAAACTCAATTTGGCAGAAACGGAAGGAAGTTGTTTAAAAATCCTACATTTACTGGATACGATGATGTACTAGGGAACTGGTTTACGAAACCTTTAAATCAGATCGTTGCTCAAATGCAATGGTGTAATAAGGGACCCACAGAATATCAAAATCAGGACATGGAAGGAAACAAGGGAGGGCAGACAGATTTAGATTTGGAAATTATCGCAGAACATAATCAGTAGCTGACATGATACAGCAGCTGGTTTGGAGTTATTTAAAGGCAGAGAGCCGGCGAATAGAATGGCACCGAGGTTGGTGGGTGAACGGTTAACACTCTGGCCTCACATTAGGGAGGACGCGTCTGGGCATCCAGATTTAGGTTTTCCATGGTTTCCCCAAATCACTCCAGGAAAATGCCGGGATGCTTCCTTCAAAAAAGGCCATGGCTGAATTCCTTCCCGTTCCTTGTCCCCAGTCCCATCCCACCTCTAATAACCATAGCCGTCGACGAGGCGTAAAGCAATAAGTAAAAAAAAAAACAAGACTTACATTGGTGACAACGCTTGAATGGATGTTGTAAAAAGAATTAGGAGTAGTAAGTGGAAGGAAAGAGATGACCACAATCGTAAGCTATCACTTGATTTCAGAGTTGAGAGAACATTAGCAGGCGTAAAGGAAAATTTTCGTTTACATGGTAGGGAGTCAGGGAATGCAATAAAATACCAAGGCAAATGTTGAACAATTTACTAAAAAAACTGTAAGAGTTTGAAACTTAAATTCAAAATAGGAGGAGGTGAAATTGCACTTAAATAATAATAAAAAAAAACATGAAATTGGAATGTGTGTAGGAAAATTACCACCCGGCCACATATTTGTTTCAACTGATTACCATCGATAGTGTGTGGAATTCATAAAATTGTTTGTCAGAGATATGTTTTTGGATGAAAAGTCCACTCCTTACTTTTGATTCCAAACTCTAACAACACAAAGTAATATAGCATCAGCACCGTAATTAGCTGAGTAATATTTACTCCTTCGTGCGTTCCGGTACGTATTACTTCAAGTCATTTCGCATTCATCAGCACCATATACCATATATCCCTAATGGGTTACTAATTATGAGAAATTGCCGCCACCGTAATTTGACATAATTATAAATTAATGTTAAGGAAAGACTGTGTGAGACCACTGGGTAGAACTTAGCAATTCATGCGGGAGTTGACCTGGAAGACTTTATCGCCTGGATATCTGGCTGAAGGGTGCGACGGGTCGGAACAGAGGACAAGTAGCTGGCAGAGGCTGGCGCCTCGTTAAGCCGCCCCGCTGGACACCAGCCTGCGATCCACTTCTCCGCCTACAAGGACACGAGCAAAATAAGGGAAAGCGGGAGGTGTCTCGGTGAATCTTACTTTTTTTTGCCAGATAATTTCGCAAGGATTCTCCAACATTATCTAATACAAATGTATTAGAAAGAAAGTATCCGAAGAAAGTCTAGAATCTGAGCAGCAAACTGAATCAGAATTTTCGGGTTTAATGAAGCGTTTCTCTTTCTTCCTTTCAGCGATTCTGATGCACAATAAAAAAAAAATCTTAAATAAGAGATGGAGTATTTTATTTTTACTATCGTTTCGTTAGATTTATTTTCTAACTGTTGGCTTAGAAGTATTTAACTTCACAACTAAATTCTGATATAAAGAAGGTTAAAATAAAATCGTAGGCATCGTAGGTTGGAGTAATAACAACTCTGTTCACCCTCAACTGGCGGTCAAGGTCACGTTCCCGTTGCCACATTCCTCAACCCCTCCCGTTGCCTAACCGTCAATGTAGACTGCTGTGGTCATGCAGCTATGTGGAATATTTGGCAGCTCACACTCTTTCCCCTGCACATAATAAGAAAAGCAGAGTGAAGAGAGAGCAAGGTGAGCTTGAGCCACCTAGTTAGTTGAACGCACTATAACAATGTACGACATAATGTAACATTCCTTATCATCCTAACCGGCGTCACCATATCACATATCAATAGTGTGTGTGGTTTTTTTATGTATGTATGTATTTATATTCCTTGAAGCAACTAGGTCCACGTTAAGCTTTTGTGCGGGTTTTTTTTTTTTTTTTTTTTTTTTTTTTTTACATTTTCTGGTCGATTACTTTCCGTTCGCCTAGCTGGCTGACGTAAGGAATAAATAGGAATTATATGAGCTCTTGTCGGTAGTCACTTAGGTAGCCTGGTACCAGGTTAACAATGCTTATCTGAAATTAAAATTTCTTGAAATTTTTGAAACTAAACCAATTTGCTCCGGTTTATCCTTCAACAAACGTATTTTATGAAGCCAGAGCTCCGAAGTATTCCAGAATATTAACATTAAGTTCAGATGTCCTTATGTTGCCGTTACCTTCAGTACTTGCAGTATGTCTAACGTAACGTGACGATACATCCTGCTTCCATGCGGTCTCTTCGCTGTCCCCGGCGAGTTTAAAAATATACCTCTTTCCAAAACAAACCTACAATTTAATATATCTATTTATTAAGGTCTAAATCAGACGTTGCGGTTTTTGCCGCGCAGCGGTAGAGTGAACGCATGGACCATTGCTGGTAACAGAAGGATTTACTCGTATTAGCAGCAGCCAAGACATGGAAATGTTCGACGAGTTTTCGCTTATTTACAACTACGTCACAGATTAAAAAAAAAATCAATAGCTGTAACGCTGAGAATCTTGCTGCTGAAGACCGTTGGTCGGAATTATTTCAACACTTCCGTGCTGACACTCAACTTTACGAACTTTCGTATAACTATTCAGTACGATAAGTGTCTGCCTGGAGGTAACGCACCTGTCGAAAGAGTTTTTTCTCTGATAAATAAAATATGGACAGGTGACATCACACAGTTAAGTGTCGCAGTATTGAAAGCCATTTTGGTTACCAATACCAACATCAACAAATCACGTAATGAGCTCCGTTTCCACTTGAAAACTAGACTCGATATTTTGAAACTGATTTGTTCCGCCGATAAATACAAAACAACTGGCTGACACTAGGGCTAAGTAACTCAACTAACATGTTATACTTTCTATTTATTACAAGTGTTCTTCGTTTCTGAATAAAAATCAGTAACATACGAAAAACAAATTTTTTAACGAAATTCCTAAGGCGTCCCGCTCTGACGAAAAAGATAAACGATCAAGTTAAGTATGCCTCAGACTATTCATTCCTCAACACTTCCCCTTAATGTTAACGTTGCACAATTTTATCGTTCTACTCGTAACTTCCGTAACAGATTCCCTATCTGAGATACAATGAAGAGTGAAATAATTTGCGAGGGAAACCAAGAAAAAAAGATTCGTGAAACAGTAAATATAACTCTGCGAAGCCTACAAAACCACAGATTCTGACTAAATTTGGATAAGTCTCAGTGGCCCTCTAACACCATACGTAAGTCGCATCGTCGTTTATAAAAAAAGTCAACACTGAATTTAAACTATAACTAGTGACCAGCACTTATCCTTCACGATCAAAATACTTCCAGTAGTCACACGGATCCACCATAAATGGCAAATTTTCTCCAACTTTAACTAATTCCTCTTGAACAGATTCATACTTTAAGCAAGTTCTCCTTCCTTGAAACCTTGTCTCTACACCTGTGTCATAATCCACACAGTGTTTCGAAAATTTCATCACAATCGCTAATTATTTAATTATACTCCCTTCAGAGGAAAAAAAGTCCTTAGTATTACATACTTATTTTATCTGATTGGACTTTTATGCAAATCATCTCATTTAACCGGAGACAACAATTCTTCAATTTTTGGAGAGAGGTTAAATCATATAAAATACTAAAAGCATAACAGAAATTGTGGAAGAATAAAAGTGTCTTACTTTTTCTACTGTAATGACCTGCGACTTTCTTACACATCAGTGTAGTTTCTGTTCGATATAGTTCTTACACATTACTTTTTACTTCGCCTGTATTCGCGTGACGTTTAGGCTTTATTTGTCAACAAGTCTGGATTATTATTATTACCGTTTATGATGGTACGAAATCAGTGACAATTTTGAGCTAACACAAAAGCTACAGCTCTAATGACGATATTTAAACGATTGGATATTGGCTATGTGAACCTTTTATCTAAGGTTTCCCTTTAAAAACTCCCTTAAATTGCAGACGAAATATAGGGTGTTTGAAGGTTCTTATGTGCAACATGAAAGAGAAAGAATTTCGTAATAAATGATGTAGTTAAACATTTATTTTCTGTCTTAGACTTTGTCAAATACAATATCTTCCTCAAAACTGAACTGAACTGAATCTCAAATTCTAAATTAACTGACATTGACACTGTTGAATTATTTAAAACTTTAATTTGTTTTTGCAATAATTTAGGTTTCTCCGCACTAGCTTCGTAGATATTCAACAAGTTTTTCAACTTTATTGTTCATAGACTTCAGATTAATGTGAACTAAATACATCTCTGATAACTTCAGGACTTACTTTTCTTATATAAAAATTATCACTGAATTCGCATAAATGTCATCAACAACCATATTTTACCAAGAACTCTATTCATTTCCTAGTTTCCAACAATAATATAGATAAAAAAACTTAGTCTCCAATCCGAAGGTTTGTTGGATCCTCCCGAAGGAGGCATACTAAGCCATTGTGTCAGAGGTAGGATAGCCAGTTCCTTTCCTCTGTGACCTACAGTTTAACGTGGAATCCGAATCAGGGAACAGTGAAGATATCATGATATTAAAATCAAGTGGATGGATTCTCAAAGATTTTAGGTTACCTTTCAATTGAAGGATAAATTTAATTTTAAAAGTGTTGACATCGTTTCAGCTTTCATTTTATCATAACCAAATTTGTTTCATCTAGACCAGTTTTTTTAATATGTGTTGTGTGTGTGTGTGGGGGGGGGGGGGGGATCGCGGTCGAAAGCTAGGTAAATGTAAAAAACAAGCGTTGTAGGTTTTACAATACGATAAAAATTTTCAGTGAGGAGACTGCCAGTTTATTTTTTAAAATAATTTGTTGAATCGTGGTTGTATTTGTAAGACAGAAATAAATAAATCATTTTCTAACTGAGTCTACTTATATTCTTTCTATCATATTTCAGGTAATTGTCGTCATAAAGTATATTTTTTTATTTTTTAAATTTGCTTTCGCCATTGCCACTTGTAAGAGACGTGAAGGACTGCGCGTATCTTTTGAGAACTCCATTTTATTCTCTCTCGCAGTGAAGCTACTCTGCATTCGCACAACTGACTGCAGTGAAGGAGAAAAAACAGTTCCTACGTTGCCGCTGACCCCTCCTTCTCGCCTCCAGCACAGTAGGTATATTCTCAATTGAAAGAAAATTACTGAAATAGTTTTATTACAAACATGGGAGGATACCAAAAAAAATATTTTTTTTGCTTGTAAAGGGGTCGAGTATTAAAAAATATTGAAAAATACTGATCTAGACTGTCGGTTGAGTGGTAGTGGTATGGTCTGGCATTCGGGAGGACGTGGGTTCCGGTCTAGGTCCGGAAATCCACATTTTAGTTTTCCATGGTTTCTGGAAATCCTTCCAAGCGAATGCCGGAATGGTCCCGTCAACAGGCCACGGCCGGATTCCATCCCGTTCCTTGATTTTTCCACCTCTAACAACCTAGACGTCGACGAGCCGTAAAGACAGAATTAAAGAAAAAAAACTCTATTCCATCTGATAACTGGAAATCTGGAGAAAAAATAATTCTACCTGTTCGGTCATTGCCTATAGACAAATCTAACAGTGGAAACGTAAAACCCTTATCTCTGGACTACTGCTCAGTATTTGTTTTTAAACACACAAGATAAATAAAACAGGACTGTAATTAGAAAGGACAGATATTAAAGAAGATAATTCATGGAGAACATTACTCATATGTTCACTAATCATACATCATGACATTCCAACATCGTCAGTTGTTTTGGAGGAATGGACGGAATATTTTGGTTAGTATCTGCTTTGGAATGTATTTCGAATAGCAGTTCCTCATCTCATTCCTAGCCGCAGTATATTTGATAAACACGGAGACTGATCATTTGTGGTAAAATTAGAGAATACTCTGTTCTGAGGGGCGTCTGACGTCTGTTCACCTACAGCTTGGTGATGACATTTATATGGGGAAATAAGATGTATTAATGCTTCCTCCACTGTGAGAGGTATCTGACGCGACAAAAACATCACGCTAGAGTCTGTTTCCCAATGTCTGCTACTATCTTATTAATATTAATCCGATAAGAAACACAGGTTTTGTTTCAGAAGTATTTCGTCACAATTTATTGTTGTATACATCGTCAAGCTTATATATGTCTTAGTTTTAACTACAGGGGATTAATTTACGGAGGTCGGGTAGTTGTCCAATCGCAATCCAATGTCTGTGTTGATGTGGAAGCGTAACGTTGATACTTTCTTTTTAGTATAATGCAGTTCATGGAATTAAATCATGATTTCCTTTACCTATATCAATGGAACATAAAACGTGGCGTCATTGTGCTATTTTGCCCGCATATCATTATTCGTTTATGCTACTTGTGTACGTTCTAACCGTTGGTGTATACCTTGTCTTTGTGTGCCCGCCACATATGCAATTCTGTTAACACAGGCCAGAAGAAATACGGATACACCTGTGCTTCAATTAATTCCACAGTGCTAGCAGCTACAATAGCGCCTCGATGCGGTCGGGAGTTCGGTATTAATGCATGCATCCAAGAGTGGTAGATGAGCGGATAACGCTCTGGCTTCGCATTCTGGAGAACGTGGGTTCGAATCCCCGTCCAGGCATACAGATTTGGGTTTTCCGTGGTTGCCCCAAATCATTCCATGCGAATGCCGTGATGCTTCCTTCAAAAGGCCATTGCCGAATTCCTTCTTGTTCCTTGTCACCAGTCCTTCCCCACCTCTAATGTCCTCGACATTGACGAGCCGTAACTCAATAAGCAAAGAAAAAGTATTAATGCAGATTTACGTAATTCATGCTTCTGCTTACTCTGCAGTACCACAGTACCGCTGCACAGTCACTCATATTTGTATGTGGAGATTAATTGCAGTAATGGTTGTGGTGGGATTCATTGCAAGACAGGAGGAGGATGAGGAGGGTCATGGGAGTGTACAGGGCATATACTGGCGATGAGGCATGGAAATATATTGCTTTAGGTTTGAAAAGTAGTTCATGGAAGGGAAAAGATGACGATGACCACAAGCTGGCACTCGATTTCAGGCACAAGGGTGTGGGAAGATTTTCTTTTTTAGGTAAGGGTGTCAGGGATTGGAATGAGTTACTAAGAGAAATGATGAATAATTTACCGAAAGCGTTGAAAGAATTTAAAGTTTAAATTTGTAGAAGGCAAATGTAGGTGGGTGCAGGATAGGGGGAAGTTAGGTGTGTAGGGAAATTGCCACCGGAGCGTGTGCTCCATTGCAATTAAATTAAATGGTAAAGGCTCCTGTGGTCGTAATGACCCAGTGACATGGTTTAATTGGCTGCGCAATACTACCGGGGGCAGGGGACCCAAGGAAACCCTAAATGGTCAACTATTGTTGTTTCCTACACGCAGAAGTAACTACATTTACGTGTTTGTTTACATTTAGAATGTCAATTCAGTGGAAATAGTTTAGAAAATAGTACACTCCTCGAGGAAAGTAAAATAGCATAAACATGCGGTATTGTATTTGAAAGCTGCAGCAATTTCGGTGTCTTTGGCGCGACTTTGTGAGAGGTGAGACAGCTGCGCTGACTAGTTCTGCAGACCTGCTACGTTGCAGTTGTGATCTTGCTATAGTTGTCGCCTGCGACGCTCTCCTGACCGCGAAGGACAGTTCAGCAGGTTGCACGGATTAACTAGGCCACAGTGAGGAGGCCTTGGTGCCGTAGTCTTCTTCTGGTCAGACGACAGGAGTTGGCAGATACAAATTTTACGTTCTTACTGACAACCATCTACAAATCCTGAATCGCTGTCGCGCGTTTAATTGAGTGCCATATTATCAAAATCAAACTGCTTTTGCTTTCAAGATTAGGGAACGGTGTATACCATAGTTCCAGGTTCGTGACGAAAGTTAAACCGCTTATGATAGTACCAGACGATCACCTTACCACAGGGGCAAGAAGCGAACATGCCGATTCTATCTCGGATAGATGATCAGAATGTGGGTAGCCCTAGCACCTGATATTTGATGTAAGAGACGTTGTAACTTAACTGTAGACCACGGTAGGCCAGCGAGCCGTTGAAAGAACTATAGCCATACTCTCGACCAGTCCTAGGGTCTGGATAGCAGTAACTGTGTTAGGTTGTTATAAATATCGCTGTAATTTTGTAACTACTTCCCACTACTCCCCGAGATCCCAACTCCATAATAAGCTACCTGTCTGTTGGGCTGAAACTGACTTAGGTTCCTGATTTTATACTAACCGTGTATTTCTCCTCTCGTAATCTCTCGCAATTTTTAACACTTCTTGTGCTAGTCAGTAGTACAACAGTCGTTCTTGCTTCTAAATGACATCCGGTGTTTTCATCTCTGCCATGTCTTCACTGCCATGTCATCACTGCCATTTCTTCAATGAAGTCTCGGCTAAGAATAAGCTAAGCTTGGTATTCACCTCGAAGGTTGGTTGGACTTTCCTGAAATAGGTACTTGGCCCGATCTTTGACGTGGGATAGTCAGTTCCTTCCCTGTTTAACGGATAAACGGGACTTTGAGTTTAACGTGGAACCCAGTCTACGGAAATTTTCGGCATATTTCGTATAACACAGCAAGCTATGACCGTGGTGAAGGTGGAGTTAAGTGTCTGTGAAAATCCGACAGGGATTCGAACCGAAGACCTTTTTATCACCAGTCAGATGCTTTAATGACTGAACCACCAGGCCACTCGAAATCTCAGCATCAAATCTATTAACGGAAGTGCAAGAATCAATAATCACTTAAATCAAAAAAGTAACGTATTGTCAGAGTATATGAATGACGACAAAGTAAATTTAAATCTT
Organism: Vandiemenella viatica; assembly: GCA_031002005.1. NCBI lineage: Eukaryota > Metazoa > Arthropoda > Insecta > Orthoptera > Morabidae > Vandiemenella > Vandiemenella viatica. The sequence continues at coordinate 97,057,587 of JARYHS010008075.1, read as the reverse complement.
TTTCTGCCACGCAGAGCTTAACACCACATTGTCTGCCGAGGTTGCGAATATCATTGCGTGGAGACAGTGACTTCGTCCCCGCGAGTAGTCACCTCTTGTGGCAGACAGCCCCACGCTCCGTTTCTCCCGAGCCCATTTTCTCGACTGGTGGAAGGCTCTTTTTACCTTCGTGGGTCGCCCACAAACAACCATAAACAACGCTTTTTATTACGGCGCAAGGACAGTCTACATGACCCGTTTTCTCTTGCAGCAAGTGGAAAAGGTAGTCACGTGGCCCAATGTATTTTTTAGAGATCTTGATGTTGTCCGTACAATTTTTAAAGCGGTATTTAATTACTTTAAGCTATGTCACAGTGGCTGTAATATGTTTTATGAAGAATTAGCAATAAATTTAATTTAGTCTAATATATTTGTTTCCGATCACAATGTTAACACACGTACTGTACATTGATTTCCGAAAAAAGTTGCTTACAACGCATTTTGTTGTTTATAATTCGCTTTTTGTTATCTAATCCTAATCGGTTGAGGTCGTCTTTAAATAAAATGATTCAACTTCCTCCGAATTTAAAAAATAAAAATAAACGTTCCTAACGAAAGTAGATTTTTGTGACACTACAGACATGAAACAAACCTTAACATAAATAAATAAAAATAACAGTTAAATTGCTTAAATTAGAGTCTGAATGCTTTTGTTAGGAATATTTTGAGTTTTCCTATGGAAATGATTAACACTTTTCCAATAGGCTATGAAATAATTAATTTCATATTATAAACCCCTAGGTAATTGGTTTTTAAGTCAATAGTTAAACAAAACTTTTGAGTTGTGAGAACGATATAGTTTAGCCGATAATTGGATATTATGGATTTTAAAATTATGTAATGAATAAGGTTTGAATTTCGTCTTATGTTTTAAAATTAATCAGCATATACAGTATTTCACCGTCTCCAAACTGCAAACCGCAATCGAAAATGAACCATGCAAATTACCACGTAAGTTATGTTGTATGACCGATAATTAGATACTTTTTCATAGTCTGAACAAAAAAGCATAAATGATGTAACTTTTAGTAATCTTATCACGTTAACACACCGAGTGATGTTCACAGCGGTGTACTGAAATAAAGAGGACGAATAGAACAATTTTTTAACCAAATAATAGTAAATAATGGCAACCAAACGAAATTAAGACTCAACAATATCCTCTATAAACTAGCTCGTACGAATAGTAACGAAATGTTCTATTACCGAAACCTTTGTGATATCATGAGGTTGCGTATTGATCACATATAAAACTATCATTTATTTGAAAATGTAATTGTGTCATTAATTGGTAAGTTCTGATGCCGTAGCTTCTTCATTATTCAACTCGTTAACCACATTGCAAGGCGTCGTACTTGAATGTAACAATTTCACTGCGATAATTGTCTGGTCTTCTCCCTCGAAGACAAAGCGAAGGCTTAGTGAACCACTATGAAGAGAAGTACCGGCAAACGAGTAACTATCAACTGATTTTCCAGACGTCTGTCCCAGTTATTGGAAACAGAGGGCGCTGGAGGTGTCATTCAAGAGATAACGAAAAAGGGAGCTCAGGCTCCACAGGACAGTGTGTGAAGCCAAATACTACACAGTCTCATAATGGAAACAACTGCCCGCTAAACCTTCATAAGGTACTCAGTTGTCAGAAACCAGTGCAATCATCTACGCTGGGAGCATACTTTGTTCAAAAACGGCGAGAAAATGCAACTAACTCCAATTATTAAAAGTCGATTAAAATGCTAGCTGCTCTCCAGAAGATATTCGAGTAACTTCTACTAGAGAAACATTAAAGAAAGAAGAATCGTGTTCGGTTTCCATTTGGACTCCAGGAACGTGTATTCATCCGCACAAAATGTTATGAAGTGGAAACAAGTGTTTTCATCAATCGAGGCTACAGTCCAGTCGTCCTGAAATACATAGCTCGATCTTTTACGGAGTCTGACAGATTCTTCTGCACTTCAAGCACTACTATCATTTGTTTCCCTATCAATGGCAAAACTATTCAATAACTATTTGGCACATTCGGTATCGTAGTTCTTGAAGCGTAACACTGGCAGCATCCTACTAAACCTGGAGTGCCAAGATTGGGACCAGTATTGTACAGAGTGAAACATGCGGACATCCAGACACCTGCCAGCGTACATACATACGGCACCGTACTCTGACTACACTGCGTTAGTTACCGCAACCAAGCCTACACCAAGTACGGGCTACATTAATGCTTCCACCAACAGACCGTACATTTTCAACACCGTTAACGCTGGGCTACGACAAGCGCCAAGACTGGGGAGTCTCTTCACAAAAGCTACACTTAATAGCAAAAACATCCCGTAGGAGATCACAGCAAAATACCTTGAGATGACTAGGCAGTCATCTATATGGTGGGTTCTAGAGGGTACACCGACTGTATGAACCGTGCGCGGCTCTTACCCTCTCACCATATCTGACCGCCCAACTGGAGCAGCCATCCACTTCAGACTGATGTTCACCGTACTGGAATATGTGTGTGCATGATGGGATACACCGCAAATAAATACATACATCGCCAGACTGAAAACTATGCAGAGGCGTGAGCTGTGAATCTCCCACTCGGCTCCCGAGAACAGGCTGCGCGATCCGCGGCCATCCCGCTTGTTAAGTAGAGGGTAAACCAATTGACACTACCTTCTACAGCATGAAACATCGATCACCGAACGGACTAACATCGGCACTGGGAACATAAAATAACACTTTCGACAACCATAGGATGCTGTTAACTATTGTCCTACAAAATGTTAAAAAAGAATAAAGCATCAAATCATAGAGATACATCAACGAAGAAAAGACAGGCCATTACAAATTCTAAAAGAAATGTCTTACGACAAAACCTTCACAAAACTCTGCTGCTAACATATAAGAAACTTATACAAATCGGATATTACGCAAAAGGTATGGTCAGTAACCGTCCCTTTGCTCTCTCTCTCTAGCAGGGGATAAATGAAAGAATCGCTTTCCGTCTATGATCCGCATAAGCACTCCCTTTGTGAAAAATGTAATTTTTATATGCAAATTAGCAGCTAGCAGATAGTTCAGTTAGATGAGCATGGAAATCACCTGGAATCCTGGGTAGTAACAATAATCTTTTGTGGTCGTAGTGGCCAAGTGTCAAGGTTTCTTGCCGGATGCGCAATCCACACATACTGTAGCCGCCTAACGCGTAATTTTTTTTTTTTTTTAACGCTTCGTCAACGGCTAAGGTCATTAGAGGCGGGATGGGACTGGGGACAATGAACTGGAAGGAATTCGGCCATGGCCTTTTTAAAGGAAGCATCCCACCATTCGCCTGGAGTGATTTGGGGAAACCATGGAAAACCCAAATCTGGATTCGCGGACGGGGTTTCGAACCCACGTCCTCCTAAATGCGAGACCAGAACGCGGCTAATGCGGTAATCCTATTGCGTTTATGGGACCTACACTGCAATGTCGATTCCGAAACACGGAAGCGTTCTTACGTGCGTCACATTGCACAGCAAATTGTGCTAGAAGTCAAGGTAGGTTTAAGGGCCTTTGAAAATCCCAGCTGAGACTGGGACTGGAAACGGGGACCAATCAGACGACCTAACCATTGGCCCACCAGACCTTCGTGAGCACGGCAGGTGTTTTCTGAAACTCCTCCCAGTTCTTCTTCACATGGTCCAGTCTGGTAGCATTTCAGCAACGCTCTGTTCCTGCTGAACATAACCAGACATACTGTTCATACTAAGCAACATATTTCTGATCCACAGCCGTATTATTATAAACAAAGAAGAAACATACTCCGAAATCTATAAAAATTCTCGTAGGTCTGATAAAAAAAACTGGCGATTATTATCCCGGCTATAAAAGGATTGCAATTTTGAACACTGACATAGTTCATAACTAAATAACAATAACAGAATTTTAAAAACGTATCCCATAGAGATCTGCAAATATGTATCAGCTAACAACAACGTTTAACTCTTTCTTGAGAGTTCATTTGATTTTAGCTGTTTCGACAAGTATAGTGTCACAAATAATACAACGTTTATCACACTGTAACATGCAAATATTTTTTCTAGTCTTGCAACGAATAGTATATTCGGCCATACGCCGAATACCAAATATTCGGCAGACTTTCTGGCCGAATAGCCGAATATTCGGCAAAAGTATTCGGCCGAAGTGAACCAAAATCTGTATTGCTGTGCTTGTCTCTCGCCCGCCTGTTAAAGCAGATTTACCTTCCACCACTCTATGCCTCTTTTAACAAGCTTGAAGTATGGCCTCAAGTATCTACGTTGGATTGTTTATGACATTACCTTTTTTTTCTTAAGAATAACATCCAATAAGGTGTAAAGTTGGAAAAGCTTTCTTACGATAATAGTTCATAATACGGGATAAGCAATTGGTATAATCTTTTTAAGACCGAATTGCTGATACCACTTTCTGAACTGCCCCCTACATAGTACGATAGTGATTACTTCGATCAATAATTTTCTTGTAGTATGATATGCCATTCTTCACTATATGGATCGATAACAGAGTGCAGTATTTTCGTAGTCACAACATCCTCATACCTCGTTTTTAAGTCTGTGAGAAGGGCATTTAGATTAAATGTTGAATTAATTGGTGCAAGATGTCAGTAGCCGGTGGAATTCCACATATTATATGTTTGAAAGGCTAATGGAACAAAACGGGCAACTTCAGTGTATCTCACGGAGTGCAATATTGCCAACTTGACTGCTGCTCAATGGGAGCTTTTATAGCAACTTTTGAGATTACTACAACCATTTGAAGATCTAAAAAAAAATCACCAGTTCCCGATATGCATGCATTTCTGAAATTATTCCGTATGTTGTTACTCTAATGCCATATTGCGATAAAACTAGCACATCAGAGCTAACAGCCAACTTAAGCCAAGTGGAACTTGTCATGCAACAAGGGTTGAACGAACGATTTGAAGACATTGCCACAAATAAAAATTATTTGTCGGCAACCGCTTTGGACCCTCGCTTCAAAATGAATGTTTTCACCAGTCAACTGCAAAGAGAAAAAGCAAGGCAGTATATTATAAAGACGTACTGTGAAACAAGCAGCGACGGCAGCGCGAATTCGTCCCCTATTCAGTCCAAGAGGATGACGGAAGAGTCGGGTCACAGTCAGAGTACACACTTATCTTTTATGGATTGTTTTGAAGAGATTGTTATAGAGAAAAGTACGATCAATGCAGGGACATCACAAGGAAAAAAATGCAGTTGAAACTGAAATTGGTGTTTATTTAAAAATTAATAGTATATCATGGCATGATAATCCGTACATTTGGTGGCAAGCAAGAAGAGAGAAATTTCCGTGTATGACAAAGCTTGCAGCAAAATACTTGTCCACGCCAGGAAGCAGTGTTTATTAGGAGCGGCTTTTCTCTGAAGCTGGAAATGTCTACGAGAAGAAAAGAAGTAAACTACTACCTGACAATGCAGAAAAATGAGTATTTCCACAATCTTCCACTCCTAAATTTCAATTATAATGATTCAGTGAATAGGTATTTATAATATTTTTGTTTTGCTTTGACATCGTGTAAGTTGACCATGCACTATTATTTTTTGTAATTGTAAGTTAAATACATTACAATGCAATGAATCAATCGTTTTATTTTTGGCAATTATCTAACTAAAAAAAATACTAAGTATTCGGTATTCGGCCGAATAGTACCTAGATATGTACCTAGATATTCGGCCGAATAGTAAAAAAAGTGGCCGAATAGGCCGAATACCGAATAGTTGCCGAATATTCGTTGCAAGCCTAATTTTTTCTCTTTTTCGGCGGACTATTTATTGGATTGTTCTGGTCGTTGCCACTTATTTCCCTAGAATAAAAATCTGTTGGTGCATTCCATGCTTGGAGACTTGACAGTGAACCAAGATTTGTCACCGTAATTCTTTAAAGAATTATGATTACACAACGTAGGTAGATACATGAAAAACGATATTTTACTTTTAAATAGCTTAAATAAGCTTGCTAACCCTTAACGAGTGCTCTTAGTCTATTACCCGTTAAACATTTTATATTGTGATATACGGTGAGTAGTTAATTGTATTGAATGCGCTTTCCCTGTTCCTCTTATTTTTTATTACTAGCAGTCATAAGTTTCACATATAATGATATTAACTTAAATTCGAACAATTCTCACTCGCAGATTACTCCCCAAAATAGAGATTCAAATGAAACTAAAAATTTGACTATGCATTAAGGTTCTGTAGTCTCCATTTATAGCAATGTATTTCTACAACAGTGAGCTCTTTCATTACGTCAGCGGTGGTCTTACATTCATTCCTCATGATGTTCTTCTCGTCACAGTCTGTGGCAAAATGAATGTCTTTTATTTCCTTAATTAATTTTGGGAACAAGTCGAAAGCGCAAAGCATCAATACGCGAATATATGGGTTCTAATTTCAATTTCACTTGAGTGCGTCCTGTGTTGCCGAAAGCTATGGAATTGGAATTACAAAATTTTAAACTCAGTGGATGTTCTGTGATGAAAGAAGTGTTTTAGCGTTATCTTATGCCACAGTGAATATCTTTGGCATCCCAGGAATAATTTTTTCTAGATATTTTGATTGATAGTTTCGTCACCTTAAGCGAGCTTTTAGAAGATGTTTATTACTCTTTGTTTGAAATTCAGTCACTGTTCGTTGTTCTAAACAGGTTGACATAGCACATAAACAAGACTCCATGACAATGGCTATTGACTCATATCGCCATTTTTGTTTTGTTGGGACTACGTTACCTTCTCCTTTATCATTCATTAGCCAATCCCCATAAAAATGATACTGTTGACATGATACTGTTGACATGATGAAATGATGACTTATAGAAGCAATACGAGCAAGCGGAAAATATACGTCGCCCAAATGATTAGAACTGCTTGATAATTGTTCCTAAGCTCATCCGTAATATATCAGGTTACTCTTTAACCGTTTTTCAAAGAGAAGAGCAGCCATTGCGGCTTGGAAATTTTGCAGCATCTCAAGCTGAACGGTCTGCGCAAAGTCGTTTGTTGTAGCAAGTTCAGAGGAAACCCCAGCGGGAAAATAAATGTGTCTGGCGGCACAGCGAGACGGTTTACGAATGTAGCCACACATCTCCGACTTCCGCGAGGCTCATAGAGGCCCCGCCTCTGATTACATTACGCTCTTTCGGTAGGTCCCATCTGTCAGGAGCTGTAAATATTGATCGAGAGGAAGCTGTGATTTAGTAAACGATTAGCTCAAGGTACAGCGTACTAGAAATAGAACTCACGTTGACTCACCTGCACGTGCTTCAGGTGAGGCGGTTTTCTCGCTAATGCCGTCTATTAAATATTTGGGAGTAACAGTACAAAGGAACATGAAATGGGACATACACATTAATTCTTTAGTAGGTAGAGCAAATTCTAGGCTGCGATTCATAGGTAGAATCTTGAAAAATTGTAATGAACAAACAAAGGAGATAGCGTACAAATCTCTTGTGCGTCCACATTTGGATTATTGTTGTGCCATTTGGGACCCGTTTCGTAAGGGATTGATTGAAAGTATAGAGAAAGTACAGAGAAGAGCCGCTCGATTCGTTACCGCTTGCTACAGTCCTTATGAAAGCGTCACAGAACTGATTAGTAGATTAGGTTGGGAGTCTCTGGTAGATAGACGACACACGTTTCGTTTAAACTTATTGGAAAACATGCGTACTCCAACTTTCACTCATGAGTGTAGTGAAATACTTCTTCCACCAACCTATTTGAGTCGGAAGGACAGGAAAGATAAAATTAGAGAAATAAGGTGCCGGACTGATTCTTATATGAATTCTTTTTTCCCTCGTACCATTAGGGATTGGAATGCACAGCAAAGAGATTAGCTTTGGTGCTGAGCACCCTCTGCCACCCACAATTTTGTGAATTGCAGAGTATATATGTAGATGTAGATGTAGATGTAGATGTTTACTCACTCAGTTTTCTGGTAGTTGTAGTCATTAATTCGAAGACAGAAACATAATTCACTATAGTTAAAGAACTGTGCCTTCCATTAAGGTTTAATTTCAACTATGTTCCAGTTATACATCATCAGAGTCCAAGGTACATGTTATACAGGTTGATTCAAAAAAACGTGGGCAAACATGGTAGATCTGTCATACAATAAGGATCAAAAATCGCATAGGAACAGAGGGTCGCAAACGCCTGTAGAGGGCGTTAGAGCCACGAGAGGCATGCCCACCACGATCACCAGACCTGTCTCCCTTGGATTTTTTCTTGTGGGGATTTTTAAAAGGACTGTGTATGAAACACCTGTTGAAACGCAGGAAGACTTCGTAGGAAGCCGGATGTGTTCGAGATACACTTGGTATCTTTGAGAAGGTGCGCCATTCCATGCAACGGAGATGCCGGGATTGTCTTGATGCATCTGGCAAAAACTTTGAGCATCTGCTGTAGACTCAACATTTGGCTTGCATTAGTCGCATGTGAGTGAGTAATTATCAATAAAATGATCTGTAATGGTTTTGTTTCTTCTCTTTGTGTCAGTATTATTTTAGACGCCCTGTAGCGGCTCCGGATCGCAGTTGCGACCCTCTGTTCCTATGCGATTTTTTATTCTTATTGTATGACTGATCTACCATGTCATTTTATCCACGTTATTTTGAACCACCCTGCATGTAGTAAACTTTACAACTGTAGTCTGGTGATATCCAGTTCGAAGATGTCCTTTCCTGAGCTTTCTTTGCGAGATACCAAGTAATCACCCGAATACAGGAGGACGAAGATATTGGTCGACAGGAACTGTTATCATCATAACGAATTCCTTCGTAACACGTTCGTTGTGAAGCTCCGTGCAGTTAGTTAAATCAAAAGGTAGATTACCAGTTTCTTCGTGACCATCTGACGTCACGGCTCCCTTAAGACACGGACGATGCGTAACCCGAGTCGATGACATTTACGCTGCCACATTAAAGAAGTACAGATAGGAATGGTTACTACCGCGAACTCGGAAAACTGCTTGCGGTGAAATAAAGTTGTAAACTGCTACGCACCACGCATCTTATAGAACATGTTTCCGGTACATCAGCTAAGATCTCCCCATCTTAAGACTTTAAGACGAAGTGCCTCGTTCCTTCGCCTATCCTTCCATACACAGTTTGCTAAATGAAAACAAAATAGTAAAAGCAGTAACGGAATAATTAGATGCAGTGTATTGAACGGAAAAGATGACGATGAGCACAAGCTGGCAAGTGCTGTAAGGTTTTGAAATAAAAATTCGAAAATAGCAAAAGGGGTGGTGGCAATTATACTCAAAGTATATAACATAATAATTATAATAATAATTAATAACAATTAGAAAGGGATAAATAAATGACTAGAGAATTTGCCTCCGGAGCATGCGCTCCATCGCAACTAAACGTCCAATTCAATTTATATTTTGGATGCCTTTATATTGGCTAAAATTACATTAACAAGGATTTTGGCACCACTTGGCTAACATTCAGTGAACTCTACACTCAAACAGCTTTATTTATCATCGGCCCAAATGTTAAAACATTCATAATTCTAAAAGACTTGTCGTCTGCTCTATTCATTTGAACGGCTTTTGTCTATAGCCCCCGGTAGCGTGACACACAAAACGTGCTTAATGTGGTTAGAGCGGTGATCCTACCTTCAATTCAGCATCGTGACATCGTGATCTTACTTCTCTAGTCCGGATAGGAGCTGCTACGACCTGAGTAACTTCGCGGCTCTAGTTCGAACACACACCTATACATGCCTCTCTGCGATTCATTATTAAATGCAATCTCATCAGAAATACATCGTTTCATAGGTGAATGGGGATATAATAATACAAAACATTTAATGTTACATGCTCAGTAAAAATTAAGACGATCAGCATGAAAAGCAAAAATGCAGAAGGGGAAAAGTTATGACAGTAATTAGCACGAAAACTATAAAAGAAGGATTCAGAAATAGGAACCTACTCCCTCACAGTCATAAATGTTAGTCATTTATACAATATTTAAGAACAGAAAAAATAGCTAATTTAATTTAATTGCTATAGAGCACATGCCCCGCTGTCCATTTCCCGACGCACCAGCTTTCCTATTGCATTATTTTCTTTTTTATTTTAAAATTGATTTAATGAAATGACATCAACAAATTACTTTTTTCGCTTTACCTATTTTGATAGTGAAATGGTAAGTAAATAGTTAGCTAAGTAATGGGTATGATTATAATAGTCGCAAACCAAATTAAAAAAAAAATATTCTTCATGATGGCACATAATACTTATTAGATAATACAAACATATGTATTATGTGAAATGGTTAAAATTGAATCGTTCCAATAATGTTATATTTAAAAGAAATAGCAATACTATGTAGCTGCGAGGCAGTGACAGGAATTATTTAAATCACGAATGTAATGTTATTTTTATTATTATTTCTTAAACCTGTAATTTTTTTAAATAAATGATAACTTGTGAAATAGTAAGCTTTTTATGTTTGTACATGCAAAGAAATCAAAACAAGGTGACTCATTATAAAATCATAAATAATTTAATTATCATAATTGATAATTACTTCTCTCAACTTAAAAGTTTTTTATCGCTCTTTATTAATTATCTCACGTGCTACAACGTGAATGCACAGTTTCCTTACCAGTTTATACTTTTAAGATCCGTATCGTATTTCTTTCCGCTTGCAGTAGTGTTTGAAGTGCTAGGAAGAGGCTTAGAATGCGCTTGATGCGCAGACTCGTACCTCGGAGCTGCAGTCGAGCGTTTGGTGGTCGCTATATTGTTCTGCGCACGCCAAAGCAGTCACGTGCCACAACGAGGCACCTGCCTCCTTCAAATGAAATGCTCACCGAATATGACAGATTCCATTTCCAAGCGCTTCTCATATACACAGCCACACACAAATAGCTTACGGCATGCGGCTGTTGCTAACATTACAAGTAAGGTACACGTAGTAAATATCTTTTGACAAAATGGCCCATTTCAGATTCTCGTGATTACAGCGAGCTTAAAAATAGATTGCAAACGGCTTTTAATATTAATTATTTTAAATAAATGTTTTAATTTTTAAATTTATGATTTTATTGTGTACGAGATCCATGCTTTATTGCATCATAAAATAGTTTGCGTTATGTCAGCTGTTAGCAGAACATAAGTTGGTTTGAGCACCAAATCTTTTCTGTTTTAAATTCCAAACTGTTTAAATAGTAAAGAAATTACCACCAATCATCTTTTATTCAAGTTAAGGGTCATGCTTTACGGGTTTAAAGATATGAAAAATTTACAAATATCAATAACGGAGAGTGGCATAAACAGACAAGTTAGCTGAACGACACCTGAATTTGAATCAGAGAATATGGGTTGTCTTATTTGAATGGGAGCTGTAACTGTTAAATTAAAAAAAAAATCATTTTTCTGGCTTTATTAATAATACAGAGTGGAAAAAATTAATTAATTTTCTTTCCTTTACAGCTTCTAATTATAGATCCTATCCCTTCACACCGTCTTGAAGCATTTCCTCAGTGCTATTAGGAAACTTGATAGAAAGGACATACGCTAAGTCTGCTAGTGTTTCAACAGTGTAAATATTAAAAAATAATTGTCTGGTGTCAAAATTACTTCTTTTGTATTATACTAGCAGTTACCCGCGACTTCGTCCGCGTGGAAGAGTGTTGTAATATAAGATTTTCTAGAGAGTGCTGGACGCTGAGTGGTTAGGGCGTCCAACTGGAGATGGAAAAGTCCCCAACTTGAATCCCAGTCTCGGTGAGGATTTTCATAAGTCCTCAGCTTGACCTTCACCTCTGTCACAGGTTGTTGTGTGATGTGAAGTACGCCAGAATGCTCACGTGGTTCTGATTCGACGTTGAACTTTAGGTCCCCTACGCCCGGTAGGAGTACTGCGATCTTATAACTAGTCAATGTGTTGTAACATGTCTCGTGTTGTCCTCGTGGAACACGGTCGGGGTGGATCACTACCTTGCAGGTTACTTCGGGGAGGGCCGGCTCCTGGATTTTGGGTCCCGGAGTAACCAGCTGGGGGCCCTTGGTGAACTCATCAGCTAGAGCCCTCCCTCAGACCAAATGGGCGACCTTTTTTTAACTCTACAACTTGTCGAGTGGGGGGCCCCTACAGCCGGTGATCGGGTCCCCCATCAGCCAGGCTGGTCCGGTTACATTTGACCCGCTTACCCCCCCCTCCCTTCCCCTAACGCGGGCCCTAACTTCGGGAATGTTCTCCAAAGCCATTTTGAATTCCCTTACCAAGGCATTGTTGTGTAATACCCGTTGTATTTTTTGAATGGTCTCTATCAGTCCCTTAAATAATTCTACAACGTCTTTCTGTTTATGCTTCTACATCACCCATGAAATATATCTGTAAAAACTGTGGTTTCGTATTCGACGAAGGAAGCATAGATCCAATTCGGTCATATACTTGCCCCTGGATAGTAAATGTCGGTGAAAATCCTGGCTTTGCAACAAGTCTGTCGGTTCCAAAAGACGTTATATGGAAGCAGGAATTATACTTCCTGATATTCAAAAATCGCCGCGATTCATCTGTGTTGTTAGAAAACAGCTGTTTCAATGGTTCCATACCTGGCATGCTGATGTCGCCTAGCTCGCGTGGTGATGCCAAATATGCGGCATTCTGTCGTCGTTGATTTTTCGTTTGCTCCAGTGTTTCAGTAGCTCTTGACGGATGGGTTGTTCTTCTCGCCGATCTCGCGTTGTTCGGGTGTTTCAGCAACTCGCTGCAATGCCAAATACACGGCGCGTTGTTGCCTCCACCTTTTCGTTTGCTTCGGTGTTTCAGCAGTTCTTGAGATCGATTGCCGTTCGGCTTGCTCTTTGCACTGAGCTCACGTTTTCCCTGGTGTCTCGGCAGATCGTCCCAACACCAAGTGTTCAGTTTGTTGTCGTCGCCCAACTTGCGAATGCTCCGGCAATTCATCAGCCGCAGAAGCCCCAAGACGTTCCAACTGCTCAATCCTTTGCAGCTCTGCTTGAGGATTTGTCTTCTTGGTTTTGGCTAGTTTTATAGCTCTAGTTTCATAACATTTTTTTGAAAGATTTGCCTTTCGTTTACCCAGCATTTCTTAAAATTACTAATTTCAAGTCTCGCGAATAAAAATGAATACAGATTTAATTAATGGAAACTCAAAACATTAGCAATAAATTGATGGAATCGACTAAATATAAAAAAAAAATACTAATATTCAAATAGCAAATAAATACCTAAGTGGCCCACGAACTTTCATTTCCCTTAAAAAATATTGCGAAACTAAAAATTGAATATTTTTATTTGCACTGAGTATCTGACAATTACTGATTTATTTATCTATTTTTTAAAAACGAGAATTTATTTTGCTCATTGAATATTGATTTTGTTTTGAGGAAATTAATTCTGCTTTAAGATAGAAATGTTCGTATTATAGTAGTAATTGATTCTTTTATTCATATTGATCTGTTAATGTTGGTTTCTCTATCTGTGGAAACAGTTGAATACCTTTAGACCGTTTCGAACCATTAATTCTGCGCTAAAATATGTTCCAATTTTAAAGTAGTAATTGATTGTTTCTTCATAATTGGTTTGTCATTCTGCAAACAGAATTGAATGACTACCGGCGAATTACCACTCCGCTTGTCTGTCACTCCACTATCTGAATAAAACATTGATAAATTTAAAAAATTTACTTCGGGCAACGCCGCCTGGTTCTGCTAAATCGTCCAAGCTTACTATAGATCTTTTGATATAATATCGGTACAAAGCGATACATGATGTCACTAACATGGCGCTCATGAAAGAAGCTTAAATAAATAATAATGTTGTAAAATGAATCACAGCCAACCTGTTTACCGGTTTCGACCCGCCTTAAGGGAGTCTTCTTCAGAATTTGTTAAAAAGTATTACATAAATCTAACACTTCTCAATAAAATAGTACATTTTGTACTTAAGTCACACATTAAAATATATTTTATAGCTATCCATCCGGCAGCCAACGTGTATCACATCTAACCTGGGCGGCAGCTTACTGCCGACTCGTAATAATGTTTCAGTTCTCATTCTGGCCCAGGCTACATTTTAAATATCCGCTAGAAAATCAAAGCTTCTATCACTCGCACATTAATACATTCGCTATATTGTATGTTAGTGGCGTCATGAATAGCGAAATAAACATTGACTTATTATTTCAGATTGCGATACTAAATGAACCCGAATAATGACGCTGGCAATGTGGCGCTCGTAAAAACGCAGTAAATTAAATACTGAATACATCTGAAACTATATTCAGCCGCATGAACTATGTCGTCAGATTCATAATAATTATTGAAGTAACGTAATTAAAAAATTTATACTAAAATGCTTGTAACTTACAGTGTACAACCGAAAGTCCATAATTCTCTACAATCGTTAATATTGCTGGTCAAGTTTACATGGCGATAAAGTGACTTTTATTGTTCTTGATTTAGTAAGGTGTATAATGAAATTAATTGTGATTGTAATTTTAGCTATACTAATTAGGAATCTTGATATAGAAAATTATGTTACTACTCGAAATGTAGTTCCAGTGCATTTAATGTGTTGAGATGTGTTCGTATGGTTTGATTTTGTAGCGGCCATATTAGCAGAAATAGTGGTTTGGTTGAAATGCTGCCTGGACCAGAATGTTTTTGTTACAGCATAAGGCAGAAGGAATTTAGTTATTATTAGTAATCAATAAGCAGCTTTCATAAGTTCCGTGTAAATGAGATGTATTCTGTTGTAAACGACTTACAGTGTTGCTTCATGAAACAATGAGTTTCTACATTAGCCCATTGAATTTCTAGTCCATTGAATACATTCGTTGTAAGTGTATGATTCGATAGATATTTGCAGAATATTGAACAGTAAGTAAAAAACAATGATTCGTGAATCATAGTCTCTACTATTTGCACAAAAATTTTGAATAAAAAAATAAAAAGGGTTAGTTAAGTTTTAAATTTTGGCAAAAATAATTTGTAAGACAGAGACTGTATAGTAACAAAAAAGAAAAAAGAAAATAAATTAAACCGAGATAGAATGGAATCCTTTACATTTTTATAAATACGACATTTCGGGAACGACCATTTTGCACTTTACTGAACCGTCTTTCGTGCTGGTATACTCATAGCATTTTACATTGTTTTTTTCCCAAGATTTGATTTTTCACATTTATTATGACACATATATTACGAACGAAATTATGGTGTAATATTCTATATGTGATACTAACGCAAATGAAAACATCTCTTTCCGTACTTAACAAAAGTACCTACCTTTTTTTAATTAAATATATATATTTCCTGCTTCCAAACTATTATTTGTCAAGTATGTCGGTTATATGGCATTTAAATAAAACACAAAACTTTCATATGTACGAATGTTTTTGCTTTTATTTCTGAAAAGTAGTGTTTGCGATTTACGTAAAAAGCAAAAAGTAGGCCTAAACGTGGCACGGTTATCTACACGGTTATTGTTGTTTGCGAATTGATATTAATGGCAATTTCTAAAAGTCCGTTTTTGCGGTGTAAAATCTATCCTATGTCACTTCGCACACAATTAACTGACTCATGACAAATTTCATTTAAATATGTTGAGTCATTAAGGCGTGATTGATTCCAGAAGTACATCCAAACACACATCCAAACTTTCTCATTTTATAATATATAGATATATAGATTAAAGCACATCATTGTATTAATGGCGTTTACAAGGTGGATAGCTGAACGTTAATCTTAAAATATAAATTGTATGCAGAATCACAATTATCAAAATTAGGTCAATTAGAGTCACTGAAATGCAATTTCTTGAAACCTTCGAGAAAGTTTAATAGTTGCCTTACAGAAGATATGAATTGTAACTGGAACCATTACTATCATTACATGTTGGCTTTTAAAATTGAGAATTATGCAGGACATCTTGCAGATCACACTACTTGTTGAAACCATTTTGTAATCCCACGGAAGTTTGCAGGATTTTGGAAAAAAACTGGAGGTTTCCAAGAGTTCAGAGCTCTTCGGTATTAATATTTTAGACTTTCATATGCTCTTACAAACATTTTTTCGTTCCTTTGCATTTTTACACCCTCAATTCTCCAAAAAATACAGCTTTATTTTCAGCCTTAACAAATATCACATTGTACGATCGTAATTTTTCACTGCGTTGAATATTAGTGTATTTCTCTCGGACTCGAGAAATATATTAACTATCACATTGGTTAATTTCTCCAGATGAATCATGCTTCAGTGAAAATAATTAATTATGTCATAAAAACAATAGCATACCAATCAGCAAAGCAGCCGAGTTTCTCTGTTAGTTTTTTAATATATATAATACAAACGGTAGAAGTCCAACATTCTGAGGAGAACATTTTTTCTTACCCCATTCCAAGCTTATGGTTGAGTAAAAGATAAGTATAGTAGCAACAACATATTCAATAAATCAAAGGCAGGTGTGTGTTTAATGTATGTGAATTGGTAATATCAGTATTTTAAAAAATTTATACGATCTATTTATATCTATTGAACTCAATAAATTGTTATTTTTTAATTCAAGTAAGGCTTAATCAAAGGAGCTGTAGCACTCAGAAATACTAATTGCAAACATAAATCGGTAAAAAATGGAACAACCACGCAATTTAGCTGAAGCTTCTAAATCATTTCCTTGGTTTGTAATATATTTTCTTATAAAAATGCTACCAGAATTATCCTGCATTGCAGTATCTGCTTTGCTGGATTTCTTTTTACATTTATGTCCATCTTGGGCCTCTTCAGGTGAGGCATTGACTAGTCGTATGGCCTACCGCTTCCTAAGCCTCGCTCGTGGTCTTATATTGAGTGCTGTTGTGTTGTAGCTGCGCAGTACATGGCCGTACCATCGCAGACGACCCTCCCGCTTTTCTCAAGGATTGCAGCCATACCAACTGCCGCCCGAACGTTTACTCGTTCCAATCTACTGAGTCCCAGTCGTCGGCGAATCATCTTCTTTTCATGACATGCAGCTGTTGCTAATGTCTTTTCGTGACTGGCCAACATTCGGTTCCACATAGTGCTATTGCTAAAACGATGGATCTGTATATCTTCGATATAAGGTACACTCAACATTTGAAAATAAATTGGCAACTGCGAAGCGATTGGGCAATTTTACTTAATAAAGTAAGAATTTATAAATCTAACACAGTTTAAAACGTTCCTTCAGACAGTAAGGTGAGACTCCATGCAGGTAAATATCGATTCAGATTGCCGTAGATCAATATCAACACTTAAAATATTTTTAAACAGACTATATTTTCATTCATAGAATAGAAATGACCTCGTTTTCGTAACGCCATCGTTCACAGTTGGAAAAAAAAATAAAACATATTATTTTAGTATTGTCAGCTTGCTTTTAACATGTGAAAATAAGCTGTAAACAGTGAAACAATTGTACAAATACTTATAAAGTAAGTATTTAAAAATCTAATACAATTCCATTCAGGTAAATATTGATTAAATTGTGTAATATTAAAATATTTACGAATATATTTTTGGAATGAATATTGTTATTATCACTGAATCCTGTTGAAAGATAATAATTAGACAAAGAAAAATTTAGTTCTAATGGTAAAATTTTCTTTGAAATAGAATTCAGAACCAAGCAATGAGGCCAAAGAAGTGATTTCAAAATTTTGTATAGATCTAAATTGTATGAATTTTAAAATAAAATAAACTTTTAAAATGATAGCATTAAATAACAATCCACTTTACTAACTCAAAACTGCTTTGGCATAGGTGAAAAACAAAAAATAATGGAACGAGTACTGAATCTCGTAAAATGTAATGTTTTGCTAAAATTTCCGTTGCTTTAAATGTCATTAGAGTAAAATTAGAGAAAAAGAAATCAGACTTATGTATCTTTACATCACATCATGACCTTGATTTCTTACTGTGGTCGACACCACCTTCTTCACTGTCTTATCTTCTTCCTGATACGAACATTCGATTAAGAAATCAAACTCTCAATCGTACCGAGATGTTTTCTGTGTTAAGAAAATTTTATTGTTTTCACAATTTTTCTAAAACACCAGAGATAAATAATATTTCACAGAGTTTAATTTTTTTCCCTAGTTGTGGTTTTAATTTAAAAAATTTCAACCAAATTCACCCTTTTATCCATATGATTGGTATGATCTTGAGGATGGTTAAAACATTATAATGAAAGGATATCATATCCTAGGAACTTTGAGTGTAGTGATATGGTTCTAGAGATTAGTGGCTTCGCCAAGTCTTTCTTAACTGGTGGTTTGTAAACTTGATGAACTTATGTATTATTAAGACAAAAGTTGGAGTACCGTGCCAGTGCCCGCAACTTTAACTCATGTCATAAGAAACACTGACAACACAGTGTGGTTTTGTGCCAAATCTTTGACAGTGCGAAACATTTTAAGCGTTTCGGTAGAAACTTATCTCAAGTTCCGTAAATTAATTACATGACCTTCATTTCTTGAGTGCATATTAATAGTTTCACGGCATTTGTTTGAAGGCATTGGAAAATACTTAACGCATATTTAATGTTTCAGCACTGGGACGTTAACACTTATCATGAGGTGATGAAAGCAGAACCAGGCTGACATGTGTACTATCGCGCTGTTATCTTGCGCTGTTAGAAAGTTAGTTGTCTCCTAAAGTCTCAAAATAGTGATAGTGTGATACCAAAGGACGTTTTACTAAATCTCACGCAGCCCATTTCTTTCTGTTAAACGCAGGACGTTACCAATCAAGAGCTAGGTTTGTCTGAATTCTGTACAAAAGGGGACCCTGAATATCTGATGCTCTCACTTGTTATGATTTTAGTCTCGGTACATTAGTTGCATGTTATTACAATGCACACCAGTGTGCAACGAGGGAAAAGTATTGATGCAAAAATATTCGATTTTGATGATATTTTGCATCGATTTAAAAAATCTAAGTGCCAAATTATAATGGAGTAGATTTGAAATTTATTCTATGTATATAAAGCTCAGATTTTATTGAGAACTCTTGCATGTATATCTTAGTCTCTTTATATATTTCATCGGTGTTCTTTAATAAACTATGTCAGATAAAGAACGTCTTAAATTAATGATGTAAAATTCCAACTTTGGTAAACATTGAATTATAAGCGAAGCAAGAAGACAGCTGACACTTACAAGAAGATTTAATTGTTAGTGTTTTGAGAGCTTAAATAATTATATTAAATTTATTATCTATACCAAATTTAATGTAACCATGACCAGTGTAGCTTATTCAGAGTTGTCGGATACCTTAACTCATGAAGTATCAACACAAAACAACCACCGAGGGGCAAGGATTACGAAGAAATTCAACCATGGCCTTTTGGAAACTAACCACCCTGGCATCTTCTGGAGTGATTTCCAGAAACGAAGGAAAGCAGAAAGCACCAGGTCGCACCGAGGGTCAAATTCGCATCCTTCGAAATGCCAGACGGGAGCATTATCCGCTTATTTAACCCACAGGTGCCATCGCTTTTCTTGATGTCTTTGTAGTGCCTCCAAGCTGACTGAGCGAGGGTTCTGTAGGATAACTGATGCTGTACTGTAGTCTTGTAGCATCTTTTAATTACATAATGTGGCCGACAGGTGATTTACACTTCTTCTGAGAATTAACACAATAACTTTCAATGAATTCAAATTACAAGTTGAAGTTCACTATAAATAGAGTTTGAGGAATAAATAAAATTCTTAAATATAAACCGCATCGAAGATTATTTATATCAGATTTTAGTCTCCGAAGATATATTTGAAAGCACAATAAAATATTAACTTCAAACAAAATGTGGGAACATAGTTTCACATAAACATGCGGGATCTATCAATGATGATTATATTTCAAGAACAATAACAGACTCTTACGAGTTACTTGCATTTCAAAAGACACACGCAGATTGAAGGATGTCTCATTTCTCGACAGTGTTTGTTGGTAGTGGAGATAACGAAAAGAAACCGGGGCTGCCGAAGTATCAAAATATTACTTCATGCTGAAGTCTATAGAATCGTGACAATGGCTACAGGCTCAACTGATTAATACAAGCAATCTAGCAAACATGCTGAAATCAACATGACTGCGTAATAGTTCTCACGCGGAATGTGTGTTTATGGTAGGATTTTCGTGAGCATCACAGTAATGGTAATCAACACTTAGCAACTTATCCTGTATCATGCCACGTTGATTTAGTTGGTCGCGGCGCTGTTATGTTGTTCTACTCCCGGTACCTCGTTCGAGTCTGCACAATTCTTTATCACCAGATTGCGCACACAAGTCCCTGTTAAATACGAAACTTCTCCTCGGCGGATACAGAGTGTGGTAATACAATGCTGTTGATGGTGGTGCGTCCTTAAGATGGTGACGGTGAATGTGTCGACCCGTAATACAGTAGGCCAGAATGAGTTATCATCTGGTTCCACTCTCTACCATCTTTCATTCGTCACAACACGAAACATCACTCTACACTGGATACATACATGTAAAAGTCATCCACACTAAACAATAAACACGTATACATAGTTCCAACGCTGTCGAAGGCCAGGGTAAGCCACACCACTTCGAATTTTCCAACAAAAAGTACCCACCAACATAACGGTTGAGGAGAAAAAGCACATAACATACATAGTACCTGCGTAAATTTTATTTCAATGTAAGAGAACCGTTTAGCCAGCAAAGTGTGTTTACCACTCGGTGGGGGAGGAGGGAGTCGATGTAGAAGGCGTTGAGTGACTCCAGTGCAGATAATGTCTCATCCTAAACTGGATTTGAAGTTTCAGACAGTGAAAGTGAATCACACAGTAATAATGAAAAAATAAAGCTCAAATAAACGTACTTTACAAGCGAATAAGAGCAAAATTATCGTATTACAGTATTTTGTTATTTATACCATCATTTTCATTCATAATTAATTAATAATCTGGTAATTATTAGGCGCAAGAAGTGAACATTTTAATCGGAAGGTTTTGTGATTATTTCAAATGTTTAATGAAATCATTTAGATGTGGTTAGAGATAAACGGAGATAAATAAGCTACTTTTATAAAATGAGAATTCTGCGAATTACTGCTCTAGCTCTACTGGCTTCCTGTTATTATTGCTTAAATCTTTTGCGTGTAATTAAAGGTAGGAGTAAAGATATGTGTACCGTTGCAGGTTCATAGTGACTGCATACATGTAAGAGGTTTCAATGGATTTGGATAATGAATTCCTTAAAAAATCGAACTGCGCATCAAAGATCGTACGTCAATACTTCTGTTCACTGCCATGCAACTATTCCCTCCACCGAAAACCAAAACTGAAGCGTCAAATTTCATGCCCTGTGTGGATTTGTCACTGACGACTAATATCCTTAGATTCACATCAACGGCTTCACTTAGCAAATATTTCTGGTACATCGAAATTCACATTTCAGTCGTTGGAAGTAAAATGGCTTATCTGCAAATTTTCTCCCCTTTCTTGACGTCTATACTCGTACAAAGCGTTATATCAATTATTATCAGAAGTAATAAATTACTGTTAGTTAAAATGATAAAGCAATCAGTAAGTTTTGCTAAAATTAACTTTTACTTTGTTCAATAAGTTACGAACCAAATGTCACCAATTACAGAAAGTATGAATGTACTTGGCAATTTCGAAATAACAGCCGTTGGTCACATAAATACTAAGTATATGCTTCTTTACGTTTTTATTACCTTCTACAAAAGAAAGTTGTCGACAGAAGTAGCTGAAGTGGGAACATCGAGTCGTCGCCTTATCATGTCGTATTTCCCAAACTGTCTTGTCAGGTTATAATTGTAAATTAAGTTTTAATTTTATTTTTAGTAAAAAACGTATTGAATAAATTAGTTTAGAGAAGAGTTACACTGAGCTGTATCAACTGTATATTTTACTACAGTGGAAGTGGATAAAAGACTTACGAAGCTAATTCAAGTGCAGTGTAACATAGGATGATAATATATATATGTATAAAGTGAGTCTAGCTTTCTGAAGGTGTATCTAAAGTGCTGAGGCGCTTCACGCTATGATAAAGAGGATGACAGGCATTGTACTTCTCCTTCCTTGAGGGAACCATTTTTTCTTCCATCATAAAAGGAATAGCCTTGATATTATCTACAGCGCCTTGCGGAACTTCATGGATCCTACAACTCCACCGTCAGGAGACTGCAAGTTCGCTTGTTTCAAGACGTATACTGACTCACTGGCAAACTTCACTGATGTTTTGTTGTGCAATACATTGCCATTGGCCTAGAGTTATTTAAAATAAAACACACAATTTCCAGCAGTCTCTGCGAAATTACTGTTATGCTGATTTTTAGGCTGTGATACTCGATCTGCAAACCTTCAGAAATGTGGAAATTCTATGAAAATGCCGATTTCACACAGTACCGCCGAATCAACGTCTTTAATTTAACTCAATGCTTATAATGTAGTCATGTTAAGTTACTATTACAAGCCGGAGTTCAACAGTATTGACGTAGTTGTTTTAGCATTCAAAATGTGGTAACTAATAACTAGAGCAGAGTCAACTTCCCAGATATTATGATACAAGTCATTCTGTAACGTAGGAAGCAGGAAACGTCTTACACTCCACAATACGGCTGCTGTATGGCTATTTTGCACCTCGAAGCGATGTTATTAAGACCATAAAACCGCTAACAATATGAAGGTAAATAATCAAATTTTCGTAATGCCTGCAAAATTCCGTACAACCATGATCAGACGTTAACTGATGAAGTGTCTATTGTAATTAATTTCCTCTTTCCACAAGGTCCAGACCTGTCTCAAATTCAACAAGTTTTGGATACAAAATTTTAGTCTAGCCCGTATTTTATTAAAAAAAAACAAAAACCCATTTGTTAAGGGTGTGTTGAACTCACCCTCTTTTTTGACATAACATAAAATTTATGTTCTCAGTGAAGCAGTTAAAGTACACTGTAAACGTCAAAAGATAAAATAAATGAAAACTCTCTTGCTGGAGATTTATAGTTCAGAGGACAGAGAAACCACACAAAACTGTAGTAGCCGGATTTACTGCTTGCGCGTAAAATATGCGTCACTCACTAAATACCATCTTCTAATGAATATTTTGACTACTGTTCTATGATAGAACACATCCACCGAGCAAACAAACAAATATTTTAAAAATCCGCTGACGTCAGAACTGATGCTCGGACAAACAGACAGGCTAACAGAAATTTTGTTTAGTAGATCACTTATATCCTTATACCATGATTTCTATAAGAGAAATAATTTTTTTTTCGAAAAACACAGGCTAAGTTAGCCTATAGTTTCATGTTTGTAAGTTGCGTAGTTGATCATTAACCAAAATCCATTTTGTTCAAATAACACCTAATTAGATAGGATGCTTTCCAATTTTTTTCTTTTATTTGTTCTTATGCAGAAAAATCTAACGAATACCTCTCCAGTAACCACAATAACTACATATACAACTTCTATGTAGAAATATTCTCTACCATAATAAAACCATAACTTACAATGTATGACTAGAGAAAAAAATTTAAAATACGTAATATTTAGACACATGGGTAGTAACTGCTGCGAGTGGAGTTAAAAGGGCGTATGAAACTATAGACCAATAAACTAAAAAGTGTCATGACCTCATCAAACTGACATGAAACAGAAATAAATAAGTTTTTTAAGCAGTTGTCTTCTAATAAGGATTACAATTAAAAAGTGACAACCAAAAACTAATTTCCAAATACGAAGATGTATCGCATTGAAAAATCCCATTTCAATTTCTTTCGTTTATGATATTTATGTAAACGAAGGATCTTACAACGCAAATCATGATGTTTTTTTATGTTGAAAGTATCATCAAATCATTGGGATGGGCGTTTTTAAATATGTTTTGTTCGTCCTAAGTTTTACTTAGTGTTTTAGATATAAATTCCTCGATAAATAATACTTTCAATTCCAATTCACTTGGATGTATAACGCGCCGACTTAGAGAGAGAAACTTTAATCGTGTTGAAGAATAGTTAACAAAGTAGTAAAATGAATTTGACATAAGTTGGATGTGTCTGAACGGAATTCAAGGCCGAATGCCATTAAAAGAAATGCGAGTGGGGGAAAATAACTCCAAAACAATTATTTGTGTCGACGTGTTTAGAAAAAAGTATCAGTGTTTATTAGTTGAAAATTCTGCGCGCGGGAATGAAGTGTTATCATTTCTAACACCTTCATTTTATTGCCACATCTGGAGAAAATCACAAGAAACTTAGCTAATTATTCCTACTCATTAATGAAACCTACAGTTTCGATTTAAGAAAGTAAGACCGTCCATTGACATAGAAAAAAATATCAGAAGAATTTTTTGAAGTTATGGAAATGTTATATTTTGTATGATTATTCACTTTAAATGTGTATCCCTGAAGTTCCGAGTTTTAGAATTTCTTTTCTGTTCTGTTGTAGAAATCGAGTTCAGTAACTGCGTGTAAAATCATTTCTACATATGAATCGGTTAGTTAAGAATGTTTTCAATTTTGTGTTACTGCTATAAATAGCAAACGTTTTCTTTATTGCTAGATGACCTGTGCTAAAATTTCGAGAATACGATGAATTGTGAGGTCTGAGATTTGAAATAGTATAAAAGAATAACCGTCCCATTTATAACAATTTTTAAGTGTTTTATGTAATGGGTACGAAACAAAATACTTACAACATATGAAGAAACAATTAGGAAAAACTTTCGGATGCGTAAAACATATGTATGTCAAACTGTCACAGACCAAAACGGAATACAACTAATCTGAACAAAATGCACTCAGCATATCCATATCTCTGTGACATGTGGTGCTGGGATTATTTCGCGAGTAAAATGTTTACATAGCAACTGTACAGAAAAACATAAATGTTTCCGTAAGAGAAAAAAAATCTAAAAGTTATTTACTGCACAAGAAAACACAGTTTATTGATATCTCTGTGATATGTGCTGCAACTATGTTTCGGTATTGTGCTCAATCTTCGTCGAAGGTTTATTAGTTCCTCTTTGATATGTGCTACTGCTATCTAGCGGCTTGGCTCTGTACTGTCTCCTACGCGTGACCTTCTTAGTTATTACTTTTGTCATTTAGTAGCCAAGTTTCTTTCTTAGTTTAAGATGTTACTTAAGCGGAGACCTTAATATTTAACATGGTACGTCATTTCTCGTGGCAAATAACATGTTATGAAAATAATAGTAATAATAGTATAATTGTCCTCTAAAGCCTCTGTCACAAGGGACAATTTTTGTGGCTGCTACTTGAATAGCAGCGATTAATCGCTTCATGTGACAATGTAATCCCTGTTACAGACTCGACTAGCAGCCGTCAAAAATAGCGGCGAATTGATTTGAACATATTCAATTCTCATCGCATATACAACGCGGTTGTGGCGATCACTTGACCCAGTCGCCGCTACACAGCGCTATTGTCGCCTCGTCTGACGGCTCAATCACTAGTCTTCTATTCTACACTCTACATGTACATATATACTCTGCAATTCACAAAATTGTGGGTGGCAGAGGGTGCTCAGCACCAAAGCTAATCTCTTTGCTGTACATTCCAATCCCTAATGGTACGAGGGAAAAAAGAATTCATATAAGAATCAGTCCGGCACCTTATTTCTCTAATTTTATCTTTCCTGTCCTTCCGACTCAAATAGGTTGGTGGAAGAAGTATTTCACTACACTCAAAAGTGAAAGCGGGAGTACGCATGTTTTCCAATAACTTTAAACGAAACGTGTGTCGTCTATCTACCAGAGATTCCCAACCTAGTCTACTAATCAGTTCTGTGACGCTTTCATAAGGACTGTAGCAAGCGGTCACGAATCGAGCGGCTCGTCTCTGTACTTTCTCTATACTTTCGATCAACTCCTTACGAAACGGATCCCAAATGGCACAACAATAGTCCAAATGTGGACGCACAAGAGATTTGTACGCTATCTCCTTTGTTTGTTCATTACAATTTTTCAAGATTCGACCTATGAATCGCAGCCTAGAATTTGCTCTACCTACTAACGAATTAATGTGTATGTCCCATTTCATGTTCCTTTGTACTGTTACTCCAAAATATTTTATATAATCGACCATATCAATAATTGTATTGTTTAACTCGTATTTCTGAACAATTGTATTCTTTTTGTTAGTTATGCTCATTGCCTTACACTTTTTACATATTAGAGTAAGTTGCCACTCAGCGCACCAATCCAAAATAACATCCAGACCGCGCTAAATTGCTAAACAATCGGCCAAATTCCTTACTTCCCTATAAATAACCGCATCATCAGCAATCTAAAAAGGCTTTTCACTTTGTCTCCGAGATCGTTTATAAAAATTAAGAAAAGAAGTGGTCCAATTACACTTCCTTGAGGTACACCCGATGTAACATCTAGATTAGAAGAACTTTCTTCTTCAACGACAACATACTGCGACCGACCAGTTAGAAACTCCTTTATCCATTCACAAAGCTGATCCGATATACCGTACGCTCGAAGCTTCGCTAGAAGGCGGTTGTGTGGCACAGAGTCAAAAGCTTTCTGGAAATCTAGAAAAATTGCATCTACTAGTGAACCTGCATCGATAACTTTCATTACGTCGTGTGTAAATAGGGCCAGCTGTGTTTCACGTGATCTTTTCTTCCAAAATCCATGTTGATTTGTTGTAAGCAAATTATTATCATCTAGAAAATTCGTAATGATCGAGCATATAATATGCTCCGTAACTCTACTACAAACATATGTTATAGATATGGGACGATAGTTCCCAGGATCACTTCGATCACCTTTTTTCAAAATCGGAGTTACTTGCACGATTTTCCAGTCTGAAGGTACTTTTCGCTCTTGTAATGATTTACTGAATATATCAGACAGAAATGGCCCGATTTCCGCCGCATACTCTGAAAATACTCTTACTGGAATTCCATCCGGGCCCGGTGCTTTCCCCCACTTCAGGACCACTAATTGCTTAATGATACCTGCAGAATCTATTCGTAATGATTCCATCACCGACTCGTCACGGCGTGGTAAAACGGGAATACTATCCTTATGTTCATTTGTAAATGACTTTTTGAATACAGTATTTAGTACGTTAGCTTTATCGCGGCTTTCATTAACCTCGGAACCCTCAAGAATTAGTGCTGGAATATTGCTGTTGGTACAATTAACTTTTCGTACATACGACCAAAATATCTTTGTGTTTTCTCTTAGACTCTTAGAGAGAGAGTTGGAGCGAAAATCGTTAAAGGTCTCGCGCATTACATTCTTAATACGTCCTCTTAAATCAGCTAAGGTTTCTAAATCGCTGCGACACCCCTTCCTTCTTGAGCGTGCGTTTATTTTCCTTTGTTTTTTGAGTAATCTTTTGACTTCGCATGTGAACCACGGTGGATCATTCTCCCCCTTTATTGTCCGCTTTGGTATATGTATTTCCAGGCCTTCCCTGACTATATGTATAAAACGATGCCACACCTCTTCAACGGAACCTACCTTCCTCAGGTAGGTTCTAAAACACTCATTTTAGGCCTTATTGAATCTGTATACAATTCGCCCTTTTTTTCCTTTTTCGCATGGTCATTAATTTGATAGTCGCAATTACCGCTTTGTGATCGCTTATTCCTGTGGTCGTTGAAATGTCAGTGAATAATTCTGGCCTGTTGGTAACCAGCAAGTCTAAAATGTTTTCGCTACCGTTATGATACCGCGTAGGTTCATTAACTAGCTGCTCGAGATGATTATCTGACAACAACTCGAGAATTACTTCAGAAGCTGCCTTATCCCTGCTACCTGTGATGTGAACGTCATTACACCAGTCAATATAAGGCAGATTGAAGTCGCCTCCTAGAATCATAGCTTGATCCTTAAAATGGCTAGCTATACTATTTACATTATTTCTCAACTCCTCGACGATAACTATGTCGGAATCGGGAGGACGGTAGAAGGCGCCTATGATGAGTTTTGACCCAGCAACTGTGAGTTTAATCCATGTGATTTCACAGATCGTATCGACGTCTATTTCATTACATGGGAGAAATTTACTCACAGCTATAAATACCCCACCTCCATGAGAATGTAATCTGTCTTTACAAAAAAACGTTCATGCTATCTTTAAAAGTTTCGGCGGAACTTATTTCCGGTTTCAACCAACTTTCTGTACCGATATCCACTTCTGTACTACGAATAACGCTTTCAAGTTCCGGTTGTTTGTTGTCAGAAGTAGCGTTCACCGTTTTTTTGGCTCGTTTGATTTTTTTTTTTTTTTTTTTGTCATCATGAAAAACGGGGAAGGGAATGTGCCAAAACTGTTGATTTTTTTCCCCTGTTCTTTTATGTTTATCGGGAAGATTGATGGACACGAATAACAATAAATAAATGAACAAGAATGCGAGAAAAAATCGTTTTAGGAAGTTATTTATCGAATCGAATGAAACTGGATTGAACATTCCGTCTGAGGAATATCTCAGAAAAAATTAATAACATTAAAGATTCATAAAATAATAATTTAGCTATGAGTAAATACTCCAAAGACTTCAGGCTATCACCACATGCCATGTAACACAAGTTAATTTCTAGTTTGGTCTTACATGGAATCGTTCTTCTTATCAGTGTATGTTTTGGAGGAGTATCCAATTAAAGTAATTTATCAAACTTTCTTTAAGTTAGTTGTTGATTATTCGTGTAGGCCAGAGGTGGCCAAACAACTTTGGAAATGCATCATAACTCCGTGAGCCGCATATAAAATAATATATTCCCATATTAGATTTAGACCAACTATAGATATTTTTGGAGTGAAAAATTTAAACATTATGATTTATTATTTTTGTGATTACTATTATTCTTAAATGTAAATATAGATAAAATAATAATAATAATAATACTAAACGCACATGTTAAAGAAATTTATAATACTAAAAATAATATATAAATATAAATGAAATAAATTTGGAAAATATGGATGCAAAAATAATCTATTTTTGTAACACATTGTTTTTCATTACTTTGGCCATTATAAAACAAATATATTTTGTAAAAGTGTTATGAATCTCGCGGGTCGAAATAATATTCAAGGCGGGTTGCATACGGCTAGTTCTCTCGTCTAATACAGTCGCGAACTTTTTTAAAAAAATTCATTTAACAAAATGTATACTAATCTGAATGCAAGCCGAACGAATCAATCGTTTCAGTACTATACGACATGATTTGTACGACATCATAACCAACGAATGAGGATGATACAACACTACAGCTACTGCCTAATCTAATCGCACAAACCAATAGCTCCGTGTGATTGGCTAATAGCTGCTACTAACCGCGGAGAATGGTTGAATTATTTGTGACCTAGGTTTAAGGCTCTAATTCAGAAAAATTTCCTTCTTAAAATATTATGTGACCAAAGCGGGAGACCTTAGTCTTTATAATGATACTTCATTTATCGATTTCGGTTAAGTATCAAAAGAAATAAATGGCTCACGGAAAGAAGCACGTTTTAGAAATAACGATACTTTTGCTCTTTAAGGGTAAAATTCGTGAAATTTTTTTTAAAAATATGATGTGACCAAAGTGGAGACGTTAATCTTTAGAATGATGCCTCATTTATCTATATCGGTTCGGTACGAATAGAAAATGATGGCTTGCAACCAAGAAAACTTTTAGAAATAATTAATAAGATTAATATAAAAAAAAGATATTTTAATTGCGTAAACTGTAATATCACTGTTTTACGATCTATGAGATGTCATAGTTTGTCAAGAGACATCGATAACAGTATGATTAGTTTTTAAAACTTACAAAAAGGTTGAAGAGAGGGAACTAGTGTACTAAACCTTAGACTTGGTACTTCGGCTGCTCTTACGGCATGTAGAATATTTTTTTAAAAATAAAGTGTTCATTGATATCGTAAGATTGGAACCATGCTATTCGAATTTGCTTAATATGTTAAAGCAAGTTGTCTTCGCAGATGAGTCGTAAAGTCTTGGAGAGAATGAGAACAATAGGCTGGCTGTGGAATTTCTATGGCGACGTTGTTGTATAAACTCTCTGGAGGCACGCACTGGATTAAACTGTCGCCTGCTACAGCATCCATCAGAGGCGCTTCTGCGGAGATCCTAATGTTCTCTTCAACCCGCAGCGCCCAGCACACGGACTGAATGACACTCATTGCGTCATTATTCCTGTTATAAATCATTTTAAGTATTCGTACATATTTTTTGTTTGCATTATAATTAATGTTCAGAGTTATGGTTTCCGTTAATAGACTCTACGTCATTGGACAATTCTTCCAAATGTGGCTGTGTAGCCGCTCTATCATAATTTTCAATCTTTGAGCTGCCTTTGGAAATATGATTTCGTTTGAGAAAACGTATCCATCCTATATAGTATAGAAAGCTTATCCTAGTTACTCGTTTGAATCGAACGTTGATAGTCTCGGGTATTTGTGTTACTTGTAGGTAAAGCTAAATGTCTGCTTATTGGAATTTGTAGAACTTGCTAGGACTTAATTATAAATTGATTGAAGATTTGTATAAAATAATGTGTCAACCTTTGTACTATTACAGTTCTCATCTACGACTGTAATACACGGCTACCTTGAACGTTAGTACCTTAAGAATTTGCTCGACATCAATTGTAAATACTTGAGTGTTTAACTGTCACTTTGATTCGGGCGCCTGTGGTATAAATTTGTATACATATGAAACTATATTTAGGAAATATTTAATTATAGTAATATAATTCACAAGTATAGGCTGGCCAATGGTATCATACTTGAATCAAAACACACGAATTTCCAATGATATTTAAATATATTTATTTATCGTTTGACAAGACATTCTATGAAGTTTTATTGATACTGAACTCAACGGAAGGTATGGAGCTTCGCTGTGTTTATGCTGAAGCACATTAGGTCTGTTAATGGCATTAACTGGGTTTTAGACGAACCATGGCGTGGTCTGCACTGTTGCGTGAAGATGACTGAATCGTCGATCTGCGAACCCGCAGGACGCATGTATCTCATCAGGCAACTCCGCCGTAGTCTGTCTCGCCGTATTGCGGTCGGTCAGCCAGTAAATCAGACGTGGTTATGGGAAGCTACTCGGCAGCACCACATCCAGCAAAATGAGACGACGTGCTGCGAAGGCGTACTGCTATACATTACACAGCGATTGCTTTGTTGTAACCTGTTGTTGGAAGGCGATAGGTCCTCCAGTGATAATTACCTCGTGTTATGGACCAAATATTAGAGTTTATGGTGAACTCTACGGGAGAAATTTCAAAGATATTATCCAAACAAACAAATCACTCGTATGATTCTTAAGACTTCCGCGGTTGTCTTTGTACATACTTTATTGCTTTACGGGCTATGACGCGTCGTTTATTTGATTACCTTAGCTTTCGGCTGCTATACTACAGCCTTCTTCAGAGATACTGTTTTTATTTAGGTTGACATAGCAACCGTCGCCAAGCATCACAGAGAAAGAGGCCGCTATCTTCGTTGATGTTGTTTGAATTCTTTAAGATTTCTGCTACCTCTTTCACAGCAGATACGAGGCTACTGTGGAGAGAAGACCAGTGGTGGCCTCGACGTGTGAAAGAGGCAGCAGAAATCTTAAAGAATTCAAACAACATCAACGAAGATAGCGGCCTCTTTCTCTGTGATGCTTGGCGACGGTTGCTATGTCAACCTAAATAAAAACAGTATCTCTGAAGAAGGCTGTAGTATAGCAGCCGATAGCTAAGGTAATCAAGTAAACGACGCGGCATAGACCGTAAAGCAATAAAGTATAAATCACTCGTACTCTCTTTGCTCATGCTAGACAGTGGACATACGTAAAATTCATCCGAACACGAATACATTGTCCGATGTCGGGGTTGAAGAATCTATTCCCGATCTCTATCACCGCCCAAGGAGAATGGGGTACTTGACACTAACTATGAAACCATTAAACCTTAATTTATTCTGACAGGGTAAGTTGTAAGGATACCGAAAATCAACTTCATTTTTTAGATAGGAGATAAAAACATACTATTTTTAATAAAACAAAAATGAAAAAAGACAGCTGTTAGTCACGTGACACGAAACACCAATCGGAGCACATGACGTCAGTATTCAGCTCGCGCTGTTTAGTTGCCGTGTATTTTCATGCGTAGACTATCTTTCCGTCCCTTATTTAAGTTTGTTAAGGTTTCAGTGCTGGTTGTAAAACAATTGTTCTTCTTATACTTGCGATGGAAGTTGGTTTTATTAAGGCAAATAGCTCTAATTTACCCAGAATTGGCGTGATTATGCTGGGAATGTTTTTTGCATCAAACAACGATTTCAGCCCAGCAGAATTCCGGAATGTCAAAACGTGCAAGTAAGTATATCTATTATGTTATACATAAAAAAATATTACGATAAAACGTTAGAATATAAGATATTTTAGAAGCGTATGTGTTATGTAGCGTTTTACTTAACACAGATCGGTAATTTGTGATTTTATTCAGCGGGTCTACATTTTGAGTCATTTCGAATATTTCATTGTAGTATCTTCTAAACTGTGCTTAATATGACTGTGGCTTCGCAGAAGCATGTATAGTATTTAATCGCTATGTAATTACTACTTAAAAAAATCCTTGACCGATTTCTAAAGCTAGTTTTTGCCGCGGTGGGTTAGTTAAAATTAAAAGTCTGTTCACATTCGTTCGACGCTGTTTCTTTCGGCAGTAATGTTGTGAATATAAAGCTTTTTCTTTCTACATTAAAGGTTATATAAGTTTTTGTGTAGCTAAAAAATTATTTTGATCATATTTCTAAGACAGTCGTAAACTATCGTCCTATTCAGGTCGAAATATTTTTCGGTATTCGCTGAAGCGGGGATTCAACGATAACCATAGCGCCGCATTTTGGTGATAGATTCTTACGTAACTCGACGAGACAAATCGAAAGGAAGGGAAAAAAAATATATTTCTGGAGATGGTTAGGTTGTAATGCGGTCTGGCCAGATGAAAATTTCTGCAAAGCCAAATTCGATGACGGATTCTACTGCAACTCGAAGAGACAAATCGGAAGTAAAGAATTTTTTTGATATCTTCTTTATTTTACGAGATACCGTATCTCCAAATAAGGTTGAATGCAACCTGGACAAGAAAAAAAATTCACCGAAGACACAAGGAACTATACGTTTGAACATACACAATAGGTGTTTTATTATCTTCTTAGCGGTTGTGATTAGGTTGAAATACGGCTTAGACCAGAAGAAAAACGTCACCAAAGGTCAACGAACTATATCTATAACTGATATTTGACATTCAATATTTCGAGAACTAAGCGAGATTTAAAAAAAAATTATTCCTTACTTTCGGTTTGTTTCATGGAGTTACAGAAGAATTCATCATCAAATAATATGCTGCCTATGATACTTCATTTCCATATCGTTTGACAACTGTACTAATAAAAAAGTTTCATGAATTTACAACGAACGGCGTTTTAACGTCTGAAGTTTTAATTTATTTTTCACTTAACATAACAACTGAAGTACATGGCTTATTAAACATAATAAACATACGTCAAAGTAGACTTCAAAAAATATATTGAAGACTTTATAGGCAAATACGATAAGTCGCGTTTTGCAGGCTTTAGCCACTTTTTCGACATATTTTCCTTGTGGGGAAATAAAAAACAAATTTGCTTAGTGTCTTAGATGTTGTGTTTACCACTTGTAAATCTTAGAATTGATTTTAACCACGAAATAAGCAAACCGCCCGTATGTTCACACCAGCACGAGCTGAACTGTGACGTCCCAAGACACGCCATGACAGCTGCGAGCGTTTTGGCGCCAATATTCAAATCGGCGCATAAATATGCAATATTTTGCATTTTCCCGTTTGTTTTTTCAAGAAATAACATTTTTTTTTGTTGGTTTATAGTAGACACCCAACTACAATACTGACTACTTTCCCAAAATTAGTCAAATACCCCATTCTGTCGTCGATCAGCGCTCAACAAGAAGCATTACTTCTGGCGTCCTTCGCCGTCCACGAAACCTGGCTCGTCAAAAACCACATGGTCCCCAGATTCATCCCCAATATAGCATGTCTAGGATGCTGGGAACAGACACATAAGATAATATCCGGCAATGATACACTAATGTATAGCTGCTCAAGGTGAACGAACTTCTACTGACAACTGCATCTAATGGTTATTATTTCTTCTGCGTATGACTCCGGATACATCTACAAAGTTTCCTAAAATTCCGACACTGCTGTCTGGGTGTTGCACTTTTAATTTGCGGCGGTATCTGTTTCGGGTGACTGACTACTTGCCATCAAGTGCAGCCAAGCTGGCGGCTTGTCTGACCTGCGTCTGGTGTGCACCTATTAGGTTATTTAGTTCAACAGGAATGTCACCATCCCTCGAATATATGTATTTGTTTTCCTCGATACGGCCACAGAGCACGATATGAACACCGGCCACATATTTACACAGGCGGCCAGTGTGATAATGAAGAGGGAGAATATGTGCCCTACACGTAATTAGAACCGGATTTGTGAGCTCCGGATCATTTAACCTGCTGGCAGAACGTTCATGTTGCCATCTGTCTGTGAAATGTGTAACTAGTTTTCTGTATGATATGAATATTTTTGTTTGTGAAATGTGTATTTTATGAGGTGAACCACATTTAGGACTGTCGGTACTCGGGTAACACGGCTCTAACCTAGACCCGTTGCATCTCTTCTATCCAGCGTGGTGGCGCCTTAAAGCGCGCAGCCGCACTGAAGAGCAGCATATTTTATTTATGATTTACGCTTTTGCTCATCGAACAGTCTTTATCACTCGCATAATACCGTAACTTCCAATTTAAATAATCTGAAAGAGAGAATATGTATGCCCTAACTACATCAATCTTCAATGTAATTACATTAATGTAAAAAAAAACTTTAACAAAGTCGCATGTTCTGTTGGCACCTTTCGACGATTTTACTAATTTATCGATTTTTTATTAGTGGCTGTTTCTTTTTTAGACTTTTACTATAGAAGATTATGGGTGAAACATATGGGTCTATGGACGCTTCTAGCGCTATGCTAACTTGTCATCTGTCCGCACTTTCACGATATATGTAGATGTGGATATATATGACGAAGACGGCTTTTTAAATGAACCCTAAGGATAAACTTTTCCAGCCACTCTCGAAATTATCCGTGCATGGTAACAGTTTTAGATCTTAGGATTTCATTTATACATACAATGTTTACCAGGCAACAAAACATTATATTTCTTACTACAGCCTCCTGAGCATTTCATTAGCAACCACCTTCCAGCATCAGCACAAGATCGATTCTCCAACTTTCTATTACCCCCCAAAGCTAATAAATCCTTTCTTATTGACTAAAGTTAGACCTCTAAGATTAACTTCTTCAGCCATTGGTCAAGTCACCTTTGAATGCATACCTCCACTCTTTAGAACTGTGGAACGTTGCGCCGAGGCAGCCTGCCAAATAACTTTATTGGCATTCAACATCGCGCCGAACAGTCTCGTGGTGACTGCGCTGGAGAAGTAATCGGCTCTCGTATCCGCACATAACTCACAGCGGTTAATCTCTAAAGACAGGGGGACTACCTTCCAGTGAGAACACGCTTAGCAGCTTTGGTATTTAATTAACATCGTCTTGAGCAGTTTATCTGCTTGGAACAAAATCCTCTCATAAGCTTCCTCTCCATCCACAACCTGTCTTCTGCTACTGTCATCCAATTCTCTCCACTTTACTCGACACGCTTTTTTAACTCCTTTCATCTCCTTTCCCATTCGATAGTCATTACTATTCCTTTGACATTATTATTCTTTGTTGCATTGGTTCCTCTTTCATTATCTCTCTGGATTTCTCGTTCATCATTCTGCATCTTCTCGTTACTGCTATTCTGCTCCTTATAAATTACACTCCTGGAAATTGAAAAAAGAACACATTGACGCCGGTGTGTAAAACCCACCATACTTGCTCCGGACACTACGAGAGGGCTGTACAAGCAATGATCAAACGCACGGCACAGCGGACACACCAGGAACAGCAGTGTTGGCCGTCGAAGGGCAATAGCTGCGCAACGGTTGGGCACCGCCGCAGTCAGTGTCAGCCAGTTTGCCGTGGCATACGGAGCTCCATCTCAGTCTTTAACACTGGTAGCATGGCGCGACAGCGTGTACGTGAACCGTATGCGCAGTTGACGGACTTTGAGCGAGGGCGTATAGTGGGCATGCGGGAGGCCGGGTGGACGTACCGCCGAATTGCTCAACATGTGGGGCGCGAGGTCTCCACAGTACATCGATGTTGTCGCCAGTGGTCGGCGGAAGGTGCACGTGCCCGTCGACCTGGGTCCGGACAGCAGCGACGCACGGACGCACGCCAAGACCGTCGCATCCTACGCAGTGCCGTAGGGGAACGCACCGCCACTTCCCGGCAAATTAGGGACACTGTTGCTCCTGGGGTATCAGAGAGGACCATTCGCAACCGTCTCCATGAAGCTGGGCTACGGTCCCGCGCACCGTTAGGTCGTCTTCCGCTCACGCCCCAACATCGTGCAGCCCGCCTCCAGTGGTGTCGCGACAGGCGTGTATGGAGGAACGAATGGAGACGTGTCGTCTTCAGTGATGAGAGTCGCTTCTGCCTTGGTGCCAATGATGGTCGTATGCGTGTTTGGCGCCGTGCAGGTGAGCGCCACAATCAGGGCTGCATACGACCGAGGCACACATGGCCAACACCTGGCATCATGGTGTGGGGAGCGATCTCCTACACTGGCCTTACACCTCTGGTGATCGTCGAGGGGACACTGAACAGTGCACGGTACATTCAAACCGTCATCGAACCCATCGTTCTACCATTCCTAGACCGGCAAGGGAACATGCTGTTCCAACAGGACAATGCACGTCCAAATGCATCCCGTGCCACCCAACATGCTCTAGAAGGTGTAAGTCAACTACCCTGGCCAGCGAGATCTCCGGATCTGTCCCCCATTGAGCATGTTTGGGACTGGATGAAACGTCGTCTCACGCGGTCTGCACGTCCAGCACGAACGCTGGTCCAGCTGAGGTGCCAGGTGGAAATGGCTTGGCATGCCGTGCAACAGGACTACATCCAGCACCTCTACGATCGTCTCCATGGGAGAATTGCAGCCTGAATTGCTGCGAAAGGAGGATATACACGGTACTAGTGCCGACATTGTGCATGCTCTGTTGCCTGTGTCTATGTGCCTATGGTACTATCTGTGTGATCATGTGTTGTATGTGACCCCAGGAATGTGTATATAAAGTTTCCCATTCCTGGGACAATGAATTCACGGTGTTCTTATTTCAATTTCCAGGAGTGTAGAATAGCTTGTACTCGCCTTTTGTCCGTTCCTTCCCTAATTTTTAGATTTATTACATAGGCAATAATTACGATTGTGTTTAGAATATCTTAATTAGCCTAGTATGATAACGATGCTTTGGTTAAAAATTTTCTATAGTAATTGTCGTATAAGATTTTTTTCTCCTATACAATGAATACTTTCAAATTTTTCAGTGTTGCTCCACAAGTCTGAAGTAATATCGTTTCCAGATGTTATAACGTTATATATGAATTTTTTGTTAAAGACTTGAAATGTAAATATCTTGGCATAACATTGAATAGCAAAAACTTAACTGCACAGGACACATTGGTAATGTAGTAGGAAAAGGTTTCAAAATCATTCACTTGTTGGAGAGAGTGATAAGGGGATGTACGAGAGAAGTAAAGGAATTGCGTTACTCAACTTTGGTCAGACCATTGTTTGAATGTGATGGTATAGTATGGGACTCACATTTTAGGTATAAAACACAGACGTTGGAGGGGGTGGAAAGAAGGGCTGCTAGATTTATCACCGAATTACCGCAGGAAACAATCAGTATGTGATATGATAAAGTAGCTGTAACAGGATTCACAGGAAGACAGGAGGGCGGAGAGAGATATGGGCGTATATTGAAGAAGCGTGGAATGATATTGGTGGAAGAATTAAGAGAGGACGATGGAAGTGAAAATATTGCTATGTCCCCAAGCTGGTACTCGATTTCAGGCACATGGGTGAGGGAATATTTTCTTTCTGAGGCAAAGGGGTAGGAGATTAAATAAATTACCAAGTGATATGACGAATAATTTACCAAAAACGCTGAAAGATTTCAAAGTTGAAATTAGTAGAGGGAAAAAGTGGGTTGGAAAAGAAAGATGAAAAATGGGTGTGTGGGTAAATTGCTACTGAGTGTGCGCTCAATCTCAGTTACAAAAATTAAATTAAATTAAAATCGGAATCGTGTTGAATGGTATTCCACGAGACATGCACCGGATTGTCTGCTGTAGCTTGGTCTTCTCGTGACATTGCAAAATGACGTCTGTGTTTATTAGCCCAGATGTGAACCTGTATCAGTTGACATAACTATTAGTTATTGTTGAAATCGACGTGCTGTGTGTGGGATGCTCCGTGGCGTGGAGCTGGCTGGAGTCTCTGTTAATTCCGTCGCCGCCGCCAGCCGCCGCCCGCTAAATCCTCCAGCACACACTGGATTTATTGGCGGCCCAGTCGGCCCGCTCTCTCGGTCGTCAAAAGCCGGCTCACGCTCTGATACGTATAAAATACAGGCCGGCTGCCAGCTTCCCTCGCCGTATACTCGGTTTTTCACGCCTCCCTTCTGCCAAATAAAGTAAAGCTCTTGTTAGTATTAAACATCGTTGTGCGGGGCGACGAATGGCACCTGCGAAAGAAAGAAGTAGTATAAATAATATCGCAACAACTGTCACTCAGAGACATACGCCGGTGTTCTTATTTTCCTCTAGACAGGTACGAGGGTGCCCAAGAACTAATGCACCACATTTGTTTTCTTCAACAATTACTTATTGAACACAATGAAACTTATACACATGAAAGAATGATGTCTCTTCTACACTCCCTATTTTTTCACGTAATCTCCTTCCCGTTCTATGTCCTTCCTACAGGGAGACACAAGAGCATGTATGACCTGGCGATGCCACTCCTTGTTCTGTTCACGAAGCCATTTCTTCACTGTGCGAATCACCTCTTCGTCATCCTCAAAATGTCTGCCACGAATGACATTCTTCAATGGCCCAAACAAGTCTGAGGTGGCTAGGTAAGGGCTATAAGGTGGATGGGGTAACACTGTCCAACCCTAATTGGTGATGTGTTTCAACAAACTCAAACTTGTGTGAGGGCATACGTTATCATGTTGAAGCAAACAATCACCTAGGTTGTTATGGTTTCCAAGTCGCTGGAAGCGCTTCTTGTGTTTGTTTAATGTGTTCACATATGCCTCAGAATTAATGGTGGGATCACAGAGTATGACACCATCAAAGACCCAAAACGCATGACCTTACCAGCGGAAGCAGTTGCTTGAATTTTTTCTTCTGTGGAGAGTCAAGTTTACGCCATTCCATCGATTGCCGTTTTGTGTCGGGCTCAAAATGGTGAATCCAGGTTTCATCACCTGTCACAATCCGGAAGAAGAAGGCTTCCTCCTCAGCTTCAAAACGTTGCAGCAACTCAGAAGAAATGATTATTCTGAGCGTTTTTTGTTCCTCCGTAAGACAGCGAGGAACCCATCGTGAAAACTTTTTTTTTTTTTGACGTAACAGAGTATTGACGATTAAACACACACTTCCTTTGCTGATGGATAGCTCCCGCACCAACTGCAGAGTCGTTTTGCGCCGGTCGTCGCGAATGAGCACATCAGCACGCTGCATCTTATCAGGTATTACAGCCGTGGGTGGCCTTCCCGACCGTTGCATATCTTGGAGTTCTGTAGAACGTCTTTCATATGGCCTCACCCTGTGTGCCCATACTTCTGTCCACTGCTGATGCTCCACAAACTGCACATAAACATTTGTGAATGTTTCCAACCGTTTGCTGCTCCGCAGTGACAAATGCAATGACGACACGCTGCTTATAACGTACATCACATGATCACTCACAGACTCCATGTTGAACCATAGCTGCAAGTACGCTATCTGTCGAAAGAAACGGAAACTTTGCGCGCGCACACCGAAAACTTCCCAATATTCATATCTAAAGTTTTGCATTCGTACCATTGTTGGGGGCTGAGGAAAAAAAAATGTGGTGCATTAGATCCTGGGGTACCCTCGTATATTCCGTTTTCATTGAAACACCTGCATGAGTCCTTAAACAAACTAAGCCTATGGTTATCTTTTGTCCTGTCTACATTCCACACTTAACCATCCCCTTGTCGACGGCTAATTAAGTACAAGCATTCTATAGGCTACTAATAATCGGCAACAGCAAATCTCAACTACCATTCCATCGCAAATTGTTAAACTAAACATTGTTTTCGGAGTAGAAATCAAGTCCTTGAACGTTACATATAATTTCAAATTGCGTGTTAATCGATCATTATATTGAAAGTTGCGTTCATTGGTTTTATTAGGAAGATGTAGAAATAAATGGGCTTCCATTCAAAATCTCTTTTCCATTTCAACCTTTTTTTGTTAATAACGATGATTTTAAGTTGTTTTATTACAATGAGCATTCAATTGTTTGGATTATATGTTCTTAAACTGAATTATCCACTTCTTTGTGCTGAGTTTAGGAAGAGAAATTTTAGTCCAATTTACCAAATGACAATGTGTAGAAGCAAATCACTATTTATTTCCGATTCAACACGGATGAAGCTCAATCCAAAATTTGGCACTTCCACATTCAGGCAATTCCAGTTACGAGGAGCAGGCAGTTGGAGCTGCGTGAGCGGCGACAGAGGTCCTCGTTTCCAGCCCCGCTCAGTACCTCAGTGTTGCTTGGGAACCACGCCAACTCGTTTCGTGGTTCGGATTCCACTTCAGTCTGTAGGTTATTACACGCTTTATATTAGCTTGACCTGCCTCGTATGTAAGTACTTGTACGTACGAATGTAATGGCATCTTTCAATCCAATTTTCACCCTCTTCCGGATGTCAGAGGTGTTTAAAATATTTCACGAGTAATTCAGGTCCGATGACAATACAATAATTTCATAGCAATGTCCTG
The DNA here is from genome assembly GCA_031002005.1 of Vandiemenella viatica. Taxonomy (NCBI): domain Eukaryota; kingdom Metazoa; phylum Arthropoda; class Insecta; order Orthoptera; family Morabidae; genus Vandiemenella; species Vandiemenella viatica. Next base: position 97,016,469 of record JARYHS010008075.1, on the reverse strand, counting down.
ATATTCTCATTAACAGTAACAAGATAATTGGTTGAATGTGATGGAATTTTCAATCGAATTTTAACCCAATTCCAGCTGTCCAAATTGTCTCAAATTTTTCACACTTATTAAGAACTGATGACAAAACACTAATTTCGTATCTATGTCCTGAAATTCCTATTACTTTGAAAGTAATAACTAAAAATGTATGACCTTCCACTTTTGTGCGGCGACAGTTGAGCCTGTCAGACGCGTATCCTTCCACTAATTCGCGGTGAGCTCGAGTCCAGCTTTTTGCTGAGCCGTTGACTATTGCTTCACAAGAGTTTTGACTCTGGTGAAAACTGGCTGCAAGACTTCAATAGGAGCTACATCCTTCAGTTCTTATTCATTACACGCGTTATACTGTATTAGCTTAACCTGTATGGTATGTATGTAATAGATTCTTTGAATTCAATTTTCACTAACTTAGTCGTCCAAATTATTTGAAATTCTGCGCATGCATTAAGAGCCAATGACAAAGCAATAATTTCATAGCTATTTCCATGTGATATCACAGTAATAACACAAACATAGTTCACCCTCCACTTTTGTGCGGCGAGCGCACCTGTCTACTAATTCCCGGTGAGTTAAAGTATCACCAGTTGTTACACCTTCTACTTAAGTGTAGCGTCATTCGTTTACCTTAAACTAATGCTCGGCGATAGTAGGTGCTTTGATAAGCATTTGGGCGTAATATAAGTGGTTCACCCTTCTTTTTTGCTCTACTAGAATTTTGAAACCGGGATAAACTAGCTGCAAGACTTTAGTAGCAGCTATATTCTTCTGCTCGTATTCGTTTAATACTTCGAAGTCTGCTTCTTACTCAGTGTCGCCGAAACAGCTAAACCAATTTTCGCCACTATGTCTACGCCAAAAGTGAATTTTTCTTTTCATATTAAATACATAACGGCAAGACGATCGGTCTGGTAGCCCAGTGGCTATAGCTCTCGCTTTCTAAACTTTATGATCAGGTTCCGATTCAAATCTCAACGAGATCAGTAGTTTTTAAGAGTTATGTTTCATCAAATGAGTTACGCCAAAACATTTTGTGGTTCTAATTCCAAGTTAAAACTGTAGTTCCCAAAGGAAAGAAACTTGCCGTCCTACCTCTGACACAATGGATTAGTATACTTCCTTCGGGTTGTGCACTAATTTAGTTTTTTTATTATAAAGAAAATATTTCCAACGGTTAAGCATCCGGGCATCCAGATTTTGGTTTTCCATGGTTTCCCCAAATCACTCTAGGCGAATGCCGGGATGCTTCCTTCAAAAAAGCCATGGCCGAATTCTTTCCCATCCCGCCTCTAATGACCTTAGTCGTCGACGAGGCGTAAAGCCGTAGCAAAAAAAAAGGTTAAGGGATAAACTCTAGGATAGATGTGTTCCATGGTAACATCATTACTTTTTTACATGCTGTTAATAGCTTGTATGCATGTATTAATGTAATGGAATCTTTCAATTATATTTTCACCCGCTTCCAGACATCCGAATTATTGAAATTTTAGACACGTATTAACGACCGATGGCAATACAATAATATCATATCTGTGTCCTTGTATTCCCATTACTTCGACAGTATCAACAGAAAACAAGTGTAACAGTCACATGACAGGTGTGACTAATTGTCACCGACTCTCAGTAGCTGTTGGTTAAGGCACGTGAATGCCGACAGCACCGTCGCCATTCCGAATGGCGGCTTAGATGTGACCTTCATCTGTGGCAAAGCTTTACTCTTTAACTCGCTTTGTATTAGCTTCACCTGTATGTATTAATGTAACGGAATTTTTCAATTCAATTCTCACCAACTTCCAGATGTCCGAATTGTTTGAAATTTTGCACATGTATTAAGAATCGGTGACAATACAATAATTTCATAGCAACGTCCTGATATTCTCATTACTTTGATAATGAAAAGGGGAAAACTGTTGAATGTAATGGAATTTTCCAATTGAATTTTAACTCAGTTACAGATCTCCGAATTATTTGAAATTTGGCACTTGTATTTTAAACCGATGACAACACAATAATTTTATGAATAGGTTCTGACATTCTTATTACTTTGGCACACAATAGAAAAATTGTTGAATGCAATGGAATCTTTCATTTAAATGTTCACCCAGTTCCTGACTTTCGAATTCTTTGAAATTTTGCACAAGTTTTAACAACCGGTGTCAATACAATAATTTAATATCTGTGTTCTGATATTCTCATTAATTTGTGGGTAACAATAGAAAAATATCTGAATGTGATGGAATTAAATTTTAACCCAATTCCACATGTCCGAATTGTTTGAAATTTTCACATATACTTAGAACCGATGACAACACAGTAACGTAGCTATGTCCTGACATTACTTTGTCAGTTACAACAGAAAAGTAGTTGAATATAACGGGATCTTGCAATTTAATTTTAACCCACTTCCATATGTCCAAATTGTTTTGAATTTTTGAGGACCGATGACAATACAATAATGTGATAGCTATGTCCGGATATTATCATTACTCTGACGGTAGCTATAGAAAGCGGTTGAATGCAATGGAATCTTTCATTTCAATGTTTACCCACCTCCTGACGTCCGAATTGTTTTTCACCGTTGCCAATACTATAATTTCAAGAGCATATCGTGAAATTCCAATGACTTTGGCAGTAGCAACAGAAAATTGTTGACCCTCCCCTTCTGTGTGGTGATAGTTGAGCCTGTGAGAAGCGCGGCGAGCTCAAGTCCGGCCTTCTGATTAGCCTTTGACCTTTGCTTCACCAGAGTTTTGTCTCTGCGGAAAACTGGCTGCAAGACGTCCATAGCAGTTAAATCCTTCAGCTCGCATTCAGTTAATACTTATAAGTCTGTTTCTTTCCCAGTCACGCCGAAAAGGCTAAACCAGTTTTTGCCATTAAGTATATACTAAAAGTGAACTATTCATTTTATATTAAATACATTATGCAAACAAAAAAACATTTATGATTGCTAAATAATAAACTATACTATAGATGTGTTATTATCTCCTATTTTTTTAATGATACACACATTATCCCGTATAGTTATAGCAGCATCATTGCTTTTTAACACGATTTTATAAGTTTAACTTGATAATCTATAAAAAGCGCGGGGTGCTCTCAATTTTTTCATAATGATTCTACATTTACGAACAGCTGGAGATAAAAAATTTAAGATTACTGATATCTAGCACCCCATGTTTATTTACATTATAGTTAATTTTTTATTCAGTGACTTTATTCTTAATTTAGGCATATTCAAAACAGTTATTCTGAATCGTGGGTCATACTAGCGCTGTTGAAGAAAATGTTTACATTTAAATGTTATTTTTAACCTTTTAGTTCACATTCCTACAAAAGTGTATATCTTAGGTTTTTTTAAAAAAATATAGTTCTATTTTTTATTTCACATTATTAATAAAGAGTGTATTTTTACTTTTTTTAAATTGTAATTTTTTTACCTCTTACTTTTAATTAGGACACTTTTGAACCTCACAGCAACTTAAAATTTAATCACACAGTCATTAGAGGCGTTAAGAAATTGATAACATAACCTAATTTTTATCTCGGCGAAGCGTAGAGCTATAGATTTGTTGACATTAGGTTTTATCTCAAAACACTGTGACACATCTCAGAATGACGCGATTGATATAGTGAGTCACTCGCGAGAACGTGAAGTCAAAGCGACATATCAACCGTGGTGATGGCTCCTTTGTGATTAGCACGATTCGCATTTATTATCAGGTGAATGAAACGTGACCATGGTGTTCCGTGAATCTATCGTTCTGTTTTTTAACAACAATGCAATGTTGGCAGTCACATTCAGGCCCCGGCAGTTTTAGATGCAATATAAAGCATCAGAATAATGTGAATATTGTATTAACATAAAAACCAAACTTTGTTTACAAACCATAGAAGAAATATTACATAAAAAAATTTATAGAGAAATATGGTATTAATATAATGTACTCATTATCACACTTCAGGTTCTCATTTCTGTCTTCTAAAATTCTTCTGCAATCAGTCAACAACTTGCAAAAAAAAAATAATATATATATATATATATTGCGACATATCTACGCGTAATGCACGTTAGCGGTGGTATTCTTAGTCTAGAATCTTGCGTGCACAGCACATAGTGTAATGTTATCCCACAACGATTCTGAACGCTATGATAATATTTTTAAATGTTTGTTTTATGATTTCTAAATATTGTTTAATTACTCATAAAAATTTTGTAAAAAAAAAGAAAAGAAAAAATCTGGGTTCACACATGGAGAAGGACTCATTAGGTTCAACGTTTCAAATGTAGTTTCTGACCTCATCGTCGTGTGAAGAAATTTTCACAACCACGATAAGGTCACCAGACTTGAAGAGGTAATGAATGATCAGCGATTCCTCATGGCCGTATTCTTAATCGAAACAGCAGATTTTCAATACCTAATCTCTCCTCGGTGCTTATGGATTGAATGTTAAACTTGGCGAATGCTTTTGTAACTTTGGGAATTGTGGGCCTGAATGGGCCATACCCTCATTTTGACACTTTCCTTCCCTTTGGCTCTATATGAACACTGCGTAAAGAACAAACACTAAACAAATCATGTCCACGGTTATCAAGATATAAATATAACAACAATCAGTGTCCCATATACCACTTATAAGATTACTTATTTAAAAAAAAAATCCTGCACTTGGCATACGTAGCATAGTTTACATGTTTCACTCACACTGTTGTTCCCCCACCCCGCCAGCAGCAAGCATTGTGAAAAACCAGCTCATACAAACAGTTGTAGAATTTATTCAGTAAAAACGAACCTGCAAAAAAAGCTAAAATTCTTCAAAGGTTTTTTACGTTATGAAACTGATTTCTCGACAAAAAAAAAATATCAGTAACATTAAAAACTTATTAGAAGAAACTTAAAAGGTGCGAGCGAATTTTACTGTAAAGGGTCTATATCGGGTTTAATCCCCTGGCCAATGTTTCTTCAACTGGTTCTCCCAAGAAATGTATCATCCATTGTACTTACGACTTATTTCAATGGATGTTATGAACTTTTGATAAGAAGTTGTGAAAATGTTGGTATTTGACAGTTTTATTACTTGAGTTACTTCCACCCCAGTAATGCTATTCTGCCATCTGGGTCTACTAAATCTGCTCTCTGGCCTCTGTCTGGTGCTTACGACGACAAATGCAAGTTCATGAACTTCACCTCTTAAAACGCAAATGGTATTAAATTGTACTGCTGGACTAACGCAAGGGAGAGAAGTTAACGCAGCACTGTACTTGTTTTAAATTATGAGTGCCCGTTAATTTTTATGGCTGCAAGAATTCTGAAATCTACTCCCGTTTTTGCTGCCAACGTTCTCTCTCCATCCTACCTGTTTGCCCGAGACAGTAACTCGCCGCTGCGACTTGTTTTGAATCTCCTCGAAGAGAGATGGGGTTCCACTTCCCACGCCCTCAAACAATAACTTTACTACAACAAGAGAACACGTCTGGAACCATGAAGTTACAGGATCGAAACTCAGCTAAATTCAATTTGGTATCAGTGTGGAAAAGCTATGAAAGAAAAATACGAAACACAGCTCTCACTTTTCTGCTTGCGTAGGTGAAAGTTATCAAAATATATCGGCTTGTCCACTGTTTTACATCAGACTCGCGTAGGCATGAAAATTCGTCGAAGAAGTATCTTTGTTTGTGTGTCACTTTGGTGTTTCGAACATACCATTCACAGTTTATCAGCGACTACGATTTCACAGTGATTCTGAAAACATAATGAATTTTCCTTTCTATATCTCAACAGTGTAAAATTGTGATCGAATCCGTGGCCTTATTCCATTTCGTAAATTCGTTATCTTGAGTGGATATGGTTAAACACTATAAAAAGAAAAAATGGATTACGCTCCACGATCGTATGGATCTATGCGTTGCGTAACACGTGTTATATGGTCCACAAAGTATAACTTTTATCCATGCAAGCATTTGACAAGCATGACAGGTGCGAAAATTATTTCCAGAAAATGGATTTCTTGCAACATGATTCTGATTATTTTCACATTCACATAGGGAAAGATATTAATTTATGATAACCGCGATAAAAAATAAGGAATACTAAGCACTAACTGACAATTTATTTCTTCCTTTACATGCTTTCTCAAATTTTTAAAGCAATAAATAGGAAAGAATTCGTCCATGGAAACTAATGAAAACCGACACCTGCATGGCCAGACTCGAACTCGCGTTATCCTGAATGTGAGGCCACTCACCCTCCACGCTCGGTCCTCGTGCAACGCAATACATTGTATATTGTTTTAATAAATCCATAATTTTAAGGTTTTTGTCGTTAAATAGGTAAAAAAACGTAACCATTATAATTTAACATGCCGTCTATAGGTAGGACACAGCCTCTTAGTACTGAAAACTTTGTAACAATTGTAATGAAATTTCATAGTAATATGTGTTCGACTGACCGCAAAACATATGTAAAAACTTATTCTGACAGCGAAAAAATATTTACTACATTGATAATTTGCATCAGCTGTGTGGAATCGGATGTATCCCTCAGATGATGGAAAATTGAAAAAATCAAGTGATAATTCGCTTCATTACACTATGCAAAATGACTTTCGCAAACCGATTTACTTTTCAAGTAGGGGACCTCCACAAATCATAGGTTTCTTTTCATTGCTAAAAACTAAACTGACTCGAACATTCTGCTTATTTTTTAATAATAATAATACGTACTTGAAATGATTTTTTTAAATAAACAGTAAACTTAACTTATTCTAAAGCCCGAAGGTTGGTTGGATCCTCTTAAAGGAGGCATACTAAGCCATTGTGTCAGAGGTAGGACGGCCAGTTCCTTTCCTCTGGGACCTAAAGTTTAACGTGAAATCTGAACCACGGTAATAAACCGTATAAGCCAATAAATATGCCATCCATTCATGGCCATTTTATAAAATATAATCATTTATTGTGGTTCTATTATTCCGCTTATTTGGCCACCAAGGGTCACGTGACACGGACCAACATAAAAAATGGGATGAGGCGAGGAACTGAGTTCCCGGCCGAAGTGTAACCGGGCGAGTTAGGCGCGGCATGCGTCGTCTATTCGAGGAAAACTGTCTCTGCAGCCATGAAACGATGCGGAATTTGCGACAAATCTAAACTTTGTCATCAAGTCGTAAGACCACACGAATTTACATTTTATGGTACGCATTAATTTATTTGTGTCATTTTTGTGGTGAAGCTCGGAAACCGTACAGAATTTACTTATCCGATTTTGGAAAACGGCCTAACTAGCTTAATCAGCACAAGAGACAGGCCCCAGAAATGAACCCGTGTGTACTGTTCTGTAATTTCCAGTCATAGTGTAGCAGCTCTATAACGCTCATGGTCAACTGGTGAACTCATAATTTCGTATGAATACAGTAACCGAAACTTGTTTTAAAGATGTAAATTCATATTAAAAACGTAATTTTACAATTCAGCGATCTTGAATGTAGATTTTCTTGATAAATGAAGCAGTATGATTAACTGTCCAACAACAAACGTTCTTGTAGAATCAACCTATCGACTTTGGTGTTGCTTATCTGCATCGCCTGATGGTTAGGCACTAACTGATACTTCCCAGTTGTCCCAGTTGCCCACTTACTTGGCGCCGTGTTTTGTTGTTCGCAATATTTAAGCTGAATATAGTTTCAGTGAATTACTCTGAAGTTACTTTCAATTTAAAGTCATATTTTTATTTTCGAGTTATCTTCAAACCAAAAATTAAGTAATGATTTCTACAGTAGACCTACTGTACATTTATAAGCAAATCAATCATGTGCGGTGCACATCCAAGTAAGTGACGTAGAATGATACCGTAGGAACGATTTTCTTTCGATTCTCTCTTGAAAAATACGTAAATTTCAGTGGATGGTATACAGCTCCTCTTTGTTGGTATTTCAAATAGATGCAAGTTATTTAAGGCTAGAATTTTCTATTTCATATCATTTCCTACTTCCACTTCCGTGTGAATCTGGGAATGATATGCAAACGTGTTTAGGCTATGGTTATTATTTAAATTTCTATTATATCTTGTATTTTGTTCTAAGTTTGAGAAATGTCTCCAACAATATTTACACATTTTGGGTGTTATAAACTTAGGCGTCAGCATAATTAAAAAGCATCTAGCATACTTATCCTTGAATCTCAATATTTCTTTCAGTCTGTCGATATTTTTCACCTGCGCTTTACATATAGGAGTATATCATCACTTATATATTGCAGTCTTCCTCACTTCTTCCAATAGATCATTCTTGACTCTAAAGGTTTTCCCTATTCATAACAGACTACAAATAATGCTATTATTGATTCTCAGTCCGTTCTTATTGATGATTTTAAACTATTTTCTGATTTCATTCTGCATAAATTTTCACAAACTGCAAGTGTCTTAAAGATTTTTGTATTTATCTTAGTTGTTGTTTCGCGACAGTATTGTAACATCCATATTACATCTGTCGTTCACCAATTTATCACCTATTGTATTTGGCCTATACTTATTGTTTCCACAATTTACCTTCCTGTTCTCCCAGGTAAATTAAATGAGAACGATATGAGATGAAAATGTATCTACTATTTAAAAGTAACGTTCTGTAACATTACTCAGAAAGTTTACAAGAACTATAAACTCCCAAAAATCTTAACAAAACTTTTTTCATATCTAAGAACAAATTAATATGAAAATTCTGAAAATAAGATAAAAGTTGTTTCGCTACAAATTGAACAGTATCACATAGTACTGCCCTATCTTAGCTCTATTTAAAAGATTGGTTAATGCAGATATTCTAAATGTTTATATGAGTCGGCATCTGGAAGAGAGCCACGAACTTATTTGTGAATCATGTTTTTGTTTTCTTTTTGAAAAATAAGTTACTTGTATTATACGACTGAACCTTATTGTTAGACTATATAAATGCAATGACAAATGACCTTATTTTAAGATAAATTTTTTGCTGAGTAATATTTTTGTTTTCATTAAAATAGATAAAAAGAAGTAGAACCACGTATTGTAAGAATACACAGCATCTTAGTTTTTAAATAATTAATAATTAATGTTTTTTTTATTTGATTTCAATGGGAAGTGTTATTTGATAGTGGTATTTTCGAATCACTATTCTTATCTGATTAATGTTAAACTTATTATATATGTATGTTGTTAAAAAATATTTTTATCGTTTTATTAACATTGTGTCAAAGAAATCCATGCGCCGTTACCGAATGAACAATGTACATGAAAATCTCTAGAATAAACAGTGCAGGAGGAGGATCTTTGACGGGAGGAACTGAGAATTGTATTTGTTAATGTAAAGCGACAATAAAGTAAATGAAAGTTGATATAATAATAATTTTACACGTGGCGACTGTGACCGGACGCAGAGCTAATTATTTGGCTCGATAATAAAAGAAGCCTGTAATCTTCGGAAAGGAAGTGACGAAAATTTTGAAATAAGAATGGATGGAAAAGATTTGGAAGTAGCTGGGGAGCGGGCATTTGCCGCACTGGATTGTAGTGCTGCTACCGTTCATGATGATTCGGCAACTGGCATCGCGGAGAAGAATCTGTGCAATGAGGAGAGTGAGTCCATAAAAGAAATGTTGGCTATGATTATTCAAGAACAGATGGAGGCGAGGCGAGAAATGCAGAAAATGAAACAAGGACAGATAGAAACAAAACTAGAAATGCAGAAAATGAAACACGGACAGATAGAAACAAAACTAGAAATGCAGGAAATGATAACGCAGGGAGTGAAAGGAGAACTGAAAAAATTGGAACAGAGAATAGATCAGAATCAACAGCAATTGATACAAGAGTGGAGAAAGGGAGGAAATTGTAACAAAGCGGTGGACAAAGAAGCGGAAGAAGAGGCAGAAAGCAGGTTAAAGCAAGTGATGAGAACATGCAAAGAAGAGCTAGGAATGGAGATCGAGGAGGACAGAAGGGAAAAGGACAGTGAAGATAAGCGAGAGTTTGACGAGAAATTGAACGCAATGTCTGACAACAGCGTGCCATTGAAATGGTGGCAGTGTTTGGAGCAGATAGAAGATAACAATGTTGATAGGAGGGAAGTAGAACATAAAGAAATAATTGGATTTGCGAGAATGAACGAATGGGAAAATGACGACCAGAAGGTAAATGATGAAGCAAGAAGGAAAAGTGAAATGCCTTTTGCTTTCACATATAAGGATGAAGGAAGTTACGAGTTGGAAACACATGAAATCGAAGAAGAAACTGAATATGCGGAAGCAAGGGAAAAAGAGACCAGCGGTGAAGAAGAGGAGCGAGAATACGGATTTCCGTTGGATAGAGTGGCGAGTAAGGAAGAAAATGAAGACGAAAATGAGGTAAAATATGGGCTAATAAAGAATGAAACAGTGGTAAAAGATGAGAAGGAGGAATCAACCAGAGACAAGGTGAAGAAGAAGAAAGGGCTCGATATGTACCACGAGGGCCACAACATTGTAAGGTACGAGTGGAAGAAAGGTGGCGGAGTGTGCAAGGAAGATGCAACGATAGGGAAAGTGAAGATGAAGAGGGAGTGACACATGAGAATATTGAATCAGAAAAATTGTTAGGATTAGAAAAAATATATGTGATCTAAACTTATACCGGGGGTGTGAATGAATGTAACTATGGCTGAAAATGTATGTATGGGTGAATGGTGTGATGTTAAATCACACAAAATTTGACAAAATTCAAATTTTGGTGACAAATTGGCCGAGGGGATGTGTAAGAATACACAGCATCTTAGTTTTTAAATAATTAATAATTAATGTTTTTTTTATTTGATTTCAATGGGAAGTGTTATTTGATAGTGGTATTTTCGAATCACTATTCTTATCTGATTAATGTTAAACTGATTATATATGTATGTTGTTAAAAAATATTTTATATCGTTTTATTAACATTGTGTCAAAGAAATCCATGCGCCGTTACCGAATGAACAATGTACATGAAAATCTCTGGAATAAACAGTACAGGAGGAGGATCTTTGACGGGAGGAACAGATGAGAAGAAGAGATCGTGTGTACACGAAAAAAGTTTTTATGAAACTGAGAATTGTATTTGTTAATGTAAAGCAATTATTTCAGTGGACTTCAGTCTAAGCAATATCTGTATCTAATTAACTGTTAATCTTTTATGGTGAAAACGAATTGTTTCAACCGTTGTGAACGAGAAAGCATGAAAAGAGCGCTTGTGCGACGGGAAAGCGGGGAGGAACCTATCTCCGCCTGTTCTCTTCCACCATTTCGTAACAGGCCCCTGATAGCAGCCCAGCCTAATGATCCGTCGTTACTTTTTATCTCAGACGTAACCTTAGGCAGCAGCCATCTTCCGATCGTCCAATCTACTGCACTCTCAACCTACTGTAGTAAACACTGCTCTTTGGAGAAAATGAATTTTTTCGGTATTACTACATATGACTTAAAACTGCAATACCATAATTTCACTCGAAACATAATCTGAGTTACCAACAAGCCTTTATCCAAAGTTACATTTTTTATATGAGATGTGAACAAGAATGATTGTGTATATTTTTCTGATTTGATATTTAAAGAAAAAAAATATATTTACGGCCGTACACTAGATTGTAAGGTTGGTAAAATTAGCTAAGATTAATATATTAGTAAAGACATAGGACACACATTACAGGAACGAAGTATAGGAGTTGGAATTAGATGTACTACGCGTAAAAGAAGAGAGAATCAAAAATAACGGAGGGGGGGGGGGTCTTGTGAACTAAATAAAACATTCGGTAAAATATAATAAAACGTCCCCCTAATTCATAAGTAATGTGTACAGACACTGACACCGCCATAATCTACATCAAATAAATATAAATATGTAATAAAAAATTAATAACGCTGTGTACCGATTATGATGGGTGAGCGGTGACGGTCGGGCCTGTCATTTGGGAAGACGCGGGTTCAAATCCCAGATTCGAGTTTTCCGTCGTTTTCAGAAACTTATCAAGGCAACTGCCGACATGGTTCCAATAAAGAGGCCATAACTAAATTTCTTTCCGTTCCTTGGTCCCAATTATCTTCAGGTGCATAGGCGATCAGCTAATAATAATAATTCCGTGTGGTCGGAATGACCTGGTGACAGAGTTCTTATTGGTTGCACATTCCGCCCTTGTCATAGCCGCCTTTACCTAATCCGGCAAAACTACCGGGTATAGGAGACCTACAGTTTAACGTGGAATCCGAACCACTGAAGGGTTCTGGCGCACTTCACACTACACAGCAAGCTGTACCAGAGGTGAAGGGCGGTTTTAGGGCATATGAAAATCCCCGCCGATACAGGGATTCGAACAGGGGACCTTTCGCTCCCCCATCAGACACCTTAACGAGTGAGCCACCAGATCGCTGGCGATGAGTTAATACATAACTTCTGTGCTAATTTTTCTGGAGAAGCCGTAATTTCGTTTGTCGTGGTTACAACACCAGTGTTTCCTAATGGATGCAAAATTATAAAAATCTGTTCTGCACAGAGCGTTTAACTAATTTAATTTCACATTTTTTCATTTATTTCCTCTGAAAGTGAATCGCCACGTTGCACGAACGCTCTAAATAGTAAGGCTTTTTTCGTCTATGTGACGTATGGTGAGTCTTTTGTTTGAGCCAACGGAAATCGATAAATGAGCAGAAAACACAGGGTTAATTCGTTACAGCTCTCGTAGTTTTCTCTTTCACTCATCCTTAAAAAAAATCCACGCCGAGAAATTGATTCGAACCATGGACCTTTCGTTTCATAGCCAGACACCTTAACAACAGAGCCACCAGCTGGCTTCAAATTAACTGTAAAAATTATCATGTTGATGACGTGAACTCATAAGATTTTATCCATCGCGCCTAAAGTTCACTTCAAAAACTAATAATCAAGCTTAGTCCCCTACTAGAAGGTTGGTCGAATCTTCCCAAGGAGATGTATCAAGCAAGCTATTGTATCAGAGGCAGGAACGCTTATTCCTTTCCTCAGGGGCCTACAGTTTAATGTGGAGTCAGAACAACGGATCGTCCCGGCTCCTCAAAATTACTGCTCATCGCACGATTTGAACCCGTTATCGGAGAGAGAAATTTTTAAAACCAAGCGCCTTAACCACTAATCTAGCTGACTGCTATCTTTTGAAGTATGCGTGTTCCAAGTACTATCAAAATTGGATAAAAACTGGGTTTATGTGAACAATGTTGACAAAAATTAAGGTGATGCGGGAAAGAAGGAGAGGTTTTAGGTTTTTTTAAATCAAACTTAAACAGAATTTTTATATTTGTTTTGAATTATACGTATCCAAAGTTCCATCAAACTCAAATAAAGGCTGTGGCCAAAAAAACTTTAAATATTAGATACAAGTATAATCTATACTTTCACTGCTATCAAAGCGCAACACGTCATACTTATACCTAGAGATATACTGTTAACATTAGCATGTTGGTGACACGTCCATTGCGCATATCACGTCATAGCAAAAAAAAAAAAAAAAAAGTTGTTCCCGATAGTAAATGAGTTTAGAATAAATAGTTTTCTAAATTAATAGACACACTAGGATTTTATAAAAATCTGGTACTAGGCGAAATAAAAACAACAGTTCAATATATAAGAACGAAGTCTTTCTCGGCGTTGAGAATGTATGAAATGCTCTCTGGTGACTAGCCGAGTCCCGAATGCGTTGTAACACGATATTTCGGCGACTAAATTGATTGACTTTGCCAGAAGCGACAATGATTTTATTCGGCGAAATATCGTGTGACAATGCATTCTTGACTCGGCTAGTCACCCGAGAGCATTTCATACAACAGTTCAATACTTAATTATTGCTGTTAATGGACGACTTAATCAGGTTCACGAGAATCTCCAATCACGGTATTATTTAGCTAATACGTGTAATTAGTTTTGTAGGATTGTGCTTTGATTACCTGTACAGACAAAAGCGAGGTTGTTTGGGTAACACCTCGTTCTTGTTAGTACCAGATAAATGATTGTTCACTTCACACAGCTTGCATTTAATCTCGCTAAAATTGATTCATGCTGTACACCGAGGTCAAGGTTTAATTAAAGTTGGTGTTACACTTTCAGAGAAACAATGCCGTGTTCATTGAAAACGGTTATAAATAACTGCTATTAGACTCTTGTTAGAGAGGTCTGCTCATTAGCTGCAGTATCGACAGGGCAAGCTATTTTAACTCACTCAACAAATACCCAGTATTAGGGGGAGGGGAAAAAAAAAAAAAAACATATAGTGAAATAAATTTCAAACTCGTTCCACACTGTCATATAAGAGGATGATTTTGTTAAAATTTGTATGATTAACAGACAAGAAATTATTCTGTGTAAAGAAGAAGATGATTGTGGTCAAAGGGCTGGCGACACAGTTTTCCTTTTCTCGTTTTGTTGTTAGTTTGGAATTTGAGCTAACTAGCGTTCATAGTGAGTCTGGTATACAGCGATAAAATTCAGCTAAAGGCATGCGAAAATTGCAGCTGCTATCAAGAATCTAACCGGATAACTGTATGTTCAGAGCAAATAATCATACTGATTCAACATTATGATCGCTTTTCTGATTGTCTGTTGTAGTTGAGTTGATTCCCTCTTCTGGCCTGTATAGCCTACTAATATCAGTGTTTGGAATGCTTTCGCCGATAAGTCTGCAAAATTGACTCGAAATAGGTAGTAGATGAAAGTGATATACGAATCGCTGACAGTAAATATCATAGTGCCATAAACCTCAAATTTATGAATTACGGTTAGAATTGCCTGTCGACAGCGATTTAATGAGGTCATAACATCGAAAACCCGTTAGCTACGTTACCCGTTAGTGTGGATAGGAGATAAGAGGAAGGGGCATGGAATGGGCAATACACTGCGAAATACGCTCGCACGAGCTTGACACTTGTGGAAACCAAGTTTTCATTCGTCGGGGACGGTCTCCATTTGAAATTACACTCGCGACATAATTGTTTGCTCGCAAACAACGACCGAAGTCGTATCGCCTTTTGGGATCGTGGAGGGTACTTTTACAATATTACAGGCTCCCTACTACTCTAAAATGAATTTGTCTCATTTTTCTAGTTTATCAAACTCAGAAGTAATCGATATTAGTGACGACTCAAAGTAACTGACCTCACTATCTGTCCCACACGCTTCCAATCATTACAGAGCAGTTTGGAGGAATGTGCCCAAGCACAAACGGAATAGAATTACTGATTCCCACTAGGTGGGTTTACTCTTCCTTCCATAAGATTTATACCTTCAGAAAATTCTTCGTCTGGTTTAGTTCAAAAATTCATATTTCTAGTGTAGCTAATGGTCTTTGATTTGAACCACAGTCAGATATCATCACGAATTAGTTATAATCTTAATTACAATAAGATTCAATCAAACAAATTGCTGCGACCATAACAGATGACATTTCAATTCAATTGCAAGCAGCAAGCTGGTGCCAGAATTCTATCTCTAGTCATGTGATCAAGGTATCACTTGTAAACCAGATGTGGCGGTGTGCAGAAGTAGTAATAGTACTTGCGGAACAGTGATAGCTGTAAAAACTTGCCAGACTTCTTTATTAACCTATATAGTCCAGTAACGGGGTAGTTTTACCTTGCATTATATCACGTAGAAGATTTTTTTCTTAGTTTGTATATATGGGTGAGAGTATGTAGAAACCAAGTTTTCGACTTCCGACAATCTCAGCACAATTTTCTGTGGCCAAAAACCGTCAAAATTCAGTTTTTCATCTGTAACTCTTTCCTGATGATTTCAAACAAGAAATATCTTATTTCCAATTTGAAAGAGGACAAAATTTCCTGCAACTTTTGTAACACAACGTTTTTTTTCTAAACTCAAAACTAAGCAAGCTACAGTTCTTCAAAAATCAGCAAAATTTCACAGTTTTCCGAAAAGTTGAGTTTTTTCCTACTTTGTCGCTCAAAATAACCTGGAACCCCTGTATATATAATTGATATATGTGAATTTTTGTACGACATATTGTATATATGTCTATACTTTAATTACTGATGGTCAGCTGTGGCAGAGCTGAAGGTAGGGAGGGGTTAATGTCCTTTGAAAATCCCAGCTGAGACCGGATTTCGATTTCCAGTCAGACGCCTTAACCACAGAGCTACCAGACCACCCTATTACTGATGATAATAGAGCGGAAATTAATGCATAATGTTATGGCACAAAGTTATTAACTAATAATAAATTCGTAATAAGGTAAAAATTTGTCATAAATCAATTTCTTTTCCGTTTGCATTGTCCCGGCTTTTCAATGTCCTCACCTAAATTTGTGTCTCATTTATCCTCATTGCATCGGAAGCAGCTTCCTCGAGGTCGAAGAACGCTTCCTCTTCTTCATCTAATTCAATCTTAGGAATGTTTTCACGAGGCAGACCAGAGCAGTTTTTGCAAGCAGCTGAACAGTGCAGTCCTGATTTGGACAGCTGCATGGTGGAGTACAAGGTTTCTTGCAGGATCATGATACAACCTTCTGAGTAAACTAAGGTCCAGTATTGTAACTGGAATAAGGCTGGATGAGCCTTTCCTTCATCTCCATGGCAATGAGTAAGTTTCTCGATCCAGCCATGCTTTCTCTTGGTAATATGTGCGTATTGAGTGAAACGCTGCCACACCTGATGTTGGTGGCATCCGTGCTAGCTTGAATGCATTTTTTGGGCAGAGTTCGTAAAGATTTCATATCTGAGCCCTCCAATGTTCCACAAGCAATTAGTCCGTACAATTCCACAATGAACTGTTCCTCTGCGTGTTCTCCACATGCTAGTCTCTGGCGGCTAGGAGTTCTGAGAAATTAGCACGTATGTTACTTTCAAATGTGGTTGGTACTAAATGAGGCAGAAGAATTTTTGTTTCCCATAGCCAAAAAACGATATTGTATCATATCCTGTAAATGCTTGGATGAAGAGGATATGTGTAGGTTCAAACTTGAAGCAAGTGGTTTAGTACAATAAACCTGCCTCTTTGCCTTCCCCTGGTTTATGGAACTACAACTTCGCTTGTTACCAAGGCTCATTAGCAGAGCGAGAAACCCAGTATACTCACTTAGAATTATCACACTGTCGGATTTTACTGCTTGGGAAATAGCTATGAAAACAATCATTCCAGCTGCATCTTCTTTTGTTTGTTGATCTTGAATGCCTCCTTTTTCAGTTTTTGCATTAGTATCAAAATGGCAGTTCTTGCTGCTCTTATTTGCTGCGTCACTGGAGCACTTGTTTCCTCACTGAAAATAATGTCTGCTGAAGTATCTGATGTTTTCAAATGACGAAACCTTTCAGATGACTTTATTCCTCTCTGCGCAGCATTACTTCGGTATCCGTCAAATATTACTGTGATGTTGGATCTGTAGTGCTTTCTCAATAAGGCTTCATATTTTCCACAGATGAAGCCAAGGTTTCCACTACAATGCCACATAACCTTATTCAGGAGGCATCCTCCATTAACAACAGAATTTTTTATATTGGATGTTTTATCTTGAAGAGACGTAAATGCTTCATATAGGTACAATTTTGTCCCCTTGAAGTACGGAGCAAAAACTAATGGAAAAAATATTTCAAAGAATTCAGACGAAAAAGAAATGGATTTTCGACTAACTTTTTACTTATTATAGCTTCATTTTGACTGTGTAAATAAACTTTGTCTCATAACATTATGCTTTCATTTTTTCAAATTCGTTTTTCAAACTGGTACAAATAGTATCCGTAATAGAGCGGTCTGGAAGCACAGTGGTTAAGGCGTCTGACGAAATCGAAATCCCGGTCTCAGCAGAGATTTTCAAAGGACATTAACTCGACCTTCAGCTCTGCCACAGCTTGCTGTGTAATATGAAGTAAGCCAGAACGCTTCTGTGGTTCGAAATCCACGTTAAGCTGTAGGTTCCCTGTACCCGGTACTATTATCTGGTTAGTAAAAACGCATTGTGCGGAGAATCGACAAACACTGTCACCTGGCGGCCGAGCAATCCTTCGGAATCTCCCGGCCAACAATGCCATATGATTATTGAATTGACCATCAGTAATCAAATTATAGTACATATATATAATATGTCATACAGAAATACGTATATATCAATAATATATACAGGGGTTCCAGGTAATTTTGAGCGACAAAGTAGGAAAAACCAAACTTTTCGGAAAAGTGTGAAATTTTACTGATTTTCGAAGAACTGTAGCTCGCTTTTGCGTTTTAAAAAAACTTTGTGCTACAAAATATGTAGAAAATTTTGTCCTATTTCAAATTGTAAATAAAGTATTTCTTGCTAGAATTCATCAGGAATGAGTTATAGATGAAAAACTTAAAAAGGTACAAATATTTTGACGTTTTTTGGCACACAGAAAATTGTGCCTGAAGGGTGTCGGAGGTTGAAAATTTTGTTTCTGCATATTCTCACCGAATGGACTAATACGTATTTTGTCGTCTGTGTACATCCAGTATACCATATACCACACAGAATAGACGTTGGTAGTTACTTTGTGAAACTTGATGTATCAAAAAATACGTTTGGCCAAATCATATTAAATTCTTTACATTATTGTATGTGTAGAATGTAATGAATAGTGATAATTAAGGTTTGGATCTTTATGACAAGTATTTTTTTTCTGATTTCTTTTTGAGCCGTAATGCTGAATTAAACACTGATTGAAAGTTTCTGATTGCATTAAAATGTAGTTTATACAGCATATAAATGCATATTCAGGCCATTTTCCTAGTTTTGTTTATGTTATCATAATATTTATGGTCACATTTAGAGGAAAAATGTGGTATTTTTTAATAGTACCGGGAATTCACTGGAAGTTATAGATGAGAAGAAATTCAGATAATGTATTTCTGTTACACACTGCAGGAAAAATTAAAACTGATTGTCACTGAAATGGTCAGAATTCACCAGTCAAGAATTAAAGTTATACATTACTATCACCCTATAACGTTATTGTTCCACCCACCTTTTAATCTCAACAGTGTAGCAGGCTTTAAAAGTGTGGAAACCGATATAGTTCTAGTAGGAGGCAGTGTGGCGATTTGTAAAATTAGTGACGTTTTACATGGTCGTGAAACTTTTTGACTGAAAGTGACCAACAGTTAAATTGCAGTAACTTGACTCTGTTTAAGTACGCTCCCATAACATCTTGCTATTTCGAACGAAGCTTCTCACAGTACAAGACTGTTTCAAATAACAGGAAAAAATTCCTGTTCGAGACTTGAAGAAGAAGGTATCTTCCCTGACTCACTCAAGAAGTCAATAATCAAACCGCTTTATAAAAAAGGTGATACCTCAAAAATTGAGAATTACAGACCCATTTCACTTCTACCAGCATCTTCAAAAATCTTTGAAAAAGCAATGTACAGAAGGGTGTATGCACATCTACAAAAGAATGACCTACTCAGTAAAGTACAGTTTGGTTATAGACAAGGTGTTTCAACAGATTCAGCAATTTTTGCTTTTGTAAACAACATACTGGAATCAATGCATAAAAAATTAAATTCCCTAGGTATATTCTGTGATCTTGCTAAGGCTTTTGACTGTGTTGATCATGAGATTCTACTAGGTAAATTAGACCACTATGGAGTTAGTGGTAAGCCAGGACTTTGGTTTAAATCTTACCTGGAAAATAGAAAGCAATGTGTATCACTGAAAGGCTCAATTCTTGGCCTCTGCTGTTCTTAATCTATATAAATGATCTCCCACATATACTAGGTGATAATGAACACATGGTGCTCTTTGCAGATGATACTAGCATATCGTTGAAAGACCCATCAGCACAAAACGTCGAAAACACAGCAAATGATGCTATAAAGAAAATTAACAGGTGGTTTAATGCCAACAAACTAATACTTAATGTAGAAAAGACACAGTTACTTCAGTTTGTTACAAAAAATAAAACAAAGGACAGCTATAATGTGATATCAGAAGGAAAAGCAATCAATGAAAGTAATTTTACAAAATTCCTGGGTGTATGTATAGATAACAAATTGAACTGGAAACAGCATATTCAACAACTTCTTAAAAAACTGAATTCTGCAACATTTCCACTTAGGTTAATATCTAGAATAGCTAATATAGAAACCAGAAAGTTAGTATATTTTGCATATTTTCATTCCCTGCTCACTTATGGCATCTCATTCTGGGGAAACTCGTCACAAGCACACAGGGTATTTAAATTGCAAAAACGTGCTATAAGAACTATTTGTGGAGCAAGCCCACAGACGTCGTGCAGAAATCTATTTAAAAACCTGGGTGTACTAACAATGCCAGCACAGTATGTATACTCCGTACTATCATTTGTAGTGGAAAATCCTGAACACTTCAATCTTAATGCTGACATACATAGCCATAATACTAGGAATAAATATAATATTCACAAGGATTACAAATCACTGTCAATTGTACAGAAAGAGTTAACATTTACTGCAGCTTCCTTATTCAATGTCTTACCAACAGAAATTAAATGTTATCTGCAAAAACCCAACTACTTTATGTCCAAACTGAAAGAGTTTCTGCTTCAGAATCCATTTTACTCTGTGAAAGAATTTTCTTCTTGGAATTTGGTAACTAAGAATGACTGATAAAATAGTATATATGGTGTATGGAAGGGGAAGGTGACAAAGTTGTCCACAATTACTAAAATGATACATGGTTTTTCTTTCTGTTGAAACTTTTGACAAATGAAGTAATTACACTGTTTACAAAATTTCACTCATATATAGTAACTAACATGGGGTAGCATGCACTCAAAAACTGCTGTAAAAAATTATGATACTAACAGGTTTTTAAGTAATTGACTGCTTATGAGTTGTGGTAACTGGTTGGTAAGAAAATAACTGGTTGTTAGATGCTGGTAACAAGTTTATACATTGTTCCACATAATAAGTATTAAGTTACTCGGGATTGTATTTGTAGATTACAGGAAATATTGGTTATACTAATGGGTCGTAACTAACTTCTTGTCAATATATAATATTATCAATTATATAGTAATATTGACATTACTAATAAGTGTATGTACTGTTCCACATCCCCGAGATTATTCTCACATGGGATCAAAGTGAACATATCTATCTATCTATCTATCTATCTATCTATCTATCTATCTATCTATCTAAGATGCATTTGGCGAGATACTGAAATGATGCCATTAAAAACGAATAAACAATAGTATGCACATTAATCCACAAAAAATTTATAATAAATTCCCATTTTTAAAAGTAAAAATCTAGTTATCCATTCTTTTAAAGAAACATAAAAATAATTCTCCAAAAACATTAATTTCTCAATGGTGCAGTGAGTGCAAGGAAGCAAATTATGCTGGCTACATGAAAGCGACACTACTGGATAAAATAAATTATGTGTAACTGAGCATATTTTAATGTTTAGTAAATTTAAATGTTTGGTCTTGTTTTTAGGTCATATTTACCTAATTGTAAGGTCATATTTGCATTCATATTTCTTTATCTTTTGCTAATAAAGATCCGAACCCTAGTAACAATGAACCAGTAGTCGTTTTACGTAGTGGAAAAGTGTTATTATACTGCAGAATCCTTTGTTCTTTACTTAGTAGAATTTAATGTAATTGAAGCACTCCAGGATGGTTGTTTGTCATATTAACCCTTTTTTTGTCACTTTCATCTGTGATCTGATAAAAGCGTCAGTCCTGTGACCTGAAAGCTAGATTCGAAAAATCAACAATATTCGGCCCTGTAAAATAATAAAACACTTGAAGTGGTAGTGGTAAGCTACGAATTAATATAACCAGTTAGTCCAGAGAACAGCTTGCAGATACTTGTTTAGAGCTATGTAACAACTGGACGTTCACCCTAGTATAACTTGATATCTATGTTCGTCAAGTCGGTCAGTTTTGGTTATCTGCAGCGGTCACCAAAGACAAATTACAAATTGTCAAGAGTGTATAAAATATGTACTAATTTACTGTAAGCTAATTACATTATCTAGGTCGTTTAGGAAGCGATGAACAGAGAAATAATAAAGGAGGAAATTATTCGTAAATATATACATGAATCGAGTTATAGGATTCTGAATGATTTAGATTAGCGGTCGGCAACGGGCGGCACGCGGGCCGCATGCGGCCCGTGACCTCTCTATTTGCGGCCCGTGTCCGTCTTATAAAAGTCATATCGAAATCCCATATTATAAAATAATAAAATGTAAATGCATAATAGAGTGAACGTGATCTAACAGCGCAGCGATTGAACTACGCGAACAGAGCAGGACAAGTGCGAGCGGGAACGATTCCCCCACTCTCTCCTATGATTGAATCAATAGGTCAGCGTTAACAATAATCTCTCGCCCGCCCGCCGTCCGTCCGCGCTGGCTGTGTCATTGTGTGAAACAAGTTATTTCGTGTGTGCACGCCGCCGCCGCGGCCCTGTACCTATAATTCAGTTATTGCTCTGTCATCTACCAGTACCTACTATTTTGTTTACAGTTCTGTAAGTGTGAGATATTAATAGTTCATACAATTAATTACATAACGAAGTGGCATGTTTTCAACACGGCTTTTATTCTTACAGTGTGTATGTGGATTGTTAGTTATAAGTTTACTGATGGCTACAAAAAAGAGGAAGTTAATTGAAGAAAATAGATTGTTTAACGTGCATGGACAGATTTATACTTTTTTATTAATTGCAATGGAAAGCCGCTATGAATCTGCCAAAAAAACCTTGCTATACAAAAAGAATATAACTTCAAAAGTCACTATGATGCCGAGCATAAAGCAAAATTTGCGTGCCTAGTTGGTGATTCCCGGAAAAACAAAATCAACTAACCCGAATCTTCATTCAAGAACCAACAGAGTGTTTTTAAGGTGCAAATTCAAAGTAACGAGTCAAATATACGTGCTAGTTTAAGGGTGGCTGAAATACTTGCCAAGTCTGGGCGACCGTTTACCGACAGCGAATTAACTATAGCTGAAGAGGTATTCCCAAATCAAAAAAAGAAATCTGAAAATATAAGCTTATCTGCCAGAACTTGTACCCGGCGCACTGAAGATTTGGGCGCTAATGTATGCGAATAACTTCGGGAAAAAGCACAACAGTTTGAATGGTTCTCCTTAGCTACCAATGAAAGTAATGATGTGTCAGATACTGCCCAGCTTCTAATATTTTTTCGTGGAATTGATAAGTATTTCTACGTGTGTGAGGGACTTTACAGTTATGTAGTTTGATGGGAACGACTACGGGGGAAGATTTGTTTTGTCACTTAGAACAGGCAATGACGTCAATGGAATTAGCGTGGGAAAAATTGATAAGTCTAACAACTGACGGAGGTAGAAAAATGAGTGGGCAAAACAAAGGCCTGGTGGGTAGAATTAAAACAAAATTGGCAGAGATAGGATGTGAAATACCGTTATTTTTTCATTGCATTATCCACCAAGAAGCGTTATGTTAGAAAATCGTTTCACGGAGAAAAGTAATGGACATCGTGATATCCACTGTAAACTATATCAGACATAATGGGTTGACATATCATCAATTCCGAGAGTTTCTATCCGAAATGGAAGCAGATCATCAAGATGTCCTTTATTATTCAGAAGTAAGATGGTCAAGTAGAGGTGAAGTACTGAAAAGATTTTTCGATCTCAGAAAAGAAATCAACAGTTTCATGAATCAGAAAGGTAAATCTGTTCCAGAGCTAACAGACGCTCAATGGTTAATAGATCTTGGATTTTTGACAGATTTAACTCATGAATTAAATACGCTGAATGTCAAGCTTCAAGAGAAAAAACATACTAATATCTGATATGAATACAGACGTAAAGGCGTTCCAAACTAAAAACCGGCTCTTCATAAAACATATTGATGAAAAAACATTAGATCACTTCCCGAATTGTCTAAACGCTGTTGATTTTAATTGGGACAGTGAGAAAATGAAAGACATTTTAATGGAGTTACAAGGTCAATTCAGTGACAGATTTGGTGATCTGAGAAGATTTCGAACAAACTGAAGATTTTCGCTAACCCTTTTTCATGCGATGTTGAAGATGAACCCAGTAATTTACAAATTAATGTGATTGAACTTCAGTCCAATGTGAGTCTGAAAAACGCCTTTTACGAGATGAATGATTTCGCCAAATTTAATGGTAACTTGCGTCTGATTTTGTCGAATTGAAAAAGTTTGCTCAGCAGTTTATTTCAATTTTTGAAAGCACTTATTTATGCGAGCAAACTTTTTCAGTAGTCAATTATCGAAAAAATAAATACGCTTCACGTCTCACAGATGAGCATTTGAGAGATACGTATTTCAACTTCTAACATGAAAGCTGACATACAAAAAATATCCAGTCAAATGCAACCTCAAACGTAAGATCAATTTTGTAACTTTTCTTCGTTTGTATTAATAAAATTTGAAATCTGAGTTTTAGAATTCTTACTGTGTATGTGCGGTCCCACCCTTACCTTTTTTGCCACCTTGTGGCCCCTGTCTGCTAGAAGGTTGCCGACCGCTGATTTAGATCAACACGATTCATTCAACAAACAAGTTGAATCTAATCTTTTTTCCTTATTCCAATAAGTCTCACAAAAAAAGGAAAAAAATATTTTACAGTAACCATACGAAATGAATTAGGAAGAGAAACAATGTTAAAATCAAAACATTTATTTTATAGGTGTTAATGGTTACGGTTTCAAGCAACAGTGAATAATATCAGGAACAAAACTGGAAGGAATTCAAACTAAGAGGAGTAAAATCCACTCCCCAGATGATAACACTTCAAGTTTTAGAGTCTGATGATCTTTTCAACGAGCCGGTTTTTGCCATTGAGGACTATTACCCATAAACGTGAAGGGTATCAAATATATTAATAAGGTGAAGGAGATTACTTTATTTGGTGAAGCACCAGTTCAAGTGTGTGTTAAAGATTTAGTGGACAGCGCACTTGGGATCTGCAGAGGCAGAGCTGGGTTTACCTCCCGGGGCAGGATGTCAACGCACCTCGACAGGAGATTACTTCCTCGCGGTATTCATTGGATTCCAAACTGAGTGGGGTCACCAAACCATTCCGGATGTTCTGCTTCAAATTAAAATCTTTCTCTTTATTTGCGATTTAATGATCCGCAATAATTTAATCACGACTTGAATTGCTCAGTAATGCGACAGCAACAACCGGTTTTTCTTTACAAAATATATTATCAAATTTATGATTACAAAGCTGGAAAACCCTAAGGCATCGAATCAAGGAATGAAAGATGGATATGTTGAAGTGTTTATTCCGAATAGTACTTCCAAGTTATTAAATTCCAAATACAACTATTAAATTCATGCATTACAAAGATGTATGCAAGTTGCTCAATTGACTACTGTTAATACATAAAGTATAACAGTTGCAGAAGTTATTATTTTTACGTGCATCGAATTTTTACTCATTAATCCAAAATTTGAAAGCTGTTAAAAAAGCCCTGCCTTCTTTTCTAGAGTCAAAATCTTTGAACCAGCTTTTGGAGATCGATTAGATTCTCGGCTCCACTAACAACAAGTTAAATGGATAAATACATTGTTATGTGGGAATTCATCAAGGAATTTTTACTTCTAGTATTTCTTCCATCAAGAATATTTGTTCCATCTACCAAATCTGCCCAGGCGTTCTGGGGACTACATTGCTGGTAAAATGGCGGAAAGCAGCATTTCACTAGACAATGGATAGATAAAAAGTGTGTGCCGTATCTGATATGCGGGAGTAGGGACTTATTATGGAGGATGTTATCTCTCCATAGTAACACCCTGGAGAGATGAATTGGTGTAGTTTCCAGAAGACTTTTACAGTGTGGAAGTGTTCGTAAATATTGTTGTAAGAAAAGGATTAATTAGACGACTGTGGGAATTGTCACCGGAACGTTAGCGCCATCGCAATTAAATTAATAATAATAATTCACTATAAAGTTTTGTGATTGAAAATACGGAGACGATGAAGCCCGTTGCAAACCGAGTCAGTCTGCTATTCCGGAAGATACCACGACTTATGCGTGTCTATCCGATGGACGTATCAACTTCATACGCACTGCAGTGAGGTTTCCAATTTGGATATGTGAAAACTGCGATAGTGAAATCTGCGGCCAAAACCTGTTCTCTTAGTGTCACTGCCGGTCCGTCGTAATCATTCTAAAGGCCGCTTTAGACGACCCGACCTGGTCTCATTAAATCGTGGCCTGGAAGTTTTTACGTGAACAAATAGAACGGAAGCTAGTCAGCGACATTTTACATTACTCGGCCGAAACAGCTAAACTAGTTTCTATTTTTTTTTAAAATAGACACGCAAATGCTTAGAATTAAAAAGCACATCACCTTGTTTCACAAGTTAAGTATTCTTAGTATTTTTTCGCAATCGTTAGTGAAAGTTGAATTTTTTTGCTGATGTGCAACACTGTTGGCAGACTCCACTGCGGTACCAACCAGATCGGGCTGGCCAAGGTCACATGCCAATTTTCATGATTTAGGGGAATCAGTAAAAACACAATAACTCTATTAAAATTTATTTAAAAAAATATTTTTACTGCAACTGATGAATTAACATATAACACTTTTGACGTACATTTGGAATTTATTGTGTACATTATGTGCTTTTTATAGATTTTTAAGTAACTCGACATGTGCCCTTTTAATAATAAACCAAGGGGGAAAATAAAATATTACTTTACATTTTGTTTATTGTGTATGTATATTTTGTTTGTTCGAACAGTATATCTAAACTAAAAGTTTAAAAAAAGTTATATTATATGAAATTACTTTTAATTTACCATTGAAATTACTGTAGTTTTGCACAAAATCCACAAGCTCATATATTTTACTTTACGTAACTAATCATCATCAGAATCATTCTCGGCTGATGGCCACATTATAGCATCATAGAATGGCATAATTATGTTCTTCAGGAACATATTGTAGCACCTTCTTAACGTCATCCTTTTTTTGACATTGATGGGATTCATGTCTGCAAAAGTTTTTGCGTTAGGAAGCCCAATACCTGTGTTGCTCCGCAACAACTTAAAAGTTTTTTGTTATTATTACTTCTCCAATTTTATGATAACCTAAATGGACTCCCTCATTCATTTCATAATAGTAGTGTTCTGATATTTTAAACAACTCGCGCTGTGGTTCCTTCTTTCCCCAACGTTATTTGATTTCGAGATTCAGTTTGGAGCACATACTTTTTAAAGTGCTTGGGCCACCACTTGTTAAACTCTAGGATGCTGTAATTATCTGCCAAAAAAAACTGTTTCAATTTTCCCTGCATTTGCAGACAATTCTTTAATAATTTTTGAATATTGATCAGGTGTGTAGATTCTGTCCACTCTTTTCAATCGTCTCTTGATAACAGCAAAGGTACGATCACATGGGAAAAAACTGTGACCCCTCACTGGAAAATATTGCTTGATTGTTACTTTAGGTATCAGGGAAAAGCCAAATAGAAATCGTAAAACCAAATGATTCTTGTTCTGCCCTGTAAATCCGTCGGAAAAAGATGGGTTTCTTCTGCAGTTTGGGGGATGAAAAGTGCTATGAAGTGATTACGGAAAGAGGAAACTTCATTCCCTCGTTTTTTTCGCAGTGCCTTCATGGTAGGACTAATTTTGCTTGTTCTGGTTTTCAAGTCATAAATGCAAAAACAGTTAACCCACAACTACCGATAGTAGAATATTTTTTCCTGCACTGGTAATGTGAGGGAAAGGGAGATTTTGCATGAAATCCACTACGATTCCATTAGTATCTGGCTCATTATGACAATTCTTTTGTATGTCTTTTGAGGCAGAAAAAAAATTATGTTTTAATAACAATTATTAACTATAAAACATGTGTAGTGTTAACAGCTGTTTAGAAATATATGCTACAAACGTAGCAATCCACTCAGAGCGCGGGTGGGGCGGCTGTTGACAATACAACCAATTTGAGCCTATTCAATAATAAACACCGATTTCACACCGCTACAGCATTGTTGAGAGTTCTGGCCGCAGTTTTCGCGACACCTTCTAATTTAACCTTGGATTTTGACACTCAGTCTGGTGATAAAGTACGGCGCACCGTCGCCTCTCCTTTCGCTGCCAGTCAGTCCCAATGGTGAGAATTTCTTCGGCCCCTGGCAGCTAGCATAGATGACAATTACCCATTAACTTACAGGGCATAAAATGTTTTAAGGTTAAACGAGATTACTGTATTTGGTCACGTCAGCCGTATAGTAGGTGTCGGCGTCCGGGCACCACCCCGGTGCCGGTGTTGTTCCTGATTGTGGTGACCTGTGTTTCAGATGGTGTCCCGGCAGCTTATGTTACGACTGGTGACACACTGCGCCGCCTGGCTCGGTCTGCCGCGCATACAGGGAACACCCACTCCAGGTAGGCACACAGGTCTTCTCAAGTATGCCAACATGTAGCACAGGAGGAGTCGTAACGGTTTAAAAGATAATTATCAGACAAAACGTATAAAAATAACAGAAATTGAAAAATCAAAGCAACTACACAATAACTCAATTCGTAGATACTGTTTTGAAGGAGTGATTTTGACCAAACACAAAAAGACAAAATCTAAATGGCTGGAACGTGGATCAACCACACGTCCTCTCAAATGGAAGGCTTTAACACTAATGCTAGGCTGATACTATATGTAACATTAAACAATTCATTGTTTAATTTTCGAGCTGACTCCGCCATCCAAATACTACAGTTAGTGCAAAATACTCTTCAGATAATGGAAGGAAGAGACCTAATTTAATAATAATTAAGTGAGGATCCTTAAACCAGTCTCCTTAAGTAGATCAATCACTACCAAGACTACAAGAGTTCTTTATATTTACTTTCAGATTATGTTTTATCAATGGGGAACTGTGTTGCTTCTGCAATTTGATGATAATTGTTAAAATTCTTACAGTGGACCGGACAGGTATTACAAAAAAAAAAAAAAAAAAAAAAAAAAAAAAAAAAAAAAAAAAAAAAAAAACGGAAATTTAGTTAGAAATAATATTTATAAATTTAGAAACATCATCCAATATTTTTTTTTTGAAACAATAATGATTTATATTTTTAAATCAATAAATGAAATCTGATTCTTAGCCTATTCCTCGCCGTCAAACGAAACACCAATCACAGCGCGTGACGTCATACGTAAGGAAACAAGCGATACGGCGCTGTGTTAACTTCTGTTTTTTAACTGTTTCTGCGTTTATTTGAGTTTTTTGTCACAGGACTCTTATAATAATTAGTAATAAGGGACGTGGTAACGATCTTACAAGTAGACTTTGTTGCATATTCTTTAAACCACTGTCATTATGAATCCAGAAGTTACTAAAGTTGACAGTCGAAATCTCTCGAGAGTGAATATAATAATGGTTTGGAATTTCTTTGCCACTAATTTGGATTGTACTGCTGCTGAGTTTCGAAGTGGGAAAACGTTTGTGTAAGTGCACGGTGTTTGCCAGAAAACGCTATCCACCTACTGTCATGCCGACGGCATCTCACCGCGAAAGGCCAGCTCCCAAACAGCGGAGTGAATAACCGCCGAGATTAAACAACAACCCTCCACCAACAGTCAAATCACGCAATATAATGCTAAATTTTCCATAGTTTATATCAATTTCTTTGCGGTTTGGCTGGTTTGTGACTTCAGTCTCTTACTAATCTGTACCGTGTGTGAGCGCGAGTTGAATTATCGTACGTTATAGTTTGGAACAAAAAATATTCCTGTACGTGAAGAAAAAGTCCTTTAACAGGTGTTGCAGTAAATTACGTCGCAAATATCGTGGCGCTTTGCTGCCAGCTAAAACAACGATTCTGCGTTTAGTTAAAAAAGTAAGAGAAACGTGTAGTCAGCCGTGGCTTGTGGCGCCAGATGACCCCGATTTAAACCTTTGTGACTTCTATCTTTGGGGAAAGCTTAAGGGAAGGGTGTATGAAGGAGATCCTCACACGTTCGAAGAACTTGAACACAAAATCTGTCACCGAGGGGCGGTTGTAACGGTTAGCGTTCTCGCCTCGCATTCGGGAGGACGGCGGTTCGAATCCCCGTCCGGGCATCCAGATTTGGGTTTTCCATGGTTTCCCCAAATCACTCCAGGCAAAAGCCGGGATGCTTCATTCAAAAGGCCATGGCCAAATTCCTTCCCATTCCTTGCCCCCATCCTTGCCCCCCCCCATCCTTGCCCCCCATCCTTGCCCCCCATCCTTTCCCGTTTCTAAAGACCTCGATGTTAAAAGAGACGTAAAACAGTAAAAAAAAAAAAAAGAATCTGTCAAATAATAATGTCCATAGAGTAATGTGAAATCCAGGTCTATCTCGAAACATGATCAAAAGATGTCAAATGCGCATTACGCAAGACGGGCGACACTTCCAGCATCTTTTGTAAGGTAAGTTAATGAATTATGTAATATTCATAATTATATGCTTTCACATACTTATACATGTATATGATTTCTAAGTAGTTCCGAGGTTGAAGGCCGAATTATGGGGGAAGCTGGCCGCTTGCTCGTCGCGAGCAGTTTCTTCCTTGTAGTGCTATATAGCAGCAGGTAACGTTTCCCGGCGAACAGCCTGTATTACAACTATTTGCCTAATTAACTGAATTTTGAAATAAAAGAAAACATAACCTCTACCGAGTGCAAATTCAATCTTTGTTATGAATGTCGTGTGATTTTTTTTATGAATTAGCATATAGACTTAGAGTTTTGATTTATCGTAGTTTTAGATCGCCGAGACAATCCTATGGTGATGATGCCATAGGATATGCACAATTTCGTCGTGATTCGGGTACAATCAAGTGCGAAGTGTGCCCGGAACACAAAATTCGTTCGAAATCTAGTCCATTGAAATTCCGTCGTATTGCTAGTTCTAACCACTGATTCGTATTTCTGCTTTTCGTATACATCAATTAAGTAATTTGTCTAGGGGAGATTTAGAAGTATTCGTACTACGCACCAACGATACGTCTTCCGTTTCATTACGACTATAACTTCACGAAACGCTTAAAATCACTTAATACTGTTGGAATAGCAAATAGATCAAGTTTATTTACACACGTATGACGTCACGCGCGACGAGATCACGCGATATACTGTTTGCGCGGGAATTTAAACAGTTTAACATTTACACATGGTTTTATGTACTTATAAAGCTTTATTTATGTAAAGTACTATTTTTCTTGACTAAATATATCCACAAGGGACAATTTAAAACACTTTCTGAAAATTTGTCCGGTCCCCTATTGCGTGTTTTGGGTTATTCGGGGCTTTCAAAGTCATATCACTGAGTTTGTGGGTGAGTGGTAACGCCATGTCTTCGTATTCGGGAGAACGCAGGTTCGAATCCCCATCTGGCGATCCAGATTTCGGTTTTCCATGGTTTCCCGAAATCACTCCAGGTGAATGCCGGGATGTTTCATTCAAAAGTTCCTCCCTAAATTTCTTCCTATTTCTTGGTTCCAGTCTTTTCCCGTCTCTAATGACCTCGAAGTATACGAGGCGAGCAAAAAAGAAAGAAGATATTTGGTTATTTCTAATACGTACCTTATGAAATAATCCGCTCGCTTTAAATTACTTCTTTTTTCATCTCTATCTATTATTGTTCCTGATAGAATCTCAGTAAAAATTTGGGGTGTGTTGTTTCCTTTTTACGTTTAATTTCCTCTCGTTGAATCTACTCACCATTAGTTTAGAATAGAATTTTGTATGTTGAGTCAGTAATATTCTTCTTTTTTCGAGCAGACTTCCTGCATAAATGATATCATTATTATTTTGACAAATCGCATTCCTTTGAACACTATAACTGTAGTTGACGTTTTGGATTAACTGTAAATGAAGACTAACTTGACAGTATTTTACGTATGAATGCCTCCATCTTCTCCAAACGCGGTAATTTTTTGTTAGTCTTTCTGGATTTATTCGGATCAGTAACCCATACAAATCATTTTTTTCCTGTTATTATTCCATAGTTTTTCAGTTTACATTCACAATCGTGATTTATTTCTTTTCTTACATTCTTTTCTGTTTTTCCTTAATCCGAGAATATCTGTAAAACTTTTTCTCTCCTTTTGTGTACTACACTCTGGATTTATAACGGTGTTTTTGGGTCTTATTTTGGTTTTTAATTGATATTCATTTTTCGTTGTATAGTACTTTTGTCAATTATTTTCTGGTCTATAAGCATTTGTCGACGCCGAGATCATTAGAGGCGGTTGAGGATGAATCTATGAACGGTAAAGAATTCGTTCATGGCTGTTTTAATGTATTTTAATCGAGTGATTTCAGGAATCCGTGAAATATAGATGGCCAGACGGGGATTTGAAGTCGCGTACTCCGGAATGCCATTCCTGAACTGTATCGCTCACCCATAGCGATCGGTTTTCGTTAACTGTTAAGCCAAATAAATTTTTCAGAAATGTTGCTTTAGTTGACTCTTTTCTACACCATTAGACTGCATTACTTCTCTAAGATAGTTAAACGTATCTTCTTTATTAATTTTGTGTTTAGGATTTTTAAATTTTTTAATATTTGTTATGTACACTATTTTTTAAATATGACTTTTAGTTCTCCTTTGTCCCTACCTCCTTCCAACTGTTAATTCATTCTGTTGCTGGATATAGAGATTCCGAGGGAGCTGTAAACTCAGCTACGAAACCTAGACAGCTGAGTATGAGATTTAGGTTCTTGTAGCCAAGTTTAATTTTTCTTTCGATTTTTTTTTTTGTCTTATACAATTTTGTTTTGGCATTCTTCCTAACTTAGTTTTTCAGTATACTATTTATTGTTGTACAAGTTCAATGAAATTTTTATGCTTCGGTTTTTAATGTCTTTATTATCCGTTTATTATTATTCATCCTGAATCTGAATAATCGTGACGACATATTTTTTCTGAATCTTTATTATCAACTACAATTTTCTCAAAAAGTAGGAATTATTTGTTTCCTGAAGCTTGTCTATCGTAAAGTGAGGTTTGTTTGAGACGCGCATGGTGTATGTTTCCATGCAAGGAACACACGCAGTTCCAATACACTGGAAGCTCAGGGGGCGTCACATACGCGCCGGTGCTCATCTGTTGTCCGACGAGGGACAGTCCGCGGGGAAAACTCCGCGAAACAGCCGTTAACTTTACTGCCCCATAACTCCCCGAGCGTTTAAAACGCAATATAGCGTCATAATTAACAATAGAGGCAATGCTGCCCACGAAACAACGAAGCGTCGCAAAAATCCGTCATTTTCCTTTATCTCATTTAATTTCGGTAATTGACATTAATTCGTGCTGAAAAACAAAAAATAAAAAATACTAGATGTATTCATGTATTCAGAAATGTAATTTAGAGCTAATAGCAAACTTTAATGTCGCGTTGAGTGGCGAATTTTTTTTATTTTTTGGGAGCTATATTAGCATGGTATAAAGTGATCCCTCCATCACAAAGGCAGTAAATCAAGAGGTAGTTAATTTTATAATGATTATTTCTTTGCAACTAAGACGATACTGCGGTTACTTGAACAGCATTAAATCAAAACATTATTTGGCAATGTTCTTAACCTTACAAAAAAATAAATAAATAAATAAAAATATTCGTCTGCGTTTTGCGGTTCCAACCTGTTGATAAGTGTATCGCGATATTCATATCGAGTTAACTATCGCCCTGGGATATGACAAACAATTTTCTTATACTTTCTCTAGAATAGAGAAAATTAAACATAATTAAAATTAGTTAAAACCTTCCCTGTTGTTCAATTAAGCATAAATACAGACTATAAGCATGTAATCTTCAACGGAAGATATAAATTATGCCTTGAGGGGACTTACGATCAATTTCATCTCTGTTTTAAATCCGACAAAGCAAGACGGATACTCGGTTGTTAACACGATCATGAAGTATGTTACTGGCCAGAAGCATGTAAGGAAGGCACTATGTGGTACATGAACATCTCCTTTAAGCTTTTATTGTTATAAACATTCCAGGGCACTTGTTACAATTATTAAAAAGTGATTAAACTTTCATTCAACAAAAATATTAATATAAGAAAATATTCAAAAACAAGAATCTCATAGAGAAATGTCATAAAATATAAATTCAATAAATTGTTTAGCTAAACAAATTCAGTATTAAGGGCCAAACGTTTCGTGAAACAATAGATCCAAAATACGTTTATAAATTTTTGTTCTGTATATTATACCTCAAAAATATCTTGCTAGATATGATAGTGCTTGAGATAATGTTGAAATATGGTTTAAAAAGTCTTTTATAATCGCAATGATGTAATAGGGAACAATGAATGAAAACTTACTTGCCTCCTGCCTTTGTGGAAGACATAATTAACTACAGAACATTTCATAAAATCTCATCAAATAAATTCTTTGCCCCCTACAAGTACTGCGAAAATTTCAGAATTTAAGGAAAAGCAAACCATTGAAAAATATGCAATTCCTAGAGTTAGCACATGTCAAAACGCTCGCCGAAAAGAGATCCATTGCTACTGTATTGTCAAATGGCATTAAATAAAAAGTAAATTACTGATGGAAATAACACCAATTATTTTTCAAATTTAAAAATGGTTGGTTAAGTTCCAAAACTTCGCTGTTGTCAATTAAAAACCATTTCGCTTTGAATCTTACAAAAACACATTTCAATCAATACTACATGATATAGGGGTATATGGAGATGATAGTGTGAAAATTGCTAGAGTCGGAGATCTACAAGTAATTCAGACCGATGGCTCAATTCCAAGTAAACTTTTATGCTCATGCTGGCTAAAACACTTCGAAAATTTCTCGTCTGCGTTAACTCTTTTTCTTGTCACCGACGTTTAGATTCGCACTCGAAATTATTTTCAGGGGAACTCTGCGCCTGTATAATGGTATACCGGAACGCATCTTAATTTACAGGAGGGAACTAGAATCGATTGTTACATCAGCAGAAAGTATATGATGTGCCTCAGATAGTATGAGTGAGTTTTATCTGTTATGACAAAGCGACTTTTTTTTAATTTAGTGTCACGTTTATTAGCAAGTACTCATTTGCACACTTGACTCAGGCCATAGCCCAATTTTTATTTCAATTTTTGGGGTGTTTTAAAAATTTCAACTTTTTTTTGTTGATTATGCTAGATTTTTTTGTTTTATCTCGCTGAACATGATGACTATCTTCTTCTAAATAGTGCACCACCACTAATAATCTGGAGATCTTTAGTATTGAGTGGGGAGAATGTTCTTTTAACATAACTGCGACAGCACAAGATATCTTAACGATATATGCTTTGCCGTGTTCCGGTGGAACCCTACACACCCTACTTTCTTGTAACGGCTGATATGAAATTACCAGTATTGTTGTTACTGGTGCAATAAGCATCCTGATACAATTTGGGTCACTGAATGAAAACCAAAAACGTTTTGCGTAATAGTATCCGATATTATTTTTGAAATGCAAACATGCGCTGACTAGAGGCTGTCAATGCAGAAAAAAATATGTCTCCCCACATTATTATCATACGGGTTTAACAAAATGCTAAAAGACATTAAATTATGTAATAAAATATTTTACGACGTCGGGGATAGTATTTAATCAATAATTGTCCTAATAATTGCGCAGAATTCCGCGATCATTGTACGTATTATCTTGGTTCTCCGGGTGCAGCCGCGTTAATTTATTAAAACTTAATGTTTCAGACATCTTGATGTGGCTCATTAGAAGAGTGCCGTGTCTGTTGCCTGTGTCGCGTCTTTACGCCACCAGGGAGCGCGCGCTAACCGTCTGCGATGACGTCACGCACGTTCCCGCTCCTAGTGTAGGAGGTTGGATGGGGTCGTTGATCTTGCGTTCTTTTAAGCTGGTATGACCAAATACGGTCAAGTTGTAGGCCATTATTAGCTTTAATGTTGTTAGGTATTTTTATATTTCAAAAGCTTCTCTGACCCGCCTGGGTCACCATTTGCTTTCTTGAGCTAAAACACTGATGTTATCGAATAAAATAGCGTGTCCACTGTCGGCTGAAGGTTGTGCTAATTAAAATGCTTCTTTTCCCTCTTTCAGCCTTTTCTTGACTGTGCTTTCTGCCTCGTCGGTATATACTTAAGATATTCGGTATACGCCCGGTACCTGTAAATTTTCCCTCTTTTGCTTTGACAAGAACATCCGAGGTCTTCCTGGATGCCCTGTAAACTGGATTAATAGTTTTCTTTTTATAAGACTGCCAATCTTATCAATCAGCCTTCCATTTATGGCAATACCGCCTTGGATCCCTCAGTCCGTTTGCTGGTCTCTTCTGTCGGTGCTGTTGCAGAAGATAATATTTGAGCGTAAGTGCT
Source organism: Vandiemenella viatica (assembly GCA_031002005.1). Taxonomy (NCBI): domain Eukaryota; kingdom Metazoa; phylum Arthropoda; class Insecta; order Orthoptera; family Morabidae; genus Vandiemenella; species Vandiemenella viatica. The sequence goes on along the minus strand of JARYHS010008075.1, from coordinate 96,980,130 downwards.
GCAATATCAAGGTGATAGCCGTTGAAAAAAACGACACCTAAAATACGTTTCTCAGCAGCAAATCTTTTTCGTCACTAACCGCGGATGTACGGACAGTTAAAGTTTTTAAAATACTGCGTTTTACTGCCGGATGGTGGTGGAAGTCAGTATGCAGAAAGCAGTTTGTATGTTTCGGCGCCCTTCTGTAATGACTAGACACAATGGCACAAGAGTTTAAACTGTTCGCTTGTCCTACTTCTCCTGAGAACCGTAAAAGTATGGAATGTATACTGCTGGACAGAGGTTGATCCGAATTAGTAATAAGACCGTCTCACAACAATAATACAGCAATAGACACCCGTGAAATATATACGCTGATAAAAATTATGATATGTTTTTCTTTAATTCACCAAAACTTTATGCTTATCTTCCTTTTTTAAAAAAGTTCTTGTGCTTCAATACAAATCATATTTTTCTCTGTATTTTATGCGCTCAATTTATTGTTAGATGTTTGGAATACAGAAAACTCAGTATTGTATTCAAAACAACCTTTTTTGAATTCTAAAATATGGTTCTTGATTATTTTTTACATTAAATAGATTAGTACACATTTCATTCTTTCTCCGTCCGTCTGTCATAATCTGATTAAGAAATTCCGGCAGCAGTGAACTCTGTGGTGAAATCTAATTATTTAGAAACCCTCTCTACCTCAGCAAAAAGGTTTAGTCTTAAATATGATAGAGAGGCGTCTTGGCTTTGTCCCTGGTTATGTGTGTGCATCGCCTCACTCTAAACTGATATTTTTTTTCGTCACTGGCTAGGTTTTGTTGACGAAAATTGTTTAAACATTTGAACTATCAAGTAAATTGTAAGGATTGCTGTTAGCGAAGAGAATTATTCATATATACATTAAAAAGCTTTTTATTCACCTTATTTTTGTTAGTTAATGCTCATTTCTTCATCTCAAGTTTTATTAATTTGAAAATAGCTGAAAACAAGGTAGTTACTTTAAGGTATGCCACCCACATTTTTGCAAATTGCATAGTAGCTAAAGCTAGTGTAACATTTCGTTAGGTAGAAGGGCAATATGTTATAGCTATGCGGTATATATTATTTATGAATTCTTAATTCTTATATTCCTAAGGTAATAAGTAATTTTGTTTCAGATCGTTACAGTTCCTTTTATTAACGCAAATCGCAGATTGTGTCCAGTCGGAAACTTCTGCAGGAATAGTCAGACACAGGCTAGAAGATCATAATCTTTTATAAAGCTAGTGTAACATTTTGTCGGGTAATACAGGATTTAGGAGCACATTGTAGTTTAATATTAAGGAGGATACAATAGTGATAATGGGTGGTACTGAGAACAATATTTATAAAAACACGGGTTATAGTATGTAAAATGACCTGAGGCACGTGATAAAGGAGGCGAAACGCAGGGTGGAACTCATGTAACTCCTGAGTCGCCATTCGTGTTGTACCATGTTGAGAGAAGGGTAATATGGAGAAACAAGTGCTGCTTCAGAGAGCCATTAGCTCTGTCTTACGGGTTATCCTTGTAGACGCCATTGACAGACGTGGTTTTACTATGCAGAGTTTACACTTAAATAGAGGGGTTACTTGTCAGATATATCAGTAGGGTAGCCCACTTTCAGTTATGATGGGACTTTGCTGTTCTAAGTTACAGGTTGGTGTCAGGGGACAAAAATAGGCGACTGAAGTAATAATGAAGACAGATGCACGACGGGAAGAATCATAAATACTAAAGAAATTGTTTAAACTAATTAAGAAATAAAAGAGAGGAAAGCAACAAGGATGTAATATTAAAAATATCACTAAGCCAGCTTACAGGACTGTTATTAGCGAATAGAAGGAGTACAATAAACCAAGTAGTAGAGTTTGGCAACTTAATAGAGGTACAAAAACCACCAGTAGTTATAGCAGTAGAGTCTTGGATAAAGGAAGGATTATTAGGCACTGAGGTTTTACCTGATGCTTATTGAGTGTACAACAGTGACAGAAGAAGAACTGGTAGAAGGGTATTCATATTGGTTAGCAAAGAATAGGACAGTTCAAGTAAGCTCAAAGTTCAAAGTCAGGAGTTAACCTGTGATAGATTTCTTTGGTGATAAAAAACGAGTCTTAGGTGCAATGGGTAATGAATGATGAAGATGAGGTTCTTGGCGAGAAAGTAAACTCGTATTCAAAGTTCTGAAATGAGCGTAGAGTAGTCGCTATTTGCGGGGATTTAAATTTTACTGATGACGACTGAGAAGGAAATAAGGTTAAAAACGCGAGAGCATAGATATTTAGAAATACGTGCCTAGTGATTGAAGGAAGCTTTACACATGTGGTAAAGTAGAGTACAAGTGGAACAAACTTATTTGTCTTCCTAATACAGTATATAACTCCAATTATCCGAAACCCAACTATCCGAATCGTTGATTACTCGAATCGCTTTTTAATTAAGACGGAAAGGGAAGAGACAGGAGAAGATAGAGATGACGTGTCACTTCAGGATTTCAGAGACAATCTTTTGGAAGTTCCTGGATGTTCAGAAGTTAGTGCTGAAGATGTAGGAGAGTGGGTGGTGTGTGATTCCTCAGACCTTGGGTAAGAAATTCTAAATGAGTAGATAAACTCATTGAAAGTGTGAGAGAAGAAAGTGTCGAGGAAGAAGATGACCTTAATGACGAAGTCAGTCAAGCATTTTCTGGCCTTGAAACTGCGTTGAAGTGGATGGAGCGTCAGCCCGAGTGTGACCACATGCAACTTATCACTGCCAAGCGGATGAGCGACTTCGCTGTTCGAAAACGGATGAATACAGCTTACTTCGACCGACATTTACAGCAAGCAATGACTTTTATTTACAGTATGGTACGTACATACTGTACTAATGTACACCACTTTTAAGTACGTTTTAACATGTAAAAGTGTTGCCTTTTCATTTAATTTATTAAAAGCAGTTTTTCTTTAAAAAAAATTTTTTTTTTCTCCCAAATTCAACATATATACAGTAATTAATTAAAATATACCCTATGCAATGTTGTTGCAGGCCATATTTCCACACTTGCTTCATTAATTACCAGTTGAAAGATAACGCCAATGCAACTGTTTAATTTATTTATTGTTGCGTCGTACGCGTTTCACCTCTCATCGAGGCATCATCAGCGACGAATCTGTGTTACAGTTTTTATATATAGTTTTATATACATTTTTATCCTATTATTACGTAATTGTGAGCATGAGATATTTTTATAGCTGATAGTTACTTACTATTTACATTTGTTAATATGATATGCAGCTGCGCATCTCCGTTTTCTTATACAAAGCAAGTTTTGTTGGAATCATATTTACAATATTGTGCTTTCTCATCATTTAGTCGTCTGTTGGAGCCAGCTGTTTTGTTTATGTCTTTTCTCTGGTGCGCTTTCGCGTCCTTCGGTTGTCTGCTGTGGCCATCTTGTTTGTATATGTCATGTCTCGTGCCGATAGCGCGAGTTTTGAAAAGTGCGTGTATGCGTGATGATCTTGTTAGTATGTTTTATATTTACGTGTGATGTATATGTGTGTGGCGGTTTGTTAGAGTTTGTGTTTATATTGTTTTGTCTGTCGAGTTTGTGTATATTAGGTGAGTAACTTTTTATTTGTAGGTTTACCTGGTCATTTAGTATCTGTTTGCCAACATTTTTTGCTTTTTGAATATATAAGTTTTCCTGTATAGTGAGTGTGTTGTGTCTGTGGTTGTTGATAGTGAGAATTTGCATACCTGCGCTTCTCGACGCAACAGACTGTTGTATTAGCGTTATCTTTCAACTGGTAATTAAAATAGACCCATTTTAAAAAAATCCAACTATCCGAATGGGGTCCGGTCCTAATTGATTCGGATAATTGGAGCTCTACGGTACAGCCTGATTCTAGCCTTGTGGATTCGAGTAGCATTTAGATGGATATAAGAGGGTTCGGTAAATCAGTAGCCAAAATTGAAGCTGGTTGTAGAAATGGTTATATAAAGGGACGATATTTCAAAGGTGTGTTCCATGAATGGAAGGGAAGGGCAAATACAGTGATTTGGAAACTGTTTAATAGGAATAATGTAATAAGAATGGGAGAAGATATGTATATTTGAAAAAATAAAATAAAAGTTGAATACAGTACTTACATACCTGCTATGATAGAGAAGTGAGGAGCTTTAGAAGTTGGTAAGGAGAGAAGACGACAGAATTAAGAGAGTAAGGCGCACTTTAAACAACTAAACAAGCAATTAAAGACAGCAAAGATGAAATCCAAAGATGAGTTTATGAAGAAAAGTACTGGAGCGGGGGTGCCACTCAAAGGTGCATCCTGAAATTTTTATGGTTTTATTATAAAACTGAGTGGAAGAGAAGTTATTCACTAAATTATAGATAAGAATGATGATTTAAAAGACAGAGATATTAAATAACAGGATTAATACGAATATCGTCCAAGTATGAGAAGGAGTAAATCAGAGGAGGATCATCTGCATATAGGAAGAAATGAAAGGCCTAAAAAATTGAAGCAGATTCTGGGAATATTGTGGATGTAGCTTAAAAAGCTTAAAGATACCGGTGAGGATAATATTTTTAAGTAAGTGCTTACGAAACGGTATCTTACCTTGTAATATTAAGTCTGGGGACATGCTGTCAGCAGAGGTCATTCCAGACACTAATGAACGATTGAGTAAATGGTTTCTAGTTAGAAGTTAGGTTGTTTGTAGATGGCAAAACGTTATTTAATGGGATCAAAACTGGAGAGGGCTAAACATCTGCTGGAGAGGATATCCAGCGTGTCAACATGAAATGAAGATAAGTTTCAATAAGAGTCAGATTATTAGGAACAAGGATAAAAATTAAAGGTTTTTTCATATAGTTGTAGGTTGGTAAAGGACTTGCTTGTTGTAGACCTTAAGTGTATGTCTTGAAATAACATTTCACAGTAAACTCAGTTGGACCGGTGGCAATAATAAGTTCTTTATTTACTGACGAGAATGATGAGAGGATGTACCAAAGAAGTAATAGAAGTGGGAAATAAATACGATGATGTAATATGGGACTCACATTTTGGGTATGAAGTACAGGAGACGTAGGGAATGGTAAAGATTGTAATTCGATTTGTTTGTGGAAATTGCCAAAGATCATAATCAGTAGCTGATATGATCAAGGACTGGTTTGAAAGTCACTGAAAGAGAGCAGGCTGGTGAAGAGAATGCAGGTATTTCACATGGCGTTTGTTCCAGATGAGACGTGGATTGGTAGAAGAATCAGGAGTGGTACATGCAACGGAAAAGTTGACTCTGACCACTTATTTTGTGCCATAAAGGAGTAGGAAAAATTTCTTTCCCCGATAAGAGCGCCCGAGATTGGATTCAATTGCCAAGGGAAGGGATGATTAATTTACAACAACACTGAAATTATGTAAAATTAAAATTCCAAATGATGTGGATGGAGGTTAAAGAAGATAAAAAGCAAGAACTGGGAAAATGGTATACTGGATAATTGCTATTTGGTACAAGCTCTATCTACATTAAATTAATTATAATTAATGAAAAAACTGATACGCAACAGCGAAGAATTGCAAAATACATCCGTGTTGTGTTGGCTTAAACACGAACACGCGTAACCAAAGCTAATTTACGGTCAAACAGGACAACACCACTGCATCGTAAACGAGAACTCTCCATTAAGAGGAGCTTAAAATGAAAATCCAAGCAATCAATGCCGCCTAAGTAGAAAGTGTTTTAAATTTTAGTGCAGTTTAATCGCTTTAAAGTCGAAATCTAAACGAGACATGAGTTCTTCTGAAAGCAAGTATTTGTGATAAGTGAAATAAATTTATGTTAACACTACTTTTCACACCGACCATGTTGATAACGACAGACGGAAACAGTGTTTACTTTACGCTAGAGCGTTATCAGTGATTGTCTGGTGAAAGGATTGGTGCAAAACCTACATACTAAACGTAGCTACATGTTTCCATGCATAAAACAGAAAATATGAAGGAAAAAATTTTATTTGCACAATCATATTTTGCGTATAAATATCAACGCTAATTCCGCAGTTTGTCGATGAATTGTTACCATTTAATGACGTAAACCAATATAAAACAAAAATTTCAGAATTTTGTACATTTTAGAACAATAATATACATTGAAAATTCATTTAACCAGCCTCATGTTTCTTATTTAATGAATGACTTCTGTTGAACAACATAATAATAATGACCTAGATAATATCAGTACAAAATAAAATAAATGAAGTTGTGAAAATTAATAGTAAATTATAGTAAAACTAACTAAAGAATTACAATAATAAACAAAAAAGTTAGTGTGAGGCAACGTAACTAAATTAATAACTACACGAAAAGTCAAAATTATTAATAACTATTTTAATAGAAAATTATATGATGCAGACGTGTAAGCTAGATAATTAAAATAACAAAATAATGCTCCTCTACTTTAATACCTCTTACATTATAAAATTAGTGTGAAAACAATTTGTCGTCAATTCGTTTTATTTGAAAGACCATTACACTTGTCACTATTATGTTAATTTTTCGTGGAGATTTCCGGCTTTTAACGATTTGTTGCCGCCGTATCGATCTGTGCTTGCTGAAGCAAGAAGGAGTGATAAATAAAAATTAATTTTGACATAATAGATTTCGAATCTATCCGCTTTGCTTTATTGAATCTGAGGCAAAATTTATTTTGTGTAGATTTCACACAAGCCTACAGTGATAGAAATTGTTAGTGGCTACTATAAGCCCTTTCAGAGAATCCTAAATTATTTGTGGAATTATTTCGGCGAATGTAATTTGAGAGCAACGGGTGGTTGCAGTTCTCAGTAATATGTCTTCAAACTGTACACAAAGTTGCGGCACCTACGGACAACGTATATGCAAACCAGCTGGCCAATTTGTATTACGAGTATTTCAGTTCTTTGCAGATACACTAAGCACTTCCATTTCCTCGCTGAATATTTGGTGTACTGTGGAGTATGTTTAAGACAGTCTGTTATCTCCATTTTTAGTAGCGTAATTTAAAAATGTTTCGGTTTGACGAAATTTTCATTTACTGCAGAAGCATTTTAATAAACCGTAGTTGTTTTAATTTTGCCTCAAAGTGACCTAATTTAATTCGATTTCCTGTTGGGTGAAACAATAGTACAGGAACCAATATAAACGGTAGGAATTTATATGACATGTAGTCAGTAATGCGTACTTTTCTCAGTGCTGCGGACATGCAATTAAAATTTCTGGACTCTCTTCTACAATGATATGGGTGAAAGCTGATATGTAAGCCTGTTTCTCCCTTGAAATTGCACATATAACAAACAAAATTTAACGCCAGAAACGCTAAAAACTTGCTTGATTTTCCATGAAAACTTTTTCGATTTAGCTCTCACTTTCGTTGCGGTTAAAAGCACAATCCCTCCGATTTAATTTAATCTGTCTTCTCGGAAAAGTTGAAGTTCTCTTTGTGTAATTCAACATGTTGTATTTCTGATTTAATCTAGCCTTTTGTGAAAATTGGAAAAATTCTCTTGTTGACTTGTATTAATGAAGCCTATGTCTTTTTTACCTTATACTTTTTTTAATTATATGTCTGCTATTTTCGCGTTTCTGCTACTATTCATACTTCTCTTTTTGTATTTGTTGAAGAATATGAATTGTTATCGTCTAATATCGGCTTTTTTATACGAAACGAAAAGATTAATCAGCAACGATAAATGTCTCACTCCATCTGAAGTCTCTGGTTTACAAAGAAAATTAGAAACCAAATTATAGAACCTATGCATCACTTGTCATTATTATATGTTATAAATGTTGATTGTTTCCTTTTACAGTCAATAGAACCCGAAGCTTTCAGCAGCCGCTTAAAGTGAGCCAAGAAACACTTGACAGACAATCGTCAATAAAACGGAGACTTTCCCGCCTATAATTGCAATGAAGTCTTCACTGGTGTTCGGTCAGATTGTGTTGTGAAAATACGATATTTCGACGACTAGTTCTGCCATCTTCTTCAGGTGTGAAAAAATCTGTGCTGGTGTGCTGACTGACAGATAATGATTATGCGTCCTCATGTAATACCTCAAATGCGTCAGCATTGTGGTGCCATTTTTCAACAGGCCAGTGCTCTTCCACACACAGCACGTATCTAAGAATATTCTGCGCGATACTGAAGTACTCCCGTGGCCTCAGATTTCTCCTCTATAGAACATGTGTAGGAACTCCGTCCCAGCTCCAGTAACCAGGATATCAAAGACCTGTTACAACACTTGCGGGCCAGCTTGCCCTAAGAGAGGATGCAACAAATTTATGACATCCTTCCAAACCGAATCATCCAGGACAGAGGGTAGTAACTTCCCTGATAAGTGAGCTCATACTGCCAAATTTTTTGTAAAATTGATTCGATTTGTAATCACTGAAATAACATCACATACCCTCTGATCCAGCGAAGTTTCATTTCGTTTTCCCCTTCACTTCTGGGTGCTTCACTTTTTTCGGACAGCGTATTTTCAGATATAAAAATGGCTTTAACAGTAATATTTAATACTAGGGACAAATATCACCTCTTACATAAATATGATTTCTTATGGTTGAAATACTGCTGATTTATCTTCACATTATTTTAAGACATTTGTCTAGTCATATTTGACTAGTTATTTTAATGTTATTTGAAGATTCTATTACTGTTTTGGAGTTCTATGAAGTATGTTGATATATGTATTTAGATACTTGGTGATTGATTTAGTTATGATTCGAGGTTAATGGGTTGTGGATAAGCATAAATACAATAGAACAATGTATAGACTAAGTAACAGCAGCTGTCATACTTACAGAATAATTCATAATTCGAGCACTGTAATTGCATATTTTCAACTTAATTGGGATGAAAGATTTGAGAACTTGAAATGAGTACGCATTCAGAGGTTAGAATACTGTGTTTTCGACAGCGCGGTTGCAGTAATTGTTACCACCATAATTAATTATTTTAATGTCTCTTCCAGATTGCAATATTTATACATGAATTTACTAATCTAATAGGCTTAGGATTTAAAGATCAGTTATAAAGAAGTGAAATGTCAACAATTTAGAAAGCCCTCAATAATCATTAATAAACCAATAATACTGACCGCTTCATAATTTGTATAAGCAATCTTGAGGTTCCTCGGCTGTCGTCAATACCTTGTATTGTATTGTATACGCCTAAGCCTCTGTGTGTTGCGTGTTGGCAGGAGCAGATGAGCTGTGTCCTGTCGACTTTGACGGCATCGCGTGCTGGCCCGCCACACCCCGCTCCAGTGTGGCCAACCTTACCTGCCCTGATTATCTGCCGGAGCAAGGTCAAGGTAAGTAAAGTGTCACTAATACGTAAGATTTCACTATTCAGTCCAACGACTCTGAAGTGGAATGCCACGCTGTGAGCTTGAGTGATAGTACCAAGAAAAATTAAATAATTGTGTGAATCAAATAACAAAATACCAGGATAGGAAAAAATTTCAGAAGCGTATGTTCAATTATTGTATTTTTTAAGTGAAAAAAAAAGAACTCGGTGCAGTGTAAGAACAAATGCTTAGTATTCCTTCATTAGAGCGCAATTTGTTTTATCATATTTCAATCCGGAATTAACATTTCTCGAAACAGTTTTTTAAAAAATTACCATGATATTTATCTATGTCTCTGTCTATACAGAACAGTATTGAGAAAGATAAGCTCAAATAATACGCAAATAATTATCATACATATTAGCACAAAGGAATTATAGGTATTTGGCCTATTGGATTTCAGTTTTCGTACTACACTAGTAGCAAGTGCAGTTTTATCATATCTGTGTAAGAATGTTTCTTTCATATCTCAGCAGAAATGTCATCAAATGAATGAAAATTTGTGCAGATATATACTTTACCTATAACAAAGTTAAAACTCTTCAGTAATCAGTAGCAAAATCATGGTATTAAGCAGAATGGCAGGTTATATTCATAGTTGTTACACTATTTAATGATCAGCATACGGGAAATATTAAATTTCTTCAAGTTAATAACTCACAAGAAATTTAATTTTTATCTCTGACAAACGTATATCACGGGAAAGAAGAAAATTAATACAATAATAAACTTGCCGTAAAACAGAAAATTTAGTAGTTAGTTCTTCTATTAGGAAATTAGTGCAAATTTCTAAAGACCTTCCATGCAAGATTATTCAAAGCCCATTATATCGAAAAAAGTTTCATTTGTACATAAACTGTAATTTCAGATACCAGGCAACGATTTATTACACGATTTACGTGTCTGTATCGCCTCAATTTTTATAACAGTTTCATGAGGAAAATACATTTTAGGCAGAGATAATACTCGTATCAGTGGTACGATACGATGGAATAACAAGATATTGCTGTTTATGGTGCAATAGATAGTCAAAACAAAATTAACCAGAAACAGTAAACGACGGCATAAGGTATAGACTTAACGTGAAATAGAAAGAAGTTTATATCACTATTTAGACTGGAAAAGCATAGCCGCTTAATGGAAGAAGTTATGGCTACATTACGGTAAGCTGGACGGGTGAGATTTGGTCGCTGGAAAAAGAAACACTGTGATAAATGGAGAAACGAAAATTTTTCACTTCTTGCTGAAATAAAACAAACTCTTACCACTGCCTCGTATCCAAACAATACCCCTAAACGTATTCAATACATGTCGTTTATGAGAAAGTTTTAATCTCTGCTGATAGCATGTTGTTATTAGTCCCGCTTACTACCGTTGTCTGCTGACAACACACTGTACCGCCAAACACCGGGTTCAGGCTGGCGCAAAATATAGAGCGCGCACGAGTAACATCAGACAGCGGGCCCAAAGAAAGAGAACTGACGCGGCCAGTAATTATCAGCACATTTACGACCTCACTCGGCAACTAACCCTTTCCACTTCGTCAGGTTCCTCGGTATGGCTCCAAATTACAAGGTGCAAACTGTATTCCACTGCTTGAAAATTCTCGCTCTGTGTTCGTTGTACTTAATTTGCGGGTTAGAAATTACCTTCAATGCTGGCACTCAGTCCGTAAATCAGGCGGGTTTTCGGTTAGACGAAGACTTTGCTTATTTCCTGCTATTAATGTGCGTGTGTTGTTTTAAATACAAATCAAATCCACTTCAAGTAAAAATAAAAATACAAATATAGCTGTAAAAAATGGAAACTTAAAACCACCAAACCGCTACCATAAGTGTTTAACTAGACTCATGCAGACGTCTTCTTGTTGGTTTAAGTTTCTTCGAAGAAAATAAATTATGAATGCATCAAATCATATTACGGTTTATGGCGATTTACTCAATTTTGGGGGGAAAAGGGTAGTTAGGTTGGCTGAAGACCTTACTTCAGTCCACCGACCAGGCGTCACCGGAGTGGAATGAAAAAGCAAAAGAGAGATATTAGCAGCATACATCGCTACATTTTTCCTATGATGAAAATTTTGTGTAGACAGCCCCGAAACGTTAAATGCTTTGTCAATGATGTAAACAGTGCGCGAAAATCGCGGAAAGTAACTATGTGAAGGAACATAGGCTGCCAGAAGTTCCAGAAAAATGATGTCCTGATGAAACTCCTCAAGGCCAGGTTCTTCCTTACTTTCCAGCTTCTGCTCTGGCGTCTGTCAACGAGAAGATAAATCTGTCAGTACGCTATTAGTACACATGAATGATATATTGCGTTGCAATCAATTGAAATTGTTCTATCTGAAGTATAGTCAAATCTTTGCTGCCACAGAAATGATACCCCTGTAATCGTGAAGCAGACACCATTGTTAATACTCTCCTCCAGTAGATTAATAAAGACTTACAATGACATAAAGGGTACTAGCCTACGAAACAGAAGTTTAACACTTGAATGAGCGTAGCACAATAATATTGAAACACATTGTGGCTATCGAATACAGGAATTGAAAGGAGTGATAAGGAGGGCAGATAGACCTGTATTCAAAAATTAATGTAGAACTTTTTATATACCGATATCAAAAAGGATTTTTGGTTGGAGTCATCGAAAAATGTAAAGAGGGAAACGAGAGTGATATGTAACGTATGAAGTAGAGCATATTTTTGTGACAAGTTCTGGGTGAATGTTGAACGTAGAATTAGTATTTAGAAGGAAAGAATGGATCATTACTTTAAACTAGTACTTCATTTCAGGCATGTGGAGTGGGAAAGTTTTTATTTGTAGGGTATCAAGGGTATCAAGGACCAGCAAACGGAATAAGTCATAGAGAGAACTTCTGAACATACTGGTGCTGCGGACAAACGGATCTTCATTTTCGTATGTGTGAGAAATTTTTTAATTTTTATTTATGTGTTTAAAAGTGTATATAACTCTATGCTTAATATTAGCTGGCTATATAGGTATATGTGTGTGTATAAAAGTGTATAAAACTCTATTACACAAAACGATACACCTCAGATAGTAAAATAATCTGAGCTAAAATTACATATTACAAGTGATTAGGTTTGTAGGAAAACTGCAAACAAGGCCTACCTAAATGACGAAATATATAGTATACTTTTTACCTGCATTACATTTTATAAGAAAACTGGACGACTAACACACAACGCTTTTATAAACGTAGTATATTATAATTAAATCATTCTTCTTAACGGCACAAAATTCACTCGTCATGATAATGTCTGTTTAGAAGATGCAGCTAATCTTTTCAAAATACTGTATCTTTAATTCCTTACTTGATTCATTAATCCAGATAAAGAAAATAGTGTTTCTGTTTCTTTTCAGAATACTGGATATATCAAAATAGTTCTGTATGACGGCAGTGTCTCTGCATGTCGGTAAACGGTTACCACAAATAGAAGGTGACCTTCGCCTGTAGCAAAGATGTATCTTCCCTTACTTTCTGAAACATTTTCTTATTTTGCTTTATTAAGTTGCAAGTAGGCTGTTTTCAATATTGAAATTTATATCCTGCCCCTTTCAAATCTTTAAAACAATTATAAACACTTAATTTCATATTAGTATTTTCGACTCCTTTTTACAAGGCTGTAAGCTTTTTTTTTTTTTTTACTTCACCAGAGTAATGCACTAATTTTTATAACTCAGCGCTCTGTATCGAAGTTAACGGTCTAGCAAGAAAGTTTTCGAGTATTTTTTAATCCATATGATAACACATTCAAAAAATGATTACTTTATCTGCATGGGAGAAATATCATAACTTTAAACATACTATATTTTTCCTCTGAAAACTTTTTCTCTTCTAGTGTGTTAAAAGTGATTTACAAAAACCGGTATTATGAAGCTTACCGACAAGTTAAAGCGGAAACCTTTATTTTCAACCATATGTTCTTGAAGGTTTTAGTTAAAGTATGTTCTTTTCGTGAAAGCAGGGACAAAATTGAGGATACATTCTTAAAATTGAAAGATAAATTTAAACCAAAACTATAATGATGCTAATTGTAAAGTGTTAGTTATGTAATTCATCCCAAAAGCTCACCCTCAAACTCAGGGCCCGGGTTCAAATTCCGATGAAGCTTCGAATATTCTTCATATGAGGTAGGCCAAGTTGCTCCGTGGTTTGGCTTCCACGTTAAGCTGTAGGTCCCAGAGGAAGGGAACTGGCCGTCCTACCTCTAACACACTGGCTCAGTACGCCTCCTTCGGGAGGATCCAGCCAGCCTTCTGGACATGAGCTCTATGCTAATTTAAGTATCATAAACACAAACAGAACTAAATGTAATCCTTTTACATACTTTTTACAACTTACGTGTTCAATTATCTGCTTCATATTTTCTAATCTCTGTCTACCTCTACAGCTCTTACCTTCTACTGTTCGCTCCACAAACAAATTAAACAATCCTGCAAGTATCAAAACATGACGTAGCATCCTGTCTCTTCTTTCTGTAATCCTCTTCCACATCCTTCTTTTCTCATCCATCATTTCTAAAACTCGTTCATTTCGTACTTTATCTATCCACCTAATATTCATCATCCTTCTATAGCTCCACATTTCAAATACTTCGTTTTGCCTTCTTTCTGGTATTCCTAAAGTCCATGGTTCGCTACCATATGTAGTCCGTATGAAGGTAAATAAAATTTGTTAATCCGTTGCATATTGTTATATTATACCTGGCGGATTGCTATCTACATCTACATCTACATCTACATATATACTCTACAAATCACAAAACTGTGGGTGGCAGAGGGTTCTCAGCACCAAACCTAATCTCTTTGTTGTGCATTCCAATCCCTAATGGTACGAGGGAAAAAGGAATTCATATAAGAATCAGTGCGGTACCTAATTTCTCTAATTTTATCTTTCCTGTCATGCCGACCCAAATAGGTTGGTGGACGAAGTATTTCACTACACTCTTAAGTGAAAGTGGGAGTACGCATGTTTACCAATAAGTTTATACGAATCGTGCGTCGTCTATCTACCATAGACTCCCAGCCTAGTTTACTAATCAGTTCTGTAACGCTTTCATAAGGACTGTAGCTAGCGGTCACGAATCGAGCGGCTCTTCTCTGTACTCTCAATCAGCCCCTTATACGAAACGGATCCCAAATGGCACAACAATAGTCCAAATGTGGACGCACAAGAGATTTGTACGCTATCTCCTTTGTTTGTTCATTACAATTTTTCAAAATTCGACCTAGGAACCGCAGCCTAGAATTAGCTCTACCTACCAACGTATTAATATGTAAGTCCCATTTCATGTTCCTTTGTACTGTTACTCCCAAATATTTCATAGAATCGACCACATCAATAACTGAACTGTTTACCTCGTATTTCTGAACAATTGGATTCTTTTTGTTAGTTATGCTCATTGTCTTCACTTTTTACAATTTAGTGTGAGTTGCCACTCAGTGCACCATGCCAAAATAACATCCAGATCACGCTGAATTGCTAAACAATCGGCCAAATTTCTTACTTCTCTGTAAATAACCGCATCATCAGCAAATAATCTAAAAAGGCTTTTCACTATGAAGCTCAGGGTTGTATTCTGTCTGTTAGCTGTAATTTTGCACAAACGCTGGCGCCTTCACTGTAAGCATTAAATTCATGTATTTCTGTGAAGGAACAAGAAAGCACAGGGTAACATAACTCATAAATTATCCCTTTTAATCGCCATCCAAATGTTTGAAACTGCATTTCCTTTGGCTATTTTTATTTTGTGTATAAATTGATGATGCTTTTATATAATTTATTTTTTGGTTTCTATTTTTCAATTAATTGGTTAATCTTCTTATTGTTAGGGCACTTAAAAATTCAGTTCGTTAGACTCTTCGAAAAAAGAAAAAAAACTGTTCGTGTGTATCCGTGTATGCACGCGCAAGACGTGAATATTCTATGTATTTTCCTGAGTATTCCTTTTTGCGAATTTTTTGATGTTTCTTTCGCACTTGAGTGAACCAAAGATACTTTATATATTGCATTTGTATTGTAAATAGTAATTTTGTCTGAGTTTTTCTCGTAAACAAATAAAAATTATGAAAAATTTTAAGCCCATTTTTCTAGATTATAGACTGTTACATCTAGTCTTACTTTTAGTCTGTATTTTGTGTTTATAGATTTTATATCGGAGAACATCCTGGACAAAATTATATGATAACGGTTCTTACATTCGATTTTGTTAATAGCTCTTTTCTAAGCCCGTCAAAAATGACTGGCTGAACGCAGATTTCGGGCTCAAAATTTGAATAATTAATAATAGCATTAATTATTCATTCCCTCTGCTATAAAGAGCTCAGAGTATTGACTGCACATGCGCAGAACGTTACATAGCATGCGCATTGCATGTGTAACCCGTAGCCAGTAACGCTAAAAAAACTTCCTACCACGCCCGATGAAGTTTCTTTTTTTTTCTTTTTTTTTTTTAATTTAGATTTAATCGAATATTTCAGAACATATCTAAAGCAATATATTTAGAGCAATATCAGACACCCGTGGGGTAACTGATAAGTGGATAAGTGGACTTTAACTAGTTAGCTAAGAGTGGTGCTGTACTTGAATTAATTTCGAGGCTTATAGCAATGAAAATAAAGTTTCTTGAATGATGAAACTGAACAATAAGCTTCTAATCCATATTTATTAAAGAAAGAAGTTAACATGATTCATCAGTATTCTAGTGCTCTCTCCAATATAAATACGCCACATCCAAAGACTATTTGCTAGACAGTACAATGCGATTCCACTATGAACAGCATTTCTATGCTTTAGCAGTGCACTATTATGTTTACGTGGAACGTAACGTTTCTAAAACTAAAAATAAAAGCAGCCATCCGTTACAGAAAACGAAACAATGCCACAAAATAATACATGTAAACAAAGGCCAAGTCTTGTGCTTGTGCAGTGAGTAAAAGTTATGAGATCTTGTTCTGAACCAAAGTCGACACTCTGCAGTGTGCATTCACTTCACGTTTTGAAACAATGCGGTTTCTCTTGGTTTTATTGATTTCAAACTTAAAAATAAAACTGGTGTGGTCATTCTGCATGTTATAATTTTTACTGAAAAATGGAAGGCATAATATGTATGACTTATTTTAAGACTTGACAAACCAGAGGATGGTGCGAGGGAAATCTTGACATTATGTATTTGTTTGACTGATAAAAAAGTAATGAACGAGCTTATATACCGTGAAGCTTTACTTTCAAATTTACTGAAACATAGCATGAATAATAGCCTAGTCATCATTTTTTTTCGCTCATACCAATTAATTTCTAGAAAAGAAAAAAAAAAACACACAGTTACTGCGCTTTAGCTGCCAGGCGGGTATAGCTTTCTGGTCATAATTATGCAAATGGAGTGATAATAAATTGAAATCTCCTGCTACAGCTACTTCTATGATTCGAAAAAAAAAAAAAAAACGCAGAATGTTGCTTCTTTTATTTCACTATTCCAAAAAAAAATATAAAACCTGTATTAAGCAAAGAAGTAAAATGTCAAACAACATAATCTAACAAGAACAACGAGTTTCGTCATCGAAGAACTCAACATTTCCAAACACATATATTTCCAAATAAATCAGTTTTCCTCGGCTTTTGGACTTGTGAGAGGACACCTGGAGAAATCTAAGCGAAGATACAAGTCAAAGCCTGAAAAGACATCGAGCATTTGGAATAGTTCGGATAGAGAAAGTTAGTGACCAGTCACTTTAGAAGATTTTAGTGAATGCAAAAATCTGTAGTGAGTGGCAATGCTCTTAGTAAGTATTTTACAGGGAGGAATGCAGCATATTAAAGACACTGAGTTAAACGACCAATATTAATGACCCAGCACCACCCAACCGATAACACTTTTTTAAATCATATTTTTTCCTACGAACCATTCATTTATTTACGTTAAAATATATTTTTCTGTGTAGAAAAGATTCTCATTTTTCATTTCTTATGTGATTGTCTTATTAGTGAATTTCTGACCGAGCGGAGTCGCAAAGTCAAAGCAAGCATCGAAGAGTACGAGATGTACGATGGTAGCTAATTTAAGTGTAAACAACCAAGCGTGATGGGTGAGTGGTTAACGTTCTGACCTCGCATTCAGGAGGTTGCCGGTTCGAATCGCCGTCTGGGCATTCACATTTGGGTTTTCTATGGTTTCCCCAAATCACTTCAGGCGAATGCCGGGATGATTCTTTCAAAAAGGCCATGGCAGAATTCCTTTCATTTCCTTGTCCTCAGTGCTTTCCCGCCTCTAACAACCCCGACGTCGACGAGGCGTAAATCCAGAAGCAAAAATAAATAAATAAATATGTGTAAACAGTCCCGTAACTCCTAGAATGGAATGCTGTTCCCAAATATTTACGTATGTAAATGCACGGCACACCTACCGGGCCGCGGGCGTTGCGGGATTTGGGAGGCATTCCGACGGTTGTAATTACTCTGCTAATTGCCTCTCGCCTCCACTCTCTCCTGCCCTCACTAACTGAAGTCGCCGGCCTCTGCTCCGGAGGAATGCTCCACCCGGCCTTTAATCTGCTTCAGCTGTCAAAGCAGCAACGCAAACAATATTCGGCTCTCCTTAGTTGAATGTTACATCTACAAATACGTGGTACCAATTGCACCAGCTTCAGAAGTTCACTTTTGCATCAGGGAATTATATTATCCGTATATATCCACAGACACACTTAAGTTTTGTTTACGAAGCTTCTCTACAAACTGTATTTACAGTGGTATTGCTAAACGCGTGTACAAACAAATCACATTAGCTTTGCACAATTATAGTCCGCGGGAGTAGCGAAGAGGTCAGTACCGCGCAGGAAGAACTGAACCTCGTACATATAATTTTTAATATCTTGTGAGCTGATTCTAACCCCAAGGAAGATAATCATTAGACTTGGAAGCAAGGAATAGATATGTGATACGAAAAAATCCGTAAATGGTATACAAAAGCTGAATGCTTCTGATCAATCTAAAAATATGAAGTAATAGCCAAAAGGTCTCGTTGGTGACGGCTCCATTTTAATAAAGTAGATCTGTTTCTTGCTCTTTCGGGTGGATTACATTACTGTTTTTATCACATAAGACATTATTGTTTTCACAGTCTTCTTATTCTGCTAAACCACTGCAGAAACTCTCAGAGTCCAGCCTCATTTGTTATTTTTTGGCAAATGACTTTCTAAGAGTCGAAGGCACCATTGCAGTTTCAAAGAATAGGATAGCTTGTGAAGGATAAAGGAATTGGAAGCGAATTACGCCTCTGGTCAAGGTATTCATATCATTTGTTAACCACATGTTTTAAACGAATTGAGCTAAAGAGGCACGGACTCTTAAAACTTCCATTCTGAACAGAATATCGGGCTTTCAAATGTGGTTTCAAGGCAGATTGATGAGCATATGTCTGAGACTCCTAACAGTTATAAAGTTCTTAGGAGAGACTGAAGACAATAATACTTAGTAGAAATCATCAGGTAAAGAGAAAATCTCTTATCTGGATCAGACAGAAAGAAAACCGAAACTGCTGCAATGAATAGTGCAACGTAAAGCAGAGAGCGAGAGAGAAGCTGGCAGAGGAAAGCTATCATTGTTGCAAAATATTAAAGAATGGACGGTTTCCTGGCTACTGTAAAGCTTTTTACATTGAATGAAGAAAGAGAAACGTTCTCAAAATGCAAACATCTGGATACCGTTCTTGGCACTCTAAGAAGATCCATTGATTAACAGATTTTAAAGAATGTATAAATTTAAAAAGTACTATATCTATATCCTCTTAAAGCCTGTAATTTTATTGACTTTCAGACCTTACTAGTTTCTCAATCGTTCAACCCATCATTACTTGAAATAGACATAATGGAACTGTGATACAACTTTGAGTATATTAACGAACTAACAAGGTGCTTTATTTCATTTCAGCTTAAAAAATACGGTATGTCACAAATGAAATTTAGGAATTTTGTTATGTGATTCCTAAATAATTCATATGCTCATCTAAAAATTATTTTTCGGAATATATTCACGCATAGTTGCTTAACACATAACAGTAAGGAACAACATAACAAATAATATAAGTTGCCAACAGATTTCAGTTACCTGCTCGTTTGGAAATTGTAACACTAACTTACATTCACTTCTGTTAAGTGAATATGAAAATTTGTGTAAATATTTAAATTGTAAATAATTTAATAGAAAAAGTATTTCGCAACTTTATTAAATAGACTTGGCATTTAACCCATAAAAGTCAGAATATAACCAAGTTGAAAATATGAGACTAAAATCGTAATCTTGATAATCGTATCTTATCAAGTCGAGGATAGATTAGCAGTCTTTACACTGAAATGATATCATTCCAATTTTCATATTGTTGAAGTTCATCGGGTTTTTCATGTGTCTCTTGTAAACGAGTCTGTAAATCTTGGTCTGAGTTTATAAATCTCTTCCTGATTACTTGTGAAAATCTCTGAAATATGTTATTAAAAAATAAGCGCCTTAAAAAATAGATATGAAATACTCCAATATAACCAGACTGAGAAGCCCAACTGTATATTTTCGTGTATATATTTTTTCGAGGTTAGTACGTTTCACCTTACTATTAACAGAAGGTTTTTGTTTGCTGTCAATAATACAAATAAAAATATTTTCTTTGTGCACAGTGACACCGAAATCGGTCTTCTGAGAAGCTGCTTAGTCATATCATTATAGTTTGTCATCTGCTATATGTTATTTGAAACTTGCTCTAGTTCTGTATAAGCTTTCAGCTGCCGTGTTCTAAGTAATAATGCCAATAAAACAAAAAAGAATTATTTGTACCTGGTATGTGCGAATGTTTGATCTAATTGATAAATGTGATATATTTCCAACCTGAATAAGTGATTTGCGTTGTCTTTGATTAAAAGACGTGCAAATTATGTTTCAGTGGCCATAAACGGAAAAAAATGTGTCCGCCATAAGGAAACTAAATATGTATACGTCAAAGCATATAAGATTATATTCAGCCGAAATAATTATGGAAAAAATAACTATTTTTACACTCCAAAAAACGTCAAATTTCTAACAGAAATCATTAAAAAATTGATTCACAGTTCTGGGTGTCATAGCAGCTGATCATGGGAAATTTCTGATTTATGAATCAGTACTGTACCTCAGTTAATCTGTTCAGTTCAGAGCTTAGAAGGTGGTTCCTCAACACCGCGCTTCCTCTGAAAGAAAGAGGCAATGATCCTATCATGGGATAAAGCGATTACCCCTAACGAACAGCTAGTTACCGCCAGGAAACGACCAGAGATCTCTCATCAAGAGCCCTAAATCTTTCTTTGCCCACAAGAGGGAAAGTGAAAAGTCAACAGGCACATATTTGGATACCACGGAGATCATTATTCGTTCCTTCGCGTCCAGGAACAAACAATGGCCCACTTGCTCCACAGTACCGAGTGGGAAGAGAAACGCACAAGGGCAAACATGCCACAAGATAATAAGATTTTTATTTCTTTTGCTGTCATCAGTCTCTCTATTTGTTTGATGCAATCCCATCCTATCTTGCACTAACCTTTTCATCTCAACATTCCCCTTACAACCCACGTCTCCAATTATATGCTTCATATATTCTAATCCCTGTCTTCCTCTGGTGTTCTTACCTTCGATTGTTCCATCCATTAACAAGTTAATCAGTCCTGCATGTATCAAAATATGACCTACCATCCTGTCTCTTCTTTATGTAAGGCTCTTCCACAAACTTCTTCCCTCGACAATCATTTCCAAAACTCGTTCGTTTCGTACTTTATCCGTCCAATAAACTTTCATCATCCTTCTGTACCACCACATTTCAAATGCTTCAATTTTCCTTCTTCCTGGTGTTCATAAAGTCTATGCTTCGTTGCCATAAACTTCTGTGCTCCACACATAGTGTTTTAAAAAGTCCTTTCTGAGTCCTAGATCAATATTTTAAACTAAAAAAAATATCTTTTTCATTAAGGCTCATTTTTCGTAGTGGTATTCTGCTTTTAACATCACTCCTGCTTCGGCCATCAGTTGTAATTTTACTTCATAAGTAGCAAAGTTAATTAACTTCTTCTATAGTATCCGAACATATTTTTACATTTAATCTACTATTATTGGTATCATTTCTGCTACATTTTATCCCTTTAGTCTTGCTTTGGTTTATATTTAGTCCAAAATCTTTCTTCAGTATTTTGATTATGATATTGAGTAACTTCTCAATATACTCAGCCTGTTCTGCTAGCAAGACAATGTCATCTGCAAATCGTAGTGCACTGATTATTTTCTCCTTGAACATTTATGCCACATTCAAATGTTTCGTTCACTTCCTTTATTGTTTCTTTTACATAAAAGATGAATAATAAATAATAGGCTACAATCTTTTCTCACAGCCCTTTTAATTGATCCGTGTCATTATTCTCTACTTTTATTATAGCTACTTGATTCTTATAAAGTATTCGCTTCTCTTATGTCACGGTTTTTCCTAAACCAGAACTGATCTTCACCTAATATCTCTTCTACTACACTTTCCATTCTTCCGTATATTATTCTGGTCAGTAATTTTCAAACATGTGATGTTAGACTTTAGACTTATAGTACAAACACATGTCAGCTTGTGCTTTGTTCGGAAGTGTGAAGATGACACCTTTATTAAAATCAATGGGAATCTTTCCTGTTTCATTAATTTTTTATATAAGTTTGAATGATCTTTGGATTCCTTGTTCTAGGGATTTCTGAAGTTTTGCAGGAATCTCATCAATTCAAATTGCGTTATTTAATTTCAAATCATTCAAAGCTCTATCTGATCCTGTCCTCAAAATAGGATCACCTGGGTCTTTAATGTCGACATCAGCTTCTTTTTCTAATACACTGTTGTTCAAACCATCTCACACATACAGTTTCTCCATGTATTCCTTCCATCGGTTAGTTCCAACTTCTGAGCTTAGAAGAAGTTTCCATTGGCAGCTTTAATGTTTACCTTTTTTTAATTTCTCCAAAATTCTGTTTGATCCTCCTATATGACACATTTACTTTACCTACGACCATTTCCTTTTATACTTCTTCACACTTTTCTTACAGCCATCATACTTTTACTTCTTTGCATTTACTGTTTATTTGATTTGTAAATTTTCTGTATTTCTCTCTTCCTGCTTCAACCTGAGCATTTTTGTGCCTTCTCCTCTGATCCATCAGTTCCAAAATTTCTTCTGTGATCCAAGGTTTTCGGGCGGCTTGTTCCCTAAAGCCTAATGTTTCTTTACCAGCTTCCATTATTTCTGTCTTTAATGCTTTCCATTCGTCCTCAGTTGAGTTACTTTTTGAGTTACTTCCTAGACCCATATCTACCATCTCCGCAAACTTTTATCTCGTGATAAATTGTTTCAATTTATCCACTACCAATCTGTTACGGTAGTATTGCTTCTTTACCATCTTGAATTTCAGGCTGCACTTCATAACTATCAGATTATGGTTAGGTGTTTGTTTGCTCCTGTGTATGCTTCCTGAACCTCTGTTTGACCATGATTTATTTTAGTTGATATCTGCCTGTATCCCCTGGACGTTTCCAGGTGCATATCCTTCTAGCATGATACGATAGTTAAAAAAAATGCTCGTTTACTGACGAAAACTGATATTGAACCTTGTGATTCGTAGAAACACCTTATTTCCCTCTGCTCATCTTGGTGTTCGTTTTTGCGCATCTTCTTTCATGTGTAATTGCTTTTTATATTTATGTGCTTGAACACGAACAGGTAAGTAAATCTCGTCACTTCTAGTGGAGACGGCAAAATGCGGCTAGCCGGATCACTCAGTTTTTATGTAAAGTTTATCAGCTTAGCAGTGGATAAAAATAATACGAACGACATATTGCCTATTTTAAGCGTTTTTTATATGTGAACTATTAAAAAATAGCTTCTACAATGTAGTGTTCACTGATATAAAATGTTCCCTGACTTGTATTAGGGGTTCTAACCATATCACCGCCCTTCACTTGTGCAAGCAAATGCTGAGAGCTCTGTGAGCATCTCGTGTTGCAGTGACCCGCGACTGTGACGACTCAGCCTCCTGGGAGAGTAGCAGCGCAGTCAACTACTCCAGCTGCGGCCTCTCCGACCACCAGACCAGGGTGAGTGATCTGCAAACACACTGTCGCCAGCTCATCAAATAACACTCATGTTTCAAACGTATTTGCCTGTTCAATCTGTTATACAAAAGAATAAGGTGCATAAATATTACAATATTAAAATCGCAAGAAACAGAAAGTAAATCCATCACTTATCGAAGTCCAAAAAGTATGACAGCGGGGACAAAAAGCGCTACATAAACACAAAAAACAAAAATACAATACCCAAGGCTATACCCTTACTCATGCAGTCCTAGTCATATTCATCAACTTTTATCTGCATCAATAAGAGCAGAGTTCAAAGTGTTGTGTAAATGGCCCACAACACCCAGTTGTTAAATATAAAATGAATTAAATTTTCCAAAAGCTACAATAGATAGTGAAAAAGGTTGATTAAAAGTTCACTACTTTATTACTGAAAGGAAAAGGATTTTATAAATGACAAAAATTCAGGTTAAATGTAAATCGTTAATGCAGTGACTATAAACTCCTAAATCCAAAGATTGTAAGTCCCGGGAGAGCAGACAAGTAATAAGTTAAGCCGCTTACATCGAGTCGGTCCGACAAAGAAACTACCTAACTGTAACACAACATAGAATAATATGAAGATATGGTCTGCCTACAGTCAATCAAACCGAGCTTGGTGGGTGAGCGGTAACGCTCTGGCCTCGCACTCGGAAGGACGCGGATTCGAATCCCCGTCCGACCACCCAGATTTGGGTTTTCAGTGTTTTGTCAAAATTACTCCAGGTGAATGCCTGGATAGTTTCTTCAAAAGGCCATGGCAGAATTTCTTTCCGTTCCTTGCCCCCACCCCCAGTCCTTTTCAGCTTCTAATGGCATCGACGTCGGAGAGGCGTAAATACATAAGCAGGCAATCAAAACACCCCGTGAAATTAGAAAAGACCAAATACATTGCTTCTGAGGTTAAATATTCTGTCAATATTCAACTTATGTGATAACTATAATGTCTCACTGCCACGTCGCAGAGTAAAAATATTATAATTAAAATTCACACTGAGTACTGAAAAGAAAATATATGATTTATTAAAATAAATCATGTAGACTTCATTTCTGTTATCAGATGTCCAAATAATTGACGGCCACTAAAATAATTTAAACTTACGAATAACACTGATTACGAAGCGCTATATATATTTAATTGCTAGACAAGATCTTTCAACAGGGATAATACAACAACCCACATTGCAAGTTAGTACTTTTACATAAAGTGAGCTAAATGTTAAGTAATTAGGCAGCAATATGCTTCGTCGCCCGTGAGGATCTGGTTACGTGCAGTAATAAGTTAACCGTTTTATTTATTTATTTATCCCGTGCAGCCATTATTATCCAGGAGAAGGACAGAAATCTAAAAGTTATGTAATAAACTTTGTTCCTTTTAGCTATTTTCTTATTCCTCTGTTATCAGAATGTTATAATTTTTGCTTTCCGTATATTTTAACGAAATATAAATTAGAAAAATTAAAACAGTAACTAATCATAAGTTCATAAAGCTACGCGAAAATCAGAAATATTCTGTATAAATGCGATCAAGTTTTAATATCGATACTAAGAAAACTTTAATTATAATTTTCCTTAAGTTTGTAATGTACATTGGTTATAACGCTTCCAGTGAAGTATAGATATCACAATTTATTGGTTTGTTAATCTATGATGTAATGGTTTGATTTACGATTATCCGTGAATCCTACCTTATCACAATTCAGCAAACTGAAGAAATGAATTACTTTTGATAACAAACTTAACTGGGCAGGACACATAGGACAGGTGGTAGGAAAAGGTTTCAAAGTTCTGCACTTGTTGGAGAGAGTGATGAGGGGATGTACGAGAGAAGTCAAGGAATTGGGTTACAAAAATATGGTAGTGTAGTATAGGACCCTCATTTTACGTATCAAATACAGGAGTTGGAGAGGGTGCAAAAAAGGGCTGCTAGATTTGTTTCTGGAAATTATCGCAGAATGCAATCAGTGACGGATAAGATAAAGGAGCTGGAATGGGATTCATTGCAAGACAGGAGGAGGATGAGGAGGGTCATGGGAGTGTACAGGGCATATACTGGCGATGAGGCATGGAAAGATATTGCAATAGGTATGAAAAGTAGTGCATGGAAGGGAAAAGATGACCATGACCACAAGCTGGCACTCGATTTCAGGCACAAGGGTGTGGAAATCTTTTTTATGTAAGGGTGTCAGGGATGGGAATGAGTTACCAAGAGAAATGATGAATAATTTACCGAAAACTTTGAAAGAATTTAAAGATAAAATTTGTAGAAGGCAAATGTAGGTGGGTGCAGGATAGGGGGAAGATGGGTGTGTAGGAAAATTGCAACCGGAGCCTGTGCTCCATTGCAATTAAATTAAATAACCAGAGTTACTTGATTAAAAACGATGTTAACAGAATCAAAAGAATGTCGTGTTTATTTGTGATGTAGTTTGATCTTTGCTGGATATCTTTTGAGGCTGAGAACCTAATCTTCATCGTTGATGCAGTGTTATCTGTGGCACCTATCTGTTCTGGTTACGAACAGATCATCATTTCTTACTCCGTCCCCCAGTCACGTAGAGTGGCGCCCACCATGATGGAGTGCTGGATCATGTTAGGCCGTTGTGATTGGAAAAAGACAGTACCAGATCTTCCATTTACCAAGTTCGACTTCAATTAAGATACTGGCACCGAAAACATAGCTTTTAACAATGTTATACAAATTATTTATTTGATTTATAAAATTTTGTGACAATTTTCTGTGTATAGCTTCAGGTTTTTTTTTTTTTTAAATTAAGAAATGGAGAATTGCAGTACTTATCACATTCTTAGGAATAGTTGCGCAGTAGGTTCATTGTGTAAATTAACATCTTAAGACAACTTGTAGTTTCCCTCTGATGTAATTTCGCAATTTTCTAATGGGCTGTTGCACGTAAGTTGCTTGTCGGCGTACAGAAACAGTGAAAGTGATTTCAAAGATTAAAGGAACGACTACGGAAACGGACTAAGTTGTGGAAGGCAGGCAATTATAAATTACAATGTAGTAAAATCATGTCTAAAAGCAATTTTGTAAGTCTGTGGAATTATTTTATCATCGGCATTCATTATTCAGAATTTATAGCCAATATT
Organism: Vandiemenella viatica; assembly: GCA_031002005.1. Taxonomy (NCBI): domain Eukaryota; kingdom Metazoa; phylum Arthropoda; class Insecta; order Orthoptera; family Morabidae; genus Vandiemenella; species Vandiemenella viatica. The sequence continues at coordinate 96,953,465 of JARYHS010008075.1, read as the reverse complement.
TCGACTACGTTTCTGAAATAACATGTTGATAAACTAATGCTAAATGAATTGTTTTAACTTTCATACTCTGGGAGCCTGCAATCTTCAGCGAATAATTAGAGCTAGGTAGCAACTATATATCAAAGTTATGGATTTATTCTATGTATTTTTTACTATATACACCGGTTATCATTTTCCTTAATGTACGTGTATTCTCTTCCACCTTCCTCGATGATAATCATTTCCGATTCAGCTGTTGTGGTATAAACATTTATTCTTCATTATTTTTAACTCTTAGTTCCAACTATATCCGTATCCAGCTTTAACATAAGTTTTCGTACAATACTACTCCATAAGCTCTATAATTCTTTTGATTATACTTACTTTCACCGTCATTGTTACCCATTGGTTTGTTGAATATTGTTATACTCATTACAAAAGCATCGTAATCACTTCTTCCCTCTGTCACCTGATGCCCCACGATGTGATCAACAGGCCTTATTAATAAGATGTTTAACATGCTTTGATCCCTTGTACCTCCCGAAAGTTTTCATTTTTAAATCCTTGCTCCATTGTATTAATAACTCTGCTTTCAAATCTACATCCGGTATTATTTAGCCGCCAACATTAGAACCATTCTTCTCGCTTCAGTTAAATAATAAAAATAGTTCCCACAAGGGATTCATTCCAATCATCTATCTATTATTGTACTTCGGTAGGGTGCCAAGATCCTTACCTTTAAAACTTTTCCAAGAAATCTAGTGGTATGAACTCTTATCGATCATCTGTGGCAATCTTTAATGCTCATATGGACATTCTTCTACCAACGATCCCTCAGTTCATGCCATACATAATCGTTGTGGTAAATCTGTTTGCCACTCCTTCTTTTAATTTCCATAGTATATTTCCTAAGGTTTTCAATTTTTGTAACGTTTGTAGTTTCATCAAACACCTGCACTTAGTAGTAGTCTGATAACTAACTTTCTAATGCTCTCATCCGTAGTCTTTCTAACAATTCGCTTCCCTCTCAAGTGTTTGTTGAGAATGGGAGGAGCAGGAGTTTGCTGTACTTTCTCAGAAGATTCAAGTAATGGGTAAAGAAAATAAAGTTGAGGACCTTTGAACAAACCTGTAGCTGGAGGTCTGATAGACCAGCAGGTGCGTTCTCAGATGATTAGAATACATAACAACGACGCGAAACCCACCACTATGGCCACGCGCGTTCAGCCACACTGGACTGGGCTCAGGTTCAAACCCCGGACTTGCCGCACCGGTCGTCCTGATTACGATGTTTAGACAGATTCTTGGAATCACCTAGACAAATGCTCCACCTTGCAAACTACACTTCACACAAACAAAAATACACCTGTCATATAGAACATAGGTTATACAAACTGACGGCGGCGCTTCGTTTCTCCCAGTAGGGCAGTGCTCATGGCAGGGGCCCGGGCGGAAGAGCAGTGTAAAACACTGCCACCAGGCGGCCGAACAACCCCCAGCAAAAAGTATGCGGGAAGTGGCCTCTTGAGAGAAAAGTTTAAACATAGCTACAACAGGGGATAGTATGTATGTGAACGAAAGGGTGTGAAGTCAAGTTTAAGAGGGGATAAGAAGAGTTAAACCGCAGTCGCGTGAGAGAAACAAAAGAAAGTAGATTGAAAAGCAACTGATAGATTTTTCAAACATAGGCAGAATCAAGCAGTTATCCGTGAAAGTAATCTATCTTATATCTGAAGCTCATTTTAGGTATATGACACTGCCGGCAATTTGTCTGTAATCTATTCACTAGACGTTGGTGATTTGAGGTACAGACCTCTCCATACAATAAAAATGTAAACGTAAGAAATTCCGTTCATTGAAGATATTTTGGAACGCTGTCCTAAGTTCCAAGAACAAATCTACCGTTTTTTGAAGCTTTTGTCTGTCTTGCTGTTTGTATGTTTGCGTGAGTGAATTCAGGAAAAAAAGGTAGTGACAGGTTTTTTATGAGGTTGATACATCGCAACACATGGTCCCAGGAGTAAAATGAGAAACATATAGCCTCAACGCGAGATCTAGAAGCAGGGATATTTTGCGCCTTTCAGTACCATGGAACCAAGCGTGATGGCTGAGCGGTAACAGTATTATCCTGCATTCGGAATGACGCATTTTCCCTTTGATCTGGAATATTTTTTCTTGCCTGAAGTTCTTATCAATGGATTACCCGTTTGGATAATCAAATCGTTACTTTCCGAAGTATTTCGTGACCCGTCGAAGATTTCTTTCTGACTGTGGTTTTGAGTTTTGTCTCTCTTGTTCGACTGAAGCGTATCTTGACGGTGTTAATAATCTGTGATTGGCCATGTCAGCTTAAGTGCTAATCTCTCCCGTCACGGTGGCCAGTGCACAGACCCGAGGCTGACCCCCTGTGAGGGGGTGACAGAGCATGGCAAGTAGTGAAAGGTCCCTGTCCGTCTCTCATTATGACTCTGTGTTCTCGGTTGAAACTTGCCTTAAGAAGCAAAGTGGTCGCTGACCTTATTTCTTCCAAAATGTTGTCTCACACCGCGGAGAAATTTGATACTAATCCTGCGTAATGGATGTCTTGCAACGTTGCCCTGATAACTAAGGAGCTTGAATGGGGTTCGTTGTAATGCAGGAGGAGGTTGAAGAAAGTCGTGGGAGTGCACAAGGCGTTTTTTGATTATGAGTTGGTAGAATTAAGAGAGGTGCGTGGAAGAGTAATGATGACCATGGCCACGAGTTTGCACTCGATTTCAGGCATAAGAATGTGGGAAATTTTGGTTTCGTAGAGAAGGTTGTGAGGGATAGGAATAAATTACCAAGAGAAATTATGAATAATTTACGAGAAACACTGAAAGAATATAATATTCAAATTAGTAAAGGGCAATAGTTGGTAGGAAGAGGAAAACAGAAAAATGGATTTGTGGTGAAATTGCCACTCGAACTTGCGCTCTGTAGCAATTATATTATATATTATTATTATTATAACTCATTGTTACACTAAACGTAGGTATTGCTCATATCATTTCATCGTCTAATGTTTCATTAACTTCATCGCTGATTACTGCCCCACTGTATCTGTTATCAGTGCCTCTTCAGTAATTAAGTAACCTATTGTTTTCCTATAATGAGCAACCAGGAACATAAAAATTTAGTGTAATAACCACATCGTTATATGAAGAGTGCTAAGTAAGAACATTCTTCCTTATTACTGTTCATTTTGTAGGTTGTGCTTAGAGTATCCGCACCTATCAGTGACCATCGAAGGCGTATTCCCTACGGTAGGAGCTCCTACTGATGTCTGCTGAGGCCATACAGCCAGCTCAATGTGATTATCACAGCTTCCAGTGAATCAGTCATTCAGTATATATATTGCAGCTTCTAAGCATGGACACCACAGGACGGACAGGACATTCACAGAGACACACAACACTTAAATACCCATGCCCTCGGCCGGACTCGAACCGGCGACCTTCGGCACGCGGAGCTGGCACTCTAGCCCCTACGCTACCCAGGCCGGCCTCTTACTAGTGTTTACACTTGTTTCGCTACGCAATTATTTTGTTGTAAATTGAATCATTTCCAAATCCCACAGAACCAGTCTCTTATACCGAGATCTATGAAAAATGACTTTATTGTAATATATAGAAACTCCAGGTGGATTTGTTTTATTTTTTGTTTATTTACTGCTATGAATTCTATCCTTATAATTTCACAAAATTTATTATTCCTGGTATATAAGTACTAATTATCTTTTTAAAGACATTGTTGTTGAAAATATAATCTTAACAAAACTTTTTTTAGGAAAGCTATCTTCACGTTGAACACATAAAAGTAAGTGGTTTTACTACAATAATGGTAGACTAATATTTTTTACATGTAGCACAAATTACAAGTGTAATGAATACGTTAAATAATTAGTGTAATCTTCGTATAATCCTGAATCTGTATCAGTTATTGGAAGAAAAGCAGTATTTTTCTCGTTATATTTATGAGCCGTCTATTTTAAGATTTTAAATGAACCCATGGAAAATAAAGTGGATTTTATGCAAAAGTAAAATTAGTTTTGTTTTATTCATAGTAGCAGATCCCGCCCAATTAATAAACGCTGCGTTGAGGCCGATGGAGTTAGCAATTAACTCTAGAGCTCATTCTAGAGTGGTAAGAAACAATTTACAAGTCAGATGAGGTGGATTATACGATTTGCAGCATTGCTGAGAGCGCTAAATGCGTGCCAAATTCTTCCAAATTCGTTAATAGTCCGTATTAAGAGGCGCCTTTACGCCATCCCATTGCTTAGACGACGGCAAACGGTGCTGCAGCGACCGAAATGACAGAACGTAATAACGGTGCGAGAAGTGTGCCACGAAACTGCACACTAGCAGTGTGATAATTTCATTGTAAGACACGCGTAAGTTTTAAACTAATAACACTTTTCATACAACTGACATGGATTCAAATCTCTAAGTTAAAGGACACGAACTGGTGGTAACAAACGTTATAGGAATCGACAAAGCTGAAACAGTTGATGGTATATTGTGAGGCTGAATAACTTTATATTAAATCTATCAGCTAGAGTGGGTAACAGCAGAGTTTGGTGATATTTTATATTTTCCAATTTGCTTACAGTATTTAAATCAGTGCACGATTTCGAAATCCTTTTTGACCATTCTTAGGTACAGATTGTTGTGTATGACATTTAAAAATATTTTAAATTTTTTTTTCGACTATCATGAAGAGAAAGTTCTCAGTAAGTAGTTTGCAAAAGTTTTAATACAGAACATACAATTCTCAGTGTCTTAAAATCAGTAAGGGGAATTTAGAATACCACAATTTAAAACGTTAATCGTGATATTCGCGTTTTTTGTTCCACATAATTCCTTCTTTTTATTAGTTTGAGCTTCGGTGTGTGAATTTATAATACTAGGTTAGTTAGATAAATAATGGTTATTTAGATTTAATTTTGGTTCGCATAGGCAGCAAAATGTCTCTTTTAAACGCTTCACTCAAGATGCATCTGGTCTCAACTATAAACGAGTGCAATAATTGATAATAAGGGTTTTAAAAAATAAGAGTTTTGGGTGTTGATGTAATTACAAGGCCACCGATTGTCTTATTTATTGTCATGTAGTTAGCATAGCCTTATTTTCTTTCTCTTTTGAGACCTATCTTCTCCGAGAAACACCAATACTTTGTTATTTTGAATTTATGAAAGAATGTTTTAAAGCCACAATATCCTTTCACTTATTGCTGGCTATTAAGTCTACTGTTTTCTTCAACAACCACATTCATTCAACGGCTTCCTTGCTACAAATTTCAGTGTCGCATAGACGACTGGCCTTCAAATTTTTAGACCTAGAACTATGAGAAAGTTGCTATTTCTAACAAAAATTTATTTTCCTGAGTTATGAAAGAAAATAAACAAATTTAATAAAAAAGTAATAAATTTTCAAAAACTGTAGTAAACAACGAAAAACATGTGGAGTGGAAAGTAAATAAAGGAATACCGGTAAACATTTCATTTTTGCTGTAATGAAAGAATCATTTTTTTTTATTAAATGAACAGTTGCTAGAAGTGTATCTTCTGATTTTAATAGTGAAAGGTGATAGCGGATAAGACGCAGAAAACTAATATCTCTACTTACAGACTTTACCGGAGGCAAATTACATAATTATTTTTTTCGGTTATTTATATGCCTTTCTACATAATTTACAATTACTTTAATGAAACAGAGCTTTAGTGAACATGTGAAGAATTTGTTTGTAACTATCCACTATCCTAGGAATTTTGAACGCACTGGACGATATGCTGAAATGTATTTTTGAGTTAAAAAAAAACTGCGTAATGAAAACTGTATTTTGACGATTATTTCAGAGCCTTAATCTGGAGTGTACTGTGTTTTTATTCTATTCCCCCCAATATTATTATTATTATTTTTTTTTTAAGAAAAGGTACAATTTTTTCAATAAGTGAAATTGAACGTGATATCTTACAAAGTTTTTATTTAGAACATTCGCCCTCATCTTCCCAAAAACGGCGCTCATTTCTTTACACGTTTAACTAAATAAGTTCTCAGGCTCAATTACATGTAACTCTCCACATTTATTGCAACTACATTTTCTAAAAATTCAAGTAAACCAGCTTTAAAACGCGTAACAGAAAAAATGTTCTTGTTTAATGTTTCAAAGCAGCAATGGGCAGATCAATGTTTTAAGGGCGTATAACAATTAAAAGGATCTCTTTTCCAACAACGAAACTTTTCACGGCTTTAGCCAATTCCTCATGTTTCGTACGAGCCACACTGTTCTTGAGAAAAAGAATATTTCCTGCAATTTCTTTATAACCCAAAAATTCTTTACCAAATATTTATCTATATGGCAATCATCGGGTATCATTCCCCAGTGAACTGAAATTATTCATAGGTCAAATTTGATTGAAGACAGTAAGTATTATTGCACAATGGAACAATCTATCTTTTTCTATGACATTTACGACCATAAGGAGCACAATATCAACAGCACACTGTAAACTGTGTTATTATCCAATTGTAAAAGAGATTTCTCATGGTACGGTATTCAGTAATCTACCTTAAACGACCCTAGATGACCTTTTCTCATGAGTGTCGCTTTTTCGATTCTCACAGTTATGAAGTGAAATGTTTTCTTGTCTTGCCCACATCATTTTTAAAAAGTCTTCTCAAATTTCATTCAAAATTATTTGAGATCAGTCATTCACATGATGACTTCAAAATGCAACATACATTGTAACATTGTGGAGGCTCTTCGTTGATCTCAGCAGCGCACATGAAAAGAAAATCTGTGTATCCTTCGTGCTATTTTGAATGTTTAAGTTTCATTTTTCGTTTTCTGACTTCAATTGTCATCCTTCTTTCTTAATTAGGCCAGCGAAAGCTGGAAATCGTTATACAAATCACACTCCATAACAAATTCATAACACTATCATAAATGATTATTCCCAGAACAGCTCAAGTCACTTTGTTAATTTTCATCTGGCTTTTCTGGTCATTAACTTCGAAGTCATTAGAACCTGGAAAGTACCTGTGGCAAGGAATGGGCTGGAATTCGGCCATGGCCTTCCTAGCATTCGCCTTGAGTGACTTCGGAAAAACTATGCAAAACTGAAATCTAGTTGGCTGGACTGGTATTTGAACCCGCGTCCGCCGCAATATCAGGGCGAGCATTACCGTTCACCCACCGCTCTGTGGCACAATCAAACGCGCATCACCTAATTGATGCCTAGACATGCAAGTGAAAGTGTTTGGCCTTTACGCATATTGAACTATATTTGAGACATTAATTCTTTACTGCTAAACACCAATTGTAAACTTCCTGACCGTCTATGACACCTTTTGTTGTTAATTCATACCAACTAACACTCCAAAAGCTATTAAAAAAAACTTCTACTCTGATCCTAGATGCTCTTCACCTGTACCAAGGAGGTATTCGAAATATTAGTATTATCGGTAACAAATTAAATGTTGAGTCACTGACATGTGAACAGTGTAATCTTAATAAGTAAAACAAGAGATGCATACCACAGTCAGATATGTTGGGAAATTGATAGACAGGTCAAGTAATTTAAATATCTGACCAGCAACAGCATTGGTTTTCTTTCTTTCTTTTTATTTTAATCGTAACACTTATTTTTAGTTTAAATCATTTCATTTTGTAATGTTCTATTTGTAGGGTTATTAATGGTTTGACAAGTGAGAAATATTCGCTGTTATTAATTCCTAAAATGTGATGAGCTTTTTGGTGGATGAATGAAACAGTCAGAGGTCCGGAAACCACGCAATATCAAAATCTGGGTGGTCGGACCAGTGTCGAACACGTATCCTCCCCCATGGCTGGCACGAGCATTGATCGCTAACCAACCTGGCTCATTGTTACGCTATGAAAATGTTTTTCCAATCCGAAATATCAAAATTATTAATTGTGCTGTAACATTCATTTGATTATATAATCAGAGGACAAAAGTAGTCTCATAAGAACAATAGAAATAGAAATCGTTCAGTTCCAATATAAACGTCACGCCCATTCACTGAAGTCTCAGCATTGGTTGACACGCGGGCAGCAGTTTTTGACTCTGTTCTAGATATGAATTTTCATCGCAAATAACAATACTAAAACTTCAAAACTTTTTTCCACGCAAAGATGGCCAGACGCCAACATTGTTCGATATACAGTAGAACTCAAATTATCCGAACTCCGATTATCCGAATCGCTTTTTTAATTAAGACGGAAACGTACTGCGATTCGCAAAATATTGATTCTGCCTACGCGATATTGTCCTTCCCAGTGGTGGATCTAATTTTCCAAGCCGGGGCTAAAACTTGGCGCCTCCATTGTTGTGACTCCGAGTGTCGCCGCTCCGATTGTCGGCCAACCGCATTGTTGTCTTTATCAGGTGGCCGGCTCGGCCATTTGATTAGTCAGTGAGTGTCGTTGAGCTTTTACTGTGACGGTACTCTTCGGCGTCGGTGCGTTGTGTTGTTTGTGAGTGCGTTTCGTCGTTCACCATGGCTTCTAAAAGAAAACGTGTTGTGTTGTAGTTAGCGGATAAAATAAAAATTATGGAGCAATCAGATAAAGGAGTTACGGGTAAACAGTTGGCTGAGATGTACGGTGTTGGACAATCAACGATTTCAGACATTAAAAGGAACAAAGCTACACTTTTAAACTTCGTGTCAGTGCTTGAAAACGAAGATGGAAAATCAATGAAGGCAGCAACAAACAAAGATTTAGAAGACGTCGTTTTCAAGTGGTTTTTGCAGCAGCGTTGTATGGGAAACCCAATTTCGGGTCCGATTCTTTGTGAAAAAGCTAAAATCTTAGCTCAGAAGCTTGGTTGTTTATTCTTTAAAGCAAGTTACGGCTGGCTAAGAAATTTTAAGTCCAGGCACGGTATCCGTAAATTGGATTTAAGTGGTGAGAAGTTATCAGCAGACTCCAAAGCTGCAGAAGATTTTATTGACAAATTTAGTGTTGTAGCAGACTCCTACGATCCTGAGTTTTTGTACAACGCCGATGAAACCGGTCTTATTTGGAAAGCTCTGCCTAAAACCACTTTAGCATCTAAAAGAGAGTGTAGTGCTCCAGGACATAAAGTTAGTAAGGACCGTGTTACGGTGCTTAACTGTGCGAACTCTACGGGAAGCCATAAAATACCCCTTCTGACGATAGGGAAGTCAAAAAGCCCAAGAGCATTTAAAAATGTGAAAAAGCTTCTCCACTTTTATTAAAACCAACCAAAAGCTTGGATGACTGCAGCATTGTTTACCGAGTGGTATGACGAGATTTTCATCCCTGAGGTGAAAAAGCACCAAAAATCTCTTGGAAAAGAAGGCAGTAAAGTGCTTTTGGTTGTTGATAATGCACCAAGTCATCCCACGGAAGAATTGTTGGAAAGAGGGAATGGTCTTTTTAAAACAATCTTTTTACCGCCAAACGTCACAGGCTTGTTGCAACCAATGGACCAGTCTGTTATCGAAACCATGAAACGCCATTACAGAAGCAACTTTTAAGAAAACTTTGGGTGGAGGGCGAAGACGAAGAAGGTGTATTGGCTAACTACAAAAAAAAAAATTTAAAAGATTGCGCTTACATGGTGGCGGAAGCTTGGAGCTTGGTTAAGGAAGTCACATTAAGGCGTGCGTGGAACAAGTTGAAAGGCATACCAATTGATGAAGAGAAGAAAAATGAGAAAAAGGAAAAAGAAGCTGAAGAAAAGGAAAGGGAAGGGAGAGGAGAAGATGGGGATGACGTGTTACTTGATGAATTCATACACATTCTTTTGAAAATTCCTGGATGGTCAGAAGTTAGTGCTGAAGATGTAGGAGAGTGGGTGGTGTGTGATTCTTCAGACCCTGGGTATGAAATTTTAAATGATGTTGAACTTATTGAAAGTGTGAGAGAAGAAAGTGTCGAGGAAAAAGATGGCTTTAATGTTGAAGTTGAAGCAGACACGGGTCCATCAGCTAGTCAAGCATTTGCCGGCCTCGAAACTGCGTTGAAGTGGATGGAGCGTCAGCCCGGTGTGAACACATGCAACTTCTCACTGTCAAGCAGATGCGCGACTTGGCTGCCCGAAAGCGGATGAACATAGTCAAACAGCTTACTTTGAGCGAGATGTTCAGCAAGCAATGACGGTACGTACATATTGTACAGCACGCCTTAACATGTAAAAGTATTGCCTTTTTCATCAATTAATTAAAAGCTGTTTTTCTTTAAAAATATGTTTTCTCCAATTTTTGACATACACACAGCAATTAACAGAAATAAACCCTTTTTTGGGAAAAAATCCAATTATCCGAATTTTTATCCGAATGGTGTCCGGTCCCAATTTATTCGGATAATTGGAGTTCTACTGTATTGATATCTGATTAATTCCAATCCCTGACCTCCTTACCTAAAAGTATGAATTTTCCGACTACGACAAGTCTAAAATCAAATGTTAATTTTTTATTACAGACTCCTCTTCCAGTCCACCACATACTCCTAATTTTACCTCTCATATCCATCCAAGCCTCATCCGAAATGTATTCTTTATTGTATTTGTTCATAATCGTTTTTTATCAAACAGTATATTTACAAGTGCAGAACGTATCTCCGTAAAATTTCTGGTAATCTTAAAAGTGGTTTCTGAATTTAAGCTTCGCTAAAACTATGAGACACTGAAATGTGTCATAAATATAGCTTATCGAACAACCGAGGTAGCTGTATGTTGAATTAATAGGGTGCAGTCACCTTTAACTCTGATATGGTACTCTAAGGTGAACATAAATTGAAAATGTAGTTACCACCTCCAGTGAAAGGGGAGCAAAGGCTATAAGCTTCCATTTTAATGACTCTTCCGCTTAGAGTAATGGCAACTGGGTTCAATTAACCGTTAAGATAGAAGCAGCCATAGATCTTCAGAAATGGTCGGTATTATTTAAGTATTCTCCCTGTCTAGATTTATCTCCTCATCTGTGCTGGTACATCTAATGATCTGAATGGTATGCACGGTTCTAAGGGAAATATTAAAAACAAGGATGCATTATAAATTGGTCTGTAAGCATTATGTCATTCATAAAGCAATGAGTTGAAAGGTAGTGAAATGATATATATCAGAAGAACATGACTACCACAGTTGAGCGATGAAGTCCTTTAGGCGCTAAGATTTTCAAAATAAAACTGCATATCCACTTTCTTCCCTTTGTTTCCAAAGTATTACTTATTTCTTCATTCTCACTGAATAATGTCCTTCATCACAATATAAACTGTATTGGCATCAATCTTTGATATTAAATGGTGTCATTAAACAGTAATTACAAATGTCGATTTTTTTATGGTTTAAGAGCAGAGAATTGTCTAACGAATTTAATAAACTGTTATCAATATCCTCTTTATTGGAAAATGTGTAAGCAGGAAGATTCAATAAAGTGCCGTTGATGCATGTGCAGCTATAAGGTTGTTTATCTTTGGAAATAATTGCTGCCTCCAGTCAATCAAACCTTTTTGCGAACTGTACGTCATCACATTAACCAATAATAAGAGGGAAAAATTAGATTCCTTGATATAGGCGCCTCCTCGCATTAATATCTAAAAGTTCCACCAATACATTACAACCAGAAACAATTTCTTACTTGAAACCAAACTAGTCGTAGAAATGGTGTACTCTTTTAGAACGGTTCTACCTCTTTTAAACTCTGTACTGTACGCAGCTTCTGATCGCTTTTTGATTGAAAATAATTAAAATCGCTTGCCGTTTTAGCAACGTATTTATCTTTTGGTGGGAAAGGACTGGAGACAAGGAACGGGAAGGAAATCAAGCGTGGCATTTTGTAGGAACCGCTGCGGCATTCGTCTGGAGTGACTTCAGGAAACCATGGAAAACCCAAAACTGGATGGCAGCATCCTCCAGAACGCTACCGTCCACCCGCCGCGCTCCGTGTAAGATGCCTTCTTTCTTTTCACATTTCAAGTACAGGTCCTATGTAAAAGTGGCCGCAAGTAGGAACTGCCAGCTGTTCTGATGGAAGGTGTGGTGCGCTCACGTGCTCTTACTAACCTTTAATGGCTGGCAACCTTTAGTTGCGGCCACTTTTACATAGGCAAACCAAATTTTTTATGTTCTTTACATGTCTCTCTTTGAAATGAATAATAATTTATTTAAAAAACAAGTGAAAGATATTTTTTGATTTTTTAAAACTTAATTAAAAATGCTTGCAACCCGACATAATCGTATTCTGGTACTAGTAATTATACATAAAAATTATATTTCAATCAAATAACAGATGAACGTAGAAATCATGCAGCCGGATTTTGGACTACTACTATAAAGGTTATTATCACAGCAGAGTTCAAAATTTGAATTAAACAACCCCTTTTTTTCTTTTTTGCTAGCAGATGGCCACCAACCAATTAAAAATAAAGATTAAACATAATGGTCTCAGTTCTTTAATGGAAACAGAACTTACGAGCGCACACAGTCACTCACTTGCTTAACCCAATTTGTTCTTAATGCTTTACGCTTCGCCGACACGGACATCGTTAGAGGCTATGATACTTCGGGACGAAGGACAGGAAGGAAATCAGCCATGGTCTTTTGAAGAAACCATTCTGGCATTTATCTGGAGTGATTTCGAGCAAACATGGAATAACGGAACCAGGATTACCGGACGGGGATTCGAACCCGCGTCCTCCCGATCGCCAGGTTCGAGTTCATTTTGAAAGCCACTCCATATTCATAGTTAATTATTTACGATTCAGAAATGTTTCAACTGCTTCACCAAATATACACTACCGCAATTTAATACCGAGTTTGTACCCAACTAAGCAGGTTAATACTCGACATTGCAACCGGAAAGAAAATATACCCGCACACTATTGCATCCCCGATAACTGGGGTTTCGTTGTAGTCACTCAACAGCCTAACCTGTACCTTTATCCTCATCACTGGGCACTTAAACGCCTCGCAATAATATTTGGTAAATAGTGAACTAACTGTTGTATTGAATTTTTGATTAGTAAGTAGTAACAAGAAGTATTTTTTCATAATAGTAATATAAGATATTAAATTCTGTTTGATAAATAAGTCTAGGTTAGTAAAAGTTAATCTGTATATTTCCTTTCAACTTGTTAAAACTTACATTAGACAATAAGATGATAAGATTTCCCATCACAAATGACTGATGCTTTGCCACAATTCTAGAGAGACATGTTTTCATACAATGCGAATGTAGCTAATTTCATCACACTGTTGTTCTTACATAACTGATCTATTGCTAACTTTGCAGTGTCCATACACTAGAACATCCTTGAAATCGAACATAGAAACTAGACCCGAGTTTCAGTGATACTGTTGTTTATTTGAACATTGAATATCGTTGATATAGGCCGTAGTACTGAATGTCGTAAAGTCCATTCTAACTGGCCAACCTAACATTGACTTTAATGCAAACCTTCATCGGGATGAATACCGAGTTATAGATCACTTGATTTATTGCAGAAGAACCTAGCTTTACATGTCTTTCGATAAACATATACATCACGTTTGGTTGTGGGAGAACCACGTTACTTGAGGTGACACATGATTTATATTAAACTCTTTGTCTGATGAAGAATCTATAAATAGACAATTTTACTACCATGACGCAAACCTAGTTCCATACTTATCACATGGCAAACTACCCGACACACAACGTGTTACACAAGTGAACATATTGAATAAACTAGACAGACAGTACAACAATTTGAGTAGGAAGAATCATGTTTGTCCTACCTGTGACAAAAGCCACGACCCTATGTGTGTGTGAAACATGTCTACGATAGTCTGAGGGAAAACAATATGGAGAGATGCTGTTTTAATTATATGGGAGCGTTGCTGACAGTGAGACTTAGAAAACGTCATTAGAGGGCAGCCCATTACAGTAGAGCAAAATCTTGGCTAGTTTTATGCTATTGGCATGAGAATGTAACTTCTGGCTGCTTATTTGAGCTGTGCATAGAACGTCTCGAAGCTATGCAAGCCTGTGCAAACCACGCACTGTTTGTAATATTAACAGCTAAGTTTGTATTTCCTCTTTATGCGACTCCGTCATGTTCTAGTTGAAGCCTGCCTCTTGACTAGACGAACGAAGTATGAAAAAAAACCTATATTCTCATAGATTGAAACCTTACACCGACACGTAATAAAGCGCATCATAATATGCTTTATAGTAGATGCAGAACGAAAAAGTTGAGACTAAGAGAAATTCCACAGCACATTAGTAAGTCAATCAAATTTTATAGGCATATTCACGAACAGACCACAAAAAGCGCAAAGCAACAACTCTTGCTGGAACTGCATTCTTACACTGGCTGAGATAAAATATTTTTGACAGCCTAGTGGCTCATGCAACTACATGGTAAAAAGGAATGTTACGACTGTATTTTTAGTTAAAAAAATCCCGTGTCACTCTTCTTATGATCGACATGTTTCCGTCGTTACTCTTAGTTTTCGATTTACAAGAGGTTCTGCACTGCGATTCCTCTACGAAGCTTAGTACTAGAATAAAGTAAGTTTCGCAGTTACTGAGTGAAAATTGGTATTTTGGTTTCAACTAACCTAACAAGTAGGAAAGATGTCAGACCTCGATATATAGTGTGTTATCGAGAAAGCTGGTGTGTTGCAGATGCTGCGGCGTCACGTGGAGCGCGCCGCCGCCACGGCGTCTCCGCCGCCGCCGCCGCTGCCGCGCCACCTGCTGGACGCCGTCGTGGGCCGCCTCAAGGACTGCTACCGGCGCATCAAGACGCACCCGCAGCCACCCGAAGACGGTACACAGCCAAGGGTGATCTCACAAACACGCTGCCACATACTAGAAACAATATTTACATTTTCTCAGTTAGTATATCATCATCTTCTGTCTTCGTGAGCAAAGTGTTTAAAAATCAAAGGCTACCGTGTCACGAGGTAGATAAACGTTTCACAGCAATATGCAGTTTCTACATCCACATATATACTCTGCAATTCACAAAATTGTGGGTGGCAGAGGGTGCTCAGCACCAAAGCTAATCTCTTTGCTGTGCATTCCAATCCCTAATGGTTCGAGGGAAAAAAGAATTCATATAAGAATCAGTCCGGCACCTTATTTCTCTAATTTTATCTTTCCTGTCCTTCCGACTCAAATAGGTAGGTGGAAGAAGTATTTCACTACACTCAAAAGTGAAAGTGGGAGTAAGCATGTTTACCAATAAGTTTAAACGAAACGTGTGTCGTCTATCAACCAGAGACTCCCAGCCTAGCCTACTAATCAGTTCTGTGACGCTTTCATAAGGACTGTAGCAAGCGGTTACGAATCGAGCGGTTATTCTCTGTACTTTCGATCAACCTCTTACGAAACGGGTCCCAAATGGCACAACAATAGTCCAAATGTGGACGCACAAGAGATTTGTTCGCTATCTCCTTTGTTTTTTCATTACAATTTTTCAAGATTTGACCTATGAATCGCAGCCTAGAATTAGCTCTACCTACTAACGAATTAATGTGTATGTCCCATTTCATGTTCCTTTGTACTGTCACTCCCAAATATTTCATAGAATCGACCATATCAATAACTGTATTGTTTAACTCGTATTTCTGATCAATTGGATTCTTTTTGTTATTTATGCTCATTGTCTTGCACTTTTTACAATTTAGAGTAAGTTGCCACTCAGCGCACCAAGCCAAAATAACATCCAGATCACGCTGAATTTCTAAGCAATCGGCCAAGTTTCATATAATGTATTAGAATTTTTTTTTAATTCTTCAAAAAATTGTGTGCCAAAAAGAAAACATCACTCCAGTACATACGTTGTTTAGTTTACAGTATTTCATTTCACTACTATCCATCACGCCAAGCGAGTGAGAAATCATCTGTTCTTACCACTATTGTTTGTATTAAAATAGCGAGGGTAGTAGGCTATGTGACACACAGATTTCCTTGTTTACCATTTGTCTTCCTGCGTCATGATATTCGAACTGTTCACTGTAACCAGCCGATGTTTGTTTTGTCTAGTGCTGTGGAGAGTGTCACGTGTGTTGCAGGCGTCCGGTACTGCAACATGACGTTCGACGGGTATAGCTGCTGGGACTACACGCCTGCCGGAACCACGGCGTACACACCGTGCCCGACCTTCGTCGAGGGATTCGACCCCACCAGTAAGTGTTTCTGCAGTCACTCACATGTAAATAAGGGCGGGAAGCATCAGTATCACAGAATGTGTCCGTAACGTTTTTGGCCTCCACCATCTCGTTGCTGAGTAGTTCACAACAGTAACTTTTCCTATTACTTTATACTTACCAAGGGTTTCACATACAGGTAGTTAAAACCAGTGCAGTGTTATTTTAAAAGTATATTTTATCTTTATTACAGCCTTATCACTTCATCATTCACTCAGGCCCCTCACAATAATATGAAACCCACAGGTAAGAGTAAGATTAGAAAGAAGTTAGAGAAGTTATTAGAAAGATCGCTAAAAGTAAACCAGGTTTTCGAATAACCTGTGCACACAAAGATCAGTTTAAATCGTAAAACCGAGCGTGGTGGTGTAACGGCTATCGTTCTGGCCTCGCATTCGGGAGGACGACGGTTCGAATCCCCGTCCGGGCATCCAGATCTTGGTTTTCCATGGTTTCCCAAATCACTCCAGGCAAATGCCGGGATGCTTCCTTCAAAAGGCCATGGCCGAATTCCTTCCCATTCCTTGCCCCTCATCCTTTCCCGTCTCTAAAGACCTCGCCGTTGGAGAGACGTTAAGCAGAAAAATAAAATTAAATCTTAAAACTGAGACCATTCCCGTAGAAATGAAATGCTAAAGTAAAATTGAATGTTTGTGAGTTGAGACTATTCCCGTATAAATGAAATGCTTAAGTAAAATTGAATGTTTGTGAGGTGAGTTTTCGCTTTCAAGGGACGCTACAGTCAAATACTAGTATACAAAAATCATCAGACCTTTGTTTCCTTTGTAGAAGTAAACGATGGTCATTCGACTTTATTGAAATTTTTAAATAATAATTTTCATGTAAGCCGCTTTTCTTTGTCCTGTTGCATTTAATAAATGTCTACAGCAAGAAGGCTGATTAAAGAGAGTTAAAACAGAATCGCAACTCCCAAAACTCTCAAAGATTGGCGACTAAACAGGATTGAGGTTCGGAAGTACTTCTTTGCGGCCAGCTGTAAAAGTACAGGATAAATTTTAAAGTTACTGTTGTTAGGTTTCACGACCTACAGACGACTAAATGACAAGAGCTGTGAGAGGTTTGTGGGATGGGATTGGCAATAAATCGGCAACAGCTTTTGTAATGGGGTCTTCACGGCAGTGGTTTCGGGAAGTTATAAAACACAGAAATATGTCTGGCCCAAATTTTTATCCAGCCTGCTTTCTGGCTGTTGGCAGTCTCGAACGATAACATAAGGCTCGCTCAGGGAAATAAAGTGATACGTCTAGTTGAATATTGGTGTTTAAGGGCATTTGAGATAAGTAACGCATAAACCCGACAATGCCTAATACAAATTATTTTTTCGAAAGGTGTGGCGTCACCAAAGACAACCTGACATAACACTTGCTTTTACAGTAAAAGAAGCTGTGTCTTCATTGTTACTGAACACTTCCTTTTGAGAAATATAATTACAAGACTATTCAAAAAATAAGTCATCGCTAAAATTAAGATTATCTGTCTTACGCTACTTATACAACAGTCTACAATAGTGTCTCAAACTTGAGGCCCCTCCCCCTCCTCCTCCTAGGGTGTCGCGAATCCATGTCAGGCGTGGGGTGAGGGGGGGGGGGGAGATGGGAGGCGCAAAGTAGCTCGCCGCCCGTGTGGGGGGTTTTCTAGCTCTACACCGTAAGGAGTATCTTTCACCGCCTCTTAGAGTTGAAAACCTTTCTTCTTACATCATATAGTTAGTGAGCTTCACCTAAAATGTCATTATTGGTACTGAGAAGTAGGCATTGATCTTTCTAATAATAAAATTTTGACAAAAGTGGAAACAATTCATAACTAAATTTTAAAAAAATCTTTAAAGGTAATACATAAGAGCAGTATATGGACGAAAAGACCAGCGAAAGAACTAAAATACGGATAGACTCACAAACATGATAGTAAAACGCAGATTACAATTCTATGGACATTTACAGATAATGAAAAACACTAGACTCAAAATGAGGATCTTTGATGTAGTAAATGGCTCAGTCAGGAAAATTAGTCAGCTCTGTCAAATAGAAGAGGACTTTAATCTTGCAAGGATTAGTAAGGAAATGATACAGAAAAAGGGACAATTTATGAACAAAATTATTAACACGAAATACAGAAGAAAACAGGAACAAAATGGAAAGAACAAAGTAATCAGGAACGCAATGAATGTGTGAAGAGAAAAAGAATACAAATAGAAAAAGCAACTGAATAATCATGAATAATTTGACTTTTAACACTGTACTCAGGATATTAATGACTAATAATAATAATAAAATTTCTTTTAACAGAAAAAATGGGGGCTAGGAGGGGTGTGTGAAAATATTTCTTTTGACATTACAGGCCGTGGTAACATTAAGTTTGGAAACCACTAACTGTAAACTGAATGTAAATGAACTAGTCGCAATTTGTTAATGTCCAACTGCAAGAGCCCTTAAGAACCAACTTCTTACTAATTGCAATCCTTTAACTTAATTACGTTTGCGTCTGAGAGATATACACTGATTAAGAGTAAATTTGTATATTTTTTCTATGAATGTGTTGTAAATGGATAGAATGTTAGCTATAATTGATTTAAAAGCATTGGAATGTATGAAATATTAATTAAAATACTTTATTTTCGAATATATAAATATGTTTGGAGGGAGATTTTGGGTGCTGCGATTTGTTTAATAATTCAGTTTGATGTTCAAATGTTGTAAATATTTCCCAATTTCATTTGTAAGTGTTTGTCGCGATTTTAAGTAATTTTGTATAAGTTTTGATTGTCATTGTATGATTTGAATTGTTTCTGTAGTTTTTGGCGCTCAAGAAGGATCAATCGGCGCCTTTATAGTTTCCTGGTAATCCCTACGATGCATACATAAGCTCCCTGTTATTGCCAGTAGACAGTCTCGCTCAGAACAGTGCAAAGATGGAATGCTACGTCATTTGTTATTGTAATGTGCTTTAAACATTCGTAAAGAAGTTATGTATGTTTCGCTGAAGTGAAGTAGAGTGAAAAGTTTATCGACGGCGTTCTCATTCGAGAGGTTACCTGTCACTGAAATGTTCAAGAAGTTCAGTTAAACTTCCTGGCGACCCGGTAAATCTGCAATTCTTCCTAAACCTGTAAAGAGAACTAAGTTCCGAGTTGTTTCTCACAACGATTCCAAGACTTAATCCCACAAAAAAGTTTATAACAAATTTACTTACTAGCTGGAAACGTCACTGATAATTCTTAAGTTCTGAAATATAATGTTAAAACAAAAAATTGTATCTACACAGTGGTCTAAAAAAAACTAATTTCAAATCTGCGAAATGATTTAAAAAAATTACTCAATATGGATTAATAACAAATTTAGAATACAGTGTAGTGCTTAAAAGAAGATATGGAGGGATCGGCAGTTTGTTATTCTCAAATTCCGCGAGTGTTGTGCGTGCATTGGTGGTTTCATTTTGGTTCACCACAAAATCTCTTTATTTTTAAAACACACTTAAAATTTGAGTGATCTTATGGCGTCTGACTAAGGATTGCAATCCCGCAGTGTTTTCAATCCCGCGGGATCCGCGCGTGCGGGATTGGCGCCAAAAGTTTTTTAACGCTTATATTTAAAACATATTGACTTAAAACGTTAATAAATTAAATAATAATTAAATTAATAAATCAATTTTAATGTTAAATGATAAAAAATAATATTTAACAACATTTTAATTGGCAAAATGATATTAAAACGTGTTTGCATGTCTTAAGTACATTTCGAGGTTTTACATTTTTGTTTTTTTAATCTAAACCAATTTTTAAATAAATAATAAAAAAGGGAAAATATTCAGTGTTAGGTCATATTATGTGCCTTACAATACATCACATGAATTTCAAAACATGGTTTGCTTTGGCCAAGTTACCAGAGTTTTTAAAAAAAAAATTCTAAATAAACGTTCCATAACACCGAGAGAAAGCATTCCATTTCACAAAGTGAAGTTAATGTACTCTGTAAAGTGTAGACTTGGCTCAGAACAATATCTCATAACTTTTTGTCACTGCATAAGCACGAAACTTAGTTTTTTTTTTTTTTTTTTTTTTTTTTTTTTTTTTTTTTTTTTTTACAAAAATTGTTTTTGTGGTATTCATTATTATATCTCCTGATTCCTTGATTGATCTTACAGTTGATTCAATGTTATTAAAGGAAACTACTCACCAACACTTAAACTGTCAAGTATTTCAATTTTACATATGTGGCGTAACGACGTTTAAATAGTGGAAATTATTACTTTTTAGTAAGAAATGAGAATTTCTCGGCGAATGATTGCAGTGAAGTATTCATAGGTTGTATCTCCGGATTTCATTGTAAAAACACGAGATTTTACACGTGAGGGAGACGGCGGAGGCAGCCATCGAAGTATGGTGTTCCTACAACACAGTTCGTCGATACACCCGTGAAAACTTCACTATAACTTCTTCTGCCTTTAGTCGAAATAATAACAAGAAGAAGAGGTATTAATCTATAGCCTGAGCGGCACATGTAAACAGGCGACTTTCGTCAAAGAAACGCATTGAGGCGGCGGCCGAAACAGCAAGATGCCGGCGATGACCTCCATCGAAGCCACGGGAGTTGTCGTAGAGACATCCGATGGGCCCGTCAACGTGATCTCAGTTTATCATCCACCACGAAATCACATAGATGAAGTGGACCTGGAGGCTCTCCTCTCAATCCCTGGGAGATTACTTATCGCGGGAGATCTGAACTCAAAGCATCAGACGTGGAACAGCAGAGCCACCAACATTAGCGGGCGCAGGCTGCTACGAGCGGCAAACCGATACGACTGTATTGTGTTCACACCAGACGTGCCAACACACACCCCAAAAAACCATCGCCACCGCGGAGACGTGTTGGACGTTGCTATCGCAAGAAATATTCCAGGTCTCTTGGAAGCCAGAGTGATAAACCGCTTATCATCAGACCACAAGCCAGTGATTATAGAAGCACCAGATGTAGAAGCGGAACAAAACACTGAAAAAGGAAAAAATTATCAAAAGGCAGATTGGCAGCAATTCAAAATAAACCTGGCAGAACAACTACACGGGGAAGAGGCTGACGAAGATGTTGATGTTGAGCTTGAGAAAATCACGGACCATATCAAAACAGCAGCCGACTCTGCAACACCACCATCACGGAGTGGTGCACAGCAGAAGAGCCTTCCAGCTGACATCCTGGAGATGATTACAATTAAGAACAGGGCAGCCCGTCTCTGGCAAGAAACCAGGAGGCCAGAGGACAGACGACACCTAAATCGCCTGATCCGCGAGATCAAAGTCAGGATAACCGAGCACCGAAACCAACAGTGGGCAGACAAGGTGTCAACGTTGCAAGTAGAAGACGGTACGGCTTGGAAGCAGACCAAGCGACTCACTGGACGTCGCAGCCGAATACCACCCCTGAACGGAGCAAATAGTCTTGTCTGTAAGCCAACAGACAAAGCCAACACGCTGGCGGATGCATTTGAGGGAAACTTTAGACCCGTCGCGGAGCCAATAGACAGACGCCACTGCCAGAGAGTCAGGCAACACCTCCGTTGGTACCTTAGAGACAACGGCGAAGAAGAAGAGGGTGAAATCGACCCATTCACCGTCGAAGACCTACGGGAAGAGATCTAGAAGTTTCCCCCGGACAAGGCACCGGGACACGACGGCATCATCAACAGGGTACTGAAGAATCTACCAGCAGGTGCCATCGTGAGGCTGGTAGAATTATTCAACAAGATCGCGAGGACCGAAGTGTACCCGGCAGCGTGGAAAAGATCGGTGATCATCCCGATTCCTAAGCCTGGCAAAAACGCAGCTGACCTGCAGAACTATAGACCAATCAGCCTCCTACCTAATCTCGGCAAACTGTTTGAGAGGCTGTTACTCAAGCAACTGCAGGTGCACATCCGCGACGGAGGTATGATACCAGCAGAGCAGCACGGATTCCGACCTGGCTATTCAACCACGCACCAACTGCTGAGGGTCGTCGAGGAAGCAACCGCAGCATTCAACGCACGAGAGCACTGCGGCGTGATCCTCCTCGACGTGGCAAAGGCCTTTAACTCCGAGTGGCACCGAGGGCTACTCTACAAAATGGCCACACTTGGAGTTCCAGGACCATATCTCCTGTTATTGAAGAGCTATCTCCAGTAAAGAACTTTCATGGTGAAAATAGGCGACGCGAAATCAACAACAAGACCCATCCGCGCCGGGGTACCGCAAGGCAGTGTGCTGGGCCCAGTGCTCTACACGCTGTACACAGCGGATATTCCGATGGGTCAACAACAAACCAAGCTGGCATTATACGCCGACGACACGGCGATCTTCACTATGTCCCGCTGCCGGATCCTCGTGGGACGTCGCCTCCGAGCAGTGCTGAAAGACGTCGAGGAGTGTGCCACCAAGTGGAGAATTAAGATCAACGCATCGAAGAGCCAGGCCATCATGTTGACACGGAGGCGTAAGCCACCACGACCGATGCTGAGGCTCTTCGGGGAGAGAATCCCCTTGGTGACCACGGCAAAGTATCTTGGGGTGACCCTAGATACGAAACTAACATGGAAGCCGCACTTCGAAGATGTCAGGCACAGAGTTCTTCAACGACTGGGGCAACTTTATCCAGTGTTGAATTACAGTAGCACGCTACCACCCAGATGCGGCCTCCAATTATATCAATCACTGGTGCGTCCGATTATGGAATATGCATCCTCTGTATGGGGATATGCCGCAAGAACGCATATTGAGAAACTGCAGAGAATGCAAAACAATGCGCTGAAGAGAGCACTCCACCTGCCAATGAGATTCCCGACAGACATCCTCCACGAGACAGCGGGGATCCCGAAACTTCCGGATAGGTATAAAAAATAGCAAGACATTTTTACCAAAAAAATGAGGAGAGCGACAACCACCTTATTCGCTCTCTAGGGCACTATGACATGTACGAGGGTCCACATAGAAGACCACTCCAGCTGCTGACAGAAGAAAACTAGTGAGAAAAAGATAAATACAGTGCGAAACGGATGCACTTGCATTGTTAAATTAAATTAAACTAAATAAAATTTTAAAAAATGCAAAAAAAATACAAAAAAAAATACAAAAAACACAAAAAATAAAAGGCTCAACAGAAATGAAAAATATAAAAGTAAAACAAGCACTTACACGTAAACAGCAAATAAAAGGAGGCAATGCCAAGACGGCAAGTACTTCTGACAAGAATCCCTTAACCTAAGGGCTAAGAGAGATTGATAGAGCCTCGTATGCGATTAAAATTACGATAACATTAGTTTCATATCAACGAATAATCAAATTTTCAGCCGCAAAAAAGGAAATTGTCACAGTAACTTTATCTGCAAATACAGAAAATGGGAATAATGAAACCGTGAATAAAAAGCTGTAACTTTGTAGTTCAGATAACGTTTGCAACACATAACTATATAGTTACAAAATCGTACTAAATACGCAACATAACTCAAATTACAGAAATGTTCACTCGAAAATGAATACGTAAAAGTGTATCTATCTACTTACGAAAGACGAAGGTTGACAAAAACAAACTTTTGTTCACACGCGCCAAATGCCAACTGGAAGGGTATAGGCAAATAGTGCAATACATCCGATAGGGACCAAGTGGGGTAGCAAGTCACGCACTGACACGCATTTTATCCGCATTTTGCGTATTGCGGATCCGCTTAATTTTGTGTGGGATCCGCCAGACTGTCTAATGATGCGGGATCCCGTGGGATTGCGGGGTCCCGCTTTGCTGGATTGCAATCCCTACGTCTGACAGTAGAGCGAAAGGAACCCGGTTCAAATCTCTTTCTCGGCAGGGATTTTGTAAGCGCCCTCTGGTGCTAATAATCCTACCTGTGGCACGGCTGTGTGCAACTTCTAGCCAAACAAAGGCTTCACGTAGTACTAGAACATATACACATACTTAATTGTAGAGTTACTTTCAATGAGCAGAGAAAAACATTCTGAGCTGGATGGATATACTTAGAAACCAAATCCCGATTTAACAAATGAATTAGGGCTGCTTTTGTGTGACTAATGAGGCTTTCTCAACTAATTCAGCTAAATTATTAACCTGAAATTGCAAAATTCGTAAGGAAATAAACTTATTCTAAGTGCAGTAATTGCAAGTCAGACATAAAAAATATTTTCTTGAACGCCAGGTTTAATCATCTGTGCCAAGCCAAGCACGAGTGCTGCGAAATCTGAATAATCGGATCTGGTGGGAAGGTAATCGTATTTCGCCTGTGGCTGATCGATGCCCGATGTAGACGGCAGGAATTAAAACGGTAAACAGGAAGCCATAAAGCGGGAGTCACACCTAGACAGGACTGACGAGTTTAAATCTGGCATTCCTTTACACAATAATCGTACCACCTATTAAAACTATCAACGATCTTGATAACGCGTTTAAATAACAGCCAAGAATGTAATTTTTAATGTCTAGATGAAATTTACGCACTAAATCTTTATACGGACGGTAGCTTTCTGGAAACCTTTTGACGGAAATTTTAATAAAGAAATTAGAATGATACAGCGACAATATTTTTAGTTAACGATCGAGAGGCGAAAACAAGGAATGAAAAAGATACGCTTTTTTCGAATATCTCTTCGATAGGATATGGGATGATTAATCAAAAAATCAATCTCGTCATAGTGCTGACCTTTTTGTGAACTCAGAATACCGACAGCTCTCAACTCGAGCGTGAATCGCCTTGACATTTTTACGAGCACCTCCATATCCCTGTAAGCTTTTTTGCTTTATATAAAACAAGTTTTCGTCGCTCCGGAGTTCGGAAATCACATCATAAACCGGGTCCATCTACGATTGAGGTGGAATGCGCTAGTCTTTGGCGACAAACGAATTTACTTTACGGTAATTATTGTTTCTGCTAACCGAAATATATGATGCACACATCGAAAATAAATTATGAGACAGAATTTTAACAAGTAACGCAAACCTGACATAAATCGTCTGGGTTGCCTGTTTCCCAGAATGTGGGGATATTATACTGACATTTAGGTATATGAAGAATATATTAATATTAATGTATTCAATACTAATATATTAATATTGAATATACTAACTATGAGTTGTGAAAGTATGAAGAAACTTTCAAGTATCACTCTATAATGTTTAAATCAAGCTGAGAACAGTTTTCGAGTAAACTTAAAAGTATTTACATGATCGTCAAGACATGAACTGAAATATTATCAAGTAATAACAGTGATTAGACAATTCGTTTCATATCTTTAGTGCACAGTCTTCCTGGTTTTACTACATCGCTGTATATTCTCAAGTACAATGAACCAAAACTAGAAGCTCGTAGAAACAGAGTTTTTTTAAAACATAAGGATCAAGAAGAACTACCTTGACATTTACATTAAAGTAACATACTCAGAAGAAGTAAACATCTGCCATACCTGAGGAGGATTTAATTTTAATTTATTTAGACATGAAGCCTAACTTTTGTACCTCACGCGCTTCAAGCATCTACCGCAGCCTGAGAGTTAGGCTACTGACTGTTACTAATATATATCCTAAGAAAACGTAAGGGAAAGACAGGAACGGATACACTGAAAAGCACCTATACTATATCCTGTGTGAGAAAAGCTATATTAGATCTGTAACTTCAGCACATTAACAGATTGTGACATATTTGCTTCAACGTTTGATTTTTATCGTTGGTTGAAAAAAGATAAAAACTTCTTCCTTTTCGTCCGAGACATTTCATAAAAGGCCAACTTATTACATTGCTTGATTAACTAGTGAAACTAATAACTTGAGACGCTCTAAGATGGATCCTACTTATAGGGAAACCAATCGTCATTGTCTCCATTTCTTATAGCTTGCGAAAGGACAGCAACTAGATCTTTTAGGAAATACTATCTGTTGCATCTCACTGCGTCAATACAAATGTGATGCTTTCGTGACAGTTGGCGGCTCACCTTAGCTGATCGTGAAAACGAAATTAAGGGAAAATAAATGAGTATTTTCACTTCTAAACATCAAGATATTGGCTGTAGGCGGACTCGAATGTTCAAAAAATATTTTTCTATCACAAATAAAACTTGTACTAAATTACTCTTAAAATAGTGTGATAACCTATCGATAAGTATCAATACAAATGAAGGTTAGCGCTTTGAAAACACAGAAAGTGAGGTTAACGCTAACATCTAATTTCTAACCTGTATAGATAGTATAGTAGATCTGCAGTGCACTGAACAATGAAAACACATCCAGCAGCTTAGATTATTTAATATTTAGATTAGTCGCCCATGTCACAGACTGACTTATAGGTCTCTTCGTTAGTCTACGTTTAACTATCTTTTTTAATATAAAAGATGATGTCCGTGGAGGTGAATGTGTTTGTAAGCAAAACTTTCGTTAAACAAGTTTGGAACACGCTTAAAAATTGGGTCTTCAGGTATTTATTAGATTCGTTGAAACTGTTTGGATATGCCACCACCAAGCGTACATTTTACACCCACATCCTTACGCTCACATAAAGCAATTAATCTTTCCGTAATACGGGAATTAATAAATGGTGTAACCTAACAAAGCAGACATTCTGCTTCAAAAATGGTTTTCCTTCCTTTTCGTTAGTCAAAAATATATTTGACTCTTAATTGTTAAGCTTCTCTATGTGTGGTATGCATTTCATACTCTCTAAAATATAATTTTATATATTGCATTAACTCCATTCAAAGCGGGCTGCTGGCTTTGTTGGTTAAGGCGCTTACGCTGGCCGGAAAGTTTAAGGCCACTTAAATTAACTTTCACCTGCAGCAAATCTTTGTTTTGTTCATCAAGAACGGATTACACGAAAAACGGCAGATATTCTTTACCCTGTAATTCTATAGGTTCAGATTAGGCAATTTGCGACACAGGCCGATTATGTTGCAAACTGGAACTCCATCATTTAAGTGGTCGAATTACCATTCGGGATCTCCCGGACAATAATACCACATCGATATATTTTTTTTTCCTTCATTCAAATAACTGAAATTTCCTATGATAATTGCTCTCATTAATAAATCACAACTCTTCATTCAGAGAAGTTCTTGAGAGTTCATGAAAAATTAGTGTAAATTAGAATTTACTAAAGATTATTCAAAACTTTGGCCAGATAAATACGGCTGTACGGAATTTTTTTCTGAAATAAAGTATTCGAGCTTATGTTTTAAGTGCTGGACTCGTGGATGTCACTGCTATTATAAAGCGGAGGGTGGAAAGGATGGAGAGGACAATACAGCAATTTAAACAGCGTTGCAGCCAGTGAACGTTAAACTAACAAGCGAGATAATAGAATTCTCTCCATTAAGTCTAAATTAACAATCAGTGATACGAAAGTGTTTTGTTATTCCGGCGTACATGCGGGCAACAGAGGTGCGGTGAAATTCAATTTAGTATGCAGTAAAACAAAAATACATTGAAGGGAATACACAACTTTTTCGAATGTGACTGAATGAATAATAAATCACTTCATGTAGACATTTAACTAAGAGTCTGTGGCAATATTTAACGTAATCGAATAATAAAATAATATACTAGCTATGAAAAGTAACGACTCGTATCTACCAGCCGTATTTATTTTCGCCATATTGGTCTTTTCACAATTATTTCAAATGCATAAAATATATAAACTTTGGCTGCAAGAAAAATTGCCAAAGCAATACTAAGTTACTGCTGCAGATGACACAGTGTGACATAGCTTTCCATTAAATGTTTGGCCTACATCAACAATCAACAAGTTATTACAAAAGCTATTAGAAGAGAACCAAGTTTTAATTTTATAAGGAAGACGCAATCCTTACCTCTCTTCCTAGAATCTGCTGCCTATTCCAACCCATATGTTAATAACAAATATTGATGCTACAACAAACATTCCACTACTGGAAATGTCTAAAAATACTACAGAAGCACCAACTAAAAATAACATGGGAAATAGCAAGAGGTCACATGATTCATGACCTTGGTGACAAAAAATATTTAAACATCTACAGTTCTTCCCTAATGAACTGACCCTTCGAAGAAAAATCAAATTAAATGAAATTAGAGTAAGGACATAATCGGTAACTTCATGTGCACAACCATGTCTCCGCCCTAGCCAACAACAGCTTAAAATACTTTTCTAAGTTTCATCTGAATTACGCAATTATCTCCCACGCCCACTTACACGTGTTTAAACTGAGTGCAAGTTCCGCTTAGAGCTCAATAGTTAATGGTTCACAAAATATCTGTGTTATTACTATGTGAATCGTTGTGTTAAAAAAAATATAATTTCCTAGAAAAAGCGATTTGACTAATCTGTAGCATTTAACACGACTGATTGTTTATTACGAATCTTACCTATACCAGACTAACAACAGCGCTAAGTACGTATCTTGTACTGACAGTTTTTTCCGGTATTATGGAAGGGATTGGAAGGATATATTAAAAAAGTTGGTGGATATTATTTAAACAAATGTGTTCCTGTCAAGAATACAAAATTTCGCGAATTTTTTTAAAATACTGATGCTTATTTCTTGAGTCACGAACCGTTCTTTTCACAGAAAATGGTGCGTTTAAATCTGCAATTTTGTCAAAATACGAAATAGAGTCCTATACTTAGTCTTCTAAAGTGTGGAACTGCGTGTAATATGTATCGAATTTTTTTTTGTACTACCTTTGATTTTCTCTACACATCATAGTCCATGCAAGGAATGAAAGAAGAGTATTTCAATACATTTCCACAACTTACGGTCCATTGAAGCCTCCTGATGAATATTTTCGGTGTCCTTATTCAAGTGTGTGAGAAACCGATAATGTAAGTTACAAGCGATTTCTCGGAATCCTCCTTATTGAACCTTCCCTTGAATGGATCCTTCCAGATATTTTCCCCTCAACTTCTACGAAGATATGCGACTAATCCATTTTCCTCTAACACTGTAATTGTAATCTGAATGCCACAATATTTTAAGTAAAGTGTTATCGGTCTGAATATTTATCAGAGTTTCCATATTTATGTAAACAGCCAATTTTTCTTTCTGTTTTTTATCCACGCTACTTTAATTAAATACTTACGTTGAATTCTGTATACATTTCGTTAATCTTAGATCTGGATACTGTAGTTCACTTTTAACTATACTTTATAGCATTGTCTCATTTGGAATTGTTCGACTGGCTCATGTTTTACATATCTATTTATCAGTCACTTATCCACGTGTAATATTAGCATTCTGAATTAAAATTGAATATTTACCCGGACCCCAACGTATGGCAAAGATTAGCTCCTCTTTCCTTTGACCCTGTTGTAAGCCTCTTGGTAAACTGGCTGCTAATAGAACAGTATATATATAAAAAGAAAATCTGCCATTCCAGTAAACGTGAGAAGTATTTGCAGGGAGGAGAAATGTTTTATATTGTAACTAAATCACTGTGATACCATCAATGTTTACTTTTCACTAGAAGTATTAGTGATTCCTGAGAGTAAAAGAAATTCTATTTGTACAACTTCGCAAATTATTTTTTGTCGTTTAATGATGATGATGATGCTTGCCCAAACCCATCGCCGTGGATTGAGATACTTCTCCAAGACAGCGTCTTAACAAATTTAAATTGTTTATTACTGTTGTGTGTATGACTGTAATGTGTTAAGTGGAGTGTGTTATTTGCGTTGTGATTGAATGAAATATGAAGGGGTGTGATAATAATAATAATTCCGTGTGGTAGTAATGACCTGGTGACAGGGTTTCTAGTGGCTGCGCATTCCGTCCCTGTCGTAGCCGCCCTAACCGAATCCGGCAAACCTACCGGGTACAGGGGACCTACAGTTTAACATGGAATCTGAACCACGGAAGCGTACTAGCGTATTTCAATTTACACAGCATGCTGTGCCAGAAGTGAAGGTCGGGTTAAGGGCTTATGAAAAATCCCCGCCGAGACAGGGACTCGAACCGGGGACCTTAACCATTGAGTCACCGGAGTGCTCTAGGGCTGTGATGAAACATGGTGCAGGTCCATTTAGCTCTACTCTTTCGAATGACACCAAGTGCCACCAAACTTAATGTCCTCATCCAACGAATGAATCACCGTCAACAGTGTGGTATTTCCTTATTCCATGGGCACTGCGGAAAGATTTGAAATTCAACACAAACTTTGTTCCACAATCTGGCTATCGGAATCATGCACCATCATATGACCAAGTACTGATGATAAAATCGAAGAGAGCAGAACCTTGTTTTATTCCACATCAAAACGTAAACTCGTCTGTCAGTTCTACTCTTGCTGTCATACTTGCTTATTGTATACAAAGTTTATAATATGTTTTCATCTGTCCAGCACTCACTTCAGCGAATTTTTTTTTAAGGTACCTTGTTTATACGCAATCGCCAACCGATTATGTCATCAGATTGTCAATGCATACGAGATGGACGGTATCAATGCATGATAATAGAAGATGGAGCGTGTTTTTTGGCCAACATGTTCAATCTGCCATCCTGCAAGGAAATATGATACAAGTACTTCTGATCCTAATTTTTATAACCTGTATTTGCAATAGCATTAATATTCATCAAAGCATTTAAACCTGTGTGATGAAAAACAGGGACAAAGGGAGAGTACAAGGTAGAGAAATAAATTTTCGGATGAGTAGAGTAGGAGTAACTAGAAAGGGCATAATAAGGAATGAGAGAGTCATGGAGATGATCAAGGAGGAGCCGCTATCGCAAAGATTAGAAAAATCTAGGTTACAGTCGTATGGGTATGTAAAGAGAATTGGAGAAGAGAAGATACCAAGGAGGATGCTGAAAAAGGAAGAGACGCAGAGGAAGACCGAGAGACAGATGGTTTAAAGGTGTTAAAAAGTGTCTGGAAGAAAGAGGAGGAAATTTGGTGACATTGGAAGAAGAGAGATGGTGGTCATACAGGAAACGATGAAGAGACTTTTGTTCCCAGCAGATCCGGCCAACTTCTCTAGAGGAGGATGAAATGATGTCGTTATCTACACGGGAGTAAAAAGTTCTGTTGACTGTTTAGATATTCATTGTCAGGGTCCGATAAGTAGATTATTGCAACACGACTCGTATAACAATTACTTTCTCATGGTACACAGTGTGCAATCCATGATTCCTTTAAGTGCTACAGGTGTAACAGTACAAAGCAACATAAAATTGAATGAGAACAAATATAGCTCATAGGTGAAACTAATTCCTGATGTAATTTATAGATTAAATCTTCATGAATTGTAACCTATCTCTAAAGGAAGCTGTACATTAAACTCTTGTTTTGCTGAATTAAATACGTACCGCAGAGGATTGATTAATAATATTGATTATGAGGAGAAAATAGTAGTCCATTTAATGAATAGTCTTTACGATAAATTCTCAAATTTTATAATGAGAATGGATGCATTAATTTATTGGCTAACATCTGAATAACTTCTTTCATTTACAATTGCTGTGGGATACTTTTCTCACCGACGCATTTGATTATCAACGACAGCGAATTTAATATCAGTCTAATAAGATACAAATCTTTCTTCCCTTAAATAGTTAGAGACTACAATTGGAAGAATCAGGGATTAGCGTTGGTGCAATACACTCCCTGTCACCCACAGTTTCGAGTGGGGGTTTCCTCTCGAGGTGTATTCTCTTTTGTTTTACGCGTGTGTTGCAGGACGAGCGTTCAAGGTGTGTCTGGAGAATGGCTCGTGGTTCCGCCATCCGGAGTCCGGGCATGAGTGGTCTAACTACACCACCTGCGTTGACATGGACGACTTACAGGTAGGACCAACATTAGCAGCTTAGCTTTACATTTGGAACCACTGAGACGTTCAAGAACATATCTGTCTATCGAAGAAAATAAGTATAGTGTGCACCACTTTCTTTCATATCTATTAGTGGGATTAACGTGCTAATATTAATTATTGATTGGTATGGAGTGACAATAGCCCTATACACTTATTTTTGTAGCTAACGAATGTCCCTTATTTAGCTTACCCTCGATAATTTATTCCCGTCTCTGAATAGCTTCCTTACAAATGTAAATTATCTCGCTCCCTTCCGCTTGAAATCAAATGAAAGTGTCTGGTCATAGTAGCCTATTCCCTTCCATCCATCCAGTCCTTATCATTAGCGAACTACTTACATACACCCAGAAGTCACTTGGCACGCCTAATATCTTCCAGTAGTTCCCAACTCGGCTCCTTTATGATACCGGTCACTTTTACTATTCTATGTTATTTTTCGCACACAACTCTAGCTGCACGACAAATTGTTTTTACTATACTGAGGATAAGGAAGTTACTTTAGTTGCTACCATCCTAACTTTAGGGACAGAAAGACAATTAATTTTTCCTACCTTATTGTTCAATAATTCTAAATTAGAACTTTTAAACTTTAATTACCAGATTTAATTCGTTTACACCTGCGTTTATATTTTTTCATCGCGTGCACACTATCAATAATCTCACCACCGCAGTTTTAATATTTTTAGTGTTACACCATTATTTTAGATATCAGCTACAGCCTCGTCAGCCGAATTATTACTATCCTTGTATCTGTGATATAATTACCATTATAGCACAAAATTTCTGCACGGCTATTTAGTTCGTCCGTTATGTCAAACAAGTCCATCTCTTTTTCAACAATTGATAAATCAAGAAGTGATACTTTGATAAAATACGTCGGGATAGTAACTGATATTTTTTTTAAACTCATTTTGGATTTTAGGAATTTTTATGTATTTATATAATTTATTTGGTAGCTTGTAATGCATTGAAAAAGTCTGCTAAATTAACTCATACAGATATAATGCGCTGCATCAACGACCCAACGCTTATAAGAACGTAACATCTGCATCAGAATATCAGAAGCTGGATGTCCGCTTGAATAGTTGAGAAAGATAAGTGTAAACAGTCTGTGTCGGAGAGCGCGATTAAGTACCATTATTTAATCGTATCAAAACAAATATTTAATCACGAAGTACTTTTCCATTTGTTAGGAAACATTACTAGCCTCCGTCTATTCAAAACTGATTCCTGTCAAATAAAAAATTTGCTGTTACAATGTTCCAAAAATAAAAGAGAACGAACATTTTGATATTATGAAGTTCAAAATTCCTAAACATTGAATTTGTTTTCGAAATTTCTTACATTTGTTTTGGACCCTTTTTTGGAAAAAAACACTATTGAATTTAAAGAAGCTACTTCAAGTATATTAGTCATATGGTTATACGCACCCATGTGTAATCGACTGCTCTAATCAAAATATTTGAATAGAAAAAGGTACCGCTAGTTCATATTAAATTTTTTTCTTGTCGTGGTAACAAATACTGACCGCTTGCTCGTATAAATAAACTCAAAAGACAAAAGATACGCAACTTAAATTTCTCTTCGGCTATAACTTACCAGCTGAAGTTCATCACAAAAGAGGAGTAACTGCAAACTTTCTCTGAAGCACCTTGATTCAGTGCTCCAGGTAAATAACAGGGGAAGTGCAGCTCACAAACGTTTTTCACCTGCTGAAGTGCTGTGAGAGGAGTGCAGATAAAAATTACTCTGTCCCTGGGCCACCGTCTTGCTCTGCGCAGAATATTAAAGTAATTTGTCTTGCAACAAGAGACCAAGATGTTTTTTCTGTTCCTTCTACTTCAGAAAATGCTCCTAACCGAGTTTAAATGAAATAAAAGTCGATCGTTGGAACTGGTTTAAGCGCAGGAATCTACAGTAATATTAAAATTGTTTATTTCCGCTGTTAAAATGTAAATGACCTTTCCTTTCTATGATTTGCACATAAAATGTTGAAAACTGATTTTTCCTTCTTTCATTATTGCCTTAATGGATAAAGAGCAAAAGAATATTAAAAATCTCAACAACAGATGCGGCACATGACTAATTTAAAAAAAAGAATTCAGTGTTGTACCTATAAGTGTATTATAACCAAAGAAATATTATTTCTAGAGAAAAAAAAATCAAAATTTTACATTCTTTAACACAAAAGATTGTAAAATTTTGCATTTTTTTCTACAGAAATAGTTAAGACGAGTATGATGGGACTCAGAATTTTATCGACAAAATATTCAATGTATCTTTTTGAATATAACTTAAATGTAGATTTTTGCATCGTATTTTCTCGTTTTTAATAAGATTGTGTACGCACTTCTATATTTTGTTCTGTGATAAACTGAAATGGCTATCGATAAATAAATTATGACTTCTGAGTTTAAGTTAATTTTATAAATTATTACAAATATTTCCTTGGAACATTTGCAAAATACAAGGAAAATAATTTGTATTATAATATAACGGTTTAATTACCAAGCCGGCTTTCGGACTGCATAGAACAAATATTCAACCTATAAACAGACTAAAATATAAAGCATTCATGAAGTGCGCTATGATTTGTTCCTTTGTCGATTTCATAAAAGCATATAACTAAATCGACCAATAATCCCTCTTCGTCATCCTCAGAAACACTAAACCTTGTCAAACAAACACCCACCAACACAATATCCAAAGTGAGATTTATGGGCTAGATATGGGAAGCATTTCAAATCAAGCCTGGCATTCGTCAGAGTGACAGTGTGTCTCCAATCCTCTCCAACCTTGTTCTGAATAAAATAATCCAGGAACAGGAAAAAAAATTAAAAACCAGAATTACTGGAAGCCCCTGAAACTCGCACAATTTAAAATTGATATTAAAATTTCATGCCTAGCTTTCGCAAATGATCTATCAGTACTAGCCGATGATGAGTACTCAGAAAACCAAACAGAAAATTAAAGAAAGCACTGATATAGTCGGTCTCAAGAGGAAAGAAGGAAAATTTATCTGCTCAAAACTGCCCACATCAAAAATTGATCACAAAATATGGAAAAATCGAGAGAATTCCATACTCCAATTAGGCAAAATCCTCGAAGCCACAGGGACAGAGAAAATACCACAGAAAATTGACGTACAAAAACATAGGAGAGCCTACGGTAGAACCAATAACATCTCCAACAAAAAATATTTGTCCACAAATATATAAGTAAGGCACTACAACACAGTTATTAAACCTGAAGTCCTATATTGCCAATGAAACACTTACGTCCACGGAAAAAGGTGACCTGGAAAACGTTTTAAAACAAAACCCAAAATATTACTAGTAAACATTCTCGAATTTCGCGGCAGACATCAGAGAGATAAGATTAAATTTTTATGGAGACATACACAGGCTCGCAACAGCAATAATCACCCGTAAAATTGTGGAATGGAAGGAACAACTGGAAACTATGCATAAAGAAAAGGCTCACATATATTCATCACAAATTTTTGACAGAAACATGTACAAACAAAAAATTAACAACCGGGAAGTACTGACTGAAAATGAAGTCATTAAAAGGGGACGAATTTGGTTTGGGGGGGGGCTAGGAATTTGGTTTGTTTGGTTTGGGGGGGGGGCCTTGACTCGGGCAAGGAGAGAAATCTCACATTTTTCCAGAATGCCGCCCTTATAAAAACAGTATGTCGTCGGGGGTGACCTTGGTGCTTTTGGGGGGGCCTTCAGCCCCCCCCCCCCCTCTGGATCCCTGGATCCGCCACTGGCTGGATGGACTCTCAGAATGAGATTCAAGGCTTTGCGTTATCCTAAGGGTCCAGTCA
This sequence comes from Vandiemenella viatica, assembly GCA_031002005.1. Classification (NCBI taxonomy): domain Eukaryota; kingdom Metazoa; phylum Arthropoda; class Insecta; order Orthoptera; family Morabidae; genus Vandiemenella; species Vandiemenella viatica. The sequence goes on along the minus strand of JARYHS010008075.1, from coordinate 96,917,625 downwards.
CAGTTTTCTAACACAAGCTTCAATGAATACCGAAAAGCAGTTAGGCTTTTATTAGTTAATGTATATTTAAAAAAAAAAACAATGATCAACAAAATGTTTTTTTTTTTAATTCTCATTCGATAAATTAAGTTAATTTTCGGTACTGCTACAACTTATTCTGTCACTAACAATACAGTTTCATAACCTCTTTTTACAGTCATGTGCCCTTTTAAGTAACGTGAAAGTTACCCCCCCTCCCCGTGCTAAAACCACGAACATTTATTTTTTATTAACAGAGATTTTCCTTACCACAGTGGTTTTACTCCAACACAACAATAAAAAACTCGGAACACAGATCTTGATTTCATCTTCTCAAAATATTTCTCGTGATATTTCGATCTTGAATATCTTCCTCTTCTACACCAAATCTTCTCATTGCTATTTGTACACTTTGGAGCCAGATAAACAAGGGCCGTCCTCTTTCCCTCCTTCTATTAACTTTACATTCCTGTACTAGTTTTGGTATCCAAGTGTCTTCCATCCTTCTTACATGGCCATACCATTCCAGTCTTTTTCGTTCTATAACTTCATACATTTCTTCTTTCACTTCCATTAACCTTACTATTTCGATATTCCTAAATTTTTCTTTTCTTGATATTCTCACTGATCTTCTCCAGAAATCCATTTCTAATGCTTTCAACTTTTTAATATGTTTTTGGTTGATTGTCCATGTTTCTGATCAATATAAGACTATACTTTCCAATAATGACTTCAATATAATTCTTTTTGTTCCATTCATAAAATTCTTGCGCCATAGAAGTGAACTGAGCATCCCGATTACTTTCCGGCCCTAGTAATTCTTTTATTAATTTCCATATTCGACTTTCCTCCTATTTATAAAATTGAACCCAAATAGCAAAAATTATTTACCTTTTTAATTTTATTCCATCAATGTACAATTCATTCAGATCATTAGTAAGATATTCTGTTTTTTGGTAGTTAATCTTCAAGCCCCATTTTTTATATTCTTTTGACAGTTGATTACATATGTAATTTGCATCCTCACCATCTTGTGCTATGATGACTTGATCGTCAGCAAATAGTAAATGATGTAGATATTTTTCATCTATTATTTCTAAACCCATTCTATTACACTTTTGAGACCATGTTCTCAAAATAACATCTATGTAAATTTTAAATAGGGTTGAAGACATAGTGAACCCTTGCAGCAGACCTTTACTTGTTTTGAATTTTTGTGATAATCGATAACCAGTTTTTATTTGGCATGTGTTATTTATGTACATTTGTTGTATTATTTTAATTAAGGAGTTATCTATATGTCACATACGTAATGCTTTCCATAACATATTTCTTGGGACAGTATCATACGCTTTTTCTAAATCTATGAAAATTAATCCTATATTTTTTGATTTTTCGTTGTATTTTTCCAGAATCTGTCGTAACTTGGAAATGTGGTCGATACATGACCTACCTGCAGTAAATCCACATTGTTCTTCTTGAGTTTTATAATGAGTTTCTAATCTATTTTTTATTAGTTTGGCAAAAATTTTCATCAATGAATTCATAACACAGATCGCACGATAATTTGAACATACCTTGCGGTCTCCTTTTTTGAATATGGTAGTAATATAACCTAATGTCATCTCTTTAGGTATTGGGTCTCCATGTAATATTTTATTGAACAATTTTGTTATAAGTTTTACAACTTTGTCACCACCATATTTCATAATTTCCAAATTGATTCCACCTGGACCAAGAGATTTGCCATTTCCTCCCATTCTTAATGCCTCAAGCAGTTCATCTTCTGAAATTTTAATGTCATCACCATCCTGCTCATTGTCTTCTCCTAATCCTCCTATTTCTAAGTATTTTTCTCTGTCCTCATTCAATAATTTTTGAAAATATTCTTCCCATTCCCGTGGTTTTCTCAACTGCAGATTACTTTTTCCTTTTGTTCCTTGTCGGAGTTATTTTAATACAAATCAGGCTTCTTGTGATCTTACCAATTCCAATTTACAAATAACATTTGCACATTTCCTTTCTCATATTTCATTTCTTGCTATCCTTATCTTCCTTAGCGCTTCATTCCTGTTTTCTTTATAAATAATCCTTGTTTGTTCCGACTTATTAGTCAGCCAATGATTGAAAGCATTCCTCTTTTCTTTTACTGCTTGCTCTATTTCTTCTGACCACCACGCTGAGTCATGTTTGTGTTTCTTGTCCTTTATGCCCACACCTCTGCTGCTATTTTTCTTTTTTTTTCATGTTAAATTTTATGTACTCTTATATTTATTCAGTAATTCCATCAAATGATTCATCTAATATACCTCCCATTCTAGTAACAAATAAAATTATTATACTTTCATCTTGTAAACTATCAATGTTATAACATTTATTTTGTTCCTTCTCGATTTGATTCCTTACTGTTGCAATGTTGCTCCTCCCTACGATTTTACATGGTCAGAAACATTTCCTTTTTACCAGATAGTGGTCTGATCCACATAAACAGTTATTATTGTATGAGAAAAATTGCTGCTATCAAATTTGTAACGTGTTTGATCTAATTTTCAAACCAGATTTGTATAAGTTGTGTCAATTTACACTGCAGTGCCAAAACTCATCCGATACGAAGATATAAATATTCAGATGGCGGTAACACCGCGGACGAAACGTATAACTGTGTCATCGGGTGCTTCATTTGTACCCTCTCGAATCGTATGAAAGGTTTTTTGCCTTGATTATAGCGGCACTACATGAATTAACTGAATTTGAAATTGGAGTGGTAGTTGTCGCTAGAGGCATGGGACATTCCATTTCAAAACTGTTCATAAATTCTACGTTCCTGGATCCATAGTGTCACGAGTGTGACGTGGATATGTAATTTCCGGCGTTGCCTCCCGCCATGGACTGGCATAGTGGCCGACCACGCCTACTTAATGACCAACACCGACGATGTCTGAGTCGAGGTATTGGTGTTGACAGACAGACAACACTGTGTCAAAGAGCAGCAACACTCAATGTGGGATGTACGACAGACGTGACGGTGTGATTCAGTGCAACGAAATTTTACCTTGATGGTACATGGCAGCAAAAGACTGACGTGAGTGCCACTGCTAACAAAACTCCATCGTCTGCAGCACACATTTGATGGGTCCTAGACGAATGGAAAAAATATTGCATGAATGGATGAGTCACGATTGCAGTTGGTAAGAAGTAATGGTACTTATCGTGTGTGGCGCAGACCCAACTTGTCAGGAAGCCACTGTTCAAGCTGGTAGTGAGTGGTTCCTTCGTGGTATGGGCCTGCCAGCTGCCCCCTCTGACAGCTCATCCTGACAGGCATCGCCAGAGGCAAGATGCTCATTACATAATTAACTGCGTGTTACGGGAGTTGACCATAGGACTCCACTAACATAGCAAGCCGTGCAGCTTTTATGTTCAATTACCAGCACTTGAAAATTCTCGCACTAGTAGACACACTCACGCAAATAAGGATTTCTTAATATATCGTCAAGAAATCATAACACTTTTTTCTTAATCTTTACGATTAGTATAAAACTCCTAACTTACAAACTCCACATTACACACACACAGTGGCGTAGCTAGGTCAACAAGGGCCCCGGTGCAAAAATATTATTTTAGGCCCTCAGGCAAGATGTGCGCCTTTTGTTTTGTTTTGTGTTACTGGTAGGGGCCCCCTGAGCAGTGGTTGGGGGTCCCCTGAGCAATGCTTGGGGACCCCCTGAGCAGAGAGGGACCCTTAGTGATCCCCTTTAGACGGCGGTAGAGCTTAAAAAAAAAAAAAAAACGAGAGGTGCGCTTGGGGCCCTCCTGAGGTACCCTTGGGGGCCCCTAAGCGTATGGGACCCGGTGCACTGCACCACCTAGCCCTATGGTAGCTACGCCCCTGCACACACATTATAAATTCAACAAAAAATTACTCGCGGAATCACATGCGCGTCTTCCCGCGCAGGCAAGCGACCACACATCCGCTCAGACAAAGAGCGTGTTATTCCCACACTTAATAACTAAGATTCTATTGCTACCCAGTTCACTACACAAGCTATCATCTGTGAAACCCTACTTACATTTTATTACAATTATTTGTGTTAATTGTAATCAGAACATTATTAAACCTACACAGTTAATATCAAATTAATTATTTATTAAGCAAAAAATAAAATTAATAAACTATTGTAGGAAAAGGATTAGACATAAATTTCATACCTGCCCCCTCATCGAGGCATAATTAATTGGGTATTGACAAAATCCCATTAATTTGCCGAGATGTATGAACATCTCATGAGGTGATTTGATGTTTCAACCAAATTTCCTGTGAGTGCATTAATTCACTGTCCAACTCACGGTTTGACACATTACCACCACAGTTATTTTGATAAGTGACAACTGTTTTACTCAGCTACCACATTATTCAGTACTTTAACAATCTCAAAATTCATGTCCTGCTATTTACACATATACACAAAATAGACACATAAAAAAATACAAAAATCAAAACCAAGGAGTTTTATAATAATCATTGTCTCTTTCAGTCCATTGTTTATTTAACATTGTTCAAGGTTTTCACAAAATATTAACAAGTCACTCTTACCTTTCTTTATTTTTGTACAGCTTTAAGTCCACAATATTTCTCAAACCAAAGGTTTTGTTCGACTTAGGATATGGTAACAAATAAATACCAGTGGCGTATCTAGGGTGGGGCAGGTAGGGCACGTGCCCTGAGCGCCATTCAAAAGAAGGCGCAAAATTTGAAAAAATATTAAACTTAAAAATAAAAAAACAAACAATATAATTCATATTCAAATATTCCTGAGCGTGGCAGGTGAGCTTTCGTGAATAGCGACTCGAATAACTTTTTAGCAATCTGAACTCGATCGGAAGGTATACTGCGTGCTCTGAGGCGGCCTCTGCCCGCGCCACGCCGGCAGGTTTTGTTCTAAGCATATAAGACAAGCCATACTTTCTTCATTGGTTGATTGGCGTGACGCAATTCTGAATTTTATTTAAATTCCATGTGTCGTGGGCGATCGTCAAGCTACTCGATATAATAAGTTAAATTATTATTGACGACAGCGCTTTGGACATAAATATTTGACATTTTTACGGTAAGTAGTAACATACATTAATTTAATGAAATTCTATTTTCCGCAGTAGATAACATGCGTGACATAAACATTCGTAAGCCACATGATCTCGAATAGAACTATGGCTATTTACAGTGAAATTCATTAAATACCGTAATAATTAGAACATAACTGTGTGACACAACAAAACCTAAACATAATTAATAGGTACTTTAAAACACATTTTATATGGCTTACCGACCAGTTTACATACATGGCGTTCAGAGGTTTTGAGTGTGGTTGCTTAGTATTTTTAAGACGCCCTTAATATTTTGACTTGTATGAAAATACATAGTTATATACAAGTCAAGCGAAGCAACTAAGAAACTAAATTTGAGGTAAATCTTGCAACTTAATTTTCACTACATCTAAAAACTGTATTAGGCTGGAAATTTAGTGTCTTCTATCAGTCTGGTGACAGTAAAGTATTATGAAGTTGGATTTGGAAAATCTTCGAAAACTTATGTGGAATCCTAGTGGTTCGGGTAAACTATTGGAGATAGAAAGTGCCCGCTGAAAAATATAATACATACAGCCCTAACCGAAGCTTTATGCAGTTTACTGTCGTGGTGAGTGGGACACAACACAACACCTTCTTTTTCATTTGAAAAACAACCTATAATTATTTGTTTTATTTATTTCCTGTTATTTCAAAACTCTCACTCACTTCGCAGTAATACCACCACAATGTGAAACAATGGTTTTCAAAGAAACAAGTAAGTGGGGATGAGGCACGGAAAAAACGAAAATTGTAGGAGAAAATAGCACATAAATCCAGTAATTACTATTGGAAGTTCCACATATTCTAAGGAGTTGCCTGCATCAACATGTACAATAAAATCCAAGGCAATCAATACTAATTTAGCACACGACGAGGAGAATATAACTTCAGATAATTCTGAGTGTGACGAGATTAAGAACAGTGAGGCTACCATCTCTAAAGCTACTGAAGAACTTCAATAAACCATTAGTAATTAATAGTTGAAAACGATGGTGGAGGTGATATGGTGGATGATGTAGAAAACTCAATTAATGTCAAACCAGAAGCAAAAAAAAAAAAAAAAAAAAAACAATATGATATCGGACTTCTAAACTTGGATAAGATAACCAGTAAATCAGTTCTGCCAGATGGTTTGAAAACAGAAGTAATTTAAATGGTTTCATTTATTGAAAATACTGAGGGTCCTTTCCTACCTACCAACAGCCTCTGCATGAAAAAAAGATAGCAGTGAAGAAGTGACTCGCTCATGGAGAGTCTATTCTCTGTTTAAAAATCTGTTGTTTTTTTTTGCATTTATTGTCCAATCGTTTCACAATTAGATAATCTATCTCCATTAGAGCACGAAGATGAATTTGCCAACAGGAAGGCATCTGAATGGCTCACTACCAATGAAAATGAGAAGAATCATCGTGAGTCTTTCATCCAATGAAAAGAAATGGAAAAAAATGTTTCAGCAAATAGAGGAACTATTGACGCTGATCTTCAGACCTAGATCGAGACAGGAAAACAGAAGTTTCGTAATGTATTAAAGAAAATCCGTCACTGCATCAAATTTCTTGCCTCTGAAAATCTTGCATCACGAGGTCACAGAGAGCCACTGAGTACATGCGATAGGATCAAATCCCAAAATGTTGATAATTTCCTTGGATTAACAATGGTTCTGGCCATTCTTGACCCCGTTACGAATAACCATCTTATTCAAGTTAAAAATCATCATGGAACCGCATATTACTTTATATCTCGTGTTCAAAATGAGTTCATTCATCTGATGGCGACCACTGTTCGCCAAAGTTTATTACAAAACATTCGCGAAAAAAACTATGATCTCATGTTTCACTCTACTCCTGAGCAGATGTTACAAGTATTGAGGTACATAGAAGTTGATTTTGAGAAGAAATCAGTTCCCCTGAGGGAGCGTTTTCTCGGTTTCATCCAAAGGACGCTGGAAACTAAGTTGATGAAATCGTTAACCAGCTAGAGGAAGACGGTACGGATATACAAGATTGTCGATATGACAACGCTGCAGTTGTTGTTTTTCGGGCTTTAGGACGCGTCAACATCGGGATTATTAGCGCCCTAACTAAAACCTGGCATGACAACATGGAAAAATTGCCGTCTGAGTGACCGACTGTAAAGGGGTCGGCCAAAGAGACAGCGCAATAAAGTGCTAACATACTCCCTAAATTCCCGTCTGCGTGGCCGACTGTAAAGAGATCGGCCGCACAGACAGAAACGTAGAATATAAAACTGAGACTATGGCTGTAAATTGGCAATAAAATATAAAAATACATACATTAACTGGTTAGCTGCACAAGAACCAACCAGTTTAAAACATCAAACTAACTGGCTGGCTGTAAAAGGGCCAACCAGTCTAAAACATCCAACTAACTGGCTGGCTGTAAAAGGGCCAGCCATTTAAACAAAGCCACAAGTAAAAACAGTACTAAAACCTAGGCCGATCTGCCCAAAATTTTTGGGACAATACCGGCCAAGTTACAAAACTTTAAAACCTTAGCCACGTTGTCACACTCATCGTTTAAAATAAGGGTCAGATCGTTGGCTAAGCCAACTTTTGCCCCTAAATCTAAGAACAATACACATTCGGTTAAAATGTGGCGCACCGTCAAAGGTATGCCACAGGCATCACATTCTGCAGGGTCCTCTCGGCGGAGAAGGAAGCCATGAGTTAGAGGAACGTGCCCTATACGGAGACGAGAAAGGAGAACCTCATCCCTCCTCGCCCTCTGGAAGAAGTTGCTCCACGGCTGAACGGTCGGTTTGACCTGCCGGAGCTTATTATGCTCAACTTCCAGCCACTGCCTCTGCCAAACATCAGAAACAAATCTCTTCGCAGCCGAGGCAAGGTCTGACTTTGGGACCGGTTCAAAGTCGGTTCTGACCTTGTCGCAGGCTAACTTGGCAGCTTCATCAGCTGCCTCGTTCCCTCTGATTCCCACATGGCTCGGTACCCAGCAGAATAATACCTCCAATCCACGAGATTGGAGGGAAAGGAGGGCATTCTGGATGTCCTGGATTAGACGGTCTGCTGGATACATATTTCCTATGGCCTGAATACAGCTGAGGGAATCACAGCATATGATGAACCACTTATCGCGCTTTACTTTCATATGCTGGAGCGACTTTAGCACGGCGTAGCACTCGGCAGTAAAAACGCTGCACCTGCCGTCCAGTTTGAACGTGTAAGTCGCTCGGGGGAATACTACGGAGCAGCCAACTCCGTTAGCCTGCTTAGACCAATCCGTAAACACCAGGGTAAACGTGTGATGCTGATTTAAAAAGTCTCTAAAAATACAATTAAAAACACTATCAGCGGTACACAGTTTGTTATACCGAGACAGGTCTAAAATTATTCTAGGCCTCTTTAAAAGCCAGGGAGGAGATTTACTCTGGTGATAAAAAGAGGGATGATCGAATCCGTATTGTTCTAAAATTGCCTTTGTACGGTAACTGAACGATTTGGTCGCTCTACGCCGATTGGCATAAAGCCGTTCGTAATTTGGGTCCATTACTACGTCGTACACGGGACTGCCAGGTGTAGAGGCAATATGCGTATAGTGTGGCACCATGAGGATATACCGGTGGATGGAAAGCGGCGGCACGCCAGACTCAGCACAGATGCTGGGTATCGGGCTGGTGCGGTAAGCACCCGTGGCGAGCCAGATTCCTGCATGGTGGACACTATCCAGTATCCGTAGATAACTGTCCCGTGCCGAACCGTGTACTATGCAACCATACTCCAAACGCGACCGTACAAAGGCTCTATAAAATTGCAGCAGGCAGGAGCGATCAGCGCCCCATGACCTGCCACATAAACATTTTAAAACATTTAAAGCTTTTAGGGCTCTGGCTTTCACATCTTTAAGATGTGGCAGCCAGGTTAGGCTACTGACTAAAATGAGGACCAGAAACAGGACAGTATAAGTAAAAGTTAAAACGGTGTTCCTAAGGGTAAGTTGAGTTGCAGGTAAAATACTTCTACTACGAGTAAAAAGTATACACCGGCTTTTCTCAGCAGAGAAACGAAAACCGGTGTGCATTGACCATTCGTCCAGACTGTTCAGCGCGAGTTGTAGCTGCCGCCCAGCGCTTCTCAGATTGGACGATGCAATAAAAATTAAAAAGTCGTCCACATAAAAGGAGAACTGTATGGGACTCCTTATAATGGCTCCAATGCTATTGATAGCAATGGCGAAGAGAACACTTAAAACTGACCCCTGAGGGACACTGTTTTCCTGAATAAAAAGATCAGACACTTCACAACCGACTGGGTACCGGAAGCAACGACCAGATAAAATGATTTTAAAAAACGAGGCAGGTTACCCATAAAACCCCATTCAAGCATCTGTTTTAAAATAACATGCCGCCAGATAGTATCGTAGGCGTTTCCAGATCGAAAAAAACACCCACAAAGGGTTGGCTGCGGATAAACGCATCCTGTATTGGCGCCTCCAGGAGTATCAGGTTGTCCAAGGTGGAGCGTGACTTCCTGAATCCACACTGAAAGTGACTAAGCAGATTACTGGATTCAAGCCACCAGACGAGGCGGCGGTTAACCATCCTCTCCAGTGTGTTCCCCACGCAGCTAGTCAAGGCAATACTGCGATAACTACCTGGCAACAATTTGTCTTTCCCAGGTTTTAAAATAGGAATTAATGTTACTTCCTTCCACGAGTCGGGGAAATGTCCTCCAGTCCAGATATCGTTAAAAAGTTTCCAGAAGGTATTCTTTAGCATCTTTACTAAGATGCCTCAGCATCTGGTTCTGGATCAAATCAGCCTCCTGGAGCAGTGTCGTTGGCGCTGTTTAGCGCTGACTCCAGCTCCCAAAATGTAAATGGGCAGTTGTAGGCCTCTGTATCCGACGAATCGAAGCACAGCGCCCGCCTCTCGACAGCAATCTTGCGTTGATGGAACCGAGGGTACAAAATTGGTGGACGAAGTGATAGCGGAAAAGTTCTCCGCCATCAGCTGCGCTATGCTTTGTTCGTCGGTAATTACGCGTTCGTGATCCAGTAATCCAGACACTGGTGGGCGGGAGTACCTTCCAGATATACGGCGGATAGACTCCCATACTTTCGACGAAGGTGCGGAACGATTGATAGTGCTCACAAAGTTCTGCCATGACCTTTTCTTGCTCTTCTTAATAACACGACGCGCCTTAGCTCTGGCTATACGGAACGCTGCCAGGTTGTCGGATGTAGGGTACAACCTAAAACGCCGCAACGCCCGTCTGCGACATTCGTCGTTCCACCAGGGGACGGGCGTCCTTCGCAGCGTTCCGGATCTTTTGGGCATGGAAACGTCAGCTGCATGGTGAATCACTTCAGTTAAGTGATTCACCTTCTCCTGGATAGTATCGCGGGATTGCAGTAGTACAGAACGGCAAAAGAGCTGCCAATCTGCACCACTGACGTTGTATTTGCGTCAGTTATTGCTGCCACCACATTCACACTCAACGTGCATCCAAATTGGGAAGTGGTCGCTTCCATGAAGGTCGCGATCCACCTCCCAATGCACGGAGTCCGCAATTGAAGGAGAACACAAAAAAGGTCATTGGCAGAGGACGATCCTGGAAGCAGTGGTGAAGTGGGTAGTTTGTCCTGTATTCAGGATACAAACGTTTTCCTGCTCCATTAATCTACCAACCACTTGGCCTCTGGGGCAATCGGAGTTCGAATCCCACAACGCACTATGTGCGTTGAAGTCTCCTAGGAGGTGGAATGGCCGTGTGAGCTGCCGCAAAATGTCGAGTAGGTCATCATACTAGACGGGCGCATTAGGTGGCAGATAAATGGATCATACGGTCAGTTTAGTGGGACCGTGTATCCTCACTGCCACTGCTTGTAGATGAGAGGTGAGAGCAATAGGTTCGGAGTGGACGGTGTTTCGAACAAACACGGCCACTCCGCCCTTCGCTCGATCACCCTCGGTATCGTCCTTTCTATAGATGTCATAACCTCTTAGCACTGGCTGATGTAGTGGTCTAAAATGTGTCTCTTGGAGACAGAGACACAATGGATTAGACCGTGCTAAGAGTTGGACTTCCTCTTTGTGAGTCTGATAGCCATTTACGTTCCATTGTATTATGGATCCATCTCATCTATTCTACCTCACCCGCCTCGGGTCGGGTGGGTGATCATCCCGTGACTGCTGAGGAACGGAACCAGGTTTGTCCACCAGCATTAGGTCTTCTTCTGTGTCCGAAGACAATTCTCGTTGTAAGTCCTCGGAGTCTTGCGGACTTTTCTTCCGCCGAGGCCTTTTCCCCTTCTTCTCCTTTCCAGTGGTGGATCTGGGAGGAGAAGACGGAGGAGATTTCACAAACGTAGTGGGGTCCGCGTGCTTAAATTTCGGACCCCTAATCTTCTGCACTGTTTGCCATCCGTTACTGGCAGATGACGTTGCCGTTACTTCATCTGGTGCAGATGCTGTTTCTGCTATGGGGGTCGCCTCTGCTGTCGCAGGGGGACCCATTGCTGTAGCGGATGACTATGCTTTTACTAGGTGGAACCACTGAACCTGCTGTATTTGTGGTCGAGGATGCAGAAGTGTTGCTACCAACATCCACGGTCTTCGGTGTAATGACCTTGGTTACATTGGCACCAGCATTTGCATTGACATGAGCACGTTGTGCTTGTGCCCATGTCTGCAAATGACCTCTGTGTAGCAACACTTTCCTTTCTGACGGGAGTTGATAAGGTTTTGGTGAAGCTGGTAGCGAAGATGGGCGGCGCAAGCGCCTTAAACTTCTTATTCACGTCGCCATATGATAGACTTTCCTTAGTTTTCAACTCCTGTACCTTTTTCTCATGGAGGTACACTCGACACTCCCTGCTACATGCTGGATGTGCCCCGGAGCAGTGTACATACACCTGTGGGAAAGTACAAATACTCCCTGGCTCATGTGCGGCCTTTCTACATTTCCCACAGGTGGGGTTGCCCTTACATTGTCGTGTGCCCGAACTTTTGGCACTTAAAACAGCGCATAGGGTCCGGGACATACGGACGGATATTAAGATTCAAATAGCCAGCTTTGATGGCTTTGGGCAACGTTGGAGTGTCGAACGTCAGGACGAAGGTAGCAGTCTTCTCAAGACTGCCGTTAACCCTTCGTTTGATTTGCCTAACCTCGACCACATGATCTGTTGACCACTCCTTAAGGAGTTCCTCGGTATCAATATCGATAAGGTCACGGCATGTGACCACGCCTTTGCTTGAATTAAGGGTTTTGTGGAGTTCGCACTTTACTGAGAACTCCCCGAGCTTCTCACACTTAAGGAGTAGGACAGCCCTTCTTGTTTGTAGATGTTTCTAAAAGCAGTGTCCCGTTCCTCAGCTTTTTGACAGACTTTAGGGTACCCACAATACCCTCTAGCCCCTTGTGTACATGAAATGGAGAGACCTTCTCAAAAGATTCCTTCAATCTTGACATTATTATGAAGGCATTTTCAACAGCAAAATCCTTCCTGTTACAAGATACAATTTTGGGAGGAGGGCTTTCAACCCACTCCCGCTTGTTAGAACTGGGTGTATTTGTTTTAACCTGCGGTACACCCGGAACGCAGGGGTTTTTGGTATGCTTGTGAGATGGAATTTTGGTCCCACGAGTATTACCAGTTTATGAGAGAATGCTTATACAACAGGGGTGCAGCAGGTGACCCTGAGGTTGCACGTTAACGAGTGATTTCCCTCATCACCCATTTACCTCCTAGGCACGTGGCTGACCTTGAGGTTGAGGGATTTTTTATAGAGGTTTGTACCGTCCTCGCGATCTGGGCGATGAAGCAAGATCCCCGTTCTCCTAGGCACAGAACGTTCCACCGTCACGCCCTGCGGTGGTCGTTGAAGAATGGTAGGAGTTTACGGTGTGGGAAACTTGCGGCGCTCACAAGTTTTCAGCTCGGGCACCGCGGGTTCTCCAAACCCGTACCTGGCACTTGCGTACCAGGCCCCTGCGTGGAACGCTGCAGTGATGGCTGGACGCCGAACTGATTTTCACCAAAGAATAAGTGAAGATAATAATCTGGCGATATTTTTGAACAGCGATAATTATTTACTCACTTTGGTTTATGTACTTGCAGCCAAGCAGATTAACTGAAACTATTTATGTATTCTTTTCTCGTTCCATTCTGCGCTGGGAAAAACTCAAGAATTCCATGCGTGTTGTTGTAAACTCAGAGTCTCAAACAAGATGAAGTACAAGAGTTGAAGCAGTAAAGCCAGTTAACAAATATTTTGAAAATATGATAAAAGTTCTCAAAGACATAACAGACGATGGCATTCATACAAGAAATGAAGCAAGATTTCTGAATAATCGAATATTATCCTATGATCTTCTGCTTTTGTTAGGACGTTGGAAAAATAAATTCGCTTCTATTGACCGTATTAAAAAGCGGCTTCAGGAACCTAGCATGAATTTTCAAGATGCTGCTTTGGATATAAAAGCCTTCCGAGACCATTTCACTAATAAAAGAGAAAGGTTGGTTATTGATGCACTCGAGAAAGGTTTTATCTTTGCCAGGAATGAGATGTGGTGATTGTAAGGTGTAAAAGGAGAAAAAAACGTATGGCTGGATAGAATGCCAAGGACGCTGGGTTGACTGCCAAGGAAGAATTAGAATGAGTTATGAAAGGATCGCTAGATCGTATTGAATGTGAAATGAGCGAAAAGTTTAGTCGTATGCATGAAACCAAAGCCAGATTTGGATTTCTCATAGAGATTAAAAGAACTGTGTTGTGGCACTGACGATCGCAACAATTTAAAAAAGTTTGAGATTTATATGGCAGTGATGCTAACGTAGAATAGGTAAATGAGGAAATATCGAATTTCGAATGCTTGTATTCACAAGAAAAAACGTAAACATAAAAAGATCTGAAGAGCTTCTTAATCCATTGTTCAGCACGGTGATGCGAGCGTCCTTCAGGAACTGGACATTTCAATTCAGATTATGCTTAGATTCCAATATACATCACTAGTTGCGATCGATCCTTCAGTAAGCTAAAACTAATACTTTCGTATCTGAGGGCTACTATGGGTCAGAAAGGTTATGTGACCGATGAAACAGATTTCGAAATTGTTATTAATCTATTTGCGCTCCAGGAGGCAAGGAAGGTGCAATTTTAAGACTATTAAACAATTTTGTTATAAAACTGAAAGTAAAAGTGTTTGTAAGATTTACGTTTATTTGGTGTATCTGCTTATTTTATATGTAAATAATTTCCGAAAGGGCACAACTTCAATGCTTGCCCTAGGCGCCATTTCCGATTAGTACGCCCCTGATAAGTACTAATATTAGGTTTTGCCTTTATTTTGAAAGGTCCATGATAAACATTAAAAAAACTTCTTAATCTTTTAATATATTTCACAAGACTATTTCTGTGTTCTCACTAGAACGAGGCCTCCCAGTTACTTGAGCTTAACAAAACATCGCCCACATAAATTGATAATTTACTTAACAGTTCTTCACCAAGAACTTGGTCCAGTCCACGTATCAATGCCGAAACTGATATGTTCAAACCAAATGAGACAGCACAATATTGGTGACACTTGCCCCCATATAGAAAAGCAGTGTATTTTCGTTATTCTTTCGCCAGCTGGATTTGCCAATAGCCAGCATTAAAATCCAGGCTTGTCATGTATTTAATGCCGTTAAACTTCTGCAATATTTATTTTAAATTTTCTGGCCTGTCCGTTTCCTTTTCTACAATTTTGTTCAACGTCCTTGCGTCCAAAAATAACCTCACAGCTCCCTCCTATAAGCGTATTATTGTACACCCCATTCGGTGATGCCCCATTGTAACAGTTCCTTTATCTCTTGTTCCACAGCAATTGTCTTTGTTAAAGTTACCGGATATGGTTTTACGAAGAACGGGTTATGTGGTTTTATCTTCAACTTGCATTCAAAGTTCTTTACACTACCCGGACGATCGGAAAATCTGTCAGCGTTTCTTTCTAAAAATATCCAACAAACATTCTTTCTGTTCCCACGTGATGTTCTCAAATTCATTAATTTTACTTCTTTAGTAGCTGCACTTAATAATCTGTAATCTTCTTCAAACATCCTCTTCTGCATAAAATCGATGCATCATTCATAATTTCATATTTCCTAAAATTCCCGAACTATTCACCACTTCTTTCTCAAATTTCACATGTTATGTCCCATTTTTCAAAAACCTTGTTTCTCCATTTCCACAATCAATAAGTACATGATACTTCATTAACAAATCCATTCCAAGTATACAATTTATGTTCAATCCTGGGATTACAGTACAACGGTGTCCTATCTGGATGACATTTACTTCCAGTTCCAACCAAATTTGTGTTTTCAATCTATTACCTAATCGTTCCCGTTGCTCCCATAATCTGTGCATAATTAACTGGCATTTCTGTTATTTTTCGTCTGTCAGTTAAGCCAGCCACACACAGAACCGGGCGGGGCAGGGCGGGGCGGGGCGCGACTAGTCGCCTGACTTGCCCTGTCGCGCTGCTGTCACACACAGAACGAGGCGGGGCACGACAAGTCAAACACTTAGCAAATTTTCTTCATTGCCCAAGTCACCTGTCAGTGAACTCAGTGGGTGCATACTGGTGTGCAGTGTATCATTTTGAAATGGATGAAGATGAGGAGACCGTTTTGTTAATTTGGAACTATCTGCAGCTCTTGGACCACAATGGTAACAACAGAGAGATGTGGGTACACCCTATAAACCTGAAAAGGAATATAGGAAGTTTTATTTCTGAGCTTCGAGCCTAACCCTGACAAGTTTTTTAATTATTGTCGCATGTCAATTTCGACATTCGACTTTGTACTTGAGAGCATTCGGAGCAGAATAGAAAAGCAAAATACCAACTGGAGAACAGCCATACCCCCAGAGGAGCGGCTTTTGATAATCTTAACGTATGTATATTGGTCCTCTTTTTCCTCAGCATTAGTTATTCAACCATATAATAACACTGTATAGTCATATAAATTTTAAATCTTACAGTCATACATGGCACACATACAAATCAGTCGAATATTCGAAACACAACACAACCACGTGTTCAACACAACCAGACCGCGAGATAGTGGAGCCCGGGGAGGGAGGGTGGGTCCCGTGACAGCGCATGCGCAGAACGTTCTGCCCGGCAGCGACTTGCCCCGGGGCATAATTTGTTTCAGCTTCGCATTTTGCCCCGGGGCGTCTTTTCGACGTGCCCTGCCCCGCCCGGTCCTGTGTGTGATGCTCCATAGACACCCGTGCGTTTCCCGTCGCACAAGACGCCCCGGGGCAAAATGCCCTGACCCGCCCTGCCCCGCCCGGTTCTGTGTGTGGCCGGCCTAAATGGTCATGCAATGCGTGAGAAAACGCTGTTAAATCATTGCCCGAATCCACGAGCGCCTGGCATTCCACACCAAAAATCTTTACGTCAGTCAGTGGCTGGCGTATTTCATTTTCTATCGCTTCGTACATGTCTTTACTTAAGAAATCTTCGACAACTTCCTCGTGTGACCATTCACACACTTTTGACAAACATTCCTTCTTTAAATTTTTAATATTAATTTTCAGCTGGCCGTCCTCTTCCGTACCTTGCAATAATAATTTCTTATCCTCTTCTTCCTTGCTAAATTGAAAACAAAGCATTGCGATAGTATCCACTTGCCGCGCAGTTATATTCATATTCTCGCAACTACATTTTTGTAATTTTTCAGGTTCTCCGCTATGCAACACACCCGCGTATTCTTCCTCATAATTTCTTACAAAAAAATATTCTTATTTGCTCCTCTTCACTTTCATTTTCATTATTTCCATATTCATCGTATTCTTCGTCGCTGCTTGATTCACTGTCAGCATCTTCTTCGTTCTCGCTGATACTCAAAGGTAGTTCTGCTCTCAATTCTTTTTCTGCTACGAACATATTTTGCGCTAACTCATTTCGCTCTGCCGCCCCATTCGTTTTCTCTTCAACATCATCCTTTTTACCGCTCTTATCGTATACATCAATTCTGACAAATTCAAATATTTCTTCGTTCTCCCATTTGCTGTCACTATTTGCTAAAATGGTCCCACATTCGTTATCATTCATTAAATGTAAACATTTACACCACTCCAAATATTCCTCTTTACTCGACTTCTTGCTCATCATTCTCATTCTACACGCATTGACTGGTCCGGCAATTCATTCCGCCCCTGTTAGGACCGTTAAAGTTGCGGATTCAAGTTTTTCGCCCTCCTCCAGTCATTTCTTTGCTTATCATCTTAACTTTTCAAGAACATAGTTTGACTGTACTGTGGTTGCTGATTTCCACACTCGCTCGGCACATTATTCAACCTGTCACCATTGTTATTATTACCATATCATCGCTGGGCGTCTCCTCTGCTCTCTGATTCATCTGCATACCTCCTCTTCCGTGGCCATTATATCCTCTCTACGGCCAATTGTTTGAACTTTTTTCATAATGCCGGTCGCTCTGCTTATCATTCCCATAACAAGCTCCTCGGTGATTTTCAAAATTATTTTTATTCGCCTCGTTGCATGGATCTATTCTTTCGAGAACATCCAGAAATTCATCAATTTTGTCCCACTGACTGATAATCAGCTCATCTTGGATCTGTCTTAGCAAATTCTGCAACAATATTTCTATTTGCTAAACTCCTCCTACAGGTTGATCTAAATAACGTAACTCTCTTCTCATTAATTCACGCGTTCTTCCATTGCGTCTGCTGTACCTCCAACAATTGTAAAAATAATTTTTTACTCTTCTCTGCTTCTGCGCAGACCAAAATTTGTCTCAAAACATTCTCAAAAATCCTCAGGAATTTCACAACCCCAAGAGAATGCTTCATATTTCAGCTGCCTCTTACGTATTGAATCTCATACGTATCCAACAATTCTGCTGGCAAATCTTTAGAGTATATTTTCACAAAATCTGCTGGATGGATTTAAATACTGCATCAGGTAAAGGTAGTTGATTGCATGTCATAACGCTGCCGCTAAGAACGGTATTAGGTCGTTGTTGCACTTTTCCTAATGTTTCATTAAGGTGGCTATAACTTTTACATACATTGTCATTTGTCAACTTCGTTCTACAACCCTTTCAATCGAGTCTAGCGCGAGCGCTCGAGGAGGTAACTTCCTTGTACCGAAGCATAGAGACAGTCGTAAACATTAACGAGTGACGAGTGACGCGAATACAGTGAAATACTCTTCTGTGTTCTCTTTAGTGAAGGAATTGTGTAAACAAGTGGACCAGATCTTAGTGCAACGCGTGTGTGACCCGTAGGGTCAGACAGTGATGTCAGAAGAAAGTGATGTAGTAATGGCAGAAGCCATTAAACAGACACCAATACAACCTGCGGTATCCATGACTGACACAGCGGAAGCAGTAAACACGGCACTGACACTATGCTATTCCGAGGACGATACTAATAACCAAGTAAGTGCAACGCTGCCCTACAAATTATCGGCATCCAGCAGAACACAAAGTGTAGGCGGATTTAAACGGAAGAACAAAGACAAAAGAAAAACTCACTTTCCGGTAGTCAAAGTGAAAATACTCCAGGCACAAAAGGCTAACCAGCTAAATTATAACCAAATAGACTATAATCAAATTGAAGATGAAGAAGATCCATCCGACAACTATACAGGCGAAACGAGCAATCAGCGAGATAGAAGACCCTCTTGGAGTGAAGAGATGGAGTTGGCACAGGCAGAAACCACCAGTAGACCTATTCAGGAAACTAAAACTCTTAAACCAGCGCCGAACGCAACAGGAAGCATAGACCACAACGCGGCCAACAACAGGAGAGAGGAAAACGCTGCACCTCTCTATCAGTACCAGGTAAACGATGTGGGACCATTCTACGTCTACGCTGAATATACTGAACAACACGAGAGAACCACAGGGCACGAATTGGGCAGATTACATCCAATGGCCATAGGAAAAATAATTAGAGATGTATCACCGGAAATGAAGAATTCCATTTTAAACATCGCCCCAAAGGGGAAGAACCGAGTCATGATACAGTTCAGCAGTGCTAAATGTGCCAACAGAGTAGCGTATATTCAGCAGCATGAGAAAAACATCAAATTTTATGTTCCACGGATGTGCGTCGTCAAAGAGGGGATCATTAAAAATGTAGACACAAATCTTTCTGAGAATGAGATACAAGATGAGATCGAATCCCCGATCCAAGTCTTAGAGGTGCGAAGGATCATGCGCAAAGTCAAAAGGAATGGTGTACAGTGTACACGAACTTATACCTAAGGCAGCTAGTACTACTGACATTTGCAGGACAACGGCTACCACAACATGTAACAATCCTCAGTACAAGATGCCCAGTGGAGCCGTACGTGCAAAGAGTAATACAATGCTTCAACTGTTTAAGATATAGACATATCGGAAACCAATGCCGAAGCTCTACCCGCTGTGCCAAATGTTCAGGCTCTCATAAGACAACAGAATGCGCGTTGAATGGACCTCAAAACTGCCTTCACTGTAATGCTAACCATCTAGCAACCGACTGGGAATGCTAAAAAGAATTAAATATAATATGGCATACTACAATATGTCCCTGGAAGAAGCTTTGGCACGAGAAGATCCTACATCCTACTCTCGAATAGCCGCCTCTACACGGCATGTGAACCATAGAGTACCAATGCTCCAGCTGAATGATAAAAGCGCCTTCCCACCTCTGCTAGGACATGATGCCAAGGCAAACTACGAGCAAGCTGTAGGACAGGGAGTCGCCAACACCTATGCGTGTCACTTGGAAAACATACCACGACAAACCTTCACTACACGCCTACCAGTCCAGGTAACCCCATTTGAGTACATCATGGGGCAACAACGGGCAACTCCTGCAGAACAACGCCCACTAATGAAGATGCCTGACAGAAGCCCAGATCCAACCAACCATGTAGAACGTCCATTTACGAGAGCATCGCTACCAGAAGCCGTTGATGGACGACGAACAACAGACCACCATCAGACGTCAGCGCAGCCCGCTATGCAATCCTCCTCACTGTCCGGGATACATTTCCAGAGAACATCAGCAGATCTCACCCCACCCAACAATTCTGATTATCCACAGACAGCACCAGCAGAATCGGAGCTAGAGAAATCACAGAGAACAACCCCTCAATGTGAAGAACATCAGGCTGCCACGCAGTGGTGGTCACCAGGAACATCGCCACACAATTATATCGCATCACTGAATCAACAAGAGCAGCAGCTTCCTGCCCAGTCGCACCGGTCAGCACAAGGGCAGAATCCAGACCAGGTGCACCGGTCTCCCCAACAGAATCAGGTGACGAGGAGCAGGCAGTATGGTTCTCGACCTCCGCTGTATGGTATGTACTATGATGCCTACCAGCTTCCACATACTGGCCATCTACCACCTAACCCCTACAATCCAACAACGACGTCACCACTTGACGCCATAGTAGATAGAATTTGTGAACTAATTTGTCCCATTATTAATATGACTCCAACGGGTATTACCCCACAAAATGTGAGAGATATAATTAGCTCTATTCTTACTCCATACACAAATGGCTACACAACAAATCAATAATTTGCTATACTGGAACGCAAGGTCCTTGCGGTCTAATAAAGAAAGTTTTGAGCAGGCCTTAAAAATACATGACGTATCTATGTAGTAGAAACCTGGCTAAGGCCAGAAGAAAAATTAACATTTAATGGCTACAACACAGTAAGATGTGACAGGGTGTATGGATATGGCGGGGCAGCGCTAGTCATTAAAAAAATGCATAGATTATAGGACTATACAGCTAGCCAACATAAATACAGCCATCGAGGTCTGTGCAGCTAGTATCAAAAGTGAAAACGCCCAAATAACAGTAGCAGCAGTATATAAAGCACCCAACACAGCTACCTCTAAACTACAACTGATATCACTTTACGACAACTTCCACAACCATATATCATCATGGGTGACTTTAACGGTGTCACCATACAGCTTGGGGAAGTAGCAACACAGATCGAATGGGAAGAATCCTCATGGAGGCAATAGAAGACGAAAACTTGGTAATACTAAATGACTGCTCGGAAACCCGGATTACTAAGCCATCAGAAAGTAAGTCCGTAGTGGACATTCCCATTACTTCACCTTCGCTTGCATATCTATACAATTGGGAAGTCCTCCAGGAACCATTAGGTTCGGATCATCTTCCCATCTTGATTAGATCGAGATATCGCAGACCGAAAGAAAGGGCACCCTCTCCAACATACAAATGGAACTTGGCAAAGGCTGATTGAACAAAATATCGAGAAACAATAAGTGTATACGTAGAAGAAGTTAATATATCAGAGGACGGAAGAAAGAGTTACAACTCTATCCTCAAAATCATAGAGAGGGCCTCAAGACAATCCATCCCAGTAAATAAACCGAGAAAGCCATACTCACGGTTAACTCCCCGGTGGTGGGACGATGAATGAAATCGCTTGGTGCATGAAAGGAAAGAAGCCCTGAAAAACTACAAAAGGTGCAGCACAGAGGAAAAGTATATTACATTTATGAAAATACAGGCACGTACAAAGAAGACATTTAAAGAGAAGAAGAGGCAAGGATGGAGAAAGTTCTGCGAAACTTTGAACAAAAACACACCTTTGACACAAATATGGAAACGAGTGAAGAGCTTTCGTCATGCTGTCGAAGACTACCAACGTACTCCAGAGATTAAATTAGAAATCGCAGAAAAAATACTTGCCAGGCTGACTCCCCCTGCAGCACACAACCACATATGGCTGCAACCAAGCACGAATCAGGAGCACTTGCTCCTCAAACCATACGACATGAAAGAGTTGGAAAGGACACTATCAAAATGCAGCAATACAGCTCCCGGACCTGATAATATCTCATACTCAATGTTAAAACACCTTCCCACCTCCGGAAAGGCCATTCTTCTAACCGCACTAAATAACATATGGCAAGAAGGGAGATACACACCTGAATTAAAAACTGCCAGAATAGTACCCCTTCTAAAACCAGGAAAGGACCCCCAAGATGCAGCCTCCTATCGACCAATAACTCTCTTACCGTGCCCTCTCAAGATCCTAGAAAAAATGATCAAACACAGGATGGAGTGGTACATTGAAAACACAATCTGCTACCAGAACACCAGTTGGGATTCCGGAAAGGTAAAGGAACCAATGATTTATTGGCGCAATTGGTAACGGGCATACAAAATTGCCAGAGTAGGAACAGATATCTGTAAGCCGTATATATCGATCTGTCTAGTGCGTACGATAATGTCAGCATCCCAGTATTAGCAAATAAGCTAAAAGGCATGAGAATCCCTCATAGGTTCATAGGAAATCTATGCGCTCTGCTCCAAAACAGAATTCTGATCATCAACAGTAAAACAGGCACGGCTGGTCCAAGAGAGACTAGTACTGGGCTACCGCAAGGTTCTACACTATCTCCCTTACTGTTTAATATATACACATCAGATTTAGCCAAGATATTAGCAGAGAACACGTTCATACTACAATATGCTGATGACCTATGTATATATGCGATTGGCAACACCATACTAGAGGTCAAGGAAGCCCTCGCCACAACTCTGAGGAACCTTGAAAAATGGTTAGTGGAAAATGGAATGACGATTGCCCCTGAAAAATCAGAAGCTTGTATATATACGCGTCACAGACTACCAAATCTAACCTCAGTCGACATAGGTCCCTACAGAATACCATACAAAAAGAACGTAAAATACCTAGGATTAATTATAGACTCAAAACTGACCTGGTCACACCACATAAAATATATCTTAACGAAATGTGAAAAAGCTATTAATGTAATGAGAGCTACTACTGGATATTGGTGAGGGACGGATCCACAAACTAGTATACTACTGTATCGAACGCTAGTGCGCCCACACTTCGACTACGGTTGCATATGTTATGGAGGCGCATCAAACAGCTTGACCCAACAACTGGATAAAATCCAATACAAGGCGATACGTCTGTGTACTGGGGCGATGCCTTCAACGCCTACAAATGCTCTCCTAGTAGAAGCCCTGGAACCGCCACTGGAAATACGAAGGCAATATATAAGTTCCAAATTCTTGTTAAGACAATTACAAATGCCTAACAGTACTTTGACGAAGGCAATAACAACACTGGAAAGAAACTGCCAGACACTCCACTTCTGGAGACGGAAACGGACACCTCCGCTAGCTACGGCATACTCCGAACTAAAACGATATCAAAACATGATGTATACTCTGTCGAAACTCCCGTGTTTCGAAGCTAGCTATGACACAACAATCATGAAACCTGCAACAATACTGAATATACCATTTAGGGAAAATTCGGTGCTGAATAGAGCTCTAATAGCCGACCATAATGACGCAAAAAATGATGTATATCACATATACACGGATGGTTCCAAGACTGAAGAGGGCGTAGGGTGTGCATATGTAGACACACAAACTGCAAATGTGGGCAAGTACAAACTCTCGAAAGAAGCAACAGTATACACCGCAGAAATGACAGCTATCCTAAAGGCATTACAATACGTGCAAGATATACCGCAAAATAATATTATCATCTGGTCGGACTCAAGAAGCGCTATCGAAACACTCCACAATCTGCATACTGGTAACGGGAGAAATATATTGGGGTATAAAATAATGGAACAAATCCAACACCTACAGGGCGCCCAAAAACAGGTACATTTGAACTGGATCAAAGCTCACACAGGCATACCAGGAAATGAATTGGCGGTTACATCAGCCAAAACGGCAATAAAATCAGGAATACACCACCACTTAATCCCAGCGACAGACATAATATCTACGATTAGGATAATCATAAGAGATAAATGGAACAACGTATGGAGGAAATCGATAGAAAATAAAGGCAAACACTACGGCTGTTTACACCCGACGATACCAACAAAAAAATGGTACCAAAGATCGTACACAACAAGAAAAACTATGAGCATTATAGCTAGATTAAAATTCAACCACGGCTGTTTTCCTAAGCATTTGTACAGATTACATCTAATATCATCCCCTCTATGCGCCTGTGACGACACAAGCGAGGGAGATGTAAACCACGCGATATTCTCTTGAAAAAGACACTGGCAGCAGTCCACCAAACTGCTGGAAGACCTACAACAACTAGGCATAAACCTCCCAACAAAAATCTTGAACCTTTTAGCTATGGAAGACCAAAGAGTATACAAGGCCATTGTAATGTTTATAGAAAAGAACCAAATAAAAATATAAATCAGCCCGAGTTATAAGTGTGATGAACATTGTATTGTTACCCATATAACAAAATACTTGTAAAGCAGAATATTTGTATTACCTGGAAATGTGTGTATTATTTTGAAATGTCTGTATAGAAAAATACTTGTTCTACGTTGAAATGTTTGTAATCCTTTAATATGTCTGTATAGCAAAATACTTGTATTATATTGAAATGTTTGTATTACGTTGAAATGTTTGTATTAGTTTGAAATGTTTTTATTACTTTGAAATGTTTGTATTGTTTTTGAAATGTCTCTATAGCAAAATACTTGTCCTCCTTTAAAATGTATGTATTACTCGGAAATGTTTGCAATACAATGTAAAAGCTGGCTGTATGGTCCTGGAACCAAGTGCCAATAAATAATAATAATAATAATAAAAACCTTTCAATTGTAGCCATATTTCCACAGAGTGTGTGATCACTCCTTTTATTTTCTCCTGCCATTCTTCTTGGTTCTTCTTCAGTTTCAAATTTAAAGAACTTTCGATTTCATCTAAAATTTCTCCCTTCTTTTCTTTCACACACAGTTTTGCCATACCGGAAACATCTCATTTCACCTCATCTTCAAAATTACTTAGGTCCACCTGCACCTCTTGTTTCCAATTTTCACGTATTTTCTTTATCTCTTCCCGCATATCTTGCAGCGCCTTCTCTGTTTCTTTTCCCCCTGCGTAATTTTTTGATTAATTGCTTTTATATCCTATTTTATTTCTTGATTTGATATTTTCATTTCTTCTTGATTCTTATTGATGTCTTCTCTCAATTCTCTTTTCATTTCTTGACTTAATTCTTTTTGTCTCTCATGCATTTGTATTAAGAAGGCCATCATTTGTTGGAGATCTATGTTTCTATCTCGAGTAAAATCTGTTCGATCTAGCTCCGGTGAGACAAATTTTGTCCTGAATCCTGCCCCCTTTAATTATTTATCTTCCTATTTATCACTAAAGTTACTATCAGCAAAATATTCAGCATCCCCATTTACTTTCGCATTTACATTCTCCTCTAATATGGCAATCATACTACTATCTTACCACCACTGTTTACCTCATTTACATTGACACTGATAACTACCATATTATCAGTTTGTCAACGCAACATATTAATCTGATCTTCCCCCAAACTACTTCCGGCATTCATCCTTAATAACGCTTGGCAAGTTTTATCCATAGTAAAAGACAAAATAAATTTCAAAACCTCCACAAATAATTATATTACACGGGATCAAACACATCGCAGTGCATCAACAATTACCTTCCGAAAGTTAACAGCAGTAAAACAACAATACAACGCCGTTCAACAACGCTGATAATTCTAGTCACTGACTTTCGACACAGCGCTGAAATATAAGCAGAACATGTATATGCGCAAAATTGCTAATTTATACACTTAACTGAATGAAAATAATTTCCCCCATTGATTTTGAGTAATTTTGCTTTTATTTGGACTTCGGTAAGGATTCCACAGATTTCTAAACCTATACGAACCATGCTACCGCAGTTTACAACAGAACATGAATTTACTAGCTGATTACTTCTTTATACTTTTGAACAAATTTAACAATTTCTGTTTCCACTTAACTTCCGTTATACTTTTGAATTACAAATTCAATATCTTTCAACGAATTTATAGTCTTCAACCATTAACACAGACTTTATTGCTGTTCCTAAAAATTTTCTCAGTTTATTGATCTAAATTCTATTCTGAAAATTACTGATTAATTAACTGTTCAGATCAATATTAATTCTTCTTGCGTTGTTGCCTGTAGACTGCAATCCCCATTGGTTGTCTACTTGCCCACTGAGTCGAAAAATCCTGTTGACGTTGCTCTACCACCAGCTGCTGTTGCTGCATAAGATCCCCGCCGTTTAAGGTGATAAATTATCACTAATTTATCCTGAATTCAGGGTCGCCAGATGCAAGCTGCCTCCTTCCACAACTCATCCTGGCAGACGTCGCCAGATGTAAGATGCTCATTACATAATTAACTGCGTGTTATGAGAGTTGGCCCTAGGACTCAGCTAATACAGCAAACCGTGCAGCTTTTATGTTCAATTACTAGCACTTGAAAATTCTCGTACTAGCAGACACACTCCCACTAATAAGGATTTCTTAATGTATCGTCAAGAAATCATAACACTTTTTTATTAATCTTGATGGTTAGTTTAACATTCTTAACTTGCAAACTCGACATTACACACACATTATAAATTCAACAGAAAATTACTCGCGGAATCACATGTGCGCCTTCTCGCGCAGGCAAGAGACCACACGCCCGCTCAAAGAGTGTGTTATTCCCAGACTTAATAACAGATTCTATGGATACCCAGTTCAATACACAAGCTACCATCTGTGGAACCCTAAATACATTTTATTACAATTATTTGTGTTAATTGTAATCAGAACATTATTGAACCTATACAGTCATTATCAATTTAATTATTTATTAAGTAGAAAAATAAAATTAATAAACTATATTACGAAAATGGTTAGGCATAAATGTCACAGGCATGGCATGGAATGTTTGACCATTGGTTAAACTGAACCGATCCTTGATTGGAAATGAATATCTTTAATAACTTGTAATCGATTTGCACCCAATTCGTGGCCTTCATGTTCCAAAACAATGATGGACTTTTCCAGGAGTACAATGCGCCATGTCACTGGACCAAAATCGTTCACGATTGTTTTGAAGAATATTCTGGAAAATTCCAGCGAATAATTAGACTACCTAGATCACCAGACATGAATCCAAACGAACATATCTGGGACATGATTAAAAGGTCAGTTTGTGCACAACCTTGCACCGGCATCTCTTCCACAATTATGGATGGTTATAGAGGAAGCATAGTTGGATATTCCGTCAGGGACTTGTAGGATCACAAAAACATTGAGGTTATGGGCCGATTAGCCCACATAAAATGTTATGCGGCGCGGGAGTTATTTAACAATAAACTTGACAATTGAATGTGGTCATACACTTTACTGTACAGCACAAGTAATACACTACTACGTACACGTTACATTGAATATCACAAGGCTGTAGTTATTGAACTGTCCACGAGTGAAGTCAGTTTGTCACACGTCCGGTTCACGTTACGCTACGAGTAAGATCTACGCGGAGCGATATAATTGCTGTTGGCTGGTGTGCGCCATGACAGCTAATCACTACTTGCACTGGACTCTGGTGGCTGGTTTGTCACTATTCTAATAGCCGCACTGCCAACTGCTGGGTGCTGCATTTTGGTTGCGCCACACCCGCCCCCCACGGAGTTGATGAGGCTATGGGAGTAGATGTTTTGGAAATTTTACTTGTCGGCCAGATCATGTTTATACGGGGAAGTCCCGTGTCGAGTGGCCAGTCGTTGTATCCTTCTTTCTTGACACGTCGGGGAATTTTGGAGGATTGTCCCGTTCTGTATTGGGAGCACTGTCATTAAGAAGGAAAGCAGGTTTCAATAGGTCTGTGCTTACACGTACAGGTCGATGGCGATCCAATACGCGGTGTGGACCAGTATATGGAGGTTGAACGGTACCACGTGCCGAATCATCTCGTAGATAAGCATGTGTACATGTTTCAAGGTCTTTCAATACGAACGTGGAACTTTGACCATGTCTTGTAGGTGGTGTTGGACGTAGTGGGTGAATTTGCAGATGTTGTCTGCAATGAAGTCGGACGTATCATCCAGACGTTCCTTTGTCGCTTCACAAATTAATTCACTCGGAAGATGGAATGGTTCTCCGTACACAACATCAGCGGAGGACCAATATCGTCTTTGCAAGCACTGTGGATGCCGAGCAGGACTATCGGTAGAGCTTGCAGCCAGGACATGTCGGGATGACACAAGATATCTGCATTGAGTTGGCGATAAAATCTCTCTACCATGCCATTTGAACACGGGTGTCAGCCGGTGGTGAAGGATCTGTGCGTGCCCGTCACGATCCCCAGGTTCCAAAACAGCTGAGATTCGAACTGCCTGCCTTGGTCAGTGGTGATGCGCAGAGATGATCCGAACTACCAAACCCAGCATGCTACGAAAGCCTATGCGACGTGCTCGGCAGTGATGCGTTCTAGAGGCCAGACTTATTGCAACGAGAAAATCTGTCGATAACTGACAGGCAATAGCGATAATTCCCCGATGCTGGTAATGGTCCGATTATATCCAGACAGACGTGTTGGAACCGAGCAGAAAGCGTTGTGAAGTTTCCGACAGGTGCATTTGTATGCCGTGTAACTTTGGTGCGCTGACAGTCCTGACAGCCTCAAACCCACGCGTGGCAGTCTTTCACCATGTTGGGCCACGCGAAACGTTGTGATACCAAACAAACGGTAGCTCTGGCGCCGGGATGTCTCAGGCCATGGAGGGACGGAAAGGTTAGATTTCGGAAAGATGTTGTGATGAAGGGCCTGAGTTTTCCTGCTGAGGTGTCACAGAAAAGGATGGTGGCAGTGCCAGTGATGGGGACTAGCTCCAAGCGAAGTGATGAATCGCCGCTGATGAAAGATTGAAGTTCAGCATAATTCTTTTGAGCGTCTGCCATCGCGGTGAAGTTGAAGGTTCTGTCTGAGATACCGTAGATGCGGGACAGTGCGTCTGCAACTACATTGGAGGAACCTTCGATGTGTTCGATGTTGGTGCTGAACTGCGCAATTAACGACAATTGGTTCAGTTGTACAGGTGGGCGCTTGTAACGGCGTTGTTGAAACCCGTATGTAAGCTGCTTGTGATCAGTGTATATTGTGAACTGATGAACTTCCAAGTTATGCGGAAAATGTTGTGTGGCTTCGTAGATTGCGAGTAACTCACGATAATACGCTGGACACTCTGCTTGCTTCGGCGAAAGCTTCTTGGAAAAGAAAGCTAAGGACTTTCCAAGTCCCGTTTGCATGATGTTGTAGACTAGCTTCTATAGCTGAGTTGGAAGCATCAGTGAACAGTCCCAGTGGTACTTGGGTATCAGGATGAATCAGGAGCGTCGATTGTGCTAGGCTGGCTTTGTAGACATTAAAGGAATCTTCCAGGTCCGGAGTCCAGGGTACGGGTTGGGAGCCACGTAAACTGAATACTGCTGAAAGGAGAGAGGCTTGGTATTCTGCTGCCGAAGGTAGGAAACGACGGTATAAATTCACCATTCCCAAAAAGCGTCTGAGATCGCGGGCTGTTCTTGGTAACGGGAAGTTTTGCAGAGCGCTGATTCGATCTGGTAGTGGTCGGGATGCCGGCAGCAGAGACTTCATATCCCAAGAAACTAACTCTTGGAGAGGCTAAAACGCTCTTACAAACGTTGACAAGGATACCATAGGATGACAATCTGTGAAAGAGGGATCGCAGGTGGCGCTCGTGTTCTTCTGGGCTCTTAGAGAAGACAAGTAGGTCATCCACATAGGCAAATGTAAAGTCTAGACCAGTTAGTACTTCGCCGATGATTCTTTGAAAGGTTTGACCGGAATTCCGCAAACCGAATGTCATGAATGGAAACTCAAATAGTCCGAAGGCTGTGATAATTGCTGTCTTCGGGATGTCGTCCGGGTTCAGCAGGAACCTGAGTGTATGCTTTGACCAGATCGATCACAGAGAAGATAGTGCAACCACGCAATTAGGGGCTGAAATCATGGAGATGGCAAGGTGGATATCTTCCTGGGATTGTTTCGCGGATTGAGGGCTCGATAGTCTCCGCAGGGTCGCCAACCATTGTCCTTCTTTGGCAGGGGAGAAGACCATGGTCCCTCTGAGCGATGCGCTATGCCTTCCTGTAACATTGCTTCAAACTCCCTCTTAGCAATCTGGAGACGGTCAGGAGCGAGGCGACGAGCACGACACGAGACGGTTGGTCCAGGTGTAGTACGGATACAATGTAATGTGGAATGCTTAACTTCTCTCGGCATTCCTGGTGGGCGTGTGAGGTAGGGGAAATCTCGCAAGATTTCGTGAAAGCCAGTGACGGCCTTGGTTTTACAGTAGGTTGCTCCAAGTTAGCAGGTTGTACTGGCACTGACAATCCTGTGACGCTGTCGATGATACGTTTGCTATGACAGTTTGGGAGCAAGCGGTAGTGTGCGAGGAAATCTGAGCCAATGATGGGAATGGTGACGTCAGCTACTATGAATCTTCAGAACAAATCGCGCCGCAGGTAGAAGTTCAGCTTTAGAAACAAAGTGTCGTACAT
Source organism: Vandiemenella viatica (assembly GCA_031002005.1). Lineage (NCBI taxonomy): Eukaryota > Metazoa > Arthropoda > Insecta > Orthoptera > Morabidae > Vandiemenella > Vandiemenella viatica. The sequence continues at coordinate 96,887,029 of JARYHS010008075.1, read as the reverse complement.
GTGAATGGTGGAACCATTCGCTGCAACAAGTTCATATTTGTTGAGTTGACAACGCCCCTTAACAAAATGTTTTGGGAAACAACGTAAAACCGAGCCGGTATCGATCAGAAATGTATGTTTAATGTTCCTGTAAACGACAAAGAGGAGGCTTCCACCTGTTGGGCAGCCGTTTACCGCCATCACTGGCTGCCGTTGGAGTTCGACTGAAAATTACAAGGTTGTTGGCATTTTTGAGCTTGGTCATCGAATCGACGGTGATAGCAGCAGACCTCAGAGACGTCAGACTGCTGTGAAGGTTCGCGGTTGTTGTTGTAAACACGTCATGGCCGGCTCCGGGAGTGAGGACGTGAGCGATACGAGGCTTGCAGTGTCGCCAACTGCTGCGAGAGCTCGTCTATGCGCTTTGCAAGCTCGGAGTCGACGGTGATGTGCCGACAGCATTGACATCGGCGTACAGAGATGGTAGAGAAACTTCCATTATTTTATCAGCTAATACAGCTACTTTATCCATTGGGGTGTCAGCTTGAGTTTGCAGGGTGACTTATACCTGTGGCGGAAGGCGTTGAATCCACAACTGCCTAAGGAGACTGTCTTGTACTTGAGTGGCGCCTGCCAATGATTTCAAGTGTCTTAAAAACTGGGAAGGCTTCCGGTCACCGAGCTCTAACGCGTTGTTCTTCCGACGACGAGAGACGCCGAATTAATTCATCTCGCAAATGTTCGTCGCGTTTTGAGAAGGTGGATTTATTAGAATGTCTTCCACTTCAGCTGCATAGCGGCTGTTCAACTGAGAAATAATGTAGGCGTACTTAGTAGAATCTTGCGTAGTTCCCGTGATGTCAACTCACTACTTGCACTGAACTCTGGTGGCTGGTTTGTCACTATTCTAATAGCCGCGCTGCCAACTGCTGGGCGCTGCATTTTGGTTGCGCCACAAGTTGCTGCACTTCGCCGGGTAAAAGGGGATGCTACACGATATAGTTGGTATCCCATGACTTTTGGCACTTCAGTTGAATATGGTACCTCTGAACTGAATGGAATCCTGCTACCAGATCTACGCCATCTTGTATACTGCCAGTTATTTCTATCCACTCTGATTTGTCGTTGATTTAGATTTGGGTGGCCTACTGTTGCGATACTGTTAGAAAAGCAGTTTTAGGCTGATCAAATTGCTGCTAGGTTGTAATTAAATATACTTGGATTTGGATGTGTAAATCTGTTTAGAGAATTTTTTTTCTTTTTTCTATGATATATTCGATTAAATTAATATAAATATGATATAATTAATGCTTTCATTAAATGTTATAAATAAGGATAGAACATTCGAGCATTGTTTAAAATGTTTGGAAAATTGTAGTTAATAAATTGGCATTAAGCGAAGATATTTTAGCTACTGACGATCATACGACCAATCTATTTAATATTTGCAAAGCACACATAAGGGAACATCTATAAACTACGTAGCTCCTTTTCTTGCTCCCCCACCCCCCCCACCCCTACCACTCCACGTTGCACGTAGCTTTTTTCCTTCTGATCCCAGAATACATTTTGTACTGTTTTCTCTTGTCAAACTATCGTAAATTACATATGAAGATAATTAAATGACGGAAACCACAAGCTGTTGTGTGTTCTGCACCTCATGTTAACTGTGACATATAAGTTACGGTTTATCATAAGACTCTTGAAGAAACTTTACTGATTTCAGAATCTTATTAAAATTGGTTGCACTGAAATACTCCTGCCCCTTTTGCCTTCTAGTTGCGCACATTGTTTTGTAAAGGAGGACTTTTTGTGTTTGTTCCAGTTCCGACAGATGGTGAACACGCTATACATGGCGGGGTACTCCATCTCGTTCGTGGCATTACTCATATCCCTCGCCATCTTCTTTTCCTTTCGGTAAGTTAGTAAAATCTCTACACTTACCTCATAACTATTTTCGCCTAACAGTTAAGCAATACATGCATTGCTCATTAACTGAGAAAGCGTTTAGCATTCATTTATCAAACTCTTACTACGTTCGGCGTATTGTATGAGGAGAGATCCTGGATTGTTCGTTGCCCGTATAAGTCTGCAGGGTAAAAGATTTCCAGTTATCACATTTACAATGTCATATTTTAAGCAGCATGTATGAAATAATAAAATTAAGACCTAGTATTAATGATTTTTTCACTTCCATGAGACATATGCTAATCAAATAAAATCCATCTCATGAGAAAATAGCTCGTCTTATCTTACTACAAGTCCACATTCCTTTATGCGAGAAATAAATCAGAGATAAACTTATATCAGAAAATACAGAAAAAAAACCTCGCCTTGTTACATCTGCATATGAAAAAACGTTTAAAGTGCAATCTTTCCTCCAAAACATCTCTACTATATAATTTCGTAAGGTCATCCACTCACCTCGATAGTGATTGGCTGGAGAACGGTGACGTCACGAGCCAGCCTTCACTCACAAACAGAGAGCAACAACAATCAGACAAGTCATAGAAAAAATTCGAGGTTATGTCCACAACTTAATAGCTAAGCAACCTCTCATAATACAATAATTAAGCTTGCTTTTCGTAGCATTTCATAATTAAAGAAATAGATAACCTTTACGGCTGAAAAAACGTCGAACTGCTTTTTAGTAATACGTCGCTAATTAAAGAAATATAAAAAACTTTAAAAGGTTTAAATTACTCATAATCTCTGTTGTAACTACGAATGACAATTTCCACGCCAGCATACGCTAAATCTCAATTTATTTAAATCTTTCTCTAATGTTGCTTCCAGATCAAAGTTAATACGTTACGGTTTATTTAGTTTTTACGTATTTTACTGACTTTGGTTAGCAGCCTTTGTTCATGTTCGCTGTACGTGAGTTATTAGGTTATTTAAACTGAACATCAGACCAAATATGTTACCGAATTGAGTATTTTGCGGATCATGTCTTTAGCTTCAATGATTTAATAATGTGTATTAAGTTCTCTGGCCATTACAGTTACTATGACCAACGATTATATTATGAATGTTTATCCAGCCTCAATAATAAAACAACGCGATTCTTTGGAAACAAACAGATATTCTTCAAATTTTAAAGAGTGAACTTCTAGGGTCAAATACAAGTTCGTATTTCAGCAAGTTCGAGTCTACGACCATTGAAACTATTTTACGATAGCATGGTCGTCCCTGTCCGTGATTAATATGTCTATTAATACTTCTGAGTTCTTCAAGCCCAAGAGATTTTATTCGCCCTTTAAAGGGTGAAACATAGGACAAGTTCGTATTTAGTCAAATCATACATAATCTTTGACCCCTAAAACTATAACTGTTCCAGAACCGTGATGATACGCAAAAAATAGGTCACGGGCTTACGCTAGTTAAAAGAATAAAATTCTTACCACTAAATTTAAATATCCAATTGTAACATTATCGAAAAGAATAGTTGAGATGGCCATGTTAATTTAAATATCCTACTGTTTGTTTATTCTTTGTGTATGCTGTGATCAGTCGCGTTCATTAGATCCAACAAACCTAATACCTCAAAGCTTTGAAGACTCCCTATATCACCACCTTCCCATGAAATGATTTTCACCACCCTCCTAATTTGTTCTTTAAGAGTTCCATGCTTTAAATTACATCAGTATTTGGCAAATTTTCCATGATTTCCATCGGTAATTTATTCCAGTCCCTGACAGATTTTAAAAAAAAAAAAAAAAAAAAAAAAAAAAAAAAAAAAAAAAAACACTCCCACACCCTTTCAGCTGACAACAAAAGCCAACTTATGGCCAAGTTCACCTCCATTCTTCCACTAATAACCATCCATTCGTCATCGTGATTAGAAAACTGGTACAATATGCACATAGTCATAGCTTAAAAAGTTTTACAGTTGGTGTTCATATACTGAAACTACCAGAAAAGGTTTCGTTATCAGTGTGTGTTTGTATGTCAAAGTAAGAAAAAGGGAAAAGAATAAGAGTAAAACATTGCCTCAAGAAGCAATACATGAATCAAAAGACCGGGCTAATTTAACTTAATAATCCTATATCTGAAAGGTTGTTTCAAAATATTGGCGCTAGCAGTTAAGTTTTGTTTTAAAACACTATTTGTTTTGTAAAAAAAAATCGCATGGAAGATAAGAATGGTAATAATTTTTCATCTCAACAAATATCTCCTTCGGACTGATTACTGTTTGAACATAGCATTACTAGACGACCCGTGCGAAAGTTTCGCAAGCTGACTGTCACCTCCTCGACTCAGTAGAGGCGGTGACAGCTTGCGACAGCTACAAGATACCTGATGAAGACAGCAGAGCCAGCTGTCGAAACGTCGTGTTTCTACAACACCATCCGGCTGGAAACCCGAGAGGATTTTGTTGCATCAGTACTCCGGGAAAGTCTCCACTCACACAGCACTTAAGGATATTCATTGTGAACACGAAGGGATAAAAACTGTGTCAGATATTTGTATGACTTAATGTTTTAGAGAACAGTTGCTTTAAACTGGATACTGCGGCACGTCTCGGCGACTTATCTTGGATGGACATTTAATCTAAAAATAGTTTAGTGTACAGCGCTAATGTAAATAATTGCATTTCGATTCGAATATAGATGATAGTTGGAAGATCTCCGTAGTTACATTGCATCAAGTGCTGTTACCGCGAGAGATCCAATTTCACTCTTGCATTGATGCTGATATGAGCGCAAGATACGCACAGACTTTACTAGGAGAATGCTAGCTCATGGTTTTTAGCTGGTCACAACCAACGCATATGGAAATTTCCAAACTGTCTCCAAATACTTATATCAGTCTATGTTGGCACCAATTATGGATAACCTGTATAATTGACACCACAAGCCTTCCTCACATCTCATTGGTTGGTTTGTAATAGCCGATCGCAGGCGGTACAGTACACATCACTCTTGATTTGCAAAAAGTGCTTGCAATCATATTACTTTCTCCCCATTCCGGCTTTCTTCATTCCCCAAGCAAGTTGTAGTCATTAAGCAACTCGTTGTAATATCCATTATAGATTATCACTATATTTCTTATTTTTATGGATGTAACTTGAGTTTGTTTTGAAGACACGAATGAATATCGCATGTTTACTGAAGAACTGCATACCAGAGATTACCACAGACATTGCAGTGAAGAACTGTTGCAGGTAAATATGTTTCGCGTGTTTATCACTAAACTGTTCTGTGAGTACAACACGACTGAAGGAAACCTTATGTGTGTAGGAGAATCTGGAGTAAAATGATTGGTTTTATGTATCTGTAGATAGGTTGTGATTATGTTAAATCACACGATACGTTTACAATTCATACGAATTTCGTTGTTAACTAGGGAAAGTGAAGAAAAATTCAAGAAGCAAATGGAGGTAATAAATATAAAACATCATGAAAAAGAAGGATTGATTTTAAATGTGGTGGGGGAAGAATGTGATAAGATATGCAGGTTATATAAAGGGGAATAATCATGTTTTTGGCATAAAGTCTGGAGGATAAAAAATAAATATGATCTCATTTTTTTACGTTTTTCCCCAATTTGAATCAAACGTGGGGGTAAATGAAATCAATTAAAACATGAATAAAATAATGGTAGAAGAATTTGGACCAAACAAAAAATGAAGAAGAAAAATACCTCTAAGCACCTGAGATGTGACAACTATAAAAACTGGTACAAAGTGAAGGAAATAAGAAAATTCTGTTATGTAGGAAATATAATTTGACCTTTGGTTTGAATGAGAATCAAGATCTTTGTCAAAAAGGATAAACTTTTCAGTATATACTACTGGTATAGAACATTTTGAAACTGTTTATATGGAACTCTGGGTTAATGAGAGTGAAAACTAGAAACTGAGAATATCAAACAGAAAGAAAACTGACCCATATGAAATGTGGTACTACAGAAATAATATTAAAATTATACCAAGAACCTAATGACTGCACTCTCAATGTGATACGTGAAGAGAGAAATTTTAAGAAGACCTTCACAAAAGAAGAACAGATAGAATGGTTGGTCAAATTTTAAGTCATCATGGATTATTGAATTTGCTTCTAAAGGAAACAGGAAGATGAAAAAGGGTAAACGAAGAGAAATATTAAAGCATATGAAGCAGATAACGAAGGAAGGGCGTTTTCGTAAGAATGAGGGGTTGAAGCGGTTAGGAGAGTAAGAAATAAATGTATTGCATGGGCCTATTAGAAATGGAATAAATAATCAGGATAAAACAGCAGCAATTTTTTTAAATATATTAAATAATATTGTAAATATTTGTTAGAGAATGTAACATTGATTTAGAGAATATATGTATTCATGGCTTTATTAGAGGCACTACCTGAGAACGTGGCGACACTTAATCGTTTTTTAAGCGTTCAAACTCGGTTTCTTCCGATGTTTTGCAGCGATCGATGTATACGTAAAAAGAAAATAATTTGCTTGGGAAAACCCAGCCTAGCTTCGGATACTGAGCAGCAGCCAACGTGTATGTTTGACATCGATCACCAATCGATTACACTTGAGATGATGCTTGTTGGTTGTTGAATGCGCCGTGTTTGCCGTTCAGATGAGATTTCTTATTGAGAGGTTCCCATCGAAACGGCAAACACGTCCCGGTGACAAACAAGAGAACGGCTTGTCTTCCACTCATCCCACTAAGCTCGTCCACCACATCTGAGCAGCTATGCAGTGTTGCTGTAGGCGATGTTTCCGTGTGCGGCAATAAAGCTACAAAAACAGTTGAATTGGCGTCATTTTATAATTTAATAAATCTGAACAGCTAGTTTGTTTTTACTGTACGTTCCCATACAGACTATGCCCTTGATCCAACAGTTCCCTTAAAAACGTCGGTAGTTTATCCTGACACCTGTATGGGAAAAAAATTTCAGATTATCTTTAAGAAAATTGTCTTTCGCCGTAGTCATTTGGAAGATTCAGCTAACGAAACATAACAGAATTCAGATCATTATTAAACGGTGTGGGAGAGGTGAAAAGGGAATGATTATGGCTTTGTACAGCTTAGTTCTAAGTGCGAGTGGGTTTGAAGTAATTAGGAGAAAGGTCAGCAAGCAAGCACGACAGTGTTACTGGCACGCTCACAAATCCCTGCTCTTAGACACCTCGGATAACCGAATCAAGTTATCGCTGTATTTAGCCTGCGATCAGATGACAGGAACACAGAAGCCTTCAGAAATATGAAGAGAATCTTTGTCAAGTTATTCACTTGACCAATTTATTTTCTACTATGTGTACTGTCTTAAACGTTTATCGGGGCTATATTTATGTGCATCAAGGAAAAACTGCTATACAGATTTTGATGGATTTTTCACAGTTTAAAGTTTGAGGGCTGACTAAATATTTTAGTCATGTTTTATGAGGCAGTGTGGCCTGATGCAGGAGCAGTAAATTATAATCTGTTCTCAGCGCCATCTATTGTTTATTTCTGTAGTAGAGAGATTTTCAGTGCTGACAAAGAAACTGATGAATAAAATGACACCTCAGATATCTTTCTCTAATGCATTTTGAGCTGGTGGATCTTCGTTTTTGAAACATACAGGGTTAAAAATTGTAAAATTGTACATGATCAGTAGAACAGTCAATTGAACAATAATAGGCTAATAGAAGATGAAGCACTAGATAAAAAGTAGATGCCCATAAACCATAAAGTGAACGATATTACAACTAGACATCTTTCTTTTTTTTTTTTCTTCTTTTTTTTTGAAACTGTTAATAGTTCAATTTATAACTATATTTTATGGACAGACTTTCACGTAAACAGTCCAATTCCAAACATGAGTATTTGCATGAATCTCAAAATGAAAAGTTAACGTTTGCGTGATTGAAATGTTGTGAAATTTGTGGATGCTACTGATTTTGTGAAAGATACATGGAGTATCAGTTTATTAGGACTGACACCGTCTCTGTTCAAAAAACTAAGTTTTTTAGTGGTAGTGAATATTGTATTGCATCTGCTCCAGAATTTTCACAAACAGCTAAAATATTTGAGGAAATCCGGCCCCTGTTTACTTATTAAGCCGTGTTTGAACCTTCTGAATTTCATTACACTATGATTAATACATATAGCAAAGTCAGGTGAAACTGATCTGCTGGCTTCGGAGATACTTATAAGGTATCAAACTATCACACGGAGCTTTGTAGTTGTGGGATTAACGCTCGGGCCTCGCATTCTGAAAGACGCGGGTTCGAACCCGAGTCCAGCAACCAAAATTTAGGTTTTCCAATTTTTACCCGATTCAATCCATATGAATTCCAGGACGGTTTCTTCAGAGGGGTATATCGAACTTCCTTCCACTTCCTGCCAGTCCCATCTCTCCTAGCACTAATAACCTACACATCGACGAATTGTAATTTCCAAGCAGAAAAAGATACCAGAATAAAGTAACCAATGTTAACCAGTTATTATATGGGCAATCTTCTAACTGAAATAAAAATTTTCCAACCATTGCGAAAATTTCAAATTTATCAATTAAAATTTTACATCTTTATTGTATTTTCAGATTGCTACTAAGCGAAAATAACGTAAAACTCCTGTATCTAACAAATTGTATGCACTATGGTAGTTGATGAGAGAAGGAAAACTTCCCACGACTCATTGTAAAGTGCTGACTTGATGACGGAAAGGCTAGTATGACAGGTGGCCGAACACTATTGAGCTCCACGACAGCCTCGGAGTTTTCTGCAGACGGGGGCGAGTTAGCTCGTTCGCTGAGCTTAGGAAAGGGGCTGACGAAAGCGGTTTAAAATGGAAGTTTGAAGTTGTGCTGCAGAATGACGTGTTTGACAAACTCCTGTGCTTGCTAGCACTCCCCTTCGACAAAGTGTTAAAACTTCTGAGCTGGAAAACATCGATTTGCTTCCACTAACCAGAATCCGTGGTTTCTCTAGCATATTGTAACATACTAAATTTTATGAGTAAATGTAGCTTTTAAATAAAATCTTAATTTGAACTATGTATAGCAAAAGAAATGCAAAGATATTCATCTATATTAACGGTATATACTCTTTTCCGCGTCTTTTGATATATCACTACAATGTCCTTCTTAATAGGAATTGATTTTACACGTATTTAGTGTAGTAATTCTTCATTGTTTGAATACCGACTAATGTGGCTCAGTGCGTTAAGGCATCGTATACTGGATCGGGGAGGTTCGCGTTCCGGTCATTCCGATTGCGTTTTTAGGTTTCCCGCCATCATCTAGACGAATGCTCGGACACATTTCATAAACAAAGATACTGTTATCATGCAGAACACAAATATTTACACGATTCGCAGACAGACAGCAACACACTTTCCTCCTGTAAGCGCAGTGCGCCGGGTCTAACATACCCTATCAGTCCACGAGTCCCTCACCGCCCTCCTCTTATGATTCACACTGGGCACCTGTGCACCAGAGAGGGGGCGACACGTGATCTTTAGATGGTAGGATCGAGAGGGGGGAATCAAAAAATTTTCAAAACATCTAACTTGCTTTTTTGATAAATGCTTGAATTAAATATGTTAAGTGATTTACTCGAAGTAATGAATATTTTACCATAATCAAAGATTTTGAGCTGATTTCACGGGTGTTACATGTCAAAAATGCGATAGTCAGTATCTCTACCACTGGAGTCCGAGCTAATGCCCTAGGAACGTTAGTGTTTTCTTCGCTCAAGGTTACAAGAGTAAGTTTTAAACTGTCTCCTAGAAATAAACAACTCTAACTGTCATATTCCAGCTAAATTAAAGAGTAATTCATGTAGTACTGAGAAAATAGGTTATTTAAAATAAATTGCTGTTTTTCTACAACAGTGCAATCATGGATTACTGCAAGTATCATTTCAACCATTTGAATTTTTTTTTTTTTATATATATATTCAAAAGAAATGTGTAACGTTTTTATGAGATATTATTTGGAAAAATCTCTGTTTGTAATGAATCATTCATAGGTCAAAAATTTATCTGGAAACACAGTCTAGCTGTTCGAAGAAATTGAATGGAATTCATCACTGCTTTAATTTAATTGTAATGTAGCACATGGTCCGGTGGCAGTTTTCCTACACCCCCATCTTCCCCCTATTCTGCACCCACCTACATTTGCCCTCTACAAATTTTATGTTTAAATTCTTTCAACGTGTTCTGTAAATTATTCATCATTTCTCTAGGTAACTCATTCCAATCCCTGACACCCTTACCTAAAAAAGAGAATCTTCCCACATCCTTATGCCTGAAATCGAGTGCCAGCTTGTGGTCATGGTCATCTTTTCCTTTCGATGCACTACTTTTCATACCTACTCCAATATCTTTCCATGCCTCATCGCCAGTATACGCCTTGTACACTCCCATGACCCTCCTCTCACCCTCCTCCTGCCTTGCAATGAATCTCATTCCAGCTCCTTTATCATATCCGTCACTGATTGCATTCTGCGATAATTTCCAGAAACAAATCAAGCAACCGTTTTTTGCACCCTCTCAAACTCCTGTATTTGATGCTCGAAATGTGGTTCTCATACTACACTACCATATTCAAGCAATGGTCTCACCAAAGTTTTGTAACCCAATTCCTTTACTTCTATCCGAAATTGTGCAATAAATTCTAAGCTAACTGTAATATCATGCTACAATTAGAACCAAGTGCAGCGAAAGCTTACAGATAAATGAAACAGCAGCTGACAGTAATAATTAGACCATGGCAACTCTCGAAATTATTTGGAAGTTTTTTCGTAACGTTGGAAAAATATTTTGCTCTATTGGTGCACTTGTAAAAGATTTACACGAATGAAAATGTACTACAATGCTAAGGAACGATTTTAGTAGAAACATGGCTGTATAACCCATTTACTACAAATATTACTCTTTACGATATATAGATCAAACAAGCGTTGTGGGAGTGTAATCGATGAGATTATTATAGCTGACAACGGATTAACCAAATAAGCGAATGGATACAATGAAATGTGAGCTACTTTCTTTGCTGAAATTCTGACTGTTTTATTTTCGCTACCATATCACTTCAGACTAGTGATCCAAAAGAGTTCTAATACCATTAGAGGAAGAAGAGAGGAGAATAGTTTTCTTAAAACAAGACAATTTCGTTAATCACATATTTATATCTGTGAATATCATTATTTACATAAATTTTACAGGACTCGATATAAAAAATTTACATAAATAAATTCAGCATCACTATCAATGGTAGGATGCAGGCTCCTTTAGGCTCATCGATATTTGCCAACAGCAAAAGCTGACATTTCTCCCCTTGCATTCTTTAATTTGGTAGTCCGTAGACGGTGGGGGGTGGTCCATACGCGGGGACAGGTGCTGGTGGTGGCGGTGGTGGGGGTGGAGGTGGTGGGGGAGGGGGCGGCGCTGGTGGTCCATAGACTGGAGTCGGTGGTGGTGGTGGTCCATACACGGGCTTTGGTGCTGGAGGTGGAGGCGGTGGTGGAGGAGGAGGAGGTGGTGGTGGAGGTGGTGCTGGTGGCCCGTAAACAGGTGTCGGTGGTGGTGGTGGTCCATACACGGGCTTTGGTGCTGGCGGTGGTGGCGGCGGCGTTGGAGGAGGGGGTGGTGGTGGAGGTGGTGCTGGTGGTCCATAGACTTGAGTCGGCGGTGGTGGTGGTCCATACACGGGCTTTGGTGCTGGAGGTGGTGGCGGCGGCGGTGGAGGAGGGGGTGATGGTGGAGGTGGTGCTGGTGGTCCATAGACTGGAGTCGGTGGTGGTGGCGGTCCATACACGGGCTTTGGTGCTGGAGGTGGTGGCGGCGGCGGTGGAGGAGGGGGTGGTGGTGGAGGTGGTGCTGGTGGTCCATAGACTGGAGTAGGTGGTGGCGGTGGTCCATATACGGCCTTTGGTGGTGGAGGTGGTGGCGGCGGAGGTGGAGGCGGTGGTGGAGGCGGTGGTGGAGGTGGTGCTGGTGGCCCGTAGACTGGCACCGGAGGTGGTGGCGGCCCGTAGACTGGCACTGGTGCCGGCGGTGGCGGTGGAGGCGGCGGCGGTGGAGGCGGCGGCGGCGGCGGTGCGGGCGGTCCGTAGACTGGAGTCGGCACCGGGGGACCGTACTCGTGCTTAGGCGCCGGAGGTGGTGGCGGAGGCGGCGGTGGGGGCGCCGGAGGCCCATAGACGGGGACTGGCACTGGGTAATCAGCGACCGCTAAGGCCAGGATGGCCGCGAGCGCCAACAGCTGAAAATACGAATAAAAAAATCACAAATATGACCTGACTGACCCACCATCTTTCCAACCTTGCTATTGCTCTAGCCACAATTACAATAATACTCGCTGTCCCGTTTCGAGAAGAGTTTCTCGGTGCTGCGGAATCTCAAGAGCTTCGTTTGCTTTTTGACAGCTTTCCCCGCTAGATCTGTGATGCAACATGGGGGAAAAATCCTTTTGACGTATTATTACTGTAGCAAGTTACTTGAAGATATTACTTAAAAGTAACGTTATTGGTCTCTACCTTAAAATAATAAAAGATCATGGTATGAAGATATTTTCCTCATGATGAATAGCAATGGAATAGCCATAGACGTTATTCATACACCCTTAGTAAGTAATATGTGAGCTACGCTTTGAAAAACAGTAGTGGAAAAATTCTATGACCATCAATTCTCGAAAACCTGCTTAGTATCACCACTGTATCATAAACATTCGCTTAGGTTTCAGAAGCTTATGACTTTCTCATATGCTCATATACCCCTTCTTTTACTTGTTCACAATTTGCTTTAAACTACTTCTGTCTGATTCCCTTCCTTGTACCTTTTTTACAGTTGATCCCTAAACTTTTCTTTCTAAATATTGAGAGTTTTATTCTTTTTCTAAATTTTACTGTTTTTAATGAGACCCAAGATTTCTGCCCTGAATTTTCGTATGCCCATTAATCCTTTACCTAGTTAAACCAATATTTCTTTCAGTGTTTACTTTTTCTACATTCGAAATTCTTTCCGCATCCCTGTATTTACTAGTTTCCATATCCTTCTGTTTTTACTAGATTCTTCTAGGCACTTTTGTAAATTTAATTCATTAGTTTCTGAATTTCAATTACAATTTGATGAGGTTCTGACTGGACGGAGTCAGTTCCATGTATGCTTTACAACCTAAATCTATGCTTAAGCAAGCGTTTCCAAGAATATAGTCTCATTTTAAACTTGCACTAATGTGTTTGTTAGTGTTTAATTGTTCATTATCGTGAATATAATTACTTCACTGTACTCTTATTATTTTAATAATTAATTTTTTAATTATTTACTAACTAAAAATTCCACTCACGTATCTTATTTGGCACTTTCTTTTTAATTATTATGCGTCCCTCATGTTAGAAATCATCTTTTTAAATAATCTCACTTCTCTCGAAAGTATTTGGTCAATCCTTCTGCTTAATCAGATCTACTACCTACGAAGATTATTCAGCCTTCTGTACTGTCTTTGCCATTGTTTTCTTTCAGGTGACTCATACGCAGCCATGGAAAGTATTTCGTATCTAGTACGTTTATCATATATCAAGAGCAGTGTAATATAGTTTTGAAGTATTAGTTTTTCTCTTGAGACCATTTGGTCCTATAAAGCAAGGTTAATTAGGAAGCCGGTTCCTACCGAAAGAGCAATACAAAGCACTTCACCACTTCCTTTTCCTACGACCGTTTGTTAATTACATCACGAGTCTTTCAGCAATAAGAGTAACAGGTTGTTCAACCAGAATGAGACATTTAGCTATAAAAAGTATTTGTATCTAATCTCTTTTGTTTACAGTCGCTTATTTTCTACGTTTTAAATTTTTCGATGAATCATCACTAAAACTTTGAGTTTGAAACGGTGAACACAGTCCCTCAACCAAAACAATTTCAAACAATTGGAAAGACATTAGTGACATCTGTTTACTATGCTACGTAACAGTATCGTTAATAGGCATATTTAAATTCTGTGTATCGCACGCAAAATAACTCCTCCATTTACTTCGAAATATAACAGAGAACAACTGTTATATTTCCGAAGGTAGTACTTGACAAGTACGCTTCTAAAAGTTCAATGGTATATTTAGGGTAATTAAATTTCTTTAACCGTTTATTTCAACTGAAACAATCGGTCAAGAAGGCTGTCGTCGTAGTTTCACGCTCAAGTTCTGTGCCTGTTCAATTCTTGTAAAAACATTGACGAACAACATCGCTGGTCAAAGCATCGATGTTTCTCCAAAAAAAAAAAGTTTTTTTACAGCATAAATACTCTTCCGCAAATCAGAAAAACTGCTGAAGGACATAATTCGCAAGTATTGCAATGCATATAAAATAGTTTTAATTTAGGTTTCATTCAAGATATTATGAAATGGTTTTGGTTGATAATAGATGACTCAAAAACCCATGTAAAACTAAACAATAATCAAATGTAATGTTGTATAGTGAACCAACGTTAACAACATAGGTCGTATAACCCAGCAGTCTTCATTGCTTGTTCCAAAAGTTTACGTACACTGCGAATCCGTTCTGGTAGATTTAGAATCTATGAATTAACAAGGCAATTAGTATTGGGGCTACCGATGAGAATAACTTAGTTCCAAATATGTAAGAGATAGATAAAATCTTGTTTTCAGTGCTATATCTGCAGTATGGAAGATGAAATGTACAAAACCAGCAAGAAATTAGAATTTTGTAATAAAGAAGCATTATTTACTAATATGGAGGTTTCTGGAATTATTAAATTTAATAAAATCATTCGAATGTAAAGAAAAAAAAAGAATTCCTTTCATCAGAATCGATTGTTAGCATGGACTTCACAACACACGAAATTTTCCATGTCTGTAGAACTTAAAGACGAGAATGTACTGAACTGTCACTTATGTTTAGTTGTCACTCACCAGCTTCATGTTGTAGATGAGCCACTGGACTGATGTATTGGGAAGCCGACCGCTTGCCTATATATAGTGGTGGACCAAACGGGGTAACAACAACCCCAAGGCCGGGAAAAGCCAGATGCCTTGCGCAGCTCTTCCAGATGCCATTACCACGGAACGTCCGCTTCACTTTATTCCACACTTGCAAGTACCTGACTCGGATAGTCAGCTTCAAAAATATTTGTTTTGTTAAATTAGTACCTATGTAAAAACGATCTTGTAATCTCCATACCTTTGAGAAAACCTGTTGTTTAAGCGAAATGAATTTTTTTTTAAATATCTTCTTTTGCCGTACCATTTTCTATGGAAATATTTGTCTGATAATAACCTGATTTTTTTCAAATAATCGTTTTTAAGTGAAACTTCTTTATGTGCCGTAGTGACCGGAAAAATCGACACAAAAACTGGCAACGCCTTTCACGGAACGCTGATGTAATCGAGTGATCGAAAGTTTTATGCAAGAAATGGAGTCAACGGACAAGCAGATGGCATGGTATCCTGATGAAACTCAAAATACTGAGCGTTGTATTTTATGTACATAAACACTTTCTTTTTTCCTGTATTATCATTGTACCTAACGTGTATTATTTATTGGGAATCATGATGAATGATGCAGCGGAGAGAAAAAGATTCTTGTCCTCAACGAAAACTTAATTACTATTAAATTACTAGCTGGTTCCCACTACTTCGTTCGTGTTTGTAAAGAATTTTGATTGACAGCTACTGACATATAACCACCATAGCGCACGATGGGTGACTTGAGGCTAACACCACACTCAAATTTCAGTGACCTGTGCAGGGTATTTATGACTGCATAGTGAAATATATGGACATACATGACTTTGGTCGAAATATGAAAACGCCCTCCGTCGACCAATTTCCAGCATCATAACTTCCACACCCCTATAGCTACCGACATGGCATCATCATGGTGCACATTGGGAGACTCGAGGTTATTACCACACACTATCACCAGTGGACTGCGCTAGGTAGTTTTGGCTGTGGAGTGAAATATGGGGACACACATTTCTATTTTTATATCCGCTCCACAACTATCAACCACCATATCTCCCACACCCCCATATCTACTGACATGTAACCACCATAGTGCACAATGGGAGACTCGATGCTACTACTACACACAAGCACCAGTGGTCTGCGCTATGTACGGGTTGTGGCAGGAAAGGGAGCATAGGGTCACACAAGTCTATTATCGAAATATAAAAATGCCCTACATCGACCACCTTTAACCACCATTTCTCCCACACAGCTATCGGCATTCGGCCAACGTTGTACATGATAGGAAACTCCATGCTACTACCACATACAAACAGCAGTGGTTTGTGCCAGGTAGTGGTGGCTGAAATTTAAAAAAAATTATAACGACAAAACAAAAAGTTTTCAGTTGGTATTACTGTTAGGTGAAAACAATAAAGATAATAATAATTTCGCGTGATGTCAATAACTACCTTTGTCAATGCCTAAAACGATTTATTGCGCATTACGTAACATCCAAAGAAGTTTCACTTTCATCATGCGATTCAAGCTCATACTTTCAGTTTTTATTTGATAAATGTGTACAACCTCTTCGCGAAGTGAGATTGAGATAACTCTTCTCAATTTATTGATCTTTTTTTAATAGACTGTCTTTTGTTTCAGGCTCAAGTAAATTTAATTCACATCTTCCTTATTTATTTGATATTATTTTCGTGCCAGTAATAGTGCGCTTGAAATAAAGTTTAATCACTTCATTTCTTTCTTCTCGCCTGTCGTGGCCACCCCGATTTCCAGCTGTTACGGTTTGTTCTCAGCAATTAGTGAAAGTCTTAAGCACTTTCTTAGCGCCTCAGGAGTAAGTGCGTCGAATTATAGCCTCATCAAATGCGGAGCTATCTTGTAGTAGCCGCAATGAAACCGGATACATGGAAGAGTCTGTCTCCTTGATTTATTAGAATGAAGCACAAGCTCGTAGCATCGGAATACTGCGGTGTTAGTAATTTGTTTATGGTTTATTATTTATAGTGGCAGTGTTTCGCTGGTAATTACGCCTTGCGGATACGGAGAAAGTGTAGTCTATAGAAGATAGGATGATAATTCAAAAAATTAAACGATAAATTCTCAATTTTCAATTTAAAACGATTAAAGATAAGTGGAGCGGCTCGAAACATCTGTTTGGAAAACACTGGAACTGAGTTATTTTGTTGTTTTAAAGAGGCTCACTTCGGCTTAAATGTTTCTTCATATTCGGAAAGGCCATTGATGAAAAATATTTAACCACTTTAACCTGCTATAATTGCCAACAGTCAATTTAACATTTATTCGTCCCGTTAGTTCAGGGACCTACGAGCTCCGCCAGTTTGAGTTGTGCGGAGGATGTGGGTGGTTTAACTAAGTGTTGTGTACGCCCTGTGACGCTTCTCGGTGTGATATTCATATAAACTTTGAAATTATAGAAACACACGTAGTAATAGTATAAAGTAAATGCATTGAAGCTGGATATACGACTTAAAGGCTTAATGTCATAATTAAAATAATCTCGACAGTTGACAAGTGGTATGAACTATTAGCTTCCATTTATAGGGTGACAATGTAAAGCGAAGTGTAGGCTCAACCTGTAACAGGATCTTACGAAATGCGTCCAACAAGTATATTTCGATAGTCTTAAAGATTTCGTTATGAGCCTGTAAAATAATCGGTGTATGTCGTGTTGATTCTTTTCTATGTAAATGTTTAAAAATTTTCCTGTCATTAAATTATAAAAAAATGTTGTGAATTCTATCCAACACATCTATAATGTAAAAGATATTCTGGGCAACGTATTGTATCCGCTTCCTGGATGGCTAGTTGTTTACTGAAATCCCCGTGTTATAGCAGTCCTAATGTACAGCCTGCAACAACACAAAGTTGTTCTACCAATCTCTCTGTCTGGCATAAAGAAGAAATATTTATAATTTTTAGCAAAGTTTTTCGTTCTTGGTAGATAATGAATCAGGAAAAATTACTTCCGAGAGTTAGCTACATTTCAAAATCCATAACAATATAACCATGGTACTACAAGAAAAGGGCTGAAAAATCTTAGAAACAGCTCAAAGTAAAGCACTCCACATGGTAGTGCTTCAATTTGGTTAACCATTTGAAATAACATCTCAAAATTCGATATGAACGGTATATAAACACTAATGCACTTTACATGTGCATCTCATAATATTTGCCCTTTTCTTATACGGTAATACAGAGAGTATAAATCATGCAATATTTCAATGTTGAGATATCGGTTCATTTTGGTTTTTCTACTGTTTTCAGTGAGGTGGTAAGTTGAATACTGGCGATGTATTACATATTTAGCAGTACACATTATTCGTCTGATATTCATTGCACACGGAAATGAAAGCTAGAATTTACAAGTATCGGTGTTGTCGATAACCAGTTGAAATCACACTTTTAACACATTTCATGGATCAAAAATATCCTGATGTCGAGTACCCGTCGACTAATGTCCTACAACGATCTATGCAACTGAAATATTCTTACTATGAAACGTGAAATAGATTGAATATATGTCTCATAATGTTTAAAGTATAGTTTAATCAATATACTACATCGTCAACTAATTTATAAAAAAACACACATTCAGCAACATTTTTCAAATGAAATTGACTGGAAAATGGTTTTGTCATAATATTTCACGTGTGTAGAAAACACGTAATGCAAAAACACTCGTAATGCCAGATGATTAAAAAAAATTAAGAGTGGATATATACTTATATGTCAGGCAAATAATTCTGAATTTAGCGATTTTAACTTACAAAATACTGTATTGTTACTAAACACAAAAAAGTATTTGATCGCATTTTACCAAGTTCATAAAACTCTGAAGCCATTGACTTCAGTTTACAGAACGTGGTGGGTGAGCGGTAACGCTCTGACCTCGCATTTGGGAGGACGTGGGTTTGAATCCCCGTTCCGGCATCCAGATTTGGGTTTTCCGTGCTTTTCCAAATCACTCCATGCGAATACCAGGATGGTTCATTCAAAAAAGGCCTTATGGAATTCTTTCCCTTTCCTCATCCCCATTCCTTCCCCGCATCTAATGAGTTACCTCGACGTCGACGAGGCGTGAAGCCATAAGAAGAAGAAAAAAAGAAAAAAGATTTCTACCACAGACAGATTTTATAAGTTAAGTCTAATGTTTTTAATCCATGGTCTCTGTAAACAGCTACAGCTTAAATTGATCATACAATCAGGAGTCATGTTCCAGACTCTATCAATGATTTCAAATCATGCAGACAGGCTTCTATTAAGAGAAATAAAGTATTTATACTTGCTATTCCGTTATAGATATCACACTAATTTTAAAACATTGAAGTTGAAGTGATTTCAGTGTTTTTTGGTGCCTCTTGTGCAATCTTCATTATATCCAGAGTTATCTCTGAGTATCTGCTCATCGCCTCATTTGCTTCAAATTTCATGTTTACCTTCCTATTTCTGGGGAGTCAATATAATTGTATTTTATGTCGTTTTGAACCATTCTTTTGTATTTCGGCAGAAACATATGAGTCATAGAAACAATTTCTAGCAGCAAGCCTTATATTCCCTGAAAGGATTTTCTGTTCTTATTTAATTGGTAAAATGAAAGTCTTTTGTTAAAAAAAGAAACAGACAATAATCATTCAGTTTCCATGTACTATTAATGTGTTCTAGGACAAGAGAATTGTTTCATCTTGAACATCCCTCTTCAACATTTCTTTCTGGCTTTATCCCTTGTGTTTGTATCCTGAAAACATAGTACGAAATCTGAATGAAATCGAGAGAGATCGTACGTTGGCCTCCAGTTCTATATACCATTCAGAATATTCGATGCGATGTAACGGGTTATGATACAGAGAACGTAAATAAATATCGCTGAAACATAAGTTCTGGGGTTTTACAACGGGTTTTAAAACAATTTATTGGGCTAATTTTTCTATTGTTTCTTTGAGAGAAATGAATAGAGTTAACTATAAGTAATTTATTTTACGAGGAAAATTTTTTGTTTCCTCTGCCTATGATGGATGTAGCTGAAGTAACTCACTTGAATAATAGTACCGATCTTCGTTCGGCATCTTTTGATTTCTGTTCAATATGTAAGATTTTGCATAAAGTTTGATTGAAGTTAATTTTTTTTTCTTAAAGGGTCCCTAGGCATTTTGAAGGGCACGGTTGCTTGCTCTAACCTACGAGATGAGGTTACAGTGGTTAGCGAGATACCAAATACAAGCAAGCAGAAGTTAAAAAAACATCCATATTACGTAAGAGAATGGGACATGGGAATTTTCCAAGTCACTAACACAGAATAGGAGTACTCAACTCCCCCTATTGCCCAAAAAAACATTAAGAAATAGCCGACTTAAACCATCTCATGTTAGCATGCAGCTATTATAAGGCTTCTCAAGACAACCTTTATAAAAACCTAGTTAAATTAAAAATACCCCTTCCAACTTCAGTAATTTCCTTCTTGGGGACACAGAGACAGGAGGTATCCCACAAAAACAATTCTTGTAAAAATAGGCCAAGTCTCGTGTTCGTGCAGTGACAAAAAGTTATGAGATCTTCTTCTGAGCCAAGTCTATACTTTACAGTGTGTATTCACTTCACTTTATGAAACAGAATTTTTATTTTTTTATTTCGGTATCATAGATCGTTTATTTAAGATAAAAAATCTGATGACTTGGCCATATGCATGTCATAATTTGAACTTAAATTGAGGGAATAATATATATACTTGTCAAATTCGAATAATAGCGAGGGAAATCTTGGCTATTACGTTTTTATAAGTTTGTGTAGGTTAGCTAAAACATGGCGTGCATAATGGCCAAGCCATCAGATTTTTATCTTAAATAAACGATCCATGATATCGAAAAAAAAACCATTCTGTTTCATAAAGTGAAGTGAATACACACTGTAAAGTGTAGACTTGGCTCAGAAGAAGATCTCATAACTTTTTGTCACTGTACGAACACGAGACTTGGCCTATTTTTACAAGAATTGTTTTTGTGGGATCTCATTTCTTTTTGTAAGTTTATCGCTTATCCTGAATCACCGATAAAATGTAATGATTCCACTTGAAAATCGGTTAGCAAGAACATTTCAGATTTTAAGACATAAATATACGTTTACCAACAATGACCCAATCACTGAAAACAATTGATGTGCCCGATAGCCGAGCAATCCAGATTGCCGCTGGCTTAACTACCACCATAAATAAATTACTAGTAACTTCCAAACTAAACATAAGACCAAAGTAAAATTTAAGATATCACTTAAACTTGCTTATCTCTTATCATTAAAAAATTCTCAGCCAAGTAGCTTCATCGGGAGCAAAGCAATTAAGCCGCAAATATGTGCCAGAATTTTTCATGTTTGGGATTTTAATTAAATAAATACGGGAGAAAACTCCAAAATTAGAATTTTTTCATGATATTGGGATGAAATCTTATATGTATACCAAATTACTTGTTTCTGGGATGACTGGAGGTACAGTGGAATTTTGGTATCTGGTTGTCGTGGTCGAAATAAAATTTTGAATTTCAGTAACTTCCAATTGAAATCTGAAGTGTATAAAGTTATTAGGGTAGGAAGCGATTTCACGTTAAGGGTAAGTAAGAGGTAGATATATGGAAATTTACGAGTTTGTGGGTATGTATGTGAGTTAAATTTTATCTGTGTAGCAAATTTCAGCTTTCCACAACTACGGGAAGAGCCTTAGAGTTTTGATGATCATCAGTCAGTCAGTGAGTGAATGAGTGACAAATTCGCTGTAGTTTGCATCCTAACAACAACCGAACTAAGAACACTATCGAAAAAAAATTAGTACGTTTGCTAAGATTGCTGATATCTATGCACAAAAGAAATTTGATACATTTAGCATAAATACGACCGAAGAAATTGAGGTTCAAAAATGGCCCGAATCGCTTCGATAAAAGGGTAGGCAGTGCCGCCGTTGACTCGACTTGTCGGGTGCACTGCCGTTCACTCAATTATAAATGCGGAAAATGGTCTCTGTCTTTTTGTTACGTTTTGACGACTAAATGGCTATACCAATAATGATGGAATTTGACAAGGAAATACTATGAATCTGTAGGAAGGAAACCGGAAATATTTTTTCGGTATGAATAACAGTTGTATTCACAAAATTTTTAGAACTTATCGAATGGTGACGTGTGTTTAGTTTGTAATGTTACATCGGTTGCTCAAGCTGTACTTCTAGCGCGATTTGTTAGTGTAAGATTTGTTATTAAATTTCGTTTAGAGATAAATCGTATTATTTAGTATAGAGCTCGATTTGCTCTGCACTGTACTATTATTTTGGGTCTACTTAAAGGTTTCTGGAACCAGTTTATTTTGTCTTCTTTTTTGACATTGCTTGCTGGCTTAGACCTAGCCTATAGTGTAGCTCTAGCAGAACGCGAGCAACTAAAGTTATTAGAACCCAAGAATTGGATGCTCATGCTAAAGGAAGAAGAAAAGACCAATCTGAAATAAATCTGCCCTTAGTTAAACACCCACCCCCTCCCTACACACACACACACACACACACACACACACACACACACACACACACACACATTCCCCGCACACCCTCCGCCCCACCTTCTTTTGTTTTCTGTTTTAAATATGTTGGAAATTGATTCTCTTCATGAGACACGTTCGACGGTTTGAGCATACTGATTCATCCAGAACAAAGCAATTAACCTGCAAATATGTACCGGAACGTTTCACGTTTGGGTTTCCATTGAATAAGTACAAGGAAAATCAGCAATATCATTACCACAATGCCCCAATCTCTGGAAACAATTAATGTACGTCGTAGCCTAGCAATAAGCATTGCCGCTGGTTTATCTACCACCTCAAATAAATAACAAGTAACT
The DNA here is from genome assembly GCA_031002005.1 of Vandiemenella viatica. Lineage (NCBI taxonomy): Eukaryota > Metazoa > Arthropoda > Insecta > Orthoptera > Morabidae > Vandiemenella > Vandiemenella viatica. The sequence goes on along the minus strand of JARYHS010008075.1, from coordinate 96,864,257 downwards.
TCCAAACTAACCATAGGAACAAAGTAAAATTTAAAGATTTTTTTAAACTTGTTTGCCTCTATATAGTATAGAATTTTCAGGTTGAATTTTCAGGTTTATAGCTTCATCCGGAGCAAAATAATTAAGCCGCAAATATGTGCCAGAATTTTTCATGTTTGGGATTATAATTCAATTAGCTGATACCTGCGACTTCGTGCGCGTGGATTAAGAATTTCTTTGCCAGAATTGAATATAGTAAGTTTTTGGTAACGAAGGATTGGTCCCAAACAACACCAAATCGGCATTATATGACAGGAAAGCCATCACTATATCATTCTACCGTCAAACCTGTCTCTTGAGGAAAAAAGTTAAAAAAAAAAAAAAAAAAAACCGAAGGTGTTGGGATTGGGGGGGGGGGGTGTTAACTAAGGGCAGGTTTATTTCAGATAGGTCTTTTCTTCTTTTTTCAGCATGAGCATCCGATTCTTGGGTTCTAATAACTTTAGCTGCTCGTGCTCTGCTAGAGCTACAACTAAGGCCAGTTTACGACCGCAAGGCATGTCAAAAAGAAGACAAAACAAACTGGTGCCAGAAACATTTAAACAGACGAAAAGTAAGAGGACAGAGAAAATCTACATCTACACTAAATAATACGTTTTTCTCTAAACGAAATTTATTAAGAAATTATTCACTAACATAATGCGCGAGAAACACACCTTGAGCAACCGACCTAACATTACAGACTAACACACACATCCGTCTCTCTGTCACCATTCGACAAGTTCTCAAAATTGCGTGACTACAACTGTCAATCATACCAAAAAAAATGTTCTGTGCTCTGCCTACAGATTTTCTTGTTCAATTCCTCAATACCGGAATAGTCATTTAGTCGTCAAAACGTAACAAAAAGAAAGAGACCTAATTCCGTATTTATAGTATTATTACTGCAGAGCACACGCACACTGACTCCGAATCACCCCTGAGGGGTCAACATAACGTAAAAAAGTGTGCACCTACAGCATTGCAAGACTACTTACGATTTTCCTCGCATTGCACCCCTAAGTTTGTGATATCTACAGTTTATCATTCAATCCGAATAACCGACGGTCCAGGCGTGACTCATACGATCAAAAAAAAATTTAAAAAATCTTTGCCTACCTTGGATTTGATCCGGCGGTATACACATTATTAAGCAAGCGCGTTAACCAATGGGCCACCAGCCCACAATTGTGTACGGAACTACAGTCTTCCACATCTTAAACGTTGGTCTATGTTCGTTTAGGTAATTTTTCAAAATTATGTGACAATATGACAGGAAATTGTTCAACCAAATGTAAACAGTATTTTTCTCCATGTTTCAAAGGATAAGTGTGCAAGTTTCATCGAAATCGGATGAAAACTGTGGATTTGTATGAAGAATAAACAAACAAACATTCATCTTTTTATATATAGATAAATACAGGGGGAAAACTCCAATATCAGATTTTTTTTATGATTTTGGGATGAAATCATATATGTGTACCAAATTACTTGTTTCTAGGATTACTGTAAGTACAGTGGAATTTTGATATCGGGGTGTTGTGCCGAAATAAAATTTTGAATTTCAATAACTTCAAAAGTAAGAAAAGGAAAGAAGTATAATTAAACAGTTTCGCTAAACATATTAAGCTCACTCTACAGTGAAAATTAGAGCTTTATAAAGTAATTATGGTAGAAAGCGATTTCACGTTAGGGGTAGGAAAGGGGGTAGGTATATGAAAATTAACGAGTTTCAGACTTTTCTTATAATATGTGGGTAAAATTTTATCTGTGTACCAAATTTCAGCTTTCTACGGATACGGGAAGTGCCTTAGAATGTTGATGATCATCAGTCAGTCAGTCAGTCAGTCCGTGAGTGAGTGATAAAATCTCTGAAGTTTTCATCCGAATAACTTACGAACTAACAACAGTAATAAAATAAAATTAAGTACGTTTGCTAAGATCGCTGATATCTATGCATAACAGAAATTTGAGACATGTAGCATAAATATGACCGAAGAAATTGACGTTCAAAAACTGCCCGAATCGCTTCGAAAAAAGGGTAGGCAGTGCCGCCGTTGACTCGACTTGTCGGGTGCACTACCGTGCACCCAAATACGAGGCGCTAGCCCGATTCCTACACCAAGCCAATATAAAAATTTAACAGTCAAATATGCAGAAATCCGCACTACCAAATCATGATAAAGCTATTAAGGAAAGCTTACAAATTCAAAAAAAAAAAAATAATAATTTCCAATAATAAATCAATAAGGAACTAAACCACCCCGAAATCCCCTACCACCTCAACAAAGGCACGTCATTCTAGAAATAAAGTCAACAATAAACAAGTCAACCAATCCAAGGTTCAAAATCCCCTCCCTTCCTCCCCCCCCCCCCCCATAAAAATAGGTCGTATAAGTGTACAAATACCCGCTCCTTCAAAAGTTTTTAAGTCTTACTATTACAAAATGAGGACTAAATATAATTCATAAGGCACTAAATACTAAACTCGCAATTTCACCAGACGATCCATCACAAACCTACCCAGATCGATTATTACAAATATAAATCGTTTTTATGTGAAACTAGCTAAAATCTCCATTATGCCGTTAACAAACGAATTAATATTTTTCAATCTGTAATCTAAGATAAAATAATAGAAAAGAAAGACATGTAAAATGTATGAAAGATGATATATGTAACCAAGATACCAAGCAATTGTAAAAGTTGAACATTGCATAAAAATGAAAAATATAAGATTCTTGAAGGGAAAATATGTAAATATCAGCTGGTCCAATTGGTGCAAGCCATAGACCATTAATTATACTTAAAAAAAATACAAGCAATGTTCTCTCTCTTTTTTTCCTCCTCCTCCTCCTCTTCCTCTTTTTTCCTTGATGCTAATCAAGGATTAGTTAATAGTGCAAGATTCGTGCTAATTCACTTATACGATTACGTCATCAGTGCTAAATACATTCACTCCGATAAAACTATGCTCATATCTTGTATTAATCACACATCCAAACTTGCCTTTCCAAATGACAAACGAAACAATTCCCAATAATAGAAATCTTCTACTGTGATTATAAATAAGCACAAGGTCAGATGCTTCAAAACGCAGGATTGTACTGTATTTACCAGAACCTGGTTCTTCGTATGGACACCGGTAAGGGGCTTTTTCATGAGTTCGTAGATTCAGCAGTATTTATGTTTGTTTGTATTAAAGACACAAGCGGTCATAAGTAAACGTTCAACTCATTATAATTGCTAATTCTTTGTTCAAATAAATTTTGTAAAGAAATTTGAAAATATCACATCTGGCTTCTATTTTTAATTGTTTTACAACTAAACGTGTCGTATTTATTAATAACTACTTTTTGGTTTGATGACAATAATGAACAAATTTTGACCCTCATCAGTTCGAAACGTGAAGCCTATCAACTTCTTGTTCAAGATCCAACTTCTGTGACGAAGAAAACCCGCTTTCAGGCCCTTAAGCGGAAATGTCAGACAGAAATAAGGGAAATCAAGAATAACTGGTGGCAACAGAAAGGAAAGGAACTCCAAACTCTATCAGACGCTAGGGATCTTAAAAAATTTTATGCAGGAATTAAAGAGCTATATGGACCTACTCGGAGCTCATCTGGCTCACTAAAAGCAGCTGATAACACTACCATTCTTACCGAGAGCCAGGACATCTTGAAGCGCTGGAAAGAACACTATAACCCTCTTTTGAACCGTAACTCTACTGCTGCAGACGATTTCCTTAGGAATATGCCGCAGCACCCTCCACAACCTTGGATTTCAGTCCCGCCAACTTTCCAGGAGTTTTGCAAAGCACTGAATAGCCTGAATCCAGGTAGAGCTCCTGGACCAGACAATATTCCTTTAGAACTGATTCGAAGTGGGGGGTTACCCTTGAAAACCAGAATTTTTCAAACTCATTCTTCTCATGTGGGAAACCCGGGAGGTGCCTCAGGACATGAAGGATGCTAACATAGTCACCATCTTCAAAAAAGGGGATCGAAGTATCTGCAACAATTATCGTGGTATCTCTCTTCTATCTATAGCAGGAAAGAATTTTGCTAGAATCCTGCTGAATCGCCTTAAAATTATGTCAGAGAGAGTACTTCCAGAATCTCAATGTGGATTCCGTGCCTCGAGAGGCACCACAGACATGATCTTCTGTGCTAGACAACTTCAAGAGAAGTGCAGAGAACAACAAAAGCCTCTCTTTCTGGTATTCTATGATCTAGAGAAAGCTTTTGACACCGTGCCTAGATCTGCAATGTGGATGGTATTAAGACGATTTGGATGCCCTGAACATTTTCTGGGATTGATTAGAGCACTCCACGATGGTATGGTTGGTCAAGTCCTTTATCAGATCGACGCCTCTGAAAAGTTCCCTATCATAAATGGTCTGCAACAAGGTTGTGTACTTGCACCAACACTTTTTTCCCTATATTTGGCAGCAATGCTCTACGAAACGTCATCTACCCCCAACACAGGCGTGGAGATCAGATACCGGTTTGACGGAGGACTATTTAATCCAGCAAGACTCCGCTCATCAAGATTAACTTTCCTCACCCAGGTGACAGAACTGCAGTATGCAGATGACAACACCTCTCCAGCACATACTCCTCAGCAGATACAACAGTCCGTAAACTACTTCAAGGACACATATGACCGTTTTGGCCTGACCATCAACACCCGAAAAACTAAAGTGCTAGCGCAACCTGCCCCTGGAGTTACACTCCCAGAATTTGATGTTACCATCTCCGGCACAGCCCTTGAACAAGTAGATAGCTTCTCCTACCTTGGAAACATTCTCTCTACACAGTGCACAGCAGAGAAGGATGTAGAAAACAGAACTCGTGCAGCACACATAGCCTTTGGACGACTTACTCGGCGAGTGTTCCTAAACAAACATCTTAATTTAAATACTAAGCTGATGGTCTACCAAGCTGTAGTTGTCTCCACGTTGCTGTATGGGTGTGAGACATGGACACTCTACCGGCGAGATATTAAGAAAATGGAGTGATTTCACCAGCTAAAACTTCGCTCTATAATGAACATTAAATGGGACGAATATATGTCCAACATTAGAGTCTTGCAAAGAGCTCAAATGTATAGCATTGAAGCCCTCATCATCAGCCACCAACTTAGATGGGTTGGACACGTTCAGCGTATGAGCAACAGTAGACTCCCTCGCCAACTTTTATACGGTGAGCTCAGCACTGGCAGCAGACCTCGCGGTGCCCCTAAGAAACGCTACAAAGTTCAGTTCAAGAAGACGCTGAAGAAAACTAATATAGACCTTACCACCTGGGACAGCCTCACAAAAGACCGCGTTCTATGGCGCAAAACTACCCCCGCAGCAGTGGCACGTTTCGAAGAGGAGCGGCGAAGTCTGGCAGCTGAATCCCGTTTAAGGCGGAAAGCCCGACAAACCCTACCGCGCCAGGCACCCACATTTGGGTGCAGTGTGTGCGGACGACTGTTCTATGCAAGAATCGGCCTGATCAGCCACCAGCGCACACACAAATAAACACGCAAGAGAGCAACAGAAACTCGGAAACGAGTATGGCCGACGACGACGACTTTTTGGAATCAAAGTGATATTTATTACTACTCTTCAAAACAAAATTCCTTTCATTAATAAATATACTTGCATTTACTTATTTCCACGTTATTAAATTAACATTCGGTTACTGATTACGATACTATTCGCACGCATCAGCTAGTACACAAAAATTGTTCATTTAAAGATATATGAATTTCTTCCTCTAAGCAAAGAGAAACTATCAGCATTCTGGTACCTGAAATGTCTACGAGATGGCGTTAGAGCCGTTTCCGAGATACCAAATACAAAAATTGCTCGTTTTTGTTGTAAAATCGCGTTTTTTCAGGGAAGACGCCTACTTAAATATGAAATTTCATCCAAGTTTCCGAGATACCATATACATATACACATATATGTACTAGAATTGCTCGTTTAAAGATATAAGATACGTAGCACAGGCTGTTATAAGGTGTTATGCATATTATTGAAATTCAATGAGCACAATCCAATATTGCGATAAGGTACTGTCATGTCATGCAACGGCTCTGCAGAACGTCATTTGGCCAAAATAAATTTTCGTAAATTGTTTTGGACTGACGTGATTCTTAGTTGTCTTGCCTCGTACGCCTGTTCTGTAAACGATTGTACTGCGCTTTTGGCGTACGCGGATCAAAGAACTGAGAGTGCCTGCTCTTCTGAAAGGCATCGGAGTGCCGATAGTTGTTACAACTAATCCAGAGGTAGAATCTACAATGTGGAGAGGTCACTCCAACAAATAGATTATACTAAAACTTCTCAAAAGGCCGATGTCCCACTCTGCGATGCAACTATCTGATCCGTTCAATCAGCTTTGGTATTCGTTAAATACATTGGGTCTTCTATTGTCCTTCCTCTTTAAACTGCTTCCCTACTGCAGCATAACACTTAATCGCAAAATACCAGTGCTGAGAGACAGTGATGAAGGGACATATACCATGTCCAGCTGCGTCCCTGAACTGATTTTTTCTTATGGCTTTATGCCTCATCGACGTCGAAGTCATTAGAGATGGTGAAGTAATGTGGGCAAGAAACTGGAAGAAATTCGACCACGGCACTTTGAAGGAACCATCCCTGCATTCGCGAATAGTGATTTCGGTAAATCTGTAGGACGTGACGGGAATTCGAGCCTGCGTTCAACTGAATGCGAGGCGACAGTGTTAACGCTCAGCCACCATGCTCGGTGGGAAAGAGGTTGGAAGATCGCATAGAGTTAAACGTAAAACATACGCGTGCAAACATACAAGCTGCATGGTGCAGATTATCCCGTACAACATCATCAAGAGACACATTCCGAGCTGTGTAAGAAACAGAAACAAAATTTCTCGCATTTTTAAACACAGTTCGAATTTACATCATTTAATAAATTACGATGCATGGTCTACTTTTAACCATTAACTGTCAATACTGCTCCAACCCAAAAAAAATAATTTTTTTGTAGCATGTATGTGCATATTTCTGTTGGTTACCTATTAGTTTTTAAAAAATGCGTGATTAAACAAACACATTGTTTAGTCATGCAACGATTAATCATACATACGTTCCCATGTGTCGCAGACTCTTTGATTAAACAATGTATATATGTATTGGGATGATAAGGGTAGTATTTAACGAAAAGCCTATAATACTTGCCTGCCTCCATCAAACATACGCTGCAGTTTGTCTCTGAAGACTGACTACCTTCGTATGATAAAAATATATTGATGATACTTCAGTCATGTGATGTTGTGGCCTCTTGGAGACATAAACCCTTTTTGATTCAAACAGTAGAGCGGTATTTTTCTGATTTTCTGCCAGCAAAATCGAGGCTCCCTGGGTACTAAGGTCTTTAGAGGTGGAATGGAACTGGGGACAAGGAACGGGAAGGAACTCGGCTATGACATTTTTGAAGGAAGCATCCCGGCATTCGCCTGGAGTAACTAAATTGGAATATTTAAACTATCTTCCCAACGAGGAAATCACATCCATATTTATACGGAAAATGAAGCAAATGATTGGAGTAATACATGTCAAAAGTTTGTGAAAAGTAAAATGCCGACTGATCCTAATTGATTGGTTAACAACTTGTGTCTGCTGGCGCAGGTCCCTGAAATGCACGCGCATCGCCATCCACGTGCAGCTTTTCCTGTCGTTCGCCGCTAACAACCTGGGCTGGCTGGTGTGGTACCAGAAGGTCGTCGGCGACCCGGAGGTCGTCTCCCAGAACTCGGTGAGTGTTTATCTCCTTCCATCTGGAGGACACAGTGCTCCTCTTGTTCAACGTAGTCCTCATTTTTACATACACAGCACCAAAATGTGAACAACACAAATGCGAGAATTTAAAATGTATCTTCATCTAATAATATGTAAGTAGTTTGAGAGTACATTGCTTTTCCAATAAATACGTAATTCTAAGAAAACAGTCTGAACCAGGGTCACATCAGAACTGGAGAGAGACTATATTGATTTCATGAGGATATGAAGAGCAGCGGAATTCTAAAAAAAAAAACTGGTAGGCCACAGATTGTGCAGTAACATACAATGAGAGTCAGAAGCTTGATATGATCACCCAAAATGTTTTGCTCAACAAAAGTAATAGCAATGAAGCCAATTCGAGATTTGACACTTATATGAGCTTGTAATTCATCCGAACAACAAATTGATAGTCTAATGCTCGTTTCTACAAAAAAAAAAAAAAAAAAAAAAAAAAATAGCTTGTGTTCGCAGAACTAGTTGCTGAAAAAGTTAATGAGATGTGTTTCTGATCTGTTAACTACAACACAAAATTTTTTAGCTAGTATTTATGATGTACGTTATGAACAGACTAAATCATTGAGTAAACGTTTCAACACTTGGCTCCGAAAATTATTCCCACTTTGCTCCACTATATCGAACCAAATGAAGAATGGAGAATTTGAAGTGTTACCATCTACTCATTGACTATAGTCGTATACCTTTTTTCGAGTTTTGAACTCTGCTGTTGTCTGTACAAAGTGAGGAAGTCAGTTAAAAATGATGTGAGCAGAAAAAAAAATAAGGAAAAGCGATCCAAAAAGTAACATGCTAGCTTCTTTTACTGGTTAGATAAAGACGCACGTGAAAATAATTAGAAATCATTTTTGATTTCATCTAAATAACATCAGCATAGGAAAATTCAGTGAATCGCGCATAAATCCTTTAGTTTTAAGATCAGTGGCCGCAACAGAAAAGAACAAAAAAACTAGTCTTAGGCAGAGATTCTATAATTTTATGTAATAACTGCTTCACTGTGTTTGAAGTACCCCAAGTTTTTTTAAACTCTGGTTTCTACGTTTCCTCAACGGCAGACATTATCTGTTTACTCGTATGTACCTCAACAGAGGAAAGTGAGCCACCATGTATCCGCCAGTCTGCTCCTCGTCAGCAACGCCAATGGTATCACTTACCTCTTGCCCTGTGGCGTCGTGCGCATAGTCGAGTGAAGGATATTTCTGTTCAGTCAGAGAGTGCTGAGCATTTTACTTGGTGGCTACATTACAATATATTGGTTTGGTGTTGAGGATGGACACAACATCTGGCTTATTAAAAACCGGATGAATTATTTCTCAAATATTTGCTCATAACATGAACTGGAATACGTGCCTGTTTTTACAGAGGTTTTTCCTGTTTTTATCGTAGATCAATGTTTAAATATTTTAATTCCAACATTATTTTAAAATTCACAATTTTTTAAATGGTATTGTGTTGCGTCAAAGAACTGACTTCAGAATTCCATTACGAATATATTAAATCCACCAGCATTAAATCACGAAAGTAGAAACAATAACACGTTTCATAGCCGAAAGGAAGTATGAAGCACATGATACACACCGTCAGAATGTAAAGATATAATCATTATATCGCCATGTCAAATGTATCAAGTGACCTCTGTGTTCTTTTGTAATATTTTTAGCCATTCATACAAAGTTTTGTAGTATTTATTTATTTCTCGTATGTGTTAAGTTGTACAATACAGTACTATAGAGTGATGTTGAAGACATCTGTACAGTCGATTGTACAACCCGTAGCAGTGTTGAGAGCAGAGGGTAACCCAGTAAACACCTGATGGAAAAATTTTCCACTGTATGCGCAACCGTCTGCTCGAAACCGTAGTCTCAATATGTGTCGTCCTTTAAACCTCTACTCTTGATTTTACACCGCGCAGGCTGTTCCTTTACCGGAAGCAGCAACTTATTTTTGCTTCCTATCGTGAAGCCCAACTGCCTCAGAACCTCATGCGGAATACCTAACAAAATATTTGATTTCAGCTCTTTCTACATTAAAGTGAATTAAAAATGAGCTAACGAATACGGTGGCACAAAAGCGTGTAAATGATCTAGCTTTAATGTATATAGAAAATGATTTATTTACAAATTTTGATTTGGCTAGTGTTATCTCTAAATTTTCCCATATAAAATCACGAAATGTAGCTTTGTAAATGTGCTGTATTATTTTATACCTAGACCATTAGTTGTGAAGCGATTTTGTTCACTCTAATACTTCCTTGGCAGGTCGGAAACCGGTTGCACATGCCCACAATCGATGACCAGGTGTTGGTTCCGAGGCAATTTTGGCTATCATTCCGTACTCGGGTTTAAGTGGGGGATGCGGGGGAACAGAGTATCAGATACTTCTATAGCAATTAGCTGTTGACTTAACCAGAGTGGAGATTGTGGTCTCTCTTGTTAACAGGGAAGGCGTACACGTAATGTAACGAGTAACTGCGGAAAGTAGAACTATGACATAATTTTAAGTTATCTCAAACATTATAAGTCTCCATTTCATTTAAACGAAGTCTCAACTTTTATCAGATAATAGAAAAGAAACATACTAGTGAATTCGTGGCGTAACAAAATAATAAAAAACAAAACAAAAATGAAAAAATTATATTTTCGTCTCTTTTTACTGCTGGCAGTTATCGCGTGACTGGTCATAATTATAAATAACTCAGTTCTTTTGCTTTCAACAGTTTACATTTATTGTACACAACTCATATTCCTCTAGGAACTACATCGCACTTGTAGTATTCGAAGAATGCAAGGTTCTTCAGCAATGAAAAGGTTTCAAAGCAACCGATCAGTCTTTTTGTCCGCTAACCTGTAGCTATCTCTTGATTTTCTTATCGCCATGGCAACTTACATTTCTTTGCTATAGGAGTAAATATATCGATTTTTGTTTAATCTCATGGCACAAAAATATGGTTTTCTTATTAAATGTTTCTGTTCTGTCACACAGTAGGCCAGTACACATAATGTTCGTATAAAGGAGATACCTGACATATTTACTAAATTTTCGCGCATATCGTTTCAAGATCATTTATCCAATTCCGCGGTCATTTATTTGTACTAGTGCTTTCCTGAATAATTGAAAACCGGTAAAGTGGGAGTCTAGTATCGCGCAGTTAGTGTTAAGACTTTAACGGATATTTCGTATTTGGTACCTCTGAAGGCAGCCGCTTGATGCATAACACAGTTTTCGGATCAGGTCACGACACGTTGCCACTCGGACAGCCATTGCAATCATTCATTTCGAATAAAATGGATTATTCGTGATGATACAATGCTGTCTGCATTAAAGCAATTTAAAGAAAATAGTATTGTCATTTATCAGAGTAACCTACAAACACTAATTTCTTTTTCGTAACTTAGAAACAACATTAAATGTGAATGGTTTTAGTATTTTACGTAGTATTATCCGTTTATCGGATATGGTGAATACTGGGGTCAAATTTCCAGTTCCATGGTAATAGGCCTATCGTTTTTGAGATGGACCCGGTAACAAACATGGTAAAAATAATGTAGATCTTAAATTTGGCACAAACGTTCCTTAGTATCTAAGAAACGACTACTGAAAAGTCCCCACTTCTGGGGTGTCCGCGTCATAGTTTTTTCAGGTCAAAAGGGCTTAAAAAGGGATTGAGTGCCACATCGGTATAAACTAGTTGTAACATTTAAAATGTTAGAATTAGTAACGTTTTATTGCGTCCTAGGAAATTAGGATAGGCTAATCACTGGATAAAAGTATAGTCGGCACTATTATTACTTAAAACTAAAAGTATAGCCACATTTTATCATGAATGCAGAACGAAAAATAACCATTTTTTTAATATCTCTGCATTGCGTAAAAACAGTCAAAGTTACCAGGTCGGGACCTATGATAAAAGTTGTAGTACACACCTTCAGCATTAAAATGGTATATCGTTCATCCCGCTGCGACATATGGTTATCGAGTTACGCGTTGAAACAAGCAAACGTGAGTCAGCGCTGGGCCGAGAGCTCCGCGCGTCGCTCCACGGGCATTATGAGTATGAACCTGAAGAAAATATATGTAGACCTGAAAATTGGCACAGGTTTTATTTACGACCTAAGAAACATGTCTTGAAAAGTTCGCATCTCAAAGATGTCCTCTTCATAGTTTTATCAGGGCAAAAGTTTTTTAAGTTGGGTTTAAATGTCATAATCAGTATAAACGTCTTGTAGCTCTTATAATATCTGCTTCAGTATCATTTCATTGTACTGTAAGTTATTGGGAAGGCTAATAATTAAATCATGGCGTATTTTTGAGGGTAATTATTGTACAGAATAAAAAAAAACTCATATTTGATCATGAAACAGGTACAAAACATGACTTATTTTGTAACAAAATCAGATTTGTTAAAAATTATTAAATTTATCAGTACCTATGATCAAAGATGTAGAACGCAGTTTCAGAATTAAAATGGTATATTCATCATGTTTTTGTGACAAACGATTGGCGAGATATGCATCAAAACATTCAAAACAACGCGCAGAGCTCATCATACGCGCCGTTCCACTTACCCTTCCTCTTATGTCTGCATCAGTCTAATCTCTTCGAACAGTGCGCTAAAATTTTGTGCTCTTGGCATTATATATAAACTGACAGTAAGAAACCTTGAAAATTACAAACATTTTGCAAAATTATACAATTTTTCATTAAAATATTTAAATGAAATTTAAAGTTAGCTTCATTATCGTACTCATCATCTGAGCCACTATAGGTGACATTATCGCATGCTGATCCTCGGCAATGTCCACACATTAGTGAACACTCCAGCCCACAACGCACACATTCAAACATATTTCCCCAGATGTTCTTACAATTGCAGGACACCAAATTAAGGAGATGATCCGGAGCAGGTTGAAGTTGGATAGTCACTGGCACAAGAACTCCATTTTGAATTTTCCAGCCCCAATCCTCAGGACCTAAAGAATTTCCTAGCCATTCTTGAATCTGTATGTATACTCGTAGAGAATGCTGCTCACATGCTACAGATATTGGTGGAAGAGACGCATGCTGGAAGGATGCAGTGACTGGATGGGTTGCGTTTTTCCGACTGTATTTTATTGCCCGATGTTCGTCCAGATTTTGATACCGAGATTTAAAATTGTCATAGAGGGCAACGGCAAACGTCTCTCCTGTGGAAATTATGTCTGCTTTCTGTGCGTTGGGATGTACGAATGTTTTCGCTTTGTCACGCAATATTATAGAACCCTTCAATAACTATCAGCCTTGTTTTTTTCCTATGCCGAAAAGGGCGCTCGTAGTATCGCACCCAGTGAATGCATGACAAAAGAGTGCAGAGTTTTTCGTGTTTGTGATGGATTTGCAGACTTCTGCCACGTTGAAGACCTCTCTAGTAGTTTTGCTTGTGGCAGGGTGAACTACATTTATATGACTGCTTTCACTAGCTCTTGCTACCAACATTACCAGGACATCCCGTAACGTTGGAAATGACCGCTACCTCTTGACCCCAGTCATATTTAAGTGCAAACGATGCAATGCTGGCATCCGCATCTCCTTTACACTGAATGGCACGAGGACCCGCAGTCTTAATTTTCGTTTCAAGTAATTCGACAAGCTGATTTTTGTTATGACAGTTTTTCAGAAACTCAGCTTGGAGTGAAGTGACAACCATGTTGTGGTGAGCACATTGGTAGAAGATTTCTCTCCGGCTCGTCGACGACACTCTGCCCTATTCGTTGTAATGTGTACGTATCCATCGAAAACGAAGGTGACGAATGAACAGAACTTTTTAACCACAAAATATTCATATACTTCACACAGTTGACTGAAGCAGCTGGTCTAGGACACGTCAAAACGTGTAGTAGATAGCCGCCGTCTGTAATTACAATTGTTTCTTCACTGGACCTGTCACTCGGAGCGTCACATGTATGAAAAATTTCCGTAAGAGAAGACTTTGAATTTTTACGGATCGAAACGTCATCGAATAATGATGGAGGCTTAGGGGCCAACTCTTATTTCAGATAAGACGTGAGTTCATTTTCAGTTTTCATGACACAGGCTATTCGCATAAAGAGTTGGGTGGGGTTGACTGAAACGACGCGATCTCTCACTTTTAATGTCATAGTTATGTTCACCAACGGTTTGTGTTGGAGTCTCCTCTTTTGTTTCACAAGGCCAAAATTACCACCTACAATGGTCTTTATAGCATCTTGTCCTAATGCTGATTGTGTGCTGACAGAAGAGGAACGGTAAGAGGAACGGCGCTTTATGCTGAGCTCTGCGCGTTGTTTTGAATATTTCGATGCATATCTCGAAAACGTTTGTCACAAAAACATGATTAACATACCATTTTAATGCTGAAACTGCGTTCTACAGCTACAATAATAGATCTTGATAAATTTGATAATTTTTAGCAAATCTGATTTTGTTGCTAAATAAGTCATGTTTTACACCTGTTTCACGATGTCTTTTTTTTTTTTACTTCTGTACAATAATTACCACCAAAACTAAGCCATCATTCAATACTTAGCCTTCCCAATTACTTACAGTTCAATGAAACGATACTAAAACTGATATTTTAAGAGCTACAAGACGTTTATACTGATTATGGCATTTAAGCCCAAACTTAAATTTTTTTTTGCCCTGATAAAACTATGAAGAGGACACCTCAGAGATGGAGAATTTTCAAGACATGTTTCTTCGGTAGTAAATAAAATCTGTGCCAATTTTCAGGTCTACATATATTTTCTTCAGATTCTTATCCATACTGCCCGGGGAGCGGCGCGATGAGCTCTCGGCCCAGCGCTGACTCACGTGTGCTTGTTTCAACGCGTATCTCGACAACCATATGTTACGGAGGGATGAACGATATATCATTTTAAAGCTGAAGGTGTGTACTACAACTTTGATCATAGGTCGTGACCTGGTAAATTTGACAGTTTTTCCGCAATAAAGAGATATTGAAAAAAAGGGTTATGTTTCGTAATGCCTTCATGATAAAATGTGACTATACTTTTACTTTTAAATAATAATAGTGCAGCTATTACAGTTTAATGCAGTAGTTACCCTATCATAAATACCTAGGGTGTAATATAACGTTACGAAGTCAGACATTTTAAATGTTACTAGTTCACACCGATTTGGCATTCAATCCATTTACAAACCCTTTTGACCTGAAAAAAATTATGACGCGGACACTCCAGAGGTGGGGACTTTTCAGTACTCGTTTCATAGGTACTAAGGAACGTCTGTGGCAAATTTCAGCTCTACATTATTATTATTATTATTATTTTTGGTTCCTCCTGTAATATGTCTAAAATGCCTGTAGTAATAGGTGGGCTCAGTTAGTCCTACAGTTAACTTCATTAATCCACTACTTAAAAAGTTAACTTCGATAAGTGGGCCTTTTGTTCATACTAACAAACAGAAGTCTAGATTGTCTAGCGCATTACTTGTCTTTATTTCGTAATGAAGAAGCTTAGTATTTTAGTCAATAAACATTTAAGTCCCAATGAAATTGTAGAGTCCAGCACTAATCACAGTTACTACAGCCAAATAAAGCAACTAGTAAAGAAGAGACCTTCTTCAGTTAAAATCAGAGGAACTGAATAACGAATAATAATCTGTAATGAAATGTGTAACCGTATTTTACGTCGGAAAGTAGTACCAGTCTAGTCGGCCAGTGAGACTTGCAACTGCAGAATAGCCTAACACCTTCCGTTACATGCCCTCGTACTCTCCCGGCACTAATAACCTCAACCCAAAGAGAAAAGAAAAACAGTTGCAAGGAGACGTTGCCTTAATCCTCGGAGTGGCACACCAGTTGATTCTGATCAACGAATAACATAAATCCGTTTCATACAAAACTACTTTTGGCATGGTACGATATGTACTCAAATTATAATACCAATTTCAGTTTCGGTATTTAAATAGTATAAGTCAGTTAATATTAAAACTATTAACACCTAAAAATGTTGCAATCGTATTTGATGGTTTCATTCATTTGCTGTTTTCTTTTCATACGAGGGAACGTATGTTTCTTGCATATTGTGTTTAGGTATCACAACAAAACACAAACTATATATCGTAATTACGATTCTCGACGCCTGCCAAGGCTGGCATTCGGGTGGTTACAAATCCTCGTTGGCCATCCAGATTTCGGTTTTTCTTAGGCTCCCGAAATCCATCCAGATGAATATCAAGATGGTTTCTTCAAAAAGTCATGGCGGTATTCCTTCCCGGTCCTTGTAACAGACCCTTTCGCGCTTCTAATGATCTAATGATATCGACGAAGCACAAAGTGATAAAGAAAAACTTTGAAGTAACTTTCTGTTTGTTTACCGTTTGTAATTGACTTTAAAAAGCAAGGCGTTGATCAATAATAGAAGGACAAGATGATACACTTTCGACTCCTGTTTCAGTCAAAAAATCGTCATTAAAAGGACTGCCCATTAAGAAAGGGACGTTACATAAACAGCTTTTATTTTAGGATTAGATAACTAGATTCTCTGTGGGATGAAGTCTCATTCGGATTTTAAAGAAAGTCAACGAGGTCTTACGATGGTAGTTTAGTCTGATGTAAAATGTTTCCGAGAACTACTAATGGAGCTATATTACATCAAGGCATCAGTACTTCACTACATTTATATCCAGAGGTACAGTACATAGTCTGCCAGTGTAACTCACCATCTAAGGATAGATAGGAGCAGGGATTCGATAATGATTCTGGTATTGTTAAGCACTCTTTTAAATTTCTATTTTCTGCAATTACGAGTATTTATTGTGTTGTCTTTAATAATGTAGACAATGTGGTTGTTGAAGAACTTAAGCTATCGCGTCATATGAAGTGGTTATTGAATAGTTTTGAAACATCTTTTGTTTTGTTAGCTAATGAATAGTTTAGTTACATTTAATTGGTATTTATATTTTTTAGTATCTTCAACAGTTTGTGAGTGGTTGAAGAAACGAGAGCAAAGTCTGATGAATAAAACGTATTTAAATGCGAAGTGTGTTCATGTTTGTTCTCTCTCAGCCATTCACAGGAACTGAAAATGTATTCAAAATATCAATTAAATCTTGCCACGCTTTAGAGCTGTGAAACATCTGAGAAGTAGACAAGCAGAACTGACCTCGTAAAGTTGTTAACGTTGATTTCATTGGACATATCTGGAGGAAAAGAGTCAGACAGTTGGTAACAATAGCTTGCTGCCAACAACAAAAGCAACTCCAGCACTAGCTTCATGGAATCAAAGATGTTGTAAAACTTATAAATAACACTATTCGGTGTTTTCTAACCGCAGACATCTGGATGTGAAATAGCCCTTCTACATCTCCCGTATCTGTTGGTTTTAGAGCATGTTAACTTCCCATGGAGTGGTCTGGTGGC
Organism: Vandiemenella viatica; assembly: GCA_031002005.1. Lineage (NCBI taxonomy): Eukaryota > Metazoa > Arthropoda > Insecta > Orthoptera > Morabidae > Vandiemenella > Vandiemenella viatica. The sequence goes on along the minus strand of JARYHS010008075.1, from coordinate 96,847,014 downwards.
TCACTGTGGATCGAAAGGTGTACGGTTCTTAATCCCACCTTCACCTCTTGCGCAGCTGCAGTGTACTGTGAAGTATGCCAGAATGCTTCTGTGATTCGGATTCCACGTTAAATTGTAGGTCACCTGTCCCCGGGAAGATACCGGTTTAGGTCAAGGCGGCTACGACAGGGATGGAGTGCGCAGCCAACAGAAACACTATCACTAGGTCATTACGACTACACGGAAATGTTATTATTATACTTCAGATTTAGTACTTTACTGTCCACTTGATTTTCAACGCCCTGTTGCACTACATTTCTTCTGTTTGGCCTTCGCAGTGTGAAAGTAGCAATTGCGTAAACCTCTGGACAACATACATGAGCTTTAGAAAGTTACAACTCAATGTAGGACATCAAAAATTTTACTTCTGAGAAATTACTCTTTTTCTGGCACTGGAAAATTATTTTATTTCTTTAAAGCTTCGGCTATAATTTGTAATTTTATTTTCTAAATATCAAAGCTTTCCTGTTTATCTTTGACGTTTATGTTACTGTTAATTTTCTTATTTCTGCTTCATGTATTATTGAAAATCCGTCAAAGTTACTTAATATTATTCTAAAACATAATCTCCTACATCTCCTCTTATTTTAGCACACTATAACAATTATGTTGTTTCTTTTTGTAATGGTTCAGCCTGTCTGTTCTTTGTTCATATGAGGGTGTTTGATTTTAAAATTTCTTCTTTTAAATTATGCAAAATTGCATTTGGTCCGTCCAAATTCTGCACTTACTTACACCAGTTAGTTTTTTAAAAATTAATTTTGTTTCTGTTTACTCCGCTTATAAAACAATGGACTATAGTCTATTTTTGGTTATTCCTGTAACTAATATCTGCTTTATTTGAAACGCCTGAGTGTTTTCTGCATTAACTCTCTTTCTTTTCAGTCAGTTTCTTTTTTCTTTAGTTAAATAACTAATCTCATTTTCATTTGCCTGAATTTACAGTTCTTTCAAAATTTTGCGCCACGTTATTTCTTTTAGTTTGTACGATTTTAAATGTTTATTTTTCATGCTTTCTTTTCTTTGTTAAATTTCAATTATTCAGGTATGTAAGGCGCTTAATCACCAAGCTAGCATCAATAACAGATCACTCATTACGGGACTGTATCTGTTCACCGAACACTGAGTAGAATGGAAGGGAAGGCAGAACTATTACTAAGTTCCATTTGTTTGTGATCCGCATTAACTTTTATTATCTGTGTTATGTGATTAGGATTTTTGTGAAATGTGTAGCTTTGAGGCTGAAATTACCGTCAGCCTACCTAATTGTGGTCATGAGCTAAAAACTGTAATCACCATAGCCGGTTTGATGTTGACCGAGATATGAAGCTGAACTCAGTCGTTGCTAATGCAGCATGCTTTACGCGCACCTCCTAACTGAGCGGTTACATTATTGGTACAGATCTGCTGATTCGTCTTGTCTTGACAGGGCGGGCCGGTGCCGTGTTTCCAGGACATGCATGAGCTGAGCGCGACGTAATATCGAGTCACAACGCCGCCGCCGGCAACGATACCGTCGGCAGGGGTAGCTGCGACACAAACACGTGCTGCCCGAGCTGAATAGCAACGACGCCCACGCTTCTTAAAACTGCCGGCTGCAATACAGCTTTATGATCACATTGCATATCTTAGTATAAACTCAGTTGTCACATATTAAATACTTGGTTGTTTATATTCCAAACTGCATATACAGAAGAATATTGTGTTATCCGAACCAAGATTTTGATAGATATAACAAGCGCATAAGCTGAAAATAACTTTTAAAATTGTTCAAAGCAATGCACATGAAATAATTAAATTACAGATTTGCTTTATTTCCTGTTCTCTATCAACTCCGCAATACTTCCATTTAAGTACGCGTAAGAAGATGCAATACATTTCAGTGCCTCTTTAGTTCCGATTCGTTTACAGTTAAGCAATTCCACAGTCGGTCTCATTGAGACAAATACAAGGAGCATTGTCAACTTCACAAGCACAAACGTGCATTATTTACCTTGTTAATGAAAAAAAAAATGAAACCGAATTCCTAAATAAAGTATAATATATTCTTCGTCTTAAAACATTTTCGATGGTGACAAAAAAAGGCTAAGAAATGTTTCACATTGTGAACTAAATTCTGGTCATCAAATCACAAAACAATCATAATACCGAAGATTTGTTAACCATGCAACAATATCGAGTACAGCCAAATGCAAAGCAAAATCAGTTCACTTTAGAAGTTGACGGTAATTCTTTAAAAAGTTAAATGGCTGATGAAACGAAGTCTCGTGTATTTGGGTTACTCGATATTTCCGATTACGAACACTACGAATTACCGACTAGAATCTACTAACTAGCCATAACGTAGTCGAACAGTACATGCGACAATTGCTAACAAGTCCTTAGCTTCTGTAAATGCTACGGCAGGGAACAACGCGTGTAATGACAATTGAATTAACTTTCCATTTTCAACCAGGTTTCACATCAATCACCTCCATCACCCGTCTCAGACTTATATTTCGAATAGTGGAACTGCTAACAGTTCATTGAAGCACTTAAATTTGCAAACATAAAATCAATAAATGAAAATTTAATCATTCCACGATTTGACAACTTATATCAAAGTAAGAAATAAACTAATTTTGGAAATGATGGGTGAGGAAAGACTTCTTTGGAAGAAGCTTACAGAAAGAAGAGACAGACTGGTAGATTATATTTTGAGACATGCTGGATTGGTTAATTTTCTGGTGGAGGGAACGGTCGAAGGTAAGAACTTTAGAGGAAGACAGAGATTAGAATATATGAAGCAGATAGTTGAGGACGTGGGTTGTAAGGAGTATGTAGAGATGAAGAGGTTAGCACAGGATAGGAAGGGATGGAGGATTGCATCAAGCCAGTCGAAAGACTGATGACTAGGGTTCGGATCTTTAGGAAAAGTCATATTTTTTTCCTGCCTTCTTTTTGAGCTGAAATGCTGAAATAAACACTGATTCAACGTTAATTACTGTATTTAAATGTATTTTATATAGCTTATAATTGCATATTCGGGCCATTTTCCTACTTCTGGTCATATTTCAACAATTTTTAAGGTCATATGGTCATATTTTGAGGAAAAATCTGGTAATTTTTTTATAGAAGTTATAGATGAAAAGAAATTAAGATAATTATTCAAAGAAATATACTCCTGTTATACATTGGAGAAAGAAACGAAACTAATTATCACTAAATTGTTAAGAATTCACCAGTCAAGAATTAAAGTTATAAATTATTGTCACTCTCTAAACGTTAATGTTCCGCCCGCTTTTAAATTCGACTATGCAGCAGCAGCATGCCTGTGTCGAACCGCGCCAATCAATGTCTCACTTGCGAAGGTATCGCGGGAGTTGAGTTCACTGCAATGACCACCGATGAGTTGAGAGGAATCAATTGTCTTCCTATGATTCAGTACGGCGAAACTGCTGCTTAACGGGAAACCCCTCCCTACCAAGGTCAGGTATTCTCCACATACCAGACTCTCCACGTCGAAACTAGCATAAAGCCTTCAGCCACTCACGCACTGTCACCAATGCTTTTGAAAATAATCCTGAACCAGTGTTAAATCTGCAGTGGATCACTGAGTACCGCTATGCATAAAACAAACGTTCTGAAAGTGCAAAGTTACGGAGTTACGTAAAGGAATTTGGAGAGAAGTATTTTAGCACAGATGAAAGAATTCTTTTCTGTAAATTATGTGAAACTAAAGTGAATGCAACAAAGCGATTTCATGTGCAGCAGCACTGCAATACATCAAGACACAAGAATAACGTAATACGACATTCAACTCGACAAAGCAAACAGCGACTTTTATTGGATACATCTACAGCTTCGTCGTCTTCCAAATTGTCAATTTTTTCTAAAGAACTCTGTGAAATGATGGTATCAGCCAACATCCCACTTAATAAAGTGAGCAATGAGCATTTCAAATCGTTCTTGGAGAAATACTGAAGACGACCCACAGTTGCAGTGACCTGACTCTGTTTAAGTACGCTCCCGTCGCGTCTTGCGATGTCGAACGAAGCTTCTCACACTACAAGATAGTTTTTAGTGACAACCGCAGAAAATTCCTCATCGAGAACTTGAAGATGCATATGGTGATATACTGCAATGCTGGCATCAAACAAGAATAAAAAATGGTATGTACACTAATTCGCAAGAAATTTATAGGAAATTTCCATTTTTTAAAGTAAAATTCTAGTAATGCATTCTTTTACAGGAACAATAAAATAACTTTCAAAAAAATTAATTTCCCAATCGTACAGTGAGCGCATAGAAGCAAATTATGTTGTCTACATTAAAGCGACACAGCTACATAAAATAAATTAAGTACATTTGAGCATTTTTAAAGTATAAAAAATTTAATGTTTGGTCATATTTTGTCTCTTTTAGGTCATATTTACCTATTTTTAAGGTCATATTTGCCTGCATATTTCTCGATTTTTTTGGTCATAAAGATCCGAACCCTACTGATGACCAAAAAAAAAACCTTTACTAAGCTGTGGCGTAAATCAAAACCAATATAGGAACTTTAGAAGTCATTCTGGGATCTAACCAAGAGCGTGATGTGACTAGAAACTGAGTTTGTTTTGTCATATCTGATTTCTGGTATTCGTTGTACGACTAATACATGATTGCAATTGTTCCATAAATAATTCTTCTCTAAGCTTATTCTTTAGCTTCACGTGCATTCTGTATTTACTTTCATACTACTTATCTTTTGAAACTAAAACAAAATTTTCAAGAAGAAATACCGTTTTAAGTTTTACTGTTTCCTAATATTGAATGCAAAAGTTAATAAGCATTTTTTATACATTTATTTTACTTAATTTCAGTTGCCCTTTTGTATAATAAACCAGCTGAACCGGCAATGCTTCACTATTGCTAGGCATACATATAGATTGAATGAATACATTTGAAAGTTTATATTTAGTTAAAATTAGATATTTACATATAAATTTTAATTACTGTTTCATTCAATTTCAATTTAATTGCAATGGTCTTGGATATACAGTGTTTTTGGTAATTACATTCGGCATAGAAACAAAAAAGTCTCTCAGTTCGTTTTTGAGATATATGCTAAGCACGGAAAAGTTGCGTATGTAAATCAGTCTTAAGAGATGTGAAAGGGGAGAGTGGGTGCAGTTTTGTAAAATAAACATCATTTTCACTTATTGTAAAACATATGTGTGGATACTTCCTTCGATATCGAATAAAAACTGCAGATTTGTGTGTTGTCACAAAAATTTTACAATAATTTTTAAAATTCAAGTGTGACTTTCTTGGGCAGCCATAGTCGGATAGGATCAGTCCATTCCTGTTTAACAGGAAATTTTGTATACTCTAAGAATATTGCTTTCTACTTTGGCTCATTTTCCCACCGTTTTCGAGATATTTGCAAAAAACTGAATGGTTTCATGTCTTAATTTTGCTTAGTTATGGTGATAGGGAAAAATGGGTGGGATTTTATAAATCAAATGTAAATAGTATTTTTATTTTTGCTTTAATGTATACATGTGCAAAGTTCCATCAAAACTACGAGTTTGAGTAAGGAACATTGGAATTTAAGAGAGGAGGGAGTAAAGGGAAAGAGGAGTTGGGATTTAGCAACTAAATGAAGATAGTATTTTTCTGTTTATTTTAAAACATTCGTGTGCAAAGTTCCATTGATATCGGATAAAAACTGTGGGTATGTATAAAGACCATTGGAAAAAAATAAAAGGGTGGAAAAGGGGAGACGGATTGGGCTCTTGCAAACTAAATGTTTACCGTATATTTCTGTTTGTTTTAACACATGCATATGTGAAAAGTTCCATCGATATCGTATAAAAACTGTTGGTATGTTCAAGAAACAATGGCAAAAAATAGGGGGTTTTGGCAAAGGGTGAGAGTAGATGGCTTTTTTTAAACCAAATGTAGACAGTATTTCTTTCCTTGTGGTAAAGTATACAAATGCAAAGTTTCATCTAAACCAGATAAACATTATGGGTATGTATACAGATCACAAGAAATTAAGAGGGGGGGGGGAGGTATATGGGGAGAGGGGTTGGACTTTGGAAAACCAAATATAAACAGTATTTTTATATTTGTTTTAAAGTATACGTGGGCAAACTTCCTTCAAAAGCGGGTAGAATCTGTAGCTTTATGTAAAGAACATTGACAATAATTATGGATGTGGAGAAGGAGAGAGGAATTTTGTTTTCATAAAACTAATGTGTACAGTATTTTTCTCTTTATTTTAAAGTATACGTGTGCAAAGTTCCATCGAAATCGAATAAAAGAAGTAGGTTTGTATAAAAATTAAGATGTGTAAAGGAAGAGAAGGTGTGGCGTTTGGATTTTTTATTTGGTCATAAAACGTCATGAAAAAATACATAGCCTACAATGTGCCAGCATTCAAGGTGGCCTGTAAAATGGTATCGATTAACAAAAATTAAGGTGGTGGAAAGGGGGAAAGGGGGAAAGGGTTGGTTTTTGTAAACAAATGTAGACAGTATTTTTCTCCTTGTTTTAAAGGATACGTATGCAAATTTCCATCGAAATCTGATAAAAACTGTGGGTTTCTATAAAGATCATTGGAAATTAAGAGAGGAGGAGTAAAAGAAGGGGAGAGGGGTGGGTTTTGGCAAACCAAGTGTAGACAGTATTTTTCTGTTTGTTTTAAAGTATATGTGTGCAAATTTCCAATTTCCATTGAAATTAGCTTCTTTTTTTTGTGTCAGGAACATTTGCAGAAGCGCATTCAACAACTCACTTCATCGTAATTGGAGAGTACAAACACACATTCATTTTTATATATATAGAATTACTATCTTTTACACAGTACAACTTTCCGATTACATTTATGGCACAAAAACAAATACTTCCATAATTCTTAAGTGGCACAGTGATTAATACTTTTATCACTAGTTTCTATTCTCGTACATATAATCAAAAGTAACCATTTTTTAAACTTCCGTCAAAATGTGCCAAACGCTCCAAATAACCATCTAGCCGCTAACGATTCTCCTCTTCGTTTTTGATTATTCCGGAGATAGGAGAAGGGTGAAAAAATTAGTACTAGTGCATGAGGCGTACTTTGATGATAAGGCATGGGAAGATATTGGTGGGAGAATTTAGAATGGTATATGGAACGGAAAACATGACCATGACCTCAAGCTGGCACTTGGTTTCAGACGTAAAGGTTTCTGATATTTTTCTTTCGTAGATAAGCGAATCAGGGACTGAAATAAATTACCAAGAGAAGTAATTAATAATTTGGCAAAAACTAGGAAAGAATTTAAAAATCGAAGAGGGAAAAATTAGGCGGGTACAAGGAATGAGGGAATGCCACCGCAGCGAGTGCTTCTTGGCAATTAAATTAATGATAGTTTGCATCAATACCTTGATTCAGTAGCCAAGATATTAACGTTTGTTTCACTCTGAACAATTAGAACCAGTTGCAGGATAGGGGGAAGATGGGTATGTAGGAAAATTGCAACTAGAGCGTGCGCTCCATTGAAATTTAATTAAATATCTTATATCTTTAAACGAGCAATTCTTATATATATAGATATATATATATATATATATATATATATATATATATATATATGTGTGTGTGTGTGTGTGTGTGTGTATAGGTATATATATATTTCGGATCTCGGAAACGGCTATGACGATTTGGATGAAATTTGATATTTAAATAACGTTTTGACTTTTAAGGTTACCTAAATAGTTGTCTTCCCTACAAAAAATCGAGTTTACAAAATACGAACAATTTTTTCACTCGGTATCTCGAAAACGGCACTAGCGCCATCTCGTAGACAATTTAGGTACCAGAAAGCATACAAATAATTTCTCTTTGATTTCAAAGAATATTTAAACGAACAGTTCTTGTATACTGGCTGTCCCTTGGAAATATTATCACTGCAAGTTTAATTGTTAAAAATTTAAAAAGGAAGATAATTAAAAATTTATCATTGGTTTTGTCAGAGGTGATACTTTACAGAAACTTCTTTGAAAATAATATTACCGGTACCAGTTATAAAGTAATCATCGTTTACTTTTTGACCGTAAAAAGTGGTTGTTAGTTTGTCATTAAATACTACTACGCAAGGTATGAGCATAATTTTATCGGAGTGAATGAATTTAGCACTGATGATGAATTCTTATAGACCTCGACGAAACATATCGGAAACAAAGAATAAATGTTCTTAAATCAGTTATAGGTATAGTTCCTTGTGCTTTTGGCGACGTTTCTTCTGGTCCGGGCCGTTTATCAGCCTAACAACAACCGTTAGGAATAAAATAAAACATTGAAAATATATTTCAACCGTGATGGATTTTTTTCTGGTCCAGGCCGGATCTAATCCTAACCTCTTCACTTGAGATACAATAAAAATAAGTTCTTTATTTTCGATTTGTCTCGACGAGTTTCATACGAATTCATCAAACTTGGCTATGGCTAAATTTATCTTCTGGTCCAGGTCGCATTTCAACCAATCACGTAAAATTTTGAGATACGATATCTCGAGAACTAAGCGAGATATATAAAAAAACATATTTTTTACTTTCAATTTTTCTCGTCGAGTTACATGAGAATCCATCATCAAGGGTTATCGTAGAATCCCCTGAATTACTACAAATCTCGCACCATTAATTGATCCCTAATAATAGCATTTCTCTTTGAAAGCAATTTATGAGGCGGTCTCGCAAATGCATCTAGCGATTTGGATGAAATTTCACATGTAGATAACGTTTTGCTTTTCAAGTTTTTAACACGATTCTTTTTAAAAGAAAAAAAGGAGCAATTTTTGCATTTGGTTTCTAGTAAACGGCTCTAACCTCATTACGTAGAAGGTTCAGGCACCATTAAGCCTACTGATGTTAGTTAAGCTTCTCTTTGGTTAACTGTGCACCTCAAAACGCCTAGGAAGCCTTCAAGTCTTTTACTTTAATCAAACTGAACTCGAAATCTTGGATATTGAACAGAAATCGAAAGATGCCGAGCGAAGATCGGTCACCCAGGTACTTATTATTAAGTTACAACCATTTTAACTAGCTCAGATGACCACGGTATACTGCTTAAAGCTAGTGCCGGTGGGGCGGAAGCGTCTGTTTCGAGATTTCCATCCCCGCTCCTCTTACCTCCTCAATTCCAGTGTGCATCCTCGTTCACACTCCAACCCAGATTGTTCAGTGCGGAACAACAAACCATTTGCACTTTTTAAAGCGTATCAAGGACACAGCACTAAGAAAATTGTAGCAGAAATGGAAGCCTTCGCAATTCAAACAGTAACAAGGAATGGATCTTACAAGGCACATCAATATGTATCGAGATACAAAAGAATCTTGACAGCAAGATTAAAGCTCAATATGTACCCTTTTTTTAAAAATAATAATAATAATAACATTGTGTTTAAATTTAATCTGGAAAAACTTCGTCAGTGGGAGAGTGACGTTTAGAAAGTAATGCCAGGATATCAAAACCCTGTTTCTGTGAACAGCAATCTGTCATAGTTGCTAATGAAAGCAGACGAAAGCGACATCATCTCATAACTAGCCACCGCACACAAAAAGTTTTAGAGAATGACCATAGACCTAATTTTTATAACCGAGTGTAGTGACTTACGTATTTCCTGCGATTATTAAGGAAATCTCAGCAGGGAATAAAAATATGCTATCTAAACATCTTCCTCTTTTTCAAATATTCTGTTGTGGTTATTATTCTGCTGAAAAGGTTATATGTCTTGAGAATTTGTGTGTTAAAATACGAGTTTTATCTCTTTATAGCCCTTTGAATTTCGATTAACTGTTTTCATTGATCGCTTTCCATAAAAACATTATAACTGCACTTCTCTGTGAAAAACTGAACTCATTGCATATTTTCCACATTAATAATCAATTTATTTGCGCTGAACTACCTGTTTATTTTCCTTAGACTGATTTGCAGTTTTTCCATTTTTGTACTGACGGAGATTTCAAAATATGCCAGTGTCCGTTAAGAGCAATATATTACTGCTACATTGTAATATGAGTCTAGGAGAATTTTATGACTGACTCAATTAAAGGCATAAAATTTTTCCACGAGGTAATTTACTCCTTTATTCACTGCTTCTAAAGAAACAAAATTTACAGACTCCATCACAAGACATTATTGCGGAGTAAAGGTTTTTAAAAACTCTCATAAAATACTGGTAGAATTAATATAGGCACATAGTCTTCAGCCTGTGAACTGTCATACTGTCTGTGGACACCTGAATGGGACAGAAAATCATCTTCAAGAAAAAAACAATTGCAAATGTCACTGATGGTTCATGTTTTTGGTGTGTAGTGAGAAAAAAAACATAATTTGAACGATTTCATATTTTGTTTAAAACTTTTCACTATAGTTGGCGAGAAGCATAAACATATTTTCAGCTTCAAATTACTCAAATCTCAATTGTTGTTAAGTGCTTAAAGAGCGAACAACATTTTTAGCTATTCAAGGTGTGCTAAGAAGTAGTTATTATACGAAAATCTTATAAATTCTGGGTTATTTACAAATTTATTGCTAAATTTTAAAGTTATTAGGATATGTTCAGAGGATGATCTGTTAATCTTGTTATCTACATCTAAAAATTTAGCTTCTTATTTTGGCTAAAGTTGCACAGCAATTCGTATAGTAAGTTCCAAGAAAGAGAATTATTAGACAGCACAAGTAATTTTTATTGCAGAAGATCCATTCGTTTCATTGGAATCTATTGCTTTGTATTTAGGGATTAATTGTTGCGATTATTCCAAATACGTATACATAATTTAATTTGTTTGCAATGGGACGCACGTTTCGATGGCAATTTCCGTACACACCCATTTTGCCCCATTCCCGCACCCACTTACTTTTCTCCTCAACATTCTTCCTGGTAAATTATTTATCATCTCTCTTGGTAATTTATTCCAATCCCTTATATCCTTACATACGAAACAAAATCTTCCAGCACTGTTTTGCCTGAATTGAGTTCCAGCTTGTGATCCATGCACTTCTTTAAAGTCTTCCACCAATATCTTTCCACTCCTCGTCACCAACATACGCCTTGTACACTCCCATGACTCTCTTCACCCTCCTCCTGTATTCCAAAGAATCTTATTCCGGCTCCTTTTATCATAACAGTTATTGATTAAATTCTACGGTAATTTCGAGAGACAAATGTAGCAGCTCTTCTCTGTACCCTCTCCAACTCTTGTATTTGATACCAAAAATGTGGCTCCCAAATCACACCACAATATTCAAGCGATGGTCTGACAAAAGATTTGTAATCCAGTTCCCTTACAGGTACTTGTCAGGTACATTCTCTCATCAATCTCTCCAAAAAGTGAAGGATTTTGAAATCTTTTCCAACTACTTAACAAATTTGACCATCCCTGTTAAGTTTGTTATCAAATGTTATGTCAATGTACCTTTCAAGTCTTCAAAAATCAAGTCATTCCACACCATATAATCATAACCAATCGTTAGTTTTTTTATATGTGTATCTAATAAGTTGACTCTTCTTTGCATTTATCTTCATTCCATATTGACCTAGATATCCTGTCAAAATCACCATGCAGCTGGTCATAGTCTTCTACCGTTATGATACTACTATATAACATTATGTCATCTGCAAACAACATAATTTCTGATAGTAAACCATCAATACAATCATTCATTAGAATAACTAATAGCAATGGTGCCATCACGCTACCTCGAGGCACACCCATTTCTACATCCACTTCTTTTGACACTGCATTTCCTACCCTAACGTTTAGCTTTCTACCTTTTAATAATTCTTCTTCCCTGAAATCATTTTTTAATGAATTCCAATAGTTTTTACTTTATTTACCACCATTTTATTGCTCAATGTATCAGAAGTTTTTGACAGATCTAATGCTACACTATCAATTGGCCTCCCTTGTCTATTTGGTCGGAAATATCTTTCATATAGCCTACTGACTAAAATTTGGATGAATATTCTTGCCTAAAGCCATGGTGTTGACTTGATTCTTGATTTCTGATGTAAATATCTCCAATAATTTACCTATCACTAATGTCAAACTGATTGGACTGTAATTTTTTACTCTATTTGTCACCTCTTCTTAACGCACCATTACTACTATCACACTTTTCCAATCCTCTGGTAAGCAGCAATTATCCAGACTCTGTTAAAATAATGTTTCAGGAAAGGTACAATTTCATATTCTGCAATTTTTAAGACATCCATAGTAATATTATCTACACCAGCCCCTTTATGTTTTTCCATCCTTCTTAGTTCGTTCATGATATCCCCAGGAATAATTCCAAATTTTTAAGCCAGCTCATTTCTTGTTAAGCTCGTTCTCCAATGTACACCCTCCCATTTATGAATCATTGTCCCTAGGGTTCTCAATAAACCAGTTACTTAAAATCTCTGCCTTTCTCAAATCATCAGTAACTTCTTCTCCATTCTTACCCATAATCTTCTCAACACCCTACCCTCCCCTCCCCTCAATTATCTAACATAGCTACTGGAATTTCTAGACGTATCCATCAATGGTCCCCCTGCACAAATCATATTCTTCATAAACCCATCTTTAGTCACATCCTTTGTTAATTTCTTGTTTATTTGTCTTAAAAATTCAATACTACCCTGCTGTCTCTTAACTCTGTTATGTTCTCTCCTCACCAAGCACATTAATTGCCTCGCCTCCCTGTTATAGTAAGTCGGTTCTGTACTTTTATTTATTCGTTGTTTTTTAAATAAATATTTTATCACCATTTTTTAAACTCGTTGATCGGTAAAATATTCTTTAGAAGATGAAAGACGGAATTTAGAGAAAAGCAAGTGTATAGAAATTCCGAGAATATTTATCTTTGTAGAGAAATTGTCACTGTACGCTCTTGAAGCAGATCTAAAATTCATATGTGGAAGACGCGAGGAAACCTTTCCTGAAATCACGTGCAGTGTGTTTTCAACGAATACGCTGGACACGGTTTTTCAGCCTGTTTCGGGGAATTCTCCCGGACGATGAGAGAAAGCTGAAAGCCGTTTGTCGGTCAAGGTCTCCTCACCCTGTCAACAGAACACCCTTGACAGTGACTTACATCCGGCTCTGTCACACGCATACTTGCACGTGTCCAGTAAATTTTCGTAAACTAGTGAAGACCTTTAATTATTTTATCATTTTCCACAGCAAACAGTTGGAATTAACAACAAAAATTCTCTAAAACGAGACTTCCACGCCTAAGTTATTATGTATAAATTAGAGTGTTGAAATTTTATGGACAATTATCACTCATTTTATGGTAGAAAAATAAATTAATGTATTAGTACTTTCTTATTATTGTACGCCTTAATCACAAAACTGACTGACAATGGCTCATTATATTCTATTAACATTTTACCTATATTGTTATTTAAGTACATATCATCGTGTCTAATTACATCTATCACAATGAAGGAGTTTGTAAACCTATGTGTATACATTTTCATCGTTATCTTTAAAGGAAAAGTTGTAATAAGAACCAGATATTTTTGTTCCAGATCTTACATTATTGTATTCCTTTTATGATCCTTAAATATCTGTGTCCACGGATATATCAATACGAATAAATAAATAACAATAAAAACAGCGCAGGCTACGGAGTAGACTAACACCATTAATTTTCTATTCTTTGAAACGAATGTTTAATTTTCCTGTACTCTACTTCTTTCGTACATGTAAGCTTTTGTTGTAGTATTATAAAGTGGAACACATAAACTTACGATACATGGTTATTTATTGTAGCCTTCCCTGTCATTTAAGTACACACTGGTTATTCCATACCGTTTCCAAGGTGAAAAACTGCAATTTTTCGAATGATGTACCTTGAAAGAGTCGGGCCTATGTTACTGAAATAAGGACTGTAAATAAGTTGCCTAGGAAGATGTTATAGTGATATTATCAAGCCTGAATTCGTTCTACAAGAAGAATGTGCATCTTTTCCCATAACTTCGTGTTCATCTCCAGATACCCTTCATAATTTTAATTATAAAACCTCCTATTTATCTGCATATCAGCACATTATGAAACTAAAGGTATTTAGTACTTTCCTTATGTTCACGTTCTAATTCAAATCCATTTGTATAATATATTTATCGGCAAGGCTGAAACACGTCTCTTTTCTTTTAAACTTCATCAAATATTAACAGTGGTAATATATTTCCTTTAAAAATGATCACAAATAGCATATCTACAAAATAAAATTATTGAAAATAAAGTTTAATCTCATGAAAATCTATCTTATATAAAACTCAATGTGGATCTGAAATTACTATCAATCGCATACGAATATGCTGAAAATAGAAAAAAAAATCTTCCGGGGCCTAAAATTACGTAATTTTATTTAAATTTGTATAAATCTGTAGTTCTGAGCAACGTATACCTAGCTGAGCTCCTTTTTTTAAAAAATTAGTCCACCTGTTAAACTATCGACTAAATTAATCCTGTTCCCTTCATTTAGCTTAAATATTATTATTGTTTTCACAGCTAAAACCATTGGTAATAAAACTTTAAATAGACCTTAACATAGTTCAGTGTTGAGTGCAATGGAGCGTATAGTAAAGTATATTGTACCGGAAAACGTTATACATCGACAGTCGGATGCAGAATCTGGCTGTGAAGAAAAACATTATAAACATACTTATAGACATAGAAATGTAGACCGTTTCAGAGCAAATAGTGAAAAATGAAGTAAATATAACGAAAAATAGATGCTTTTCCATAACATTCAACGTAAATAGCATTAGTTTTCATGCTCCTGGGATGGTGCGGCTGCCTACTGTTAACTGTTAATTCGACCGCTTCTTCAGCCTTCTTCTGCGGAGATATTAGGTGTCTTTTACGCGCTCTACTGAGAACGGTTTCACCCTACACGAAGGCCGAAGAAGTTCGGTTGAAACGTCGAAAGTTAAAACTAGGCCGCGGCACCATCCTGGGAGCATGGAGGCTAGTTCAGGCCGCGGAAGCCTTCAAAGTGTAATAAATAAAACTGTTTACCTACAGCAGTATTAACACACCAAGAACCTTCTAATTTCGTGATCAGTTGCCTTCAGGAGATGATGCCATTAGAAGGTATGAGTCAAAAAATATTTAAGGTAGCCTACTTCATTTTTCTAGTATAGAAATCAACAGATGTGAGCAAATGGGTAAAAACGTTTTGGTCGTGACTATAAATTTTTTTTTTTTTTTTTTATTTTTTTTTTGTATTTCACATAGTCATACGCATCAAGAAATTAATCCAGTCTCTTTCGAAGACTGGTGTCCACTCGAATGCCATATTACAGCAGTATACAACACCCAAAAAGGCTAAAGTTCTCAACCTAGACACCATGCTTAAAACAAGTGATTTGGTGAAACCATGGAAAACCCAAATCTGGATGCACGGATGGGTATTCGAATCGGCGTCCCCCCAAATGCGAGTCCAGAGCGTTAATCACCCACCCATCACGCTCGGTTTAAATAGTTATCAACGGCTCAGCTTGCTCTTTCTGTAAAGATCTTCCCTAAATCTAATCCCCAATACTTTCAAAAAAAAAAAAAAAAAAAGTTTTTGTTCTCTCATCTGTAAACAGATAATAGGCAGGCGAACGAAGTTCTATTACAGTTTTGTCGAAAATAACTAAACGTATCACTTGAATTTCACACGCATGTGTCGTTTTTAAAAACGCAAGATCTGTAATGTGTTGAACACCGCGATTAATTTAATCAATAATACAAATAGCATGTAAATTAGGTCAGAAACAAATATGTTTATAATATTTAGGCACTAAGTGATTGCCTCGCCGAATTGCTTTTTGATTAGTAATTACCTGCGTTCTGAATTTAACATGCATTTAGTTTAAGCGGTAATTCAAAGTTTTATGCTTCTGATCATCAGTTAAAAATACTTTCATACACTTTGAACGTGATAAGTCCACAGGACATATACTCGAGTTATGTAGATACGAGTACGGTTCCTTGAGCTGGAAAAACTGAGTCTACCTCCGAACGCAAGGCACGGAATGTGGAGATATTAAGCAATTCTCCTTCGCAAACAGTCGTTATGGTTCGAGCTAACGGCTAGTCGACCTTGCGGTCGGTGGAACCAGGGCTTTTATTAAACGGTGCCGAGAAAACACGTCGTTTGTAATGAAGAGTGTGAAGAAAGCATACTGAAGTCTAAATGTGAGACAATAGATCGATATTAATATCAGATTCTCGGCGAATACCACCCACCGTATGCATGAAAGAATGAAGAGATTAGTCATCGTTGACCACAGGAAAACTCTTATTACAATAACCAAACTTAAAGTGCAACTTATGAAACCAGGCTTAAAATATTTTAAGAGAATTCAGAATGGGAAAAACCTTTGACAATAGATCATAAACAAGTTGAGGAGATGTACAGTACATAATAACTGTTGATATGACCGAAAACGCTGAAAGTTATAAAATACTTATAGAGCACAAGTAAAAAGGTATTTTTGTAGTTGACACAGTAATTCACAACTATGAGAGTGGCGTGCTGAACATCAAGAGTAAGCTTACGTTTTCCATACATCTCATTTGTTAAAGAGTTTCCTATTCTTATTTTTACTTAAGGCTTTTCACCTCATCGAAGACTACGTTATTAGAGAGAAATGGGGCAGGAAGGAATTCGACCATGGTCTTTTGAAGGAACCATTACCTGGAGTGATTTCAGGTAATATGGAAAACCGAAATCTGGATGTCCGGATGGATATTCGAGCTCATGTCCTCCCGAATGGCAGGCCACATCGTTACCGCTTACCAACTAGGCCTGATTATTACAAATAACTAAAGCTGATTTTTGAATCTTCGCGATTCGTCTACATTTATATCATTAGAGTCTAAGAAACGTTTCTTCCGCCTGATACGAACAGTTCTACTAATAACAAAATGATAATTTTGAAAAGTAATCTTGGATAACAATGATAGGACAGCAGTAATAGCGCAAAATGGTCATAAATAAATATTTCCACTCAAGATTTTTTTCTAGGTATGTGAACCTGTGTACCTCTGAGATAATGCATTCAATATTGTAAAATCGAAGGAAATTGCAAAAAAGAAATACCAGATTGCAAATTAATTTACTTTGCCAATTTTTTAAGTCGCAAGGACTTAGAAACCTTTCTACGGATGAATCAAGTTGTAACAGCCCTCAAACATAAAATTAAATGTAATTGTATTTTATGAAGCAATTGTAGTAAACTACAGTTTGGTTGAATATGATCTTGTATGTTTGTTTTGCAATTTCCTGTAAATCAATGTATATAGACTTTGTTTTATGGAAAGAAATTAATATGTTTAAGAACGGAATTGTGCAAGAGAATTGCTTAAATGTTCGTAATTCCAAGTATTAATGCAAGTTACGATATCTAAAGGACAATTTGCTACAGTTTAAAATGATTTCTGTGATTAATTTTGTGTTTAAGTATCTTTATTTTCCATTTCTGGCCATTTTGTAATGATGGTAAATGATTGTGATTGTTTTTAATATGTTTCAATTGTTTAAGTATTGTTAACGTTCGAGAAATATCTGGCGGAAGCTTTCGAAGTGTTCCAGAAATTTCGATGAAGTTTATATAAAGCAAACACCCGAGACAGAGAGTTTTTTCGGAAAAGTTTTCATCGACTCAATTTACGACGGCCAAGAACTATACTGTCTGTGGAAGAAGTGTTGTTTACAATCGCTGGATTGTGAGTATTCATGTAAACAGTATCGTTGATGTCATGTTTTCTTTGAGAGTAAAACCAGTTTTAACCATGGAGGAAGGAATAATATGGAGACGACGCAAGAGACCTTTACCACGCATGGGAGTGAAGCAGGCCGGCGAAGGAGTGGGGGGGCATGGCCGGAGTGGTGGGGGCTTGACCGCTTCCCAACAAACACGGGGAATATGTACAAACACCTCAAGGGGACTCTAGGATAAACGTGACTCCGCAATCTGGTGATGGATTATTATGTAACTCGATGAGACAAATAAAAAATGAAGAATAAAATTTTTTGATATCCTGCTTAGTTTTCGAGATATTCTGTCTCAAATGTGAAATGGTTTTGGTTGAAATTCAGAAGAAAAAATTATTCAAAGTCAAATTTTATGATGAATTTTTATTTAAAAAGACGAGACAAATAAAAAATAAAGAGTAAAATTTTTCTATATTTCACCTAGTTCTCGAGATATGCTGTCTCAAAAGTGAGGTGTCTTGAGTTGAAATGCAGAAGAAAAATTTCGCAAAAGTCAAATTTAATGATGGATTCTTATGTAACACGACGAAAAAACTCGATAATAAGGAATAAATGTTTTCGATATCTTGCTTAGTTTGGGGGATATACAACATCCAAATTGAGGGGTTTAGGTTTGGATGCAGGCTGGACCAAAAATTAATTCTGTCAAAGCCACAATGATTACATGGTTGACATGCAGAATGGATATTTCAGTTTTATTACTACCACTTGTGGTTAGTCTGAAATGTGTCCTAGACCAGAAAAAAAGTAAGAGGACCCACTCTAGGGATGAGCAACCCAGACATTTTGTAGGCTGGTACCAGAAATAAAATGTTTATTCAGTCACCTTAATGAACATTCTCTTGATCAAGATGTGTTGTCTAATTTCACAGCCCTACTTATTAGGACAATTGTAAAAAAAATTATCTCTCAGTTAGATTTAGATATGGGGGGGGGGGGGGAAGTTGTACAAAAAAAGAGACTAAATTAGAAACACATTCCCCAAATTGATTTTGTTCAAAGGCCAATAACTTCTTTATTTATGAAGCCCATTTTTATTTCTGCATGAACCTGTTTCGACATAAATAGATGAGAAAGATTTCAAAATCGGTAAAAATAGGTATAGACGTATTTACAAACAGAAACAAGTCTTATATAAAGCTTTAAAAATAACCTAAGTCAATGGCCTGAAATAGCTATTTAAAAAATTAATAAAACTCACAGCTTCTCACATAACAGTTAATTTCATCATCCATTGTCAGTATAATCAGCAACGTGACGAAAGAAATCGTAATAGTAAATTCACTGAATCGCGAAGTAAAACACGCCCCTTTAAATCTCATTTTAAACACTCGTTAAAAAATAATGCTAGTCTATTATGTGCAAAATAGCAAGTTTGCTGATTTTCTACACTACACCAAGAAAAATTTGAGAACAAAGTCATCCCATTGAGAGCTATGACTAAATATTTATAGACGTGCTGCAAAGTTTGCGGTGTCTACCGCTCACTTCAACAACGATAATTAGAATTCAACTTACTTATGAAATGATATTCCAGGTTCTTTCCTGTCTGGCCTATTTGTGCAAACGTACGCAACACAAGCTGGCATTTTTAAACACTTATACACAATACTAAATGAAATAATCACTGCATCTACCACAATGTGAACACCTTAATTGTTGGGAAGCGCCATATGGTCGCTGCCGGTGCTGCCACCATGCGGGAGAGTTTAGTGCTTGCTTCACCGATTTAACGTCACTTCTCCTCCATATAATTCCTTCCTCCATGGTTTTAACGTGAACTATATGGTGGACTGATTATTTATAATATTAAATAAACCACGAACAATTTTATAAGGTTCTCGAATATCTTAACGTTGGTGGTAATTCTCGTAGTTATAACTTAAAATCCTCTGCCATTGGACAGTAAAGTAAATTGATAGTAAATTTATATGTAGGAAACATTTATTTATCAATAAACGCATTATATTCTATTAAATTTTCATTCACACTTTGGCTCTCCGTTAAAACGGAAATGTGCTGACCTACAATACATCTCCGCTTCCGTCTCAAACTTTTCTTCGTCCTCGGTGGTTATGAGGCAATGCCGTGCCGGGACCTGTATTGTTCCCTTACAGACTCACTTCATCTCTTCGCCACTTATTATTTCAGACCCAAAAAAGCGGAAAACATCAGAAAACTGCTACCAGAAAGAATAAAGATGGCTAATATATTACCTTCCGGCATCTTTTGTAATTTTCTGCTAGCTGTGGCCGATAGAACAATACAAAAACTAGAAGTAATGATTTTAAACCAATTTTATGAACCGCAACTACTGCTAGAATCAAGGAGCCGTTTACCTTGTGTTTAGAGGGAAAAAAACGAAATTGATTCTATTCCAACGTTCAACAACTCGCAAGTAAGGAGACAAAGGTACATTTCACAGAAGTTCCTAAATGATTCAGCAGACTCAGTGATAAAAAGAAATGCGTCAACAGAAACCCTAAATACTCTTTAGTCAGTAAGTCAACACGTGTTCGACTTTCCTGGCAGTGTTTTTCGCTAGCAGGGTGTCAAATGTAATCTTCATCCCAATCACATCTGTAATCTTCATCCAAATCACATCTATTTTCATATGACACCATTGAGAAAACCCACCACTCTTAACATAAGCGTAATGAGTGCCCCCTAAATGAAGTTTTGTCTTCTGGGAAACTGTTTCAGGAAAGTGGTAAACAATTATGCGATAGATTCATTTCGCTTAACGGGATAAACCAATGGAACTCATCATTACGGCTGGTCAGTATAAGCCCCTATTGTATATTTTCTTTACATCTTTTCTCATTTTAAGAGAGCAACAACAATAATAACATATTACTAAATACAAATGGATGTTGTGTACAGAGAAAGCGCAGTAATTCGCCTTCACTTCAAACACTAAGGATATTTTCTCATCGTTTAGCTAAGATAAGAACAGCAAAATTATGACTAACTGTACAAAAATAGAACATTCAGCATATCTACCTACATGCTGGTAGATAAATCGGCTATCCAGTTTCCCGATGAAGAGCTAGGGCGTATTACATATTTCCAGTATCCTTCCAAGCTTCTAATGGGACACTCAGCAACGATGTAGAGAACAATTTTGTCAGGAACTCTGGTGAACCTAAAATTCCCCCATTATAAACCGCACTAAAACGCTTTGCTAAAAAATTGCGATCACGATTCTATTATTACTACACGATTCACTAAAAGTGGATGGCAAAGCACCTGGTCATCGGAAGTTGAATTTCAGCCAGGATATTGATTTGATCCCTTAGAGTTATTTCCTTGAAGCCTTAACAACTTATAACCGACTTCAAAAAAGAAGGAGTTTCTCAATTCGTCTGTAATTTTTTTTTTTTTTTTTTTTTTTTTTAAATGGAACGGATTTTGATGAAATTTTGTTAGTGCGTTGGGTATACCTTCAAAGTGGTCCCATATAAATTTCATTGAGAAACCACGCCCCCTACCCATTTAAAATCTTAATTTTTATACAAAACCATATTTTTTATCCGGTTTCAAAGGAATTTTTCACTGTTACTTTAAAACACAAAGAAATATAGTGTCAACTTTTGGTTTGCAAAAAATTAATCGCTCTTCCCCTTTACACCCCCTTAATTTTTGTCAATGTTCTTTATACAAAGCTACAGTCGAAACCATTTAGGTGATCTCCATGAAAGTTGGCATATACATATATTCTTTCATGGAGAAGGTTTCCGACCAAAACAATAAAAAAACCACACCTTCTCCCCCTTTAAATCCCTTAATTTTTACACAGACCCACATTTTTTATCCGATTTCCATAGAACTTTGCACATGTATTCTTTAAAATAAAGAGAAAGATACTGTCAACATTTTGTCTGCCAAAGCCCAACCCCTCATCCTTTTACTACCCCTTTCATTTTTTCAAAGTTTCTTTTGCAAAGCTAGAGCCGACACCGTTTGAATAATCACCATGAAAGTTGGCACTTATGTGTATTTTTTCATGAAGAAGGTTTCTGACCAAAAAACCATCCCCTCTCCCCCATTACATCCCTCAATTTTTACAAAAACCCAGAGTTTTTACCTGATTTCGATGGAACTTTGTACACATTTGCTTTAAAACAAAGAGAAAAATACTGTCAACTTTTTGTTTGCGAAAACTGTACTCCTCTCTTCATTTCCACCCCTTTAGTTTTTGTCAATGTTCATTTTGAAAAGCTATAATCCATACCGTTTGACCGATCTCCATGAAAGTTGGCACATATATGTATTTTTTCATAGAGAAGATTCTGACCAAAAAATAAAAAACTACCCTCTCTCCCATTTTACACGCCTTAATTTTTAAACAGACCCACAGCTTTTATCCGATTAGGGTGGAACCTTGCACAAGTATACTTTAAAATAAAGAGAAAAATAATTTCATAATTTGTTTGAAAGAAACCCAACCCCTATTACCCTTTCCACCCTCTTAAATTTTATATTGTTTATAAGAAGCTACAGCAGAAAACATTTGATCAATCACTATAAAAGTTGGTACATATACGTATTTATTAATGGAGAAGATTTCTGATAAAAAAATTTTATAAACCAACCACTCTCCCCCTTTATAACCCTTAATTTTTGTAGAAACCCACATTTTAATCTCATTTCGCTGAAAGTTTGCTTGCACGTACTTTAAAACAAAGAGAAAAATAAAAATACTGTCCACATTAGTTTTAAAAAAAATCGCCGTCCCCCTTTCAACCCCCTTAATTATCGTCAACGTTCTTCATAAAAATCTACAGTTTCTACCAGATTTTGAAAGAGGTAGGTATACATATACTTCAAAACAAACAGAAAAATACTGTGTACATTTGGTTTAGAGAAGCCAAATTCCTCTCCACCTTTCCATCTCCTTAATTTTTGTTAATGTCCTTTACACAAAACTACAGTTTCTTTCCGATTCTGAAGGATCTTTGCACGCGTATTCTTTAAATCATAAAGAACAATTCTATTTAAATTTGGTTTGTAGAAGCCAAACCACTTTTCCCTTCTACTCCCACCCCTCTTAATTTACAAAGTTCTTTATAGATACCCACAGTTTTTATCAGATTTAGATGAAACACTGCACATGTAAACTTAAAAACAAAGAGAAACATAGTGTCTACATTCTGTTTACAAAACCCAACTGCTCACTCTCTTACCCCATTTAATTTTTGCATATGTTCTTTACACAAAGCAACAGCTTTTATTTGGTTTTGATGGAACTTTGCACACGTATAGTTTAAAACAAAGAGAAACATACTCTCCACACTTGTTTTATAAGTAGCAAAATACTATTTGCCTCTAAATCCCTTAATTAGTTTTATATAGGGCCTATACCTATAGTTTTAATCTGATATCAGTGGAAATTTACACACATATAAATTTACATACATATACACATATATCAGTGGAAATTTACATACATGTACACACATATAAACAGAAAAGACAGTCTATATTTGGTAAACAAAAGCCTAATTCCTCTTTCCCTTTACCCCCACCCCTTTTAATTTCCATTTTTTTAATAGGAATCCACAGTATTAAATCCCTTCAAAATCAATTCAACTATTTTTAAGTTATTGCAGAAAATTCATAAAATGTCTCAATATATACCTCAGATTTTAACTTGGACCCCAAGCTTTTACGTTGTGAAACCAATTAAAAACCTATACTTTATGCGTGATGCCGGGACAAATCGATATATTCCAGAGATAGATTTGGATATGTGATTTGTATTAATGCCCAGATGTTACATGTTTCGATTATCGAGAAGCAGCTTTAACAGATGTTCTGATTAGGAAGACCAAAACTGACATTCCTTAACAAAGCATCCAATTCACCCCGTTCTGGAAGTTGTTGGAGTATGCCAAGCCAGAATTTTTTTTGAAAGCAAGCGCCTTAGCTACTGGGCTACCAGGAAATTCGCAAAATGAGAACTACTGCGGCATATTTAAATACAAAACAAACTATAACACCAATAAAAATTTAATGATAAAGTAATTGTTTATAAAACATAAAAAGCGAGTTCAAAAAAAGTACTAAAATTTTAAAATAACTTTATACCTTGCATAGAAGACAACAAATATAAAGGGACAGTATTTTACATTACTGTTATTGAAATTTTTACATTAATCAGTTATTTTTGAAGTCGGTGCCACCCAAAGCAAGAAAAACAACAAGGAATAACAATAATACATAAAAATCATGGTACTACTTATAGAAACATGTTTAAACAAAAATGAAACATACAGATGATACGCCGATATTATAATAACTGTAAAGCGTTTACCGCATGATTCAGCCTAACAACTACACTGTAGCGCCAGAGATATACCACGACGACCAAAGAGGTCGAGCCACAGATTAAAATATTGCCTAATTTGTTCCCCTAAACTGTCTCCCGCAATAACAACATCTGCCTCACTTCAGGCTGTAAAATATTCGGAATTTGTGTTCGTACTCCCCGTGTCGCCTTGAACAGCAAATAAAGTTCAGTTCTTCGCGATGTGTCAGCTGGCACCGACTCAAAAAATAACTAATTAATGTAATAATTTCAATAACAGTAATGTAAAATACTGTCCATTTAAATTTGTTTTCTTCTAAGCAAGGTATAACGTTATTTTAAAATTTTAGTGTACTTTTTTTAAGGCGGTTTTTATGTTTTTTAAACAATTACTCCTCTTCGTTTAATGAGTGTTAGAGGCAAATAGACAAAAATGTAATGATTTGGAAAAGTCTGTCGCATTTGCAGATCTTTCTGAAATTCCAGACTTCTGAACGCTTTTACTATCTACTGCCACACCGCTCTAGTTGAGCAATATTGAAACATGAAACTCCATTAGTGCTCGAGCCGTTATCCTCAGTTTGTTGATCTGTGTGTTCACTTTGTTCATACTACGCTCTGATAGACTGGTGTTGAATACAGACAGCACTTTCTAGAGTAGCTACTTGTTCTTCTTTGAGGGAAACAACACAATGTATCTCCTGATATCTCTTAACTTCACGATTTGTCCAAAACATCTCAAGAGATCAAACCAACATTACAGAATCTCTGAGGAAAGCAATCTAATGGAGGAATATGGGAAATGTTGCTTCCCTTTGATTACGACTTCGTGCCTCGTCGACGTCTAGGTCATTAGAGTTTTTTTTTTTTTTTTTTTTTTTTTTTTTTTTTTTTTTTTTTTTTTTTTTTTTTTAAATGGCGTTCGGCTACAGCCCGCTCAATGTGATTTGTTGCTATCAAGTATTGACACAAGGACACTACAACACGGACAAGACATTCTCTGACACAACACTAAACACCCATGCCCTCGGCCGTACTCGAACCGGCGACCTTCGGTACGCGGAGCTAGCACTCTAGACCCTACGCTACCGAGGCCGGCAGGTCATTAGAGTTGGGAGCGGTTTGGGGCAAAGACTGGAAAGGAATTCAACCAGGGAATTCGCCTGGTGTGATTTCGGGAAATCATCTGGATGGCTGGAAGGGAATTTCAATTTTAATCTTCCGTATGGCAGGCTAGAGCTTTACCGCTCACACAACCTGCTCGGTAATAAACGTTTCAGCATGAAGTACTTTATACCACAGTATTTAGACAACTATAATAATATTTAATTCAATTGCAATGGAGCACACGCCCCGGTGACAATTTCCCTACACACCCATCTTCTCCCTTTCCTGCATCCACATACATTTGCCCTCTGCTAATTTTAGCTTTAAATTCTTTCAACGTTTTTGGTAAATTATTCATAATTTCTCTTGGTAACTTATTCCAATCGTCGACAGTCCTTACACAAAAAAAGAGAATCTTCCCACACCCTTGTGCCTGAAATCGAGTGCCACCTTGTGGTCATGGTCATCTTTTCCCTTCTATGCATTACTTTTAATTCTTACACCAATATCTTTCCATGCCTCATCACCAATTACGACTTGTACACTCCCATGACCCTCTTCACCATCCTCCTGTCTTCCGATGAATCCCATTCCAGCTCTTTTATCGTATCTGTTTCTGATTACATTCTGAGATAATTTCCAGAAACAAATCAAGCAGTCCTTTTTTGCACCCTCTCCAACTCCTGTGGGTCCCATACTACACTACCATGTTCAAGCAATGGTCTGACCAAAGTTTTGTAACCCAATTCCTTTACTTCTCACGTACATCCCCTCATCACTCTCTCCAATAAGTGCAGAAATTTTAAACCTTTCTCTACTACCTTACCAATGTGTCCTGCCCAGTTAAGCTTGTTATCAAATGTAATTCCAAGATATTTACAAGTCTTCAACAAGCAATTCTTACCCCACCTTATAACCGTAATCAACCTCTAGGTTTTTTTTTATTTGGGTATCTAATAACACTTCTTTGCATTTATCTTCATCCCATGTTTACCAACCCAACCGGATATCCTGTCCAGATCACCCAGCAGCTGTTTACAGTCCTTTACCGTTGGTTGAGCGATTTCTTATTTTTCTTTCCGTCGGCCGCGGGCATCTATGTTCGCGGCGGAATAAAGGTCAGCTGCCGTAATTCAGTCATCCACTGGCCTATGCAATATTTGCGTGCCTTGTTCCACAAGGAAATTATATATGTGTGACTTTTCTTTTTTTATTTAGTTACTATTGTTGTTACGCTCACGTCCGCGACGATTAAGTTCGCGTACAAATCATCGTAGCGAATTAAGCTGCTTATTTGACTGTCGGCGAGTTATGCCAAGTTTCAGAGGAAAGAGTGTTTTACAGCTCAGATTTCGGTGCATCCTGGTTGCATCTTGATGGAAATAATAGCTGGTGACACGTTATAGCATGAACATGCAAATCGACGCTACAATCATAAGGTGAGTGGATCTCTGTTTTTTTGCGCTATTACTGGCCGAATCGCTGCTGCCGAATTTCGGGTGCCTATGGTCGGCGGGAGTGAGGAGAGAAATCGCTCACCAATTAACCACGATTACGTTCCCTGCGGGAAGTCACTATTTATACGTGGCTTTCCCAAAATAGATTATCCATCATCTAACCGTTTTGATCCTTTTATTTAGCATTATATCGTCTGCAAGCAATATAATTTCTGATATTAAAACAACCAATACAATTCATTAGAATAGTGAATAGCAATGGTTCCAATACGCTACCTTGTGGCACTCCCATTTTTACTTCCACTTCTTTTGATACTTTATTTCCTACCCTGACTTTCTGTTTTCTGCCTTTTGAAAATTCTTCTACCCAGTAAACCACTTTCTCATTCAAAGGTACAGTCAGCGATTACTTCATTGTTACAAATTACACATCAGAAAATGTCAGATAAATTATATTTGGCAACGGCTTAAAATCTGAAAACGGAACAAACAAAAATTACATACAGATATCCGGTTGTTTTATTTCAGTTAACATGTATAATCAAAATGTTGGCAAGGAGTTGCGGAAATTGACATATTGGTTTGAAAAAAAAAGGTGAGAACATAAATAGCTGACGTCCATTTTACAGTAAGAGTATTAAATAGCGACAAGCATTTTTGGTTTATTAAGAATACTATTGCCACAATAATCAGCAAACGTTCCAGTTAATGGTTTATCATTAAGACGAATATAGAATCTCCAAGAACAAATAAAACTCACTGATCAACTAACTTTCTTTGTGATCGAACTGAATCAAATTAGAACATTCTGCTGAAGGGCTGTATTCATTTCATGTATTTTGATTCACGTCATTTTATTTATTTTTTATGTATTTTCTGTGATTGCTACGAACCACTACTAGGCAGAAGGATAGCAATAATCATTATCCTTCTAACTCATCTTCAATGACTTGAGCAGCAAGCAAAAGAGAACGGTTAACAGACAGCAGAGATTCTGCACTTACATAAGAAATCAAGAAACAGGTGTATAGATTTCTAGTTGACTTATTCGTTGTATTCTGCTGTTTCCCCAATACGACGGAAGACATTACGAACAGCCGTAACACCGTCATCTTTTATAAGCTTACAGCCTGTTTCGCCGTGGCTCTACTTGTTAATACAATAACATTCTTTCTACTGTGTTAATACTGTACTGCGTGGAGTTTGATTCCTATCTTCATCTTACGCACTGAAAGGTATTATTCATAATTTTTGACAGTGCGCAGTATCTGTTCTGTTCATCCTGTCTCCCAAAAACAGAAACGAGTACCCTTTGCTTCAAATTAAAGAATAAACAACATGAAATATGACTGCGCCACATTTGTTGGGTTCACTGTTCAAAGCTTTTCAATCTATAACAGTAGTCCGAAAAGTTTACAACCTCGAAAGTAGATAGATTGTGTCGTTATAAATTATATTTGATGTCTGCTAGCTTTCCGGTATAATCGACAAGTATATTTGGTGCCGAGAACCTTTCACACTATCATGATTTCATTTTATTGAAGCGAGCTGAATTTGTTTTAGTGAACAGAAACTATTCCTTTCATCCCTCGCATACCACTATTTTCGAAACTTTATCATCAGCAGTTCTGCCCTATCGTAAACGCAGACATTTCCGTATTTTACGTTACATTTTTGTTACAAGTGTGATCAGCCGTTCGCGTGTCCACGTTTAAGTTAGAATATCATTCGGTTAACTTTAGTACCACGTGTCAATACACTATGGAACTTGTGAAGTTGATTTGTGCTGCAGGTGCTGTGCCAGGTGCTGCACGTGGCGCTGCAGTACCTGATGCTGGCCAACTACATGTGGATGTTCTGCGAGGGCCTGCACCTGCACCTGGCGCTGGTGGTGGTGTTCGTGAAGGACGAGGTGGTGATGCGGTGGTTCCTGCTGGTGGGCTGGGGACTGCCGCTGCCCCTCGCAGCCGTGTACGCGGGCGTGCGCCTCACCAGGCCGGCCGACGTGCAGCAGTAAGTACACTCAAACATACAGTACCAACCTGCTTGTTATGAATAGAACGGTAAATACCTGCCAGTGTGACTCAATGCGGGGATTTATAACGGGACCGGGCCCGATTGTGGTTTTCAGGTAGTTTCCCGCAATCTTTAATACTAATGATGGGACGACTCCTAATCTCCTTTTTTGGCTACTACATATTTAAAAAACAAAAAATACACTCATTATACAGAATATTCCTAGTGGTCCTTGATGGACGAATCGGAGAAAAAGAAAACGGTAAATATTAAATTCAGTGTCGTATGTGCGAAGACTGCGTAAGATATCCATCTAGTAGAGTATGCGTAGAATAAGGCCTCCATGATCATCACAAAGAACACGTGGAAACCATCTTGGACAAGAATATAAATAACTAGATCTAAAAGAGGAGACAGTGTGAAGTTTCTGTAAGATACTTGAAAATCAGGATAAGTGGATGTGACTAAAAAATTATAAAATCTGTGTGTTATTCAGGTAATCGCACAGCTAAGGGAACTTCTGGCACACACAAACAGACAAGTTGACGGATGAGCAAAGATACAAGATCCCGCTTCACTGTATGATGTATTTGGTCATGCAGTTCCTCTTTGTACTTCCCAGTGACTCCTCTCGTTTCTTACAGGTGATCACGAGAAGCAGAAATCACAATGTTACAGCTTGTAAGGCATGGGGTGAACTATAATTAAAGTACATTCTGACTGAGGGTAAAAGTAGTGATAAGAAATTCATTACGCGGCAAACCGTAATGAGTGGTATGATACTCAATGTTTCAAAGATATACCCATTTCTGTCTTCACATCTAAATGTTCTGCGTCCGTGACTCAGGTAGTAGATCCTAAAACAAAAGTAAAACATTAAAAAATAGCTTTTAAATTTAAAAACGAAATTCTAGCTATTAAAGCAAAAACCATCTACCAAATATTGGACTTATTGCTGTGAAATCTTACCAAAATAAATAATATAGCGTAAGCTTTAAAAAATTTTGTACCAGAATGACCAAAGTGGGTCATCCCGTACCATTTTTATTATTAATTTACGTGTAATGGACCAAGTGGTGGAAAGAATTTGTGCGTGTTATGTTTCGTAGCCAGCCGAAACGGGAGACGGGCGCGGGTGGTACGTTGGCAGTACTGTAGTTCTCCGGCAACTCGTCGCCACATGACGGTGACCGCAGGTACACGTATATATAGCCGAATGTTCCCGCAGGTAACGGTTTACGGGAACTTATTCAGCTAATGGAAGGGTAAAAGAGAAGAGGCGGGGCCAGGAGGAAAATAGTGAAGAACGATACGAGAAGAAACGACGAAGGGCGGTGGAGATACTCGAAGCCAATCCTTCTAATTGAGAGGGCATACACTCAATACCAGGCTTCCGGAATCTGCTTCTACGGTAAGCGGGAGAGCATAGACGATCTCACAATTTGCAGGTGTGCTTAAGTCAAAGGTGAGTTGAGTACTGAGGCGGGCACACCACTATCTCCGACGCCGATTCAACCTTCACGACTCACGGTAATTGTTGCTACGAAGAGAATAGTGTGTATATAGCCAAATAATTGAGACAGATCTTTGACGGTCCTGTCAGGGATACCTGAGCAGTCTCTCCTACGTTAAATTACTGAGTTAAGTTTCTTTAAAAAGTGCCTAGAGCATTTTCGTTTATGTTGAAAGACTCAATAATTTTTATGACCTTTCAATTATCACCCTGACACCCGACACGCCATACTAATTAAAAAATGTATAAATAGCATCAAATCATTTTAAAAGTAAAGATCGTTCTCTCTTCGTGGAAGCAAATAAGATCGACCATTTTGAAGATTTTTGTCATTCGCTATTTTTTTTAAAAAAAAAAAAAAAAAATCCAATAGGTTCATCGTTTTTATTAATGTTTTACGCTTAATAGATAATTTTCCAATTTTTTCAGGCTAATGTAAGACGAGGCAGTGCTTTTTATTTAACTTTGATATTGACTGTATTCATACTAGTGATAAATATGTCTCCGCCCTTATGCCACTTTAGTACCCAATAAATGACACTATATGGCTATTTCGTTGATAAGACGAATGGAATGATTAAGTTTTCACCCTATTTCCTGGGAACTTTAATAATAATTTCATATCCATAATGAGAGGTAATTTACAATGATGTAAGGTATGATGGTAACCAAGCGTCAGGCTGACTTAGGCGGTAGTGCGACTGACTATGACCCGGATGACCGCCTTTCGATCTCCGACGAAGCCGAGGATTTTTCTTCGAAGCTGAACGTCCGGAATACCCACTGGCACACGCAACCTGCTATAAAATGAGCACCATGGGGGAAAATCAGCGAGAAAAAAAAAAGAGCCGGGCAGTGTCGCTGACCACGGCACGTGCACTCTAGTGCCCACGATCAGGAAACAGGAATGCGGAGCTCTACCTCCGCTAATCCTCCGGGAATACGGTTTGAAAGCTGAGAAAACCCACAAGTTTGACCTATCATGGTAATCCATCCCAGAACCATTTCCCGCTACAACGTGTAAGCTTTCCATTATTCGCTGTCCAGATTCCTATTCAACACAATTAAGACTTGGAGTCTACACTGTTTGATTTCATAGATGTCCTTTATTTAAATTAAACGGTTAATTTCCATACATAACAGATAAACTCTGTTCGCCTTTAGCTCAAAACTTTTCTCTTATGTTTGAAATCAACAAAACAGTAATCCCTTCTACATCATCAAGGAGCCACGAAACAAAAAATAATTTAATATTTCATAACAGTCTCTGGCTTCCTGAGTCAGCGATATTCTTAATACCAATCTAATTTGTAGTACATGAAAATATTAACGTGAGATAGACACAATCTTTGTCATCTGACCATCAGGTAATCAAACATTTTTCTTATGACCGTCTACTCATGTTGAATTCTGCACGATGCAGCAGTGTGGGGCGTATCTATATGGTTATTTGGCATTCCAGTTAATTAGCGCTATCACAGATAGGAAAACTACACCTGTGAAAAATTAACAAATTGTAAATGAAAGCATTATCCTTAAAGATTTATGAGTAATGAGGATCAGTGTAAAGTGTTGTATATTACAAAATTTTAAATGCAAAATGCATCTTGTCATTCTGTAATATCGGAATATTCATTAAACATTGCTGCTGAATTATTAAAAGATTAGACAAGTATTACAGAATTATTGGTTAAAGTAACCCGTGGGGTTGACAGTTAACTTGACTATGATAGTCTGATCCAGGGCCATTACAAGGAGGACTAGTTGATGAACTCTTATTGTCGTTTCGGTCAAATGTCGGCTGTTGCTCTAACGAAGATTTGATTTCTCTGTTGGCGACAAGTGGCACTAGCTTACCTTAGCTGCTGGTCAGGTGCTCTTCGCCTGTAATAAGTAGGCGGCCGCATAGATCTGTGCTGGCTGCATGTTGCTACCTCTGCAGTTTAAATAACAGCGGCGAACACCACAATGGAGGTAGCCTCCCCTCGGACGCGTGCAGAGGGAATCAAATAATAATAATAATAACTATACCAACCTCCACTTTCGCTTGTATAAAATTCATTTTATAACTTTGCAGCCAATTGCTAAATCAGCACCCCTCGAAGCTACCTTTGTTAGCCGCCGCTGTTGTTTACTGGTTGGTCTGATGCACCTGCCGAGATGCATTCTTACGCGGCCACGCGTGAAATTGGATCATCAGATAAAATTATGCCCCTATTTCTCGCTAGAGGAACTGGAAAATAGTTTGTACTGCACAAACAAGATGATCGGCGCAGACAGACAAAATTTCTTGCCTTGAGCACACGAATAATTAATAAGCCGAGACCGTAACTTTTAGTTACACTGCCAGATATAGGTCACTTCTAATGGGCGTGGTGTTCTCTTAAACATGATAAGCGCACTGTATTGTACCGACCGGCAAAATTACTCATGATTACTCTATCACTTTGTATGTTATTAATATTGAGCTCATCACATGACTTATCTCAATGGGTATCAAATAATAGAAATAGATTCCCAGTAAGTACTCGATTTATTTTACAAACCAATAATTTAAATATGAGGACACGATCTGACACATTCGCAAAACTCACAGAGTTTAAGTTTGGCTTGCTCGTTTAACAAGGCTTTAGCTAGTCAAGGAAATTACTGAGGTAAATTTCGGGCCTTTGACGAGTAAGAACTCGTGGCTGTTCTACGGCACTTTACGAAGTCCGCTCCCTGCTGACGGCACTGCACAGCTCGCTGTCGGACGAGGTTTTTTAGGACATTCACACAGACACACAACACTTAAACAGCCATGCCCGCGGCCGGATTCGAACTCTAGCCCCTACGCTGCCGACGCCGGCGGGGGACGAGGTTCAAATCGCGGACTCCACAGTGGCTCGCAGGCAGATCCGCTCGACTCCAGCCCGAAGCTTCTCTTCACACTTTCGCCGTCCATCTTCGGAAAGATGTTTTCCCACTGGAGCTCTCGTATCAACCAATTGCGCAAACATCGAAAGTTTCTTCTTGCATTGATTTGCCTCTTCACATGAAACATATTTTTTTTAAATCGGAGTTATACGTTGTCATAGGCCGTCTGTGAGCATCCTGTTATCATAGGTGTGGAATCCTTGTAAATGAGGTAGCAAAAATTCCCCTTGCTTTTACATGTCGCCGCTTGCCTTCAGCAGAGTAAATTATCTTCCACAACGCCGACCCGAAAGCATTAGGCGTTTTAGCAACACACCCGTTTCAGACGCTCGCATACGTCGCTTTCATTCCGGCGACAACCCCGCAGGTATGGCTGACAAACTGCTTTATGGTGGCGGCGTTTCGTCGAATAAGCGCTTTTGCTAGCTTTCAATTATCCGGGACACTAAAACGAGGCGAATGTTCCGACACACGCTCTCCGAAGCCTTTTGTGAGGCACTGCTAACCGCCTCTCAGTGATCATTAACAAAATAGTGAAACTGCTTCTGTTCGTGCATTAGTATGTCATTACACACTTTATGGCCGTTTCTCCCCAGTATTTAAAATTAGATGATTGGGATTGTGAATTTTCAATACAACCTGTAACAAGATGACTAGATGGGTCATCTCGTACAATTTAAATTAATTATTGTTTGATAATAAACATAAGAAATAAATTGATATTCTGTTTTGAGCTGGAGACAGAAATCCGCGTCTAGCTAAGAGCTGTGTAGCGTGAGCGACAAACTGGCTTAAGTCGGAAGTGTCCGATAGGTCGAGACAATGAGGGGATTATCTCTGGCAAGTTGACGCTGATATTATTGAGAAAGGCTGGACGCTGGAAATTTTGCGGATGGAATCCTTGAATGGGTGTTCGCTCGGTGTCGAGGGAAAACTATTCCGACATATTCTCCCGATCAATCCCGACAAAACCCGAAGACTCTTAGCAAATGAGAGGCAATATATTAGCCGGCGAGAGGGGATACTTTTGCGAAGCCAATCCGATGTGTTTATTTCCTCACGTGATTGGAAATTTACAAATTGTGTGTTTCCATGATACTCGCCGAGAAGAAGGAGAGACGAGTTCGGAGAGGCGAGAAGAACACTCCGTCCAGAACAATCGCGCTGGCATCTGCCTGCCAGAGGACTGCGGATGATTTCATTCTGGAGGCTTCGATGACTGAGCGCCAACTCCGGTCGAGGTTGTCACTTGTGCTGGTTGACGTGACAAGTGCCTAGCAATACCTGGACAGGTGCGCTGTTTGAGAGACGATAGCGCTCTTGTTGCGACGCTTCGTGCAGCCAGACAGACACGGTAATTATACCTGCAGAAACAGTGTGTACTCAGATGAATCATTGAGACAGCCCTTTAACTGTCTAATGAGTAAGAGTTCTTATGCCGCCAGACATTAATTCCTGAGCTAGTTGTGTCTAAAAGCCGAGTACTTTTTGGTTTTCTTTATCCAGTTTAAATTGTAAGACTGACTTCCATGTTTGGAAACTTTCAATAACTATTATTTGTGGGAACAAATTAACTCCCTGGCGCCCTATGTAATCCAGTTAAATCTGATGTTTTCTTGTTATCGTTGTAATACAAGAATCGCTCTCACTATGCATAAGAGAGTTTTTGCTTCAGTTGCATATGGAATTTGTAACTCTTTGTAATGTACATGTATTGCAATTTCTTAGCTTCAAATAAAAATAATTGTTTGTTTGCTATTTCGCATCTGTAAGACGACGTATTGCATTGAATTATATTTTGCTCAGACAGATGTTTAAGGCTAACGGTAAATATACCTCTGTCTGTAAGCATTCATGAGTACCGAATAAACCATAATGTTAGGATCTTTTTAAATACTAATAACAGATGTAATGGTTTCACCTCTGTTTCATGAAATTAATATATGTGCTTTGCTTAAGGTACTGGAAGGTGGCGATTTAAATTATGCAAGGTAAGCAATTAATCTCCCCCACCGACAATCCGCTACAAACCTAATACCTCATGTGCGTCAGCACAAGTCCACATTCTTTCCAACATAGGTTTTCAATGTAATCATTTAATTACAGATATTAATTGAAAATTAGTCATTTGTTCTATTATATAATCTCTAAATGGTATGAATTAACCAGTTATACACCTCGTTGTACCCATCATGCTCAAGCCGTGGATTACTAACGAAACTTCGACCCGTAATAGTGTATTCTAAGTGCAATCCTGGATCACTACATGCTGTACAGCCACATAATTTATTCAGGTTTGGGCACATAACATCGTCATTGGGGGTGTCCGCTAAATTCGTGATCCTCCTGGAATGAAGTTAATGCCGCAGAACGCTGCTATATCAGTATCAAAGTAATATCCCTTACGATTTCTGTGATAACGGAGCAATTATAGTTTGAATTAGTGTCGTTAGCTACCAACGCTCGGTTATTTCCGTGACCGGTCCTCTCTACTCGGGTGGGCTGGAGTTTCCCCAGGCTCGGTGGACATACGAAGGCTGGCTGGATAAACGAAGGCTCAGCGGATAAACGAAGGTTTGGCGGGCAAACGGAAGCTCAGCGGGCAAACGGAGGCTGGGCTATGCAGGAATAGTGCTTGATGTTTTCTTCACCCGTGCCGCGCAACAACAGTGGTACATCATAGAAAACTGGACAAGATTGTACGGAGGGAGCGTTCTTGAATCTACAGTATATCAATGATTAGTACCAACATTTTGTATAAGTTCTATAAATTGAATCGATGTATATAAACTGTACCCTGAATCCACATTTAGTGTATATTGATCTCACGGTTGTTTCAGATATATGTGATGGCTTGTAAGGAATTGCACCTATTAATGCACATCACTTTAATGATATAAGTGATATCACTCTAATAAGTGATTGTTAATTTTAAAAAATATATTATTCATATGCTCAGGAGAACTGTGGTTCAACGTTATATTAAATACCGAAAGATCGCCATAGAAATGGTGAAATGTTATACAATCTGCCGATTTTTATTTTTAGACTAGCGGAGTTCCCGGCTTTGCCCGGTATAGTTCGCGTAGATTTAACCGTATCCTATTTTTATTCCCGCAAAACATTTGTACAAAGTTTCATAAAATACGCGCCAACTTTTTCGGAATTAAAGCAAACTTACATTCACCCGCCCCCTACCAAGAAACTGGTGGGCTGAAGTTTATTTGCACGTATACTGTTTTCTTTCGTCCGAAAAGATTTATGTATATCAAGCTTACTACATTACTGAACAACTCTAGATTATGTTAAAAACTCACAATTGATTCAATTGCGAAGTGAATGGATATACTTGTGGCTCGAAACTTCATATCCTTTAACTCTGCAGATAAAATATCAAAAGTGAATCCAGAATAATATTATCGTAAACAGAAGACTAATGCTGAAGGCCAGAGATATTGTCCAGAGATCGTGCTTAAAGAAAATCTCTGTTGTTTTCACGGCTATCTATGTCGTTTAAAAATTGATATCCCGAATTAAAGGAAAGAATACTTCAAGCTATGGCTTTTAAAAACTGAATATATCAAATTAAAAGAAAGAATACTTAAAGTTTTGTTTAGTGTGCAAAATAGTTATTACTGTAAGTTATCTTATTGCTTTAATTAAAGGCTATGGTCAGAGACATTGTGTTGTGTGTTTAGTGCGGAGTATGCGGCATCTAGTAATTCCTCCTGTGGAATGTCTCACCATACGTTCAGAATTTCATTTAATGCTCCTACATTATTTAACGTTTAAACATTAGACATGCCAGACAAGTTAATTAAGATTCTAAGCTTTAAAACGATGAAAACTCCATCGAAATCCGCAACGTAGTTTCCGAGTTTTTATATGACCAATATTTCCGATTTTCGTTTTATAGATATAGATATAAATTAACACAGTTGTGCCGCGTCTTTAAGTATCAGAATTTCCGAAAGTAAACTGATACGATCTTATAAAATGATACAACAGCACGTAGAAGATAATAAGAATTTATTCTCTTTAATTTTTCAGTTACTTCATTCTTCCATTTTAAGACTGCGATGCAGTTCGTGGCTGTTCCGATTGTACCGGTCGAGTACCAAGCGTGGCTTTGTCCCCACGCACCACGTGAATAACAGACCGAGGCTACTGCCAGGATCGAGCTTACTTCCAGGCTAGACCAGGCACCGTTAAATCAAAATCATTATCGCTACACGAACTCTGCTGCTCTTCCTTGAGCAACATTGGAGCGTTTCATTGAAACTAATGAAGCTTCTCATGGACTGAAATGCCTGAAGCTCCCTATGTTCTGTTCTTGACCGTTGTCAAACAATTGGGGCGTCTCATTTAGCGTGAAGGGTTTCAATGAAGTCATTAGGATACACTCACTGTGTATACTGTAGATATTGCCATTTCTCAACAGAATTTTATTTAGATTACTAGGCAAAACTTTCAATTATATCTTAAATTTGAGACTCTATTCGCGTTTTACTATTAGACTAGTAACCGTCTTCTCGCTACTAGGTGCATTTATTAAAAAATTACGTTATACGTATAAATAGCAACTGAAGAGCTCTTCGGCAAAACAAATAGGTTTTATCCAGTCTCGAAGCTCATTTCATACGTTAGACTATCTATCTGGTTCTAATTCAATAGGCCCTAATTCAACAGTTCTGAATCTGATCGAAACGTAGTGGTGTCAGCAGATCTTCCCTGAGAGAAGCGACAGTATGTCGCCAGCTACAAGACATCCAAGAAGATAGAATATTTCGGTTTATACTCAAAACGCTATAGGTCAGTATTTAAAGATCAACTACTTACGCGCCTAACCAGAAAAGCCACCCGACGGAGTAATTTGAAATGATTCATCCTAACTGTTTCATTGGCAGAACATCGGAGGTTTTCCCCCATTCCAATCTATGAGGAGCTTTGTACCTTCCAGAGAGACGCTCTAATGTTTCTCAACAACAAGGAACGGTGTTAGCGCCTTCTTTTAACATCGCGGTGAAGCAAACGGCAGCT
This sequence comes from Vandiemenella viatica, assembly GCA_031002005.1. NCBI lineage: Eukaryota > Metazoa > Arthropoda > Insecta > Orthoptera > Morabidae > Vandiemenella > Vandiemenella viatica. The sequence continues at coordinate 96,808,843 of JARYHS010008075.1, read as the reverse complement.
GTTTTGATCTTGGTGCAACCTGCCGATGTGACTCACCGAGTGTGATGTCATATAACGCTAGAAACCACGTGACTTACCGTTACCTGCCTTGACTCACTGGAACGGAGACCATTTTACCTCAAAACTTTAAATTTTCGAGCACTGCTGCGAGATTTTTGGATCCATTAGTTGCAGAGCCCCCCTCGCTTACCATTTCTATTTCTTTATTTTCCATTAACTCATTTACCACACAAGTATTAATAGCTTCACGAGGTTCACACTGCGTTTAAATGCTCCTCTTTCTTCTTCCCGACGTTTTGGCGAGGCCTTAGGTCATCTCAGGGGACTCAGCCACCTGCTGAGTCTGGTAGAGACTCTCGATTCTCTAACAAACATCGACTACCCAGAGATATGATGTTTGCGATTTACTGTTTACGGTACCAGAGTTACTTATTATTTGACACATATTTCCATGCTTGGATAAGACCATTGTCGCCGTCTTTGTTTAGGTTGTTTTGCTGTTTGAATATATCGATAGTCTCCCTTACTACAACGACAGTCTCTAGCAGAGCCTGGTCGAAACGTCGGAAAGAAGTAGAAGGAATATTTCGACGTAGCGTGAACCTCGTGAGCTAATTACACCAGTATGACGGCTGCGGAAATGACAAAATCTTTTATCATTTACTATGTAGCTGTGCATTTATGCTTGATGATCATTAAGTAAGGCCGTCCAACTTGACTATGTTTATCTTGTTGTAAACACCAGTCCTCAGCCATTTTGTTCAATTGCTGATCGTAAGGTTGAGAGATTGGGATACTTAGACCAAAAACAGTAATATTGATTTGTTAATTAGAAACTTTGCTTTAGCGACTGGTATTCCATGAAGGCTGGATGTTCGTAAGGTGTTGTTGTGTTGCGCGCAGGTGCTGGATGCACGACAGCGTGGCGCAGTGGGTGCTGTCGGTGCCGGTGAGCGTGTCGCTGCTGGCGAGCGCATTCTTCCTGGTGAACGTGGTGCGCGTGCTGCTCACCAAGCTGCACTCGCAGTCCACCAACCCCGCGCCCGTGGGGCTGCGCAAGGCCGTGCGCGCCGCCGCCATCTTGGTGCCGCTGTTCGGCCTGCAGCACGTGCTGCTGCCCTTCAGGCCCGCGCCCCACGCGCCCGGCGAGCGCGCCTACCAGCTCATCTCCGCCGTGCTCGTCTCCCTCCAGGTACTACACTCCCTGGACTGTTACATTATCATACTGTGATAGTATTAGAACCGGATTATAGCTCTGGGATTGAGAGAACTCGCATACCTTTTGTAGCGTCTGGTTTGTGATGTTATTAAAATTAGAATAAAATAATGAGATGCATTAATTAATAAGTTAATTTGCAAAATTAATCCCGGGTAGGCGCCAAGAATGAAAGTGTTCTCTATCCGAGAGAAGCGACATTCCAATTCTGAAATACTTTTTATCGAAGCAATTATACTTCTAAAATTACCAACATAAACACATATCTTCATCTAATCAAATGATATACTGGTACATTGGAAAGGAAGTTACTGAAAGCAGGGTTTACAACACCTATTATTTTCTTTGATTATAAAATTGATTGGTTTATTGAACAGAACTGAATATTAAAAGTTTCTTTTGAACAATTTAGAGCATGATTCTCATCTCAGAGCGTTGCCTAGGGTTGAACGCCGCAAGAGTGTCTTTACATCGCCGGTGTTCTTTATTTTATTTTATTTTTTATTTTTTATTTTTATATCCTGGTACATAATAGCCCAGCACCTAGTTTCTACTCTGGGCCCATATTTCCAATATCTTACAAGAGGTACATAAGATAAAATTATAGTTTGCAGCTAATAGCTAAATATTGTTCAGGATGTAAAACAAGTTAGTAACGCATAAACTTATCAAATTTCACAAAAATTTGTTACATAATTAAATTAACAATGTGTAAGAATGTATATGATATGTGTTAGTGTTTTTTGATATATACATATATACTCTAAATTAGTAATTTGAATAACATACATTCACACACAATACTACTATATATAATTAAACAAAGAAACTTTCACATACACAAATCACTTATTTCACTGTTGTCCCACTGTTTCTCACTTTGTATATTTACGACACTTTTACACATTTACTCCCGGCACAGCCACTTCGGAGTAACTTACCTCCCTCAGGAGATGACTTCTGGAAGTAGAGGCGTCCTCCTTCGACCCATCGGGAGTTTCTTTATTCGGGAATCATCACTGCTCGGTCGCTGGTCGCTGTCGGTTGAAATAGTTTCTAAGTGCCAAGAACCTTTGTTTGGCTGCTTGTGAGGCCAGATTGCAAGCTTCATCAAGATAGTACCACAATTCCTGGTCACGCAATATGTCAAAAATTCGCCTGCCCTGTAATATTTGCTGATATGGGGTTCTTTGTTCCGCTGTTGAAATACACTCCCATACAACATGTTCCGGAGTGCCCTCGCTTCCGCAGTCACAGCTACCATTGTCCACTACTCCTCTTCTTTGCAATTCACTGTTGTAAGGGCCATGACCTGTTATGTAATGTACCAGCCCAGGCGATGGGAGAAGATGCGACATTTTGAGCCTTTCACAGACACTTGGAAACATATCATATGTCCTTCTTCCTGTTGTGCTACCATTCCACCTTTGCTGCCATTCTTCCAATAACAATTTGTTTACTTCTGCAGCTGTTGTTGCTGGTGCTCCCGTGATTTTCTCTACCTGTTCCGGATTCCCTTTCCTGAGCCAGTATAATACTCCCCGCTTGCGAACTTCCAAGTCCAGAGGCCACACCCCCAGTGCCACGGTAAGGGCTTCAGTTGCTGTTGTTTTGTAAGCACCACTCAGCCTGATTAGAATACTTCGCTGTGTCCTCCTCAAAAGTTTGCTGGGTTTTACTTTTCTGAGGTGTTTCGCCCAGACGCTGGCTGCATACCCTACAATTGAAGTTATTATTGTATTGTGGTATATTCGAATAACAAGCGGTGAAAGTTGAAAACGCCTTTGTCCCATACTGATTAATTTATTCATGACTGAGGTGGCTCTCCCACATGCTTCCTCCAAATGGGCCATAAAATTTAGACTTTCGTCTAATTTCACACCAAGGTATCGACTGAAGGGACTTCTTCTTATTGTAACTCCGTCTATTTTAATGGTTGGATTGCTCTGTAATCTGCCTTTCAGTAACATATAACAGGTTTTTTGAGGTGCTAATCTTAGTTTGACTTGTCTGCACCATCGACTGAGTTCACGCAGAACCTTTGCGCTTTTAGCCTCAATTTCGGCTCTGGTTTTACCCTCTATAATTAAGAATAGGTCATCTGCAAATGCAACAAGTCCCAGGAGTTCTGGCATTCTTTGCAGCCTTGCCATTCCCGGTTCAAGCCCAATGTTCCAAAATATCGGACCAAAAATGGATCCCTGTGGGCAACCCTTTGTTAGTTTTTTATCAATGGATACTCCAGGACACCTAAGATTACATATCTGTTCTTACAGTAATCTTTAAAGGTGTTATACAAGTTCTTTGGACAATTAAGTTCCTTAAGCCGTGCAAAAAGTGCAGGCCACCATAGATTATCAAATGCCCCAGATATATCGACAAGGACCCCTATCACGTAATTCTGATTTGAGTTCTGTATCAGATTCATTGTCCAGTTGATTGCATCTTCTGTAGATCTCCCGGCTCTGAATCCAAATTGGTTTGGATTCATCCCTTCCTTCTCCCAATGTTCTTGTAACCTCTTACACAGCACCTTTTCTTGTATTTTTCCCAGCACGTTTAGCAAGCAGATGGGTCAATATGATTTAGGTAATTTTGGATCCTTGTCATCTCCCTTCTTGATGATTAATATCTCACTCTGCTTCCAGATGTTTGGTACTCTTCCCTGATGCAGGCATGCATTATAGAGCTTACACAGAGTGGGGGCTACTGGCACTACCAGTTCTTGTACTACTTCAGCTGGAATACCATCCGGACCCGGAGCTTTATTCCTGGACAAGGCATTTATTGCTTGTACTACCTCCAAGATGCTAATATCAGGAGTGTGGGTGGTACTTTGCCTATGTTGGTCAATTTCCAGACGGAGCGCTCTGTGCTCCATCTCGTCATCTTCTATTTTATCATCTGGAAGGAGTTCCTGGAGTAACACTTCTGAAGTAGATTTCCAGCTCGTAGTCATGGTTCCATCTTGTTTCTGTACAGTAGACAGTGTAGTTGGGGGTTTTACCTTCCCTGCTGCAATTTTGTATGGGATACCCCAGGGGTCTGTATGCAAGTTTGTTTTCACAAATGTTTCCCAGCTTTTTTGTTTACTTAGTATTAACAGTTCTCGGAATTCACTCTTAATTTGTCTATATCTTTTCAGGAGCTGTCCTCTAACGTTGTAGATGAGGCAACGTTGGTAATCTTTTCTTGCTTTGTGCATCCTTTGTCATAGTCTTTGCAGTCTATCAGTCCAAGGTCTGTCGACTGTGCCAATGGTTCTCTTAAGAGGAATAGATCTCCTCATTGATATTTGGAGTGTTCCTTACCGTGGCAGATAACATGCGGATAAAACAGAGTTTCACGGACCCTGTTGATCAGCTGGGCGCAAGGTCACTTGGCGAGGTAGCTCCCCGCAGGTAGTGAGTGACCTCTCCGGCAATCTCCCGTGGTGCGCCGGTGCGGATTGTTTGCTGGCCAGAAACAGAATGTCCTCTCTCCCGCTTGTTCGCCCCGTTGAAAACTTGCAGGCTCCGGAGTTTTAGCAGACGCGGGAAATTTCAGCGAGTCGCAGCGTTTGGCGGGTCGTCCACGATCTCCATTGGCGCTCCTCATGCAACATAAAAAAACTTATGGTTTCTAAAAGTTCGTAACACAGTTTGATTCGCTGATTTCCACCGGAGGTTTTCCGCAACCTGACATTTTCTCCGAAGTGTCGTTTCTCTAGTTTCAACTTTCTACTGTACCAGGAAATCCTCATTTCAGCACAGTCCCTATACTGTTCTTTTGAATTTCATTGAATGCGTAAAGCTTTTAACTTTACGGCCTGCCATAAACCGTTCGGTCTTTCAGCGCACGCCGATGCCAAAGAAACGTGGAATTCACACGCATAAATTTCCCGTCACCAAGGGACATTACACTTTTTATAACTTTAACATTTTGAAAATAGGTACTCATATCGTTTTCATACAAAATTATAAACGGCTGTTTGTTAAAAAGACTAAACGTTTCATTATTAAATCATTCTACAGAATCCAATAATTTCGTAGAAAGTTCTAGTGACATTTCAATGTTTGTTCAATTGCGTCAAATTTTACCAATAATTATTCTTTCGTAAATTTGGGATTTGTATTGGAACATTCAGTGACTGACGCTCGTTGCATGAATATGGAGTTCGGTGGACAATAAATGGATTGAGATAGTGCGAAACGTGGACAGTACTGGATCTTCCTTGGATAACTTGTCCCTGTGACAAAAATGTTTGCGTCGCGGATTGAAATTGGAGTTAGCCGGACGTTGTTGCTGTCAGTACCAACAATACCGGGCTCTTCTCAATTCCGGCAACAAACTGACCTCTGCATGACCTTGGTACCATATCTTTGATACAGAAGATTGAAGAGCGGCTTCTCCCACGTACTTGCCAGACGCTACACATTGCGAAGTAAAGTAACGCAGAAAATCTGCAGTGATTGGCCAGCACCTCTCGCTGACAAACTTGACTTCTCCTGCGGGGTTGATAAACTGGATGGAAGACTTCCGATCGATCAACTAACTGTACGACAATAGCGTCTTTAATGAGAACAAACACCGTCCTGGTTTTCTTTCAAGGGTGAAGTGAACAATAAGTCAAACAATCAACAGGACAAGCAATAACTGCAATAGGTTGCAATCTTCGCCGATGTTAATATTTGCGAAATTCGATCCTAACCGCTCCTGACTTCTAACTGTTAAACAGTAGAAATAACTGTTAAGAAACTTTACAGGTAATGATCCTGAGCTGAGCTGAACGATTTTAAATACTACATTCAGTCATATTTTTAAACTACGAATGTCATGTTTTTAAATTATGTAATTTCAGTAACCAATAAATTAAGCACTTCCCTTCCGTGATGACATTAGCCATTCAGTGCTTTCCTGATTACATGTGCTGTCACGAAGGGATGGAAGATTTCGGTAGAAGTTTTTTGACTGTGTAGGATTTGCTCCATCGTTGTTTAGTGTGCCATACGTTTCACATAAAACTGCGGTGGCCTGTTGGAAAGATGGGAGGCAACTAACTTCTTGAAAATCCCTAACACCACTAAGGACGTGGAACCAAAATAGACCACAGCCCACAAATGAGGTTAACTCCTAGTATGAGTTACGCAATAAAACTATGAAGATTTACATAATATTTTTCCTCGTTTTTTTGTAACCACTGATTGGTTAAAATATAAATGATTTCCGTCTCAAATGCCACCATCTCGACTTCAGTGCTGTGTTTCTGTTTATGCTGCATCTCACACGTTGCGTGCTGCAAACCCTGTGCGTCTCGTGTCTGTTCTACTAAACCTCGGTCGTTACATGTATCTGGGCCTGTGCGTCTCGTGTATGTTCAGTTCCACCTCACTCGTTACATGTTTCAGGGCCTGTGCGTCTCGTGTCTGTTCTGCTTAATATCGTTCAATATGTGTTTCAGGGCCTGTGCGTCTCGTGTCTGTTCAGCTCCACCTCACTCGTTACATGTATCAGGGCCTGTGCGTCTCGTGTCTGTTCTGCTAAACATCGTTCAGTATGTGTTTCAGGGCCTGTGCGTCTCGTGTCTGTTCAGCTCCACCTCACTCGTTACATGTATCAGGGTCTGTGCGTCTCGTGTCTGTTCTGCTAAACATCGTTCAGTATGTGTTTCAGGGCCTGTGCGTCTTGTGTCTGTTCAGCTCCACCTCACTCGTTACATGTATCAGGGCCTGTGCGTCTCGTGTCTGTTCTGCTGCACCTCGCTCGTTGCGTGTTTCAGGGCCTGTGCGTCTCGTGCCTGTTCTGTTTCGCCAACGTGGACGTGCACGGTGCGGTGCGGCCGTTGCTGTGGCGGCTGTGGGGCGGCAAGGCTGCCGCCTCCGGGCTCACGCATACACACAGCAGGGACGTGTGTGTGTGACGATGCGCCTCGGCGCGCCGCCAACGCGTCTGATCACGACACTCTGCTCCTCATCTCGCTACTAGACTTGTCTTGAATGACGACAGCCTTCATAAGCAGATTTTGCAGTGACCTGAAGTTGTCAGACATCCGTGTGAACATATTTCTACATATCCATTGTTGCCTTTACGTGTAGATGTGATCTATTATGACTGTGGCCAATACTCAAAGAGACATGACATGTTCCGCCAAGAATTTGATCTTAAAACGCACATCGATGCATACTTTCGTAAACGAATGTAACTCTACGATGAAGTGTCTTCTTTGCCGGCTTTAATTTTTCCTGCAGTTGGCTCTGATGTTTCATTAACACACATATTTTAGTTTTTACAGCCAAGTAGCCCTAGGCGATACAGCTACGAGCTTTTTAAAAAATAAAAATTTAAAACAATTGTTTTTAATACTAGGGATTTTATTCAAAGTAAAGAAACAAAATTTGCGATAAGCTCATATTCGCTCTATTAAACTTTTGAATCAAGTACCCCAAGAGATTTCGGCTGATAATTAGATATCTTCTACAAAACTCTTAAAATATTACATCCGTTTTTCAAAGATATTTTGCAATTTCTACTACCTTTTTACAGAATTACACTTGCTGTATCAACTTTAAAAAATAACGGTTATTTTAGTTAATCTGAAACTAAGCCTGTGGATTGACTTACACCTCTTGATTAATAATTATTTTTAATTATTTATTAAATTGACGCAAACGCAAATAATCCTCTGACTGTACCATTGTTCTTGGGTGAGTAGCTGAGCTGTGGGTTTAAACACGATATTTCGGCGACCATGCAATGTCGCCGTCTTCACCAATAGAAATATCATGTGTAAACAGATAGTTAACTCTGCTAATCACTGGAGAACATTATATTAATTCTCAACGACGAGAAACACTTCGTTTTGTCTATGATCGCTCTTGTTTAGTTTAAAATTTCAAGTGAAAATGAAGACGGGAACGAAGTTTTTCTCGGGGTTGATATTTAATATAATGTTCTCGGGTGACTTGCCGAGTTAACTTGGTGTTTACACACGATATTTCAGAGATCAAACTCAACATAAGATGGCGACAGTGTCCTCATCGCTGAAATATTGTGTTAACTCAGCTCGTGCATGGGAGGGAAAGAGTACCATGGCCACAAGCCGGCCCTCAATTTCATGCATAAGGTAGTGGGAAAATTTAAATTTGTAAATCAGAAAAAGAATATGTGTGTGGAATTTAACACTCCATTTATAAAAGACAATTTTTAAAATAAAGAGGGGTAATTAGATAATTAGGTAATTGCCATCGGAGCGTTAGCTCCATTGAAATTAAAAATTATTAATAATAATCACCCGAGAACATTAGATTGAAATGAAGATTGTTAGCTTTTCACCTACGAATAGTAGTAACATAGATTTACTAAGTCCTCATCATAATTCCATTACCGTTCATCGTACTGTCACCACACGCAGTATTTTTTCCAACATTAACATCTTTCTCCACCATTACTAATTCGATGTTTCGTTCCATCCTATCAGGTCTCTAATTAAAATATAGCTTTTCTACTTTCAAGTGCTTTCACAGTATAAGAGACTCAACTTACTTGTTAGAGTATTGAATCTTACTCAGTACCTCATTCAGTAATCAGACTGGTTAATTTTTTGTTGCTAATTAACATAGTGGTTATGCACTTTCACATGCATCCATACTAAAAGATTACTTGCTAGATAGACTGTTGAATCTTACACCTGTTAAAAAAATTTCTGGCATTGTGATGTATCCCACACATTTCTGTCCAGCGGTCTCTAAGACACTGATTTCGGAATTGTATAAGATATAAGTTTGTGATAAACCTGTTCCATGAAAGGTATTTTATTAATGGTTTATTGAAACTGCTTGAAGAGATGCAATATAACCGTATAGTTAATTTACAATATCCCAATCGATGTTCTATCACATTCCGACACCTATTTCTTCACAGCAGATATACACAAAATAATCGTTTTCGGCTAGTTACTAGCATACAAACTTTACACATCAATCATCATAGACTAAATAAAGTTAACTTTCACAAAACAGTTTGTAGACATGATATTTAAACTCAAATAAAATTTATTTATTGTATAGTTAATCCAAGTATGTTCACAAAAAAACTGATATTCATTTACTTGACAATAACTGAATAGATAATCAATCAAGAACAACTAGCATCTCATTTACAAATGGCATTATCTCAGTGAATTCAATCATCAGAACATGAAAATTATTATCGCATGATAGTTAATGGCAAGATCGGGTGGCTACAATATTTAGGTTTCTAATCTGCGGTTGACGGAGAGTTAAGTCTTTGATATTACAATTCTAAAACTACCAGCTCTTTACTGGAGCACCACGAACCATGCCCATCATGGTAACATGTCTCTTTATTCGACAATGACACCAGAACGACAGGGTACAGCGATTCAGTTGCGCTGTTCATATGGAATTTAAAGACTTCAAACTGGGACAGATAATAACCTGCGATGGATACCCCCAAAAGCGAAAAACTACAAGAGATTTGTAGGTATTGTTATTGCTGCAGCTAGACGAAACATCCCTCGAGGGTACAGGAAACAATACATTCCATGCTGGGACAAATCTATGCAAACTTTGTATGAAAATTATCAAAAAAACTCGCAACTCTGAAACAGGAAAAAGAATATTAGAAAAACTGAGTGAAGAGAGGAAACAGAAATGGAAACAGCTAACTTCTCAAATGAGCCTTACTCACTCCATTAGAAATGCATGGACTCTCCTTAGAAAACTGGGTGCAGCCTCAAACACATGCAAAGAGGAGCCAGGAATTACACCAACTGAAATGGCATTGCACATAAAAACAAGAGCTGACAAAGTCCCAATAGATCCTGCCATGATGAAACAGATGGAGAGAGAGATGACTGAGATGGATAAAAACCTTAGAAATAACCCTACCATTTCTATTCCATTCAGTCACGAAGAAGTTGAGAAAGCCATTAAAATGCTAAAAATGAGGAAGGCTGCAAGATTAGATGGCATTTTCCCAGAATTCATAAGATATCTCGGCAAGCAGACAAAAACTTGCCTCAAGAACTTCTTCAGCGATATCCTGGACACTGGGATCATCCCCCCAGAATTCAAGATGGCTCACACCTTGATGACCCTCAAACGAGGCAAACGAGCAGATGATGCCTTAAGCTATCGACCCATTGCTCTACTAAGTGTTTGCTATAAGCTTCTAGAACGCCTCATCCTTAACTGTATTCATAGATTAATAAATAACATAACACCAACATACCAGGCAGTTTTCAGACTAAAACGGAGCTGTAAGAACGAAAACTTTCCCGGCGTATGACTGCAATGTAGTCTTCACGGGTGTACCGCCGGATAGTGTTGTGGAAACACCACCATCCGGTAGTACACCCGTGAAGACTCCATTAAAACGGAGCTGTTGTGAGCAAGTATTAGCACTGACATCGTATACTGAGGCTGGATTCCATAAGAAGTTAAAGACATCAGTAGCCTTTGTCGATCTAACAGCGGCATATGATACAGTTTGGCTGAATGGACTGCTACTTAAACTTAAAAAACACATACCCTGCAGGAAACTAACATTACTACTGAAGAATATGCTTACCAACCGATATTTTAAGGTCACCGTTGGGCATAAGACAAGTAAGTCATTTACAATAAAAAATGGATTACCTCAAGGGTCAGTCTGGCTCCATTGTTCTTCAGTTTTTACAGCAGTGACATGCCTGAAACAATCGGCAATAAATTCTGCTACGTTGACGACATAGCTATCGCTGTTTAAACTGTCACATTAGAGGAAGGTGAAAGCACTCTCTCTAAAGACTTAGAAACCTTGAATGCATATTATAGGAAGTGGCGACTTTATCCGAACCCGATGGAAACAGAAGTATGCGCATTCAAATTGAGCAATAGCACACCAGCAGCTCAAAGTGAACTTTTGCTATCAGAGAGTGAAACATAATTTCTATACTAAATATCTTGGCATCACCTTAGACCATTCCTTAACATTCAAAAAACACGTGGAAGACACAAGTCAGAAACTTAAACACGAAAGAATGTCATGAAGAATCTGTCTGGTACATCATGGGGACTGATGCGGACACACTACGAACAATCGCTCTCACGATGGTTTACCCTGTTGCTGAGTACTGTGCTCCAGTGTGACAAAGTAGTGCTCAAACTAGAAAAATCGACGTCTATCTGAATGAGTGTATGAGAGTAATAATTGGCACCCTAAAATCCACCCCCGTCCCCTGGTTACACCTAATCAGCAAAACGCCAACTCCAGAGATAAGACGCCAAGAAACAATGGCACGTGAGTGGATAAAACTACACCATCCTGACCATCCACAGGATCTCCCAGTCCACAAATTCCTAAATGACTTACCTTCCACTCGTCTTAAATCCAGTATGGCAAGATGTATTTGACTTTGATGCCAAGGAAAAATGGTAACAAAGCTGGATCCCACAACTGGACTTCCGGGATTCCACCTAATTGAGACCAATGGGTCAAACTAAATCGCCTAAGAACAGGCCATGCGAAATGCAACGCCATGCTGTATAAGTGGGGTCTTCAGGATTCTGCTGCATGTGACTGCGGTGCTCCTTCCCAGAGTGGGGAGCATATCATCAAAGAATGCGCTCTAAGGAAGTATGATGGACCATTTGAAGAGGTTTTCGGAGCTACAACTTCCTTCATAGAATGGCTGGAAGAACTGGACATCAATTTGTGAACGCTGCCAACGTTCTTGTCATTGTATATATTTATATGTATTATATCAGTTGCTTAGCCATACGACACATAAAATAATAAAATCTTTACCGATACAACATTGAAAGTGTAGAGAATTTACTCTCTAATAATTTACGTCCTCGATTAACTTGCAGGCGTGCTCGCCCATGTACAACAACAAGCCTCTGATGTTTCACACGTCTTGAAACGAAGTCTTTGGATGTCGTGTCACCTTCTCAATTAAACTGCTTCGTCTCTCTCTCTCTCTCTCTCTCTCTCTCTGTGCTCGTCAATGCTCTTTTGCATAAATCCAGACAATTTGGAAACGCTCTCTCTCAATCATTGGGAGAGAAAATAACAACATTTAAAAATAATTATTACTAACTTTTATTGCAGAGTTTTCATTCATTTCCTGACGTTCTCTTAATTCAGTCTGTAAGTAGTTCTGAATATTCTTACACACATATGATTATGCAGTTCTGTATAACATGACACTAATTTTCCTTCAGTGCAATGTCAAAGTTGCAGTGTATCTCAACGTCTTGAGTCCACGAGTCACACGATTGATTGCCACATTCACTTGCCTGACGTTCCGAGCCAACGCTGTCTGTATACACAGAACCGGGCGGAGCAGGGCATTTTGCCCCGGGGCGTCTTGTGCGACGGGAAACGCAAGGGTCCCTATGGAGCATTACACACAGGACCGGGCGGGGCAAGGCACGTCGAAAAGACGCCCCGGGGCAAAATGCGAAACTGAAACAAATTATGCCCCGGGGCAAGTCGCTGCCGGGCAGAACGTTCTGCGCATGCGCTGTCACGTGACCCACCCTCCCTCCCCGGGCTCCACTATCTCGCGGTCTGGTTGTGTTGAACACGTGGTTGTGTTGTATTTCGAATATTCGACTGATTTGTATGTGTACCATGTATGACTGTAAGATTTAAAATTTATATGACTATACAGTGTTATTATATGGTTGAATAACTAATGCTCAGGAAAAAGAGGACCAACATACATACCTTAAGGTTATCAAAAGCCGCTCCTCTGGGGGTATGGCTGTTCTACAGTTGTTATTTTGCTTTTCTATTCTGCTCCGAATGCTCTCAAGTACAAAGTCGAATGTCGAAATTGACATGCGACAATAATTAAAAAACTTGTCTGGGTTCGGCTCGAAGCTCAGAAATAAAACTTCCTATATTCCTTTTCAGGTTTATAGGGTGTACCTACATCTCTCTGTTGTTAACATTGTGGTCCAAGAGCTGCAGATAGTTCCAAATTAACAAAACGGTCTCCTCATCTTCATCCATTTCAAAATGATATACTACACACCAGTATGCTCCCACTGAGTTCACTGACATGTGACTGGGGCAATGAAGAAAATTTGCTAAATGTTTGACTTCTCGTGCCCAGTGGCGTAGCTAGGTCAACAAGGGCCCCGGTGCAAAAAATTTATTTTGGGCCCTCAGGCCAGACGGGCGACCTTTTTTTTGCTTCGTGTGCTGGTATAGGCTTCCTGAGCTGAGCTGAGGATGGGGGCCCTTGAGTTGCCGTTAGGGGCCCCGTGAGCAGTGTTTGGGGCCCCCCTGAGCAGCTAGGGCCCTTAGTGGGGGTCTCCCTGTGTTTCAGGGGCCCCTTTAGACGACGGTAGAGATAATAAAAAAAGGTCGGCAGTTTGCACAGAGGGCTCGTGGGCCCCTCTAAACTGCGCTTGGGGGCCTCTAGAGATGCGCTTTGGGGCCCCCTTAGCGTAGGGGCCCCGGTGCACTGCACCGCCTAGCCCCATAGTAGCTACGCCCCTGCTCGTGCCCCGCCTCGTTCTGTGTGTGACAGCAACAAGACAGGGCAAGTCAGGCGACTCGTCGCGCCCCGCCCCGCCCTGCCCCGCCCGATTCTGTGTGTGGCTGGCTTTAAAACCTTACGTGCCCTCGGAAGCGGTATCTTCTATTGTGAATCTTCCGCTGACAAGCAAAATTCCCTCAACTTCTCACACTATCACTCAAGAGCAAAACATTCATGGACTACGAACTCTCATAGTTCAAGATCCGGCTGCATGATTTCTATGTCTATGTGTTATCTGATTGAAATGCAATTTGTACGGTATGTATAATTATTGGTGGCTACGATTCTGCCTGGTTGCCTATCAAAATATGTCCACAAGTATTTTTAGTTAAATTTTTTTTAAAAAATCTTCGTTTACTTGTTTTTTTTTTTAAATAAATTATAACTCATTTCAAAGAGAGACATGTGAAGAACATAAAAAGTTTGGGTTGCGTATGTAAAAGTGGCCGTAATTATAGGTTGCCAGCTGTTAAAGATGTGTAAGAGCGAGAGAGAGCTAACGCACCACACCGTCTGTTACACGTTGTGATGCGCTAACTTTAACAGCTGGCGACACCTACTTCCGGTCTCTCTTACATAGGGAACTCAAAAAAAAATAGGTTCTTTACATGTCTCACTTTGAAATTTACTAAAAAAAAAAAGAAAGAACCAAGTTAACGAAATTTTTTTAAATTTAATTAAAAATATTTGCGGCCATATTTTGATAGTCAACCCAGAAGTTTCGTATTCTGCTGTTAATAATTATACATAAAAACTGCATTTCAATTAGTTAATAGATGGACGTAGAAATAATGGCTATCAGTGTATATTTGCCTGGGAAGCCCACGTACACTTCGCTACCATATCCTTGCCTGGAGTCAATGCCTCCAATCGACGCAGCTACAACACCCCTCGCGAATTCACACGCCCTACTATTGCACCCTCAGAACGGGAGGCTGGAATCCCCGCCATGGCTAGTACCAGACTTGTTAGGTCTGCAACATTTAACCCTAGGGGAGGAATGCTTTATACACATCTGTCTGCCAAACGTGTAGCTCAGAATGTGTATGATAAGTGTTTGTGAGGTGTGTAGTTCATTTATGAGGCGTAGATCGGGTACCGTCCCAGCATTTGCCTATGTGATTGTCGGTACGCGGGGAAATTGACTCGAACTTGGTCCCGTTATCCATCCCCTGCCCAAATTAATGCGTACAGGCACACTGGCGTTCTGTTATTTAATTAACATAAAACTGTATGGGAAGTGATCGGTGCAACCATCATGAATCTTTTGCAGCATGTTATGTGTTTAAATAAATGTAAATAATGTTCTGAAGTTTTCAAAAAATACAATTGGAAGCTTGATGTGAGGCGCAGTGATCCTGTTACGGCTAATTATAATATTGCACCAAAGGCTCTTATGTACACATATAAAAGTGATTTTCAATGTTACCATCGTTATAGCTGCTTAAAATTTGCTAAGGTTTCCTGAATGATTTAATACCGTTGGGGCTGTTTGTTAATGAGGGTGACATGTGATAAGCAAATGAAATCATATGACTTACGAATACAAATCATAATCCTGTTGAATACTTCTTGTAGACAGAATCTCTTGGAAGATTACTAATTAAATAATTTACACATTTGTGCAATCTTTGAACTTGGTGAGACAATGCAACTCAATGTTGTGTATATTTTGCCAGTGTTTGGTAGTCTGAACACAAAATAATCTACATTTCGAAATACCTTGACTTTATTTACTTTTCTCTCAACGCGTGTGATCATGATTCTTATAAGAACAAGAAATTTTTTTAGAAAAACATTTTGAAGCTGCTCAATACACAGTCACCGAGAAACGTTAATCAAACCTACTTACATGACAAGTGCGTTGTAACATGAGGCAAAACAATGCAACATTTTTTAACAAAATTTAGTTTGTTAATTGGTTTTATTTGCAGGAAAAAGAAATAATATTACAGTGTTGTTTACTGCCAAACAAGTATTGAGTTTGTGGCATTTACTTACAGGCAATAACGTTTCTTAGCTACGGTGTGATTAGGAAACGGAGACTGTGCTGCGCTTTTTGTTGAACGGAGCACGCCATCTTAACACCGAACTGTGGGGTAAAATACGCTTATTCGTTATACTTTAAACAGTATGAAAATGAATTTGTAAAATTTAATGTTGACTGTTTCTGATGTCATTATGTTGCTAATAAATCAATGAAAATACAGCATGTCATTTGTATACCATATTCTTACCTCCTTCCTATTTTTACATTGCAACAGCACAAAGACAGAAGAAATAGCGCAATTTGTGACAAGGAACTTTGAAATCTTGACATCACTACATTTTTAGTAATATCCAATTTTTCCCAGCTATAATATAATTTTTTTATATATTTTAATTGCACAATCCTAGAAAATAAATGTATTTTAGCGAAGAAGATAATGTTTATATTAGGATGTAAGTAAAAAGATACGTGTATCTGTAATGCCACCATTACTGGCGATTATGAATACACAAAGCAATACTACATTGCAAGTACAGAATAGTTCTAAAGAAACTGATAGACATCTGCAAAATTGTTGTGTCAGAAGATTTAAAATGTTATGTTTTGTTTTGTATTCTGTAGCTCCTAGAAAGGAAAAGGTGTATAAAACTTTTGTGTTATTTGTTGGTACGGAACTCTCTACTATATAATTTCCTAAGCTTACTCATTCACTCACCTCCATAGCTATTGACTGCAGAACGGTGTCACGTTTCAGCCTTCGCTCGCAAAATAGCGACCAGAGATACCATTAGAAGAAATTCGTGGTTATGTCCACAATTTAATAGCTAAGCAACTACTACCAAATTAATTGCCATAACACATTCATTAAGTTGGTTTTCGTAGTTTATCATAGTTAAAAAAAATACTAATCTTTACACCTGAAAAAAAGTTGATCTGCTTTTCAGTAACATGTTGCTAACGAATGCAACTTTAAAAAAAAAAAAAAAAATTAAATTACTCATGGTCTCTGCTGTAACCACGAATGCTAATTGTCGTTCCAGCTTACGATAAATTTCAATTTAACTAAAATTTTCACTAATGTTGTTGCTTGACCAAAGTTTATGCATTACGGTTTACTTGCTGTATAGCTATTTTACCGACAACTTTCGTTAATGTTCTTTCTTAAAATTCGCTGTACGTGAGTTATTAGGTTTTTTAAAGTCGATATCAGACCAAATATGTTAGCGAACGACTATTCTGGCAATTCATTTCTTCCGAGTTGCTCAAAAGTTTAATAATATTAAATGTGTAGTAAGTTCTCTGGCCGTTACAGATACTATGACCAATGATTACGTGTGTTTTCCCCGTCTCGATAAAAAAAATTAAAAAATAACAATGTGATGCTGTCGAAGAAAACAGGATTTTTTAAAATTTCGCAGAGTGAACATTAAGGGTCAATTACAAGTACAGTTTGTATTTAGCAATTATACGATTGCGCTATCGTCCCTGTTCGTGTTTAATACCTTCCGCTATTAATACTTCTGAGTTCTTCAAGCTCAAGAGATTTTATTCCCTCTAAAACACAGGTCAAGTTTATATTTGGTCAAATCA
This sequence comes from Vandiemenella viatica, assembly GCA_031002005.1. Lineage (NCBI taxonomy): Eukaryota > Metazoa > Arthropoda > Insecta > Orthoptera > Morabidae > Vandiemenella > Vandiemenella viatica. Next base: position 96,791,512 of record JARYHS010008075.1, on the reverse strand, counting down.
GGTCAACCTATCATAATTTTTCATCCTAAAAACTGGAAGTATTCTAAACCCGTGATGATACGTAAAGAACTGTCACCGGCTTACATTAGTGTAGCATACACTCAGTTATGCACAATTATAGCGTTCCAGGTTAATGGCACGTTTGTTAAACACTTCAACTAAATTATTAATTGTTATAAATGTGGGACCAAAGGGTTATTACCAAAACACACACAGTAACTAATAATCATTTACAAAAATATGCATCAACGTTATAAAATTGCATGAATGGATTATTAACAAAATTATCTCTCCGTTTATTTCAGGATCTTCCAAAAAACGCAAGTGAATATTTATTTAATGAAAATGATTAAAACGGCGAAACAATTTAACATTCTCTCAGCAGAGCTTAGAGCAATGAGACTACCAGATGACTGCAGCCAAACAGAGAGATATAAGTCAAATTCCATCTCGAATATATAGTCTTGCAGTGGGCAGTAAGAGTCAATGCTAGTTTATCATATTATAGAAAGCCGGGGACTAATGAGTCGATAGAATGGAACCATTCATTGTGTTTAGTAGCTGTCCTTGGTACAGCGTATTGAAGTCTGTATCACTAACAGTGTATGGTTGAATGGCGAAGCGGTATACCTGTGCCAGTATACAGCGTTGGAAGTAACAGAAGCATAGTCAGCAGCTTGTGTAAGCAAAATCTGTCACCTCAGACGATCTTGTCAAAGGTACTCTTATGTAGGCGGGCACTGTTGCCATCAGCTATCGTATGCAAGCACTGGAAATAACAGCTAGCGCCAGAATTACTCTCTTTCCACACCTCCCAAGAAAACAACGTAGATCCGATTTCTTGGCATTTCGAATCCACGCCAACAAACGATGTGTCTCCGGCAGCAGCAAGCGATGGTAGTTGGCCGCGAAAATAGTAAAAATTATAAACAATAGCCTGTTAATAACAAACTTCTGTTACCTTATGACCAAAACACACGTCCCTCATTACCCATCGAAACCACGACTGCACTATACTTCGACTGAATGAGCTATATTTTTGCAAATTTTTGGGGGACGCTGGGAAGATGTTTTTTTTAGTTGAAACATGCCATCTTTCTCCGCAAGCCTTTTTAATCAGTTATTTCAAATAAAAAACTTTTTTTAACAATAATCTTCAGATACATCAATGTGAGCACGCTAAATCTTTAGACTAATTCAGTGAACATGCACCTCCCTTCTCAGAGATCTGTCCGTCAGATAAAATATTTATTTGTCATGGGGTGGTTACTGTCTCGTATTTGAGAAGCGATCCCTAACACTCATAGTAACCGGGGCGAGACCTGCAAAATGCCCTTCTTCACCTCACAGCCTCCATGTTGAGTATTCCTGGAAAAACTACGGAAGCGAGATGCTCGTCTTTCGCGAGCATTACGCAGAGTTCATTCTTGTGAAATACTGAAAAACACTCATTTAACACAGTTTACATTAAACTGTGTAATATTGTTAATATCCTGACACATTACACTATAAAAATAATTTAGAACGAATTATACGAAAGCCAGGGAATCTCATAGCACAACCAGATATAGAGGCATCGGCTTCTACAATAGATGGAAGAGATAATCAGATGTCTCATTCAGGCAACTACGAGGAAAGGTATTCACCTTACCCTGGACTGAGATGAGGTGTATTCTCTTTCTTGGCTTTGACACTATGTTTGGCTTCCCACTTACACTTTTGCAGACTCCTTTCTTACACTAGTTTGGCATCAGACTTAATGGGAGTGAGAGAATATTCTCAAGATCAGATTCGAAGAGAAACGTCAAATTGTTGGAGGCCCGAATCCCGTACGCCCAGTCCGCAATCGGTGTGGATGCTCAACTCAACGTTCGGTCTGCTTCATTCCCTGGAGTATATCGTGGTATGCGAATGAATGAATAAGGAGATCTCGCCCCATGTGATACAGTTATGCCGGCTGCTCCTAAAAGCTATCTTATAACTGATGACATTTATACTTCCAAACAAGAGTTAAAAGATTATAACTTACAAATAAATAGAGGAAACGATTAAACATGGCCTCTGACATTGATTCAATTTCTGACAACAATTCAAATGGTTGAGATAATTTAGTTATTATTTTATAATTTGATTGACGGAAATTACTTTTCACCTGCTAGAGTCCTTTGAAATGTTCAGAAGTATGTATTGAATTTCATTCAGTTGAATTCGTTGATGCTCCCTAAAATCAAAACTTTTCTAGTATGAAATGGTGAATACTATCAAAGATTTGTTAATTGCAACCATTCCGTGATATATTTCCCGCAGTTACTTGAGAAACGTCAGAAAAAATCATATAATGGTCACTTTACACACTTTTAGTTTTGTAACAGTCTGCGCTTTCATTTTATTATTTTTAAATTCATTTTGGATTATGACAATTTTTACTGTATATCATGCAAAGCTTCAGATTTATAACAGAGCAGTGAATACTGTTTAAAATACTTTACTTTTCCATTATGGATGAGTAGTTAGTTATTAGCCTAACAAGGCAACGATTACATCTTATGTCGGAATGTTTCCTAATTGAAAGTTAAAAATAGAAACTGAAGTGGTTATAATGCCTTTTATCTGAACGAAATTCAAGACATTAACGCAAACGAGGCAGTTATCATTGTAATAAATTTTATCAATGATGCACGCACACTACATTAAACATACACACATCACAATCACACAACCGTAACAATAAACAAGTAAATTGGCTTCCATCACTGTTGAAGGCACGGGGAAACCACCCCAGTTCAAATTCTGGAGAAAAGTTTTCATCAAAATAATGGTTTAGGAGAAGAAGAGAGGAATTAATGTAAAAGGATGACTAACCTGTCGGCGAAGTGTACCGATTGCGTATTGAAACAAATAGAAAGTGCTATTCACATTCGGGGGTGTAAGGGTTTGGGAGAGGCTATACTAGCCTTTTCCATCCAAATGTCAACCTCTTCTTGACGTGGTGCACCCTGTTTGCACGGACGAGGCTCTGGCGACTGAAAGATTCCCGGTATAAGGAATCACCCACTGCTTGCCAACGGCCTACGAAAGGAGGGCGGAAGAGCGGGGAGCGGTTCATGGCACCCTCTTGCCCTTGGGCTTGGAAACGGCCCCTAAAGGTGGATGAATCAGAAATGATCAACGGCACGGGGATGCAGAAGGAAACGGGAAACCACTGTATTAAATACCCAAAGGGTATCCCGAAGACATGTAATCCTCTCAAATTACATATATCATGAAGGCTTCTTCCTGGGTAAAATATTCCGGAGGTAAAATAGTCCCCCAATCGGATCTCCGGGTGGGGACTGCTCAGGGAGGAGTCATCAGAATGGATACAAACATTCTACGAGTCGGAGCGTGGAATATTAGAAGTCTGAATAGGGCAGGTAGGTTAGAAAACTTAAAAAGGGAGATGGAACAACTTCAGTTAGATGTTGTTGGGATTAGTGAGATTAAATGGAAGGACACAGGAACACAGGATAAGCTGTCAATGGAATCACTGGTGAAGGATTTGTAATGAACAAGAAAGTAGGGGAACGGGTGAGTTATTATGAACAGTTTAGTGACAGGATTATTTTGATGAGGCTAGAAACTAAGCCCGTCCCAACCACATTAGTACAAGTGTATATGCCAATATCACAGGAATATGACGAAGGAATAGAAAAAATATACGCTTAAAATGAAGAATTAATCCAATATGTGAAGTGGGAGGAAAATCTAATAATCATGGGTGATTGGAATGCAATAGTGGAAGAAGGAAAAGAGGGGAATACTGTGTGAAGTTTTGGTCTAGGAGAAAGAAATGAGCGAGGAAGCAGGTTGCTATAATTTTGTGAAAGATATAAGCTAGTAGTGGCAAACACACTGTTTAAGAACCATGCAAGAAGAATATACACCTGGAAACGTCCTGGGGATACGTAAAGCGTACCCAGGAGCAGACATAGACTCTGACCATAATTTGATAATATTGAAGTGCAGGCTGAAATTTAAGCGAATAAGGAAGCAGTATAAGCAGAACAGACTGGAAGTGAATAAACTGAAACAATCTAGCACGAGAGAAAATTTTTCAAAAATGGTAGACTTAGGTCTAAGAAGTAACTGTGAAAGGAGCTCACGAGGAGGACGAATGGAATGCATTAAAGACCGAAATAATGAAAGCTGGTAAAGAAACATTAGGGTTTAGTGAAAAAACTGCCCGAAAATCTTGGATCACAGAAGAAATTTTGGAGCTGATGGATCAGAGAAGAAGGTACAAAAATGCTCAGGATGAAGCAGGAAGAGAGCAGTACAGGCAATTTAGAAATCAAATAAATAGGAAATTGAAAATAGAAAAAGAAAAATGGTTACAAGAAAAGTGTGAAGAAGTAGAAAACGAAATGGTGGTAGGAAAAGTAGATGTTGCATATAGAAAGATCAAACAGAATTTTGGAGAATGGAAATGAAGAAAAGACTTATGAACATTAAAGCTGCCGATGGGAAACCTCTTTCAAGCTGAGAAGATAGAGCTAACCGATGGAAGGAATACATTGAGAAACTGTATGTTGGGGACGACTTGAACAATAGTGTAATGGAAAAGGAATGCGAAGTCGACATTGATGACATAGGAGATCCTGTTTTGAGGACAGAATTTAATAAAGCTCTGAATGACTTCAAAGCAAATAAAGCAGTCAGAATTGATGAGATCCCTGCAGAACTTCTTAAATCCCTAGGAGAGGAAGGAATCGAAAGATTATTCAAGTTGATATCAAAAAGTTATGAAACACGAGAAATTCCAACTGATTTTAATAAAAATACCTCATCTTCACACTTCCAAAGAAAGCACAAGCCGACAAATGTGAGAATTATCGCACCATTAGTCTAACATCACATGCTTCAAAATTACTGACCAGAATTATATACAGAAGGATGGAAAGGGTAGTGGAAGAGATAGTAAGTGAAGATCAGTTTGGTTTTAGGAAAAATCGCGGTACAAGGGAAGCAATTCTGTCTTTACTTGAAGGGCGGATCAAGAAAAACAAAGATACTTTTATGGCATTTGTTGATTTAGAAAAAAACATTTGATAATGTTAGGTTGGACAAGATGTTCAAAATTTTAAAGAAGTCAGGTCTAAAGTATCGAGATAGAAAAATACTCTATAAACTATATAAGAATCAAGTGGCTATAATAAAAGTAGAGAATCATGAGAGACATGCATCAGTTAAAAAGGGTGTGAGACAAGGTTGTAGTCTATCCCCGTTAATATTCAACGTGTATGTAGAAGAAGCAATGAAGAAAGTAAAAGAAAAATTTCCATGTGGCATAAGTTTTCAAGGAGAAAAAATCAGTATGCTACGATTTGTTGATGACAATGTCTTGTTAGCAGAGAGGGCTGAGAATATTGAGAAGTTACTGAATGCCATGAACAAAATACTGAAGGAAAATTTCGGACTGAAAATTGTGGTGTGACAGAGTCACCCACAATGAATATAATTAAATAATTAATTAATATTCAGATTTTCTTTATAATATTCAATTATGTAAGTTGTAAATATCATAAATAATAGGGATATTGCATAGGTAAATAATTGTATATTAAACCCAGGCGGCCAGAGTTATCATTATTATAATTTTAATTTCTACAAAACTTGATATTCAGTAATGTATTGAATATGGGAAGTTGGAACTGCCATTTTAAATGCTCAGAGACCGGGACAATGGCAAGTTTCGCCGGCAGACAGGCGCCTTAACTCACAAAACAGAGGACGCGCGCGGACCGTTAGTTGGAGGGTCCATCGACCTCGCACCCCCCGCCCTGGTGTCTTGAAGGTCGAGAGCGGACAGCAAATACCAGCTACGATATGAAACACGTGATGATGGACATATATCGATGCACTAATCGTGAACGTTTATAGGGGTTCACAAATGTTAATTCAAGGGATTCTGTTGCATGTGGCGAGTTGGAGACGACTTTTCCTAGGAAGAAGAGAAGAGGCCATTTTTGACTACACTTGCTGTCGGGACGAGCCACTGTGCAGAAGTGTCAGCCGACACGCTCTCGTCCGGTGATCAGTGACTGTGTCTGATCACACTTTCTTGCTCTGGGGAGCTAGAAGTTGTATGGCATGCCTGCCATAATCTGGAAGTTGATGTGGTAACGTTGGCGAATCCACTATCCTGGCTTTCGCAGCTGCAGTGGCACTGTGCGTGTCACACTTCATCACGACGATGCAATCATGGTAAAGTACCGACGCATACGGTCACAGTTCATTGGGTTTTGACAAGACCTGCGAGCCCTTAAGCGACACTGAGATAAGACTCTGCTCCCGTCATAAAATCACTGAGCTAACTAATTTTCATGTGTAACTTCAAATTCCAAGCATCTTGCTGATTTTGTGTAAATTCAAGACGATGCTTTTCAACATTATATAGCGCCCCTGGGATACTCTTTTTGTGGTAAATGTTAACTTCAATTTGATGGCCTGTGTTGCCACGTTGATAATATGTTGACTTTGCTAATTGTTGAAATATTTAATTCAGTTTTATGTTTGCTTTTCATCGGCGGATTGTAAACGTCGGGTATTGCTTGTTTTTGTTGTCTTTGAAATATGTTTAACGTAAAGTTAACTATTACCCGGCCTTGTATAAGCCATAAGACTCAATAAATTGGATATAATTTTGTGCAAAATATTCATGGTTCTAGTTCACCTTTTTGCAACTATTAAAATCATTTTCATATTCATATTTAATAACTCACATATAAAGGTATGAAGGTAAGGTAGATATTGGAGATAATAATAATAACCCCCCCCCCTCTTAATACAATATAAATCAAAGCAAGACAAAAGTGATGAAATGTAGCAGAAATGATACCAATACTAGTAGATTAAATATAAAAATAGGATCGGATGCAATAGGAGAAGTAAGTGAATTCTATTACTTGGGAAGTAAAATTACAATCGATGGCCGAAGCAGGAATGATGTTAAAAGCAGAATAGCATTAGCAAAAAGAGCCTTCATGAAAAAGAGAAACCTTTTAGTTTCAAATATTGATCTAGGAATTAGAAAGAACTTTTTAAAACTCTTTGTGTGTAGCACAGCACTTTAAGGTAGCGAAACATGGACTTTAGGAATACCGGAAAGAAAGAAAATTGAAGCATTTGAAATGTGGTGCTACAGAAGAATGCTGAAAATTAAGTGGACAGACAAAGTAAGAAATGAACGAGTTTTGGAAATGATGGGCGAGGAAAGAAGTTTGTGGAAGAAGCTTACAGAAAGAAGAGACAGTCTGGTAGGTCATATTTTGATACATGCTGGATTGGTTAATTTGTTAGTGGAGGGAACAGTCGAAGGTAAGAACTGTAGAGGAAGACAGAGATTAGAATATATGAGGACGTGGGCTGTAAGGGGTATGTAGAAATGAAGAGGTTAGCACAGGATAGGAAAGGATGGAGGATTGCATCAAACCAGTCGAAAGACTGACGACAGCAAAAAAAAAAAAAAAAAAATCACATTCGAAGCTCAAAAAAATGTTGTACTGTTTTCTCTTACCAGACCATCGTTAAAATTACTGCGTATTTAATTAATCCGACCGTTGTTTGTTTTATATACTTTTCTATAATTATAAATATTCCCAATTAATTTGTGACACTAGCCACTCCTGTAGTTCCACCATTGTATGGAAAACCTCTTTCTTAGGTACAGCGAGGGATCATTTTATTCTAGTTGTGTTACTAAAAATATTCTCCGCATTTCTTTCATCATCGTTTATTGATTTATAAAATAGGACAAAATATATGTGCTGCGTGAAAAAAAAAACTTGAAAAGAGCTGCATTTCTTTGTTTTTGTTTGCTGCAGTTCTGTAACCTTTCTTTCAACATTACTAGGATATGCGTCTTTGCTTTGCGTGAAAGATTTCCATTGCTTGTTGACGCCTTATTGGATATTGAAAACTCTCAGGAAAAAACGTTTCTGATAAGCATCGTAAAGATTATTGTACAGCGCTGTTGCACACCTCACTTTGGACTTGAAATAACACGTAAGTAAACACTATAATTAAAGATGCAATGAAATTCACTTGAAAGAACAAAATTAGTATTATTTTATCAACGAGCAATGTGATGACATGCGGGCGATCCGAATCTAAACAGCTTTGTTTAAAAGCATCAAAACATTACGAACTGCCACTGGCAAGGAAAATCGCGTGTGACGTCTGTGAAGTGAATAGCGGCCCATTCGCAATCCAACTTGCAGGACCTACGATGATCCGATTTTCCGATGTGGGACTCTTACTGTACCATGAATAGGATGCAGTTCTTCATTGTTGGATCCCTGTAGTAGCTAACAAGGTATCCCTTACGACCAACATCCTGGGTGGGGGGAATCATCCAACAGAACATCCAACAAAGTGACTTTTCACTATCTTTTTTTTTTTTTTTATTTCGATAAGGCATACTGAAATCATTTAACAAGTCATAAATCACTAAACAATACAAGAGGATTTCACTAAATTTTCTGGTAATACAAATTGTTTGCATTCAAACTACTTGTGAAGCTTTCAAATAATTTTTGTTGATATTCAAAATCATTACTGCTCAAATTTTTTCCAGCTAATAAGTACAAAGACTGTTTGGTTTTCTTTACAATCCGCTTTTTTACATAGTTAAATGTACATCAGTGAATGTCAACTGATATACTTTTTCACTTATTTTCGGACGTTCACCTCGGAGAACTTTATAAATCACTCAGGTATCATTGCCTCAAGCATCTGGGGAAATATTTTGCAACTGGAATTCAGATCTTCATATGCTCTCTCTGTTGCCAGAAATCGCAATGTTGCTATGAGGGGATGTTATGTATATAAATATTCGTACAAGAGTGTAGCGCACTTTTCTTTTCCTCTAAAGCTATGGAAAAAAACATAAATTTCTGTCATGTTTCTATTAGTTCTTCTTGAAATAACGTGTGATGAGGACATTTCTGTGCCGCAAGAAAGTACGAGTGAAGATGACTGGTTGGAAAATTTTGTTGGAGTGTGAATGGACGAACGCATCCAACAATAGTCCTACAAGTTGGACTGTAAATTACCTACTTAAGCGAATTTGTCTATTTTCCGCGTGACCAATGTTCTTCGGGGCGTAAAGCGCATTGTGTGTTGGCTATAGGGGTGTAACGGATATCCGCATCCGCAAGTACGCAATTTTCGCGTGAAGTCCTACAACCGTTTTCGCATCCGCAATTTTTAATGCGGATGTATGGCGGATGTTTTGTTTACAATGCAATAAGTATTATTCTTTTATATTTATACGAGATTTTTCCTATCGTCGCTTAGCTAACAAGTTGTTTTTTTTTTCTGACGATCTTGCAATTAAAGTAATAATTAACTGAACGGTGTTATTAACTAAACGACGAATTTGCAAGTTTGAACTTGCATGTAAAGTGAAGCGGCCTATTCACGGTCCAACTTATAGGACATCCGTGTAGAACTACCGTAAGATGCGCTCACTCGTTCACGCTAATAGAAGGGGCCCATGAAAATGTTAGAAGCAATCCTTTCCACTCATACTTTCTCACGTCACATCATGTATCTTTATCACACTCGTAGGATCTTTCCTCCAATAGCTTCCTCCAAACCAGTTTTGATTGCCTGGAAGTCCAACGACAACCAGCACGTGCTACATGTTGTCCTATAACCTCTTTCACGGCCCATCAAGAGTTCTTTATCGAAAAGAAAATCGGATCATCGTAGGTCCAACTAGTTGTACTGTGAATGCGCCACTAGAGCGGTGGGAAGGCATGTGGAGAGCACGGAACCGAGCGTGGTGGTGTAACGGTTAGCGTTATGGCCTCGCATTTGGGAGGAGGCGGGTTCGAACGCCGTCCGGGCATCCAGATGTGGGTTTTCCATGGTTTCTCCAAAATACTCACAGCGAAGCCTTCCTTTAAAGGCCATGGTCGAATTCCTAGCCCCCTTCCTTTCACGCCTCTAATAACAAAACAAATAATCGAGCTCGGAGATGTGCGGTGGTTTGCCTTGTGCTTGACGCTTGAATTAGGTGACAAAGATTGATTTTTAGAGTCGTGCATAGTTATGTAAATAATTTAATTCTCTTGTGAAATCATCCCACGTTTTTTGTTAAAACATGAGGCAAAAAATAAATCAATATGGCAGTATTATATAGAAATAGACTTTTCTTATGAAAAAATATAAAATTTGGCATAAAATATATACTTATTTTGATTTTAAATTTATTTCTAATAAAATATTAAAATACAAATAATTATAAATTAATTTTTCCACCTTCCCATCTGCATCCACAAAACATCCACATCCGCGGATTTCAAGAACTGAATATCCGCATCCGCACATATGACTTCCGTCGGCTAGTTCAAATGCGCCGGCCCCGGGCCACCCAACACTGTAACTCTTGTCACATACGCGCGTGGTGCTGTCGATAAATAGCGTATTCAAACTACGTAGATAGTGTACTTGGAGGTCGAATACAAATGTGGGTCGACATCATTTGCTACTGCGGTTGTTGACCAGCTGCAAACCTGATCGAGCATTCACCCGCAGCAAATCAACAGCGAAGCCGCAGTTGACTTATCATTATCGCCATGGTCACGCTGCTCATCGCTTTACTGACCACATTACAGTCACACACAAACATCAAAGCTGTGCTTTGTATTCTTAGTTTTGATATGTTCTGAATAGTATAGAGCAGCGGTTCCCAACCTATGGGTCGCGACCCACTGGTGGGTCACGGCATGTGTTTTGGTGGGTCGCGGAACAATCGACGTATTTGCCCCAAAAATATATCTTTTATTTCATCTATATAAAAAATATAACACGATATTTTACAAGTGCAGTAATCATGAAAGCTATTAGCTTAAATTAAAACTTTGTGAGAAAAAAAAGTTTTCTTAATCAGTCAGCCGGTATTATACAATAACCACGTTGTATATAGCAACGGCAGCAATCGCGCAATCCTTATGGCAACCCCTGAACACCTCCTCTCCCGCCCTGCTCTAAGGTGGAGATGTGCGCGCATACCACCGGCAGTTTTACTTCTCTGATTGTCATTTTCTTGTTTATGCTTGAATCGAAAACAAAGTCTTTAATGCAAACAGTCATTCTCGGCTTGTGAGAGTGAATTGTTGTTTGCGTTTTGTTTTGATTGAGAGCAGGTTAAATGTGATTATGGAAAGTTTGTTGAGGACTGGATCGTCCCTTAAAAGAGAGTATCCAGATGGTGAGGAAACTTCAACCTCCACGGCTAGTAATAATATGTTTGAAAATGTTACTGAACCACAACCAAGTATTTGTAATTACAATGCAGGCAGCGAGAAAAAGCAAAAGACGTATCTGTGAAAGTATAAACCGGATTATTTGAAATACAGATTTGTGTTTTCGGGTACTGAAGAGGAGCCAATACCTCAGTGCGTGATTTGTTGTGCAAATTTGTCCAATTAAAGCATGAAGCCATCGAAACTTGCAAGGCATTTGTCAACCAAGCATTCTGAGTACACGGATAAGCCTCTTGCTTTCAAAATAAAATAAAAAACATTATCTTTCGACGACATTTACAATGGAAAACTCAGTGTCAGGCCTACAAACAGTCTACCATAGCGGCTTACCAATTATCCTTGTTAAAAGCAAAGCAGGAAAATGCGACTGATGTGCCAAGTCATATCGACACCTACAAATCCTATTTTAGTGGTTGACTGGTTGTGTTTTCCGGCTCCCAGTATTCCATATTTTCACACATTTGGGTGAAGTAAAACACAATAATAATCCTGCCAAATAAACCACTAAAATCAGGTCTGCAGGTGGTTTCCACCAAAAAGCGACTTGGCAGACCAGTTGCATTTTAATATGCTGATCGAGTTACTTCTAATCGTGGAATTTCAGCAGTCAACTTGATGAGGTGATGGTCTGTGCAGTTGTTGTTTTATGTATTATCGGTTCTTGTTTTTGTTGATAGTACATCGTTTGTACGAAAATTTGCCTTTTCGTAGAATAGGATAGTCGAGAGTGTATCGAGGTCATAGAACAGTTCCCATTCTGATTTTAGATAGACTCTCATATTAGGTGGGTAGCGAAAATTTTTTTTACTTAAAAGTGGGTCGTGTACCAATAAAGGTTGGGAACCGCTGGTATAGAGACTAAGGTTAACGCGAACATCGTATGTTATAGATGTTTTGTTTCGAAGCCTCAGAAATGAATAGTATAGAGCACAAGTATTAAGTACAAACAACAGCAACGAATAGTCTCGTAATAAAACTTAACTTAGTCCACAACCCGAAGGTTGGTTGGATCCTCCCGAAGGAGGCATACTAACCCATTGTGTCAAAGGTAGGACGGCCAGATCCTTTCCTCTGGGACCTACAGTTTAACGTGGGATCCGAACCACGGAGCGTCTTGGCATAGCTCATATAATCAAACACAACTCTCAAAATTCCTGCGCCTGCCGGGATTCAAACCCGGGACCGGAATAGCGAATGTTTCGAAACCAAGCGCCTTAATCACTGAGCTACCAGAACGCTCAGCAATGTTTAAAAACTAGGTTTGTTTATCCAGACAAACACGTATAACAGTAACCTAGTTTTGGAACAAAAGCGATACATTCAGCCGGCCATCCGTGCATTAAGATGGTTGATGGACCGTCATATAATCGCCGAGCCTCGTGGGTGAACGGTAACGTTCGAGTGTAGCTTCAGAGAATTCTTCTTCCTGTCCAGTGTTAGGCCTGGTGGCCTGTTACGATCTCAATCCATCTTCTTGGTGGTCTTCCTACATCTCTCCTGCCTCTGGGATGGTATTTGAGAATTTTCCGCGGGAAGTTGCTAGTTCAATTCTCGTCATTTCGGCTATCCGAATTCCGGTTTCCCTTTGTCACTTGTGCTTGTGTAACATAGCACCTCTTTAGAAAACTAGTAAAACTATATGTTTATACTGTTAAAGGTCATTATATTGGTAAATTAAAAGTTTAAAGGATTTATAAAAAAAGAATATAAAGTTTAATAAATATTGTTTGCTCAGAGATTACTGGAATGGATAGGCACTCAAAAAAAGAAAAAAGAAAAAAAAAAACAGAAATGGAAGGGAAGTTAAGAGAATTGTTGGTAGAGGTGGCGAAAAAAAAACAGCAGGGAATCTTGAAAATAATAGTTGCAAAAAATAGCATTGATAGATCTTGAGTAGAAAACGAACCTGCAAATCTTCGGATATAGTGACAAACACGGTCGCTATTGGTATCAAGAGGATTTTTTAGCAAACAAACGGGATAAATAAACTGCAAAAGTTCATAACAAAACTTCAGTCTACAAATTTATCTATTTATTTATTTATCAAGATCGTAATAGATAGTTATATGCGACACTTGGTTCAGTATGTATCATACCATACTAGAAGAGTTAATATAAAAGCACTCATCTGTAAACGGGACTCTCGGCTTATAAGTCTTATCCATCAGTGTCGAGATCATTAGAGTCGGGAGAGGATGGGAAGGAATTCAGCCGTGGCATTTTGAAGGAACCATCCCAGTACTCGCCTGGAGTGATTGAGGGAAGCGGTGAAAAATCGAAATAAAAATTGCCCAACGGGGATTTGAACCAGCAGCCTCCCGAATGCTAGGCCAGAGTGTTATCGACCATTCACCAAGTACCGTAATCTACTCAGCAGGCTTGCGAAATACGCATTGCCGGCCCCGGCAACCTTGGGGAAATGCGTTGCAGGGTTCACAGTTTCAAGTCTGACCGACGGAATGAGTACTTTCAGTGTTTATTGACGGCTGCGGTAACTTTCTCCACTATTAAACACCTAACTTCTGGCTTGTTTCCTTTTCGAAAACTATTATTTTCAGTTTTATAACCATTAAAAAATAAATTGAAACATCAAATGAAAGTGCACGTAAAAAATTTTCAATATTGATCAATTAGCCTAGACGGAATTACATAAACCACTTAGATTCGATGTCTGTATGCGTTATTATCACTGAGTTAAATATGTCCTCAGAATTGTTTAATTTTTTGCGTATTTTGGTCACTACATCAGTGTAGACTCGTTTACTTGCTTGGAAGAAACACTTTGCTGTAAAAATCTTTGCACCATTGCAGATTTTGTTACGGATCGGTCAAGTAACACAGAGAAGAATGAAGACGGGTAGAAATATAAGCTAGTTTGATAATGGGAAAACGTGCTGAAAAAAATACTGACACATTGATGGTTTAAAAGATGAATGTTCACACAATTCCTGAAGTTCGGTTTGCAAAAGAAAATGCCTTTTTTTACTTAAATTGGAAGGCACATAAGTGAAACGGTTTGTAAATGCACAGACCGTTTTATGGTTGTCAATCAACATAGCGGGCTCTGGCATTGTGGTCAGAGGAAAAACGATCTCTTGTGCCCGTAACACTAATGAGACTCGATGTACTGGTGGATTCAGACTTGGCGTTTATTTCATCAACGGAGCTGGACAACTCCACTAAAGATATGAAGACGGGATTTCAAAAACTGATGTTTGGTTTTTACAGAAGAGCAGCAGTTTCATAGTTCAGTAGCTGGCAAGATAAAGCAAAACCATATGGATAAAATGTGCTGGATGAGTATCTTCAAAGCATTTGTATCTCGTAGCAGTTTGTGAGTAAGCATATCATGGTTTGAGTTCATACTCTAGACTAGAGGTAAGGTGAATCACGTCTATATTAATCTTCCTAGATGAAAGTTTTGATTTAAGTGTGCGTGTTAACCCTCATCTCGTTATAATGAGCTTATTTATTGGCTTTATGATCATATTGTTGCTTTTCTGACAAATGAGTCAGGGATTCTGAAGGAAGCGTGTTCAAATTCCCAGTCTGCCACCCACGTTTCGGTTTTTCAAGGTTTCACGAAATCACTCAACGCGAATGCCTTCGAAAGGCCATAATCGAATTCCTCCACGTTCCTCGTTCCCCAACCTCTTTCGGCTCTAGTGATCTCGAAATTCCAAAGATAAAACCAGATAAATAGTTGTTGGATTTTCCAATAACTGCATCCAACAGTTAACCTCCGTACAGTCTGAAACGGTAATACAAGATACTCCATTAAAACATCACTTAGGCAAAATAATAATATTAATAATAAAATGTGCCTCCAGCACAAAACAAATGCATACATAAGAGTAAGTTACGTTTACGTCCAAAGAAAAATTTGTAAAAAGAAGCCATGAATAAATTACCTCGACATAAGACTTTCCCATATTATAAAAAATTGTAACATTGCGTATTTGCGAAAACAAAGTGTTCCGTTTTACAGAAGATGGAAAAAGTATTTGCACTAGACAAATACCGAAGTTGACAAATGCTTGGTTAGATTGAATATTATATTGAAGTAACTAAATTTAAAAAAAAGGAAACATTAATGCAAAAACTTTTAAAGATGGTAACAAGTAATGTTTAAATAGAGTTAGAAAAATTTACTTTGAAAAGGTTTAGCTGGAGAAAAGTTATTGTGGTCGCAGAAAAGTTTTGAAACATATATATAGAAATAATCTCAGTGTAATGACAAATATGATTTTTTAAAGTGACTACTAATTTTGAAGTAGAATCTTATAGTGGCATTATAGATAAATTATAAATGTATATACACTAGTGTTCCCGGCAAATGATTTCAGAGGGGATGAAGAAGAAAAGGACAAAAGGACGTTAACGTTGTGAACTGGGGTTACTCCAGCAACGCTTGTATTTGGAACATGGAGTAAAAATGCTGAAGGAAGAGTAATATTACTGCGGGGAGAAAAAAAAAGGTTCAGATATATCCACACACACCACCATGTCGTGGGATCTCAAAACTATCGAAAAAAAACAACGTAATTTACATCAAATATAAAGTAGTAATTCAGTTTTGTATTAGTTAAAAAAAGCTACTAACTTTGAGAAGAGTTATAGTGTGTTACAGTGGAATAACTGAGTCACAGCTATATAAGGTAAAACGTTCTCGGGCCTCCCACCGAGGGAGCGAGTCTATATGAGGTCACGTTTCGAAGTCACGAAGTCGGAGAGTGACTTCGAAATGGGCTGCCTCGGTGCGAGGACCGAGAACGTTTTGTACAGTTTATTCACCGTTAAAGTCTCCATTCATTGAAGTCGCAATTACTTTCTACTAAGCATGATTTTTACCTGTTTATTAACATAATACAATTCAGGAAACTAGTCAAGTAAACACAGTTGACGCAGCGTGACAGGTGAAGCGTATCATCGCTGCTATTACTGATGTTATGAAGCAACCTAATGGCGGTCCGTGGATTGTTGACAGGTGTGAGGTGGACTGCCAGTCGATAGCAGTGCGGCGTGGAGGTACCAGAGTCGCTGAGTGAGTAGGAAGTTAAATCGTACTTACTGCAGGTTTACGACATCAAAAATATCTGGTCTCCACTGGCATTTCCATTGTCACTTGCTGGTCTATATATCAAGAAATAGAAAACATTCTGAAAGACCAGTTCATAAAGATATGATACAACACTAGTTTCCACAGAACTATTTAGCAGCAATTAGTTTCAGCATGTTAAAAACAAGTCTATATCTCCCTGTGTCGATTATGTACTATTCTTAGATATGGGAACTTCGAATTATCTTTTGTGTTATTTTCAAAGGAGAAATTTCTGCAAAAACAGCAATGGACCTGACTCCCAAAAATCTCAAAATTTTAGCCGAACTGCTCAATGCATGCAATTTAATTCAGACAACGGCTTCTCGTAGGAAGGTGTACAGTAAACTGCAAAGCATTTCGTACATGTGAAAATTTTGCCGGTTCAGACCATCGAACTGTCTGAAAATTACCTTGTACTGAAATAAGAGAACATGAACTCTCTGTTTACTCTTGACAAGTTAAAGTTTTGCAAAAATTACGATCTCGTTTCACTTGCGCTTAGCAATAAGTAGCGCTTAAAGCTGCAAATAAAATAAAATAAAAAAAATATTCAAAAGAACCACCACTTTCAAGCTCAATTCGAAGAGTAATCTCAAATTAACGGTTAGTATTGACTATAAATTTCTTTCTTTCCCCCTTTAGGGATATTACAAACTACAATACTACTGAATATCACAAAAATAAATTATTCAAAATAATGTACTCTTGACATTGAATATTTTCACGCCTGTTTATAAATGGTTTATGATATTTTTCTGCATCTGTTGCATTACATCGTTCAAATCAATTTCCGGGTTATTTCTATAATTTATAAGATTTCAGTGCTGCACCTAGTCTTCATTCCAACAAATGATGATCTTAATCATTTTCATGAGTTTTGTCGATATGTCTCAACAGTTCATTGTCATATTTTGTGAGTCTAAACCAGAGGTCCCCAAACTTTTTTGTTCAGTTATTGAATTTTCCTAATCTTTTGTATTGTCAAATATTTTTTCACTGCTGACCTAGTAGTGTTCACCTTAATACACCTTTTTTGCTGACTATTCTAAAATATACTGTATATATATATATTTACGATTTTTTTCGTACCCTTATTGAAATAATTAAACAATTTTATTTTTATGCTTGTTTCAAAAAGTAGAGTACGAAAAAATTGTGAATATTTTGGTGGAATAAACCAATAATGGTATTTTAGTAAAATCAAAACAAATAGTTCAAAAATGAAAAAATCATTAATTAAATTATGAAATCTAAGTTCTTCTTAAAATACAACACAGAAGTAAATATCTGAATATAGAACGAAACAAATCAAAACTTAGTAAAATTATTTTAATTTACACGAAAAAAATTAAGGTTCAAATGAAAAATAATTACTGTTGCTAATGGGAAAGGTGAACTTGAAGCTGTAATTGAAATTGTCCAATATTTGGCTTCAAATTAGCCAGATAATTATTCAAATTATTTTTATCCGATTTATTTTTTTCTCAAGAAGGTTATATACTGCAATTTCAACAACGTGTGAAGATGGAAAAGCTATCAAGAACTTTCTATCGATAGTCCATAATGCAGGCAAGCAACAAAAATATCTTTCTCAAACGAAAACTACTGATTCTCCTTTTTAAATAACACCAAACGTTCTTAGTTAGTATTTATATCGATCAGTTCTTGTAGTATGATTCCGATTCTTCAATCATGACACTGTATGCGTTATTTCCGAAGTCGAAACATCATCGAACCAGATTTTGAAGTCTGCGTGAAAGACGTCAAAATGTTGAAGATGGCCAAAATGTCATCAATGAAATGTTGAGGAACTGGGTAAATTCACGCCCTTCAATGTTTTGCTCTAATAGATCAATTCTTGCAAAAAAAGTTAAGATTATTTTATTATTATTATTAAATACATAATATCGCCCTTGTAACTCCATCTCATTAAGTTCATTAAACAAATCTAGTAAATAAACAAATGTTTTGTTTCCACTTTATTAAATTATCTCTAAAATGTAAACATCATCCTAAAATTGTTGGAAAAAATGAAAAAAAATCTTGTCAAATATAACGAGAGCCATCGTATTTCAGTGTGGATGAGTAACAGGTGAAAGTGTTGGTCGTTTCCTCCACTCAACTGCGCAAACAACCTACGATCTTGTTTACTGACGAATGAGAGATGTTGATGCAATCGGTTACTCATATTTTGGTTACTAAATGTTATAGGTGACTGTGAGTGGGCTCCACTTTACTTCTCGAGGACCCTTAAATTTCTTTGTCGATGCGATCACTGATCTAAAATAGTATTGAACTGCAGTAGTAATGTCACTAACAAACTGTTCAGACATTAGTACAGTATTTAATGCTGTGAATTTTCAATTTTATATCATTCACCATTCTCCACCATTTATTAATAGCAGGTACTCAAACTGCACATAAGACTTACCTATCGAAATCATTCCTTATATTTTCTTGAAAATTTAAGAAATTACTTTCATGTTCTGGGAGTTACTTTCATGTTTCCGAAAAGTATCTTCCTACTTGCGACGGTAGGGTACGTTTCGCTAGCAGCTTTATTTAGCTAATTGCGACTGAAAACTAATCTCCTGCAGAAATTTCAACACTTTTTTGATGACTTTTCACCTCTTCGACGTTTAGGTCTTTGGAAGTGAGAAAGGATGGAGGCTAGGAATGGGAAGGAATTCAACCACAGCCTTTTGAGTAAACCATCCTGGCATTTGCCTGGAATGATTTCGGAAAACCATGGAAAACCAAAATCGGATGGCTGGACGGGGGATTCGTACCTCCGTCCTTCGATGCTTGGCCAGAGCGTTGTCGCTGTATCATCAGGCTCGCTCCCCACTCTATATACGACGCTCCAAGCAGTCACGGATATACCAGTCTCCCGAGCCGGGGCAAAAACTTTGAGATTGCCGCTCTTTCAAACATTACCTTCCCGGCCTCACTCTCGCCGCTTGGGGCAATAGCGGAGGAGCATATATTTGCCATTTGCCTCCCCTTCAGCATGATTTCGTCGCCCACTTTAAGTTGCTGCCCGGGGCAAGTTCGTCGGCTTCCCTGCCCTCCCCCTACAGATCCGGCACTGGCTCAAAGACTAAAGTAACATATCAAGCTGCGTTTCGCGACCATAAATTAGCTAACGTATTGGCAATGTTAATAATTTTGACGGTTCGCAGTAAAAAGAACGATATTCTGTTTCTAACATTTTAATGATGAAAACGATGTAAATGGTTTAATTAACTTACAGAGTTATATGTGTGTATAAATCAGCTAATTTTTTCCGTAGTTTGAAATACATGGTACACAATTAGCGGTTTTTTTTATATATTTTATTTTGTTTCTAAGCGAATCTGGCTTAGCGTTGGCATTAAAACTACTATAAATCATATTATTAATATTATTATACGTTTGACTATTTTATATGGTTTTCTCGCGGATGATGCAGTGACTAACAATATACCTTGAACCATAATAACTTAACCGTAATTTCAGTGCTTACTTAGACAATTATTTGTAAACGTAAATCATAATTGAAACACCTAAGAATTTTTGTCTGAGCAAAATATATTTATGATTAGAGTGTATTTTATAGTTTCAGAGTAGTGGTCAGCTTCGTATCAGTATAGTTCCATCTCCAGTGGTTGAAAAGTCGTTAGTTCTTAATCGACAGTTCAGCGACAACAAACAGAACCATATCCCCTAAGTAGTGGTGTGACATAAATCCTCTCCCTATTGTTTCCGCGGGGCATTTTCTATCCTGAAAACTGAGGGTACTGCATGTTATACAGTCGATACTGAAGCAAAACATACTTCACTAATCAAACCAAAATTTTCTGTTGGAGTGCAGCACACATTTCAAACGTATAAGAAATATTATGCGTATAGTAAGGGAAAAACACCATCGAAACAAAAACAAAGAGATATAGCAACGAATATTACAATGTGGTAACGTCTTAATATGGTCCTAGGAGGCAATTGTTTGATTTAACTGTATTAGCTTATTGGTTACTGCTCTATCGCAAATTCACAATCGCTTTAGCAACTATTCAACCAATTCGTAACACTTTATCTCAACACCTAAGAATAAACGAAGACTGACATGGAGTTGATTGCACTCAACCCTCTGAACTCCACAGCTTATTTCTCAATGTAGCATCTTAGTCCATTGGCCACTGAAACAGAGTGAAGATCATAATCCCACAATAAGTGTAATATGACAGCAGATATACGTGCTTCGAAAGATCTACTTACTTATCAGAACTGGTACATAACGGCGCTGAAAATGCTATTACATTATTATATTCCCCGACGATCAGCAGTGTTAGTGGTGTAAATAAGTACCAAGAAATCAGAATTATATCTCCATCTATCATGTTATTTCCACAACACTCTGAACTTAACGAGAGATTTGCGGAATGAGGTTTGGTTTAATAAGAGTGCTGTCAGGTATGTTTCTTAAGGGAGAAATGTTTATCAGTTTCAAACACACAGTCCAACTGGTATCCAGTTTTATAGCTTAATATCCTGAAACATTTAATGTGTAATTATTTGTACATTACTAGTAAACCTGTTTAGTTTCAGACGCTTAGAAAGAATTTAAAATTGCCCTACTGATTTCCTTAATTACTTTGCAGCATAATTATGGTGTTATTGGTGCGATGAAACTTTCCGCAAATAAACTTTTCTGCCATCATAGAGAATTTTGGTTTGATGGTTTAACATACTAATTTTAGTTTATTGCATATGCGGAGAAGTGACAGCCCCGACTTAATAATAAAGGACAATGTTTTATAGATAAATTTGCCAGATTACTTTGATTTTAATTTGATTTGCGCTTGTACCGTTGAAGACACGGGCAGTTGTTGGAGTTTTTGTGTCCGAAGCAGTTGGGAGTAAGGACTATTTTGATAGGCTTAAGACGAAACCCCTGCGTTGGAGGGTGACCACGCGAGCTGGCACGGACCACTGGAAGGCTTAATGCCTGTTGTGAATACAGTGCCAACAAATAATAGTTGTTCTGGAATTATTCATACATCTCCTTAGGAAACAAAATTTAATCCATGGAAAGTATCTGTACCTGTTCGAAATAATTCCCGATGAGAGTATTTTCTTGGCGAATAACACAGTGGCATATTTATGTTTCGCAGAATCAAAGAAACATGTCCAGCAGCAACTCTCTTTGTATTATCAAAGTCCAAATTGCTAAATAACTATTCCCAATTAGGCGAATTAGAATGCTTCACCCGAGTATTGCTGTAGACGAATTGCCTTGGCCTACAGGCATCAGCATAGTACGTTTTCTCCAGTGCTAAACTGACTAGTGGTGAATTCTTCACTGCTACTTTTCTCGAGCTTGTTTCATAATATTTGTTGAACAAGGACAGTCGCTCACTAACGCGAGGACAAAAACAGGCATAAAGGAGTTTCACATACATTCCGAATGAGGACCGAATAACATACCAGTTTAACAATATTAAGAACGAAATAAAATTATATAAATTCTAAGGATCCAAAGGAGAGAAAATTATGTTTGTTTATTGAAATTATTTTCGAATTCATTTACTTAAAAGAACTGGGTTGAAGGTCACTGGAAGATAGAACGAGTACTGGGAGAAAATGAGGTATATGTTTTTGATGAGGAATCGATGGATGCTTGGAACATAATTTAGAGTGATACGTGGAAGATAAGAGACGATAATGGCCATAAACTAGCTCTTGAGGGGGTTTGTAAGGTTTCCACTTGCATTTAAGGGGATCAGGTTGTGAAATATATTATCCAGGGAGGTTGGCTCCATACAGAGAAATGATTTAATGTAAAAATTTCCCGTAATTCATAAGTAAGTGTGAAGGGAAATGGTCAGCGGAGCACAAGCTCCATTGCAATTAAAACAGAAATATTATCCTCTTCGATGGTTCCATCATAAGTGTGGCAAAATTGTTAAAGAATATTTAATATTTTTGGATAACTGTAGATACTTGCGAGCGAACGTGGTCTTAGTTTGGGTCACCACGCGGCCCTTGAAAGCTTTGGTGAAGAAAAAAAAATTGTTTGGAGAAACATTTCAAACTGGCTTGTAGACATAGATTTGTGGATTCGGAAGTCTTCGTCCATTAACAGTCTCGAATTATACGAGGGCCGTTCAGAAAGTAACTTCCGATCGGTCACAGTGCGGGTGGTGGGGGTAGTCACGACGCCATCTGTGCACGCACTCAGCAGGTCAGTCGGCATCAAGCCGTGGTCGAGTGAACGTCGTACCTACATTCAAATTCGCCTACCAAACCAAGAAAAGCCTTGCAAGATTTTTCTGCCAGAAAACTGATGGCAACGGTGTTTTGGGATGCCAAAGGGGTGTTGTTGGTAGAATTCATGGAACGTGGGACGACCATTAATCAATACGTGTACTGTGAAACACTAAAAAACTTACGACGGGCTATACAGAACAAACGCCGTGGTATGCTGACTTCCGGTATCGTTTTTTTGCACGATAACGCCCGTCCTCACTCTGCTTGAGTCCTTCAAGTAGGACGTTATCAACCATCCACCTTACAGCCCAGATCTGGCGCCAAGCGATTATCACCTCTTCATGCATATGAAGAAATGGCTCGGGTCCCAGCGGTTTGATGACGACGAAGAGCTCAAAGATGCGGTCACAGGCTGGCTCCAGGCACAAGCGGGTTATTTTTATGCAGAAGGAATTTCAAAGCTTGTGAAGAGAAACGATAAGTGCTTAAATCGCTATGGAGGCTATGTAGAAAAATAGTGCAAAGATGTAGTTGTAAGATGTATATATTAAAATATTTTTATTTAACTTGGTGTATTTTTTTAAATCAACCGGAGGTTACTTTCTGAACGGCCCTCGTAGATGAATTCGGTGCTGAACACGATTTATGAAATTTATGAAATCCTCCAACTTGTTTTCTGAAAGCCCCTTAATATGTCCAGTATCCTTTCATTCACTACTTCACTACCAGAGGGACTTTGTACCGGAATCTTTGTTGCTCAATTACTGTCATTATATGTATAGTCACTGTCATTATTCTGAAAATGCAGAATCTCGCCGTCCCTACACTATGAGACATGTAAGTTTCTACCTTTCATCCAACATACACATAAGAGTCATTGCACAGACTACAGAACATTCCATTTGCATAAGAACAGTCGAAATTTGTGAAATGGCTATGAAGTATTTGTGAAGTATTTTTGGCGTACATAGCAACGACTTTATTAACACTGAAAATAGTGTGTATAATAAATTAATATAAGATGTAATGGCAATGGTATATTCACGAGCTGATCATGGATGAGATCAAAGAAATCTTCTCTACAAGCTCCACAGGTTTCCAGAATTTACCAACTGCATTACTAGGGAGTTTCTGAACGCAACACCAATATTTACTAGATACTTAACTTAGTCCACAGCCCGAAGGTTGGTTGGATCCTCCCGAAAGAGGCATACTAAGCCATTGCGTCAGAGGTAGGACGGCCAGTTCCTTTCCTCTGGGACCTATAGTTTAACGTGGAATCAGAACCACGGAGCTCATATGAATAAACACAACTCTCAAAATTCCTGCGCCTGCCAGGATTCGTGCCCGGGGCAGGAGTAGCGAACGTTTTGAAAGCAAGCGCCTTAGGTACTGAGCTACCAGAACGCTCCTTACTAGATACAGATTATGGAAAAATGCTACATACTGAATCTAGGCATTAATACAAATGATTCAGAATATGCTAAGTTAAATTGTTTGAATATAATTTGATAGGGCACTATTCTCAGTAATTTTATCTTCAATTTAGTTTCCATGCATTAGTAAAATCAGTCAACGAGATAACCTGGATTATAATGGAGCTTTTATGAGATTCTTACAAGAAACCTCAACACCGTTGAAATAAAGTAAGCCTTAAGGCCAGAAACAACAGTGAAAAGGACGGAAACTAGAGTTATTAACTAAAACAAATTAAAATATGCATACATTTGCCAATGGAACCTTTATCTAGTCCTTCTGAACCGATAGTTCACATGATGGATTGGGAGTCATTGGAGGAAAATAGAAGGGTGAAGAGGGTGCTGGGAATGTACAGGGCATATGTTGGTGATGGAGCTTTGGAGGGATATTGGCCAAAGAATTAGGACTAGTGCATTGAAGGTAAAAGGCGACTATGACCACAAGCTAGCGCTCGATTTCATCCATAAGAGAGTGGCAAAGTTTTCTTTTGTCGGTAAAGGTGTCATGGATTGGAACAAATTACCAAGTGTAGTGATGAATAAATTTTAAAAACGCTTAAGTAATTTAGAATTAAAATTTATAAAACATAATAGTAAATGGGGGAGGAATTTAACATTCCATTTGTAAAAGAAAATTTTGAAAAAATATATGTATATAAAAAAGGGGTAAATTGATGACTGGGGGAATTGCCACTGGAGTGTTAGCTCCATCGAAGTTAAATTAATAATAATAATAATAATTGGGACGGGGACTGAAGCACCGAAAAAGCTGCTCACTAACCGCTCGTAGCGAACTCTGCGGCCGAATATATAGAAATAACTGAATCATGGAGCTAAAAATGTTGATGTTAAGAACAGATCACGCAGAGTATTAAAACAAACCGCAGATTTTAAGTAATTTTAATTAGTTTTCAAACTGTGAAAACATAGTCAAACTCGGTACCATTGTTTTTACGCGATACTATTACAAAGTAATCTCTATGAAAGGGAACACTACAGATTTATGTATATAGAGACTAAATGACTACAACATATTTTAAGTCAAAAACGAAATTTTCAAACAGTGAAATTTCTATTTAAATATGTCAGACAATGAATACTAGACACTACTGTAAATTTTTCAGTCTCAGGTTTGTGAAAATACCTCACCCCACCAACAATTTTTATTATTATTATTCTTCGATTAATTACAAGTGTTTATGTATAATTGTATTGTTATCTGTAAATTAATCTGTATATAGAAAGGCTTTTACAAGTTGTGTACTGCATAGTCTTTGGGGTAGCGACAGTTGGTAGTGTAAGAATCTTTGGCTGCCTCGTTCATGGAACAACCATGGAGGGAGGAAATATATGGAGGAGAAATGACGTTAAATCTGTGACGCCGCCTCTAAAATTTCGGCTGATACTGCGCCTGCGCGGTGGTGGCAGCGGCCATATTGCGAATCCATACAAATGCAAAGTTCACATTGTGTTTGATGCTGTGATTATTTCATTTTCTAATGAGTATAAGTGTTTTATAATGGCATCTTGTATTGCATAATGGACAAAGAATTTATCTATTATTGTTAGTAATTTCATGAGAACAATGTTAGTGACAAAACGTGTATCGCGATGGAAACTACTTTCAGTTATTCCCAATTTAGCTTACGATGTATGGTAACAAGATAACTATTTTTATTCTGGTCTAGGCCGCATTTCAACCTAACCACAAGTGGTAGTAATAAAACTGAACTATCCATTCTGCATGTCCACCATGTAATTCATTGTGGTTTTGGCAGAATTAATTCTTGGTCCAGGGCTCGTCCGAACCCATTCCCCTCAATTTGGAGACAGTATATCCCGCAAACTAAGCAAGATATCGAAACCTTTTATTCTTTATTTTCGATTTTTTTCGTCGTGTTACATAAGAATCCATAATCAAATTTGACTTTTGCGAAATTTTTCTTCTGTATTTCAATTCAAGACACCTCATTTTGAGACAGTATATTTCGAAAACTAGGCGAAATATCGAAAAATTTTATCATTTTTTTGGCTCGTCATTTTAAATAAGAATCCGTCATCAAATGTGACTTTGACCAAATTTTTCTTCTGAATTTCAACCAAAAACATCTGACATTTGAGACAGAATATCTCGAAAACTAAGCTGGATATCAAAAAATTTGATTCTTCATTTTTTATTTGTCTCATCGAGTTACATAATAATCCATCAGCAGATTGCGGAGTTACGTTTATCCTAGTGTCCCCTTGAGTTTTTGTACATATACCCCGTATCTGTATGGATGCGGCCTAGCCCACCTACTCCTCCTCCACCCGGCGTCACTTCAGTGCGTGATGAAGATCTCTTGCGTCGTCTCCATATATTTCTTTCCTCCATGGTTAGAACCTACTGGAGCGTATAAGAGCTCTGCTGTAAGGAGGCTGTAAATTAATTATGATTTGTTTCGGAGCTCGTTAACAAGTGTAGTATGAGTATTTAAATGTTACTTGCGAGTAACAGTGTTTAATAGACTGAGTGATTCGTTCTTGGAACACTGAATCCCAATTCGATAACAGTAACAGTTTCTTTCATTTGGCGTATAAAAATTTATTAATAGCTGCACCTGCATGTGTTTGTGATTAGATGGGTTTTTCTGGTCAGTAACACGCTGTTGTTCCCGTAAGTGTGATGTTATTTATCTATGTGATTCGTCTAGAGTCGATATGGTGATTGTCGTCAGCTAATTGTCCCACACTAGAGTTAGTACAAATGTCATAAATTTGGTACCTCTGCCATGACTATGGCAGCATATTCGATTAATAATTTCGTAAGGCATATACACAATTCGCATATGTAAAGAAAAATCACTGTTTCGCAAATGTTCTTTCTGTGCCAAAATCACGAAAAACAGTAAAAAAGTACGAGTTTATTTTGGATGTTGTATCTGGATGTGATCTCTGGTTGCACTTGTATTAATTATATTTGGGGCGCATCTGTTCAGGTTAGGAACAGATTATCTTTTCTTTGTCCAGATTTCAGTCACGTACTTTAAGACATACTTTTAAGTCAGACCATAATCTTTCAAACAGTGAAAAACCCATGAAAATTTGTTATATAGCTTTTGCGTGATGCTATTTCAAACAAACAGACAAATAACACCACAGATTTCTATATGTAGAGGAGAGATATATAGAGATAACTGAATTCAGGAAACTGAAGTAGTTATACTGCAATATAAAAAAAATTAGGGTTAAACGTGCTCAATCGGTACAGAGATACCTCTCCGCATTTCCAAGAGGGTTGCTTCAATTCTAACTGTATACCAATGATTCTGCTTCCACTTCCTAACCATCTAGAACCTACTTTGACAGTTTCACTTTAAGTATGCCAGTTTTTCGGTGATCAATTTTATCGATCTTTAAACGTGTTAAATTGTCCGCTACAGTGTCTTCGATATTAGTTTGACAAAAGTTACATATCTAACGAACAAGCTTTTCTCTCAAAGCACCCTCGTCTCATCGTTTTGTTACTTGACCAATGGCGTCCCTTCCCCACATCGTCCGGAAGGAGGGACAGAGATGTTGGTCACTAAACTTTTTCCTGTCAATCTTTTTCTTCGAACGCCAACAGGTAATAAAAGTGCTCTCTAACTATACTATCTTACAAGGGCGTATCCAGGATCAGAACTAGAGGGGGGCAGGATTTGAACTAGGGGGGGGGGGGCAACTCATTTTGGTTTCGAGGAAGTGGGGTGGGAGACTGAAACATGACATTGCAAAATCAAACTCTAACCTATTCAGGAAACTATTTTATCATTGATTAATATATTAACCCAACTACTTAATCTAAGGACCTACTATGTAGTTAATTAAGATCGTAAGGCAGTTAGTTTTTATGTAAACATCAATTGTCTTAGATTTTCAATTTCAATCATTTTGTTTGTCAATATCTCATGGTGTTCTTTCACGAAATTTCGATGCACACTCATCAGACATAATCCAGTCAATCTTTCTCTCCCAAAGTGCTCCTGAACTAGTTCTTCACTCATCGAAGCGTACTGAAGGCAACTTAATTTTTCTTCTAGGGGGGGGGGGGCAGCAGCCCCCCTCTGCCCCTCGCTGGATACGCCCATGCTATCTTATCATTTAATTGCTTAATCTTTGAACTTGGTAGCTAGTTAGAAATCAACCCATAAATCCTGCATATAAGCCTTCCACCCACCGCCCGGCGGGGGCATGACCTTATGCGGACCTTTACAAGATCAGTAGTATTGTTAACATCAAATTCGACAATACAACCGTCAATACTCGCGGCAACCAGTCTCAATACTGGGCTACATTACAAGATCAATATTATTGATAATTCTGTTGTCAAAAAATTTGCTCATTGTCACTCTCCTGCCTAACAAGCAGGGTGAGTGTGTGTGGTTTTATTCGTTAAGTTCTAGGTTTTGCTCTTCCAAAATGTATGTAATAGTATAAAAGTTTGCATTGCTTTTATTTTTGATGTTTGAAACTACTTTTGATAGAGACGTGTACGCTTGTATATATTAAATAAGATTCTATGAAAGCAAATTTTCATATTTTTGGTTCATTTCATACATTTTGATTTTTTATAAACAGGTGTTTTGGATTCTTACTTCCCTATGCAAATACCTGTTGACTTTTACTACAACAAGTATGCCATTGCATTGGTTAGTTGACACTTCTCCCTACAGGTTGTAGTGTCCCCGTCTGTACGCCTTGGGATTTACTATTTTATAAACAGTTTTATTAATTACTACAAAATAATGACTATGGGTGGGGTTCTCTTGGTCCTTCACATTAATACAAATGAAACATAATATATTAAGAAATATAGTGCTTTTATTGATTTTATACATAAAAAGTAAAGTTTTTATTTCGATGAAGCAATTACTTGAATGGCCAAATAGTTGTTCCCTCTCAGGTAGTGGAATTTACAGTTCTTTAATTTTGTTGGAGCTCGTTGTGGTCTCTGTTGAGCAGCGCAGGCCATGCGAAGAGTCGTGTCGGTGACCCGCGAGGAGCCGATCGGGCGTGTTTCCGGCCGGCCCCAGGTAGTCTCGTCAGCTGAGCCGAGGTTTGCCCTCAGCACTGCGCGAGAAATGATCGACTTGCCGCACCGAAAACCCAGTGTCCTTCCGCCGGTCTTACGTCGAGTGTCCGTCTCTGTCCATTGTACCTCCTTCGTTGACTCGCCTTGGGCGGAGCTCGTTCCCCTTATTTCTCCCAGTTGGCCGAACATATAACAAAAAAAAAAAAATATCAGCAACCAGCGGGATTGAATTCCATTGGCTGCGATAACCCCACCACCAGCGTCATTTTCTTGGTAGGTCATCCCCCTCCATATAGCCATAGTCTTTGTGGGCTGCACTTCTTATATACAAACAGTTTATTGTGAATCAATGTTTCTTTGCCAGCGACGTCTGCGAAATGTCTGACAGCTCAGCACTGGAACACTTTATTATTAGGGGTTTTCAAAGAAGCCTTTCATTCGTCGAACATACAAGCAGTCGAGCTCACAATGTCACACTGTGTCCATTGTTTTAAACAAACCCGCACTGTATTCGTATATTCGAGAAGCTCTCCATCACTTCAGTAAATTAATGACCCAAAACATTCGGTAACACAAGGGAAGTCTGTTCTTTTGAACCAGACCTCAATAAAGTATATTCTTTATTACTCACTAGCCTGTCCACTAGGTTACAAACATTATCCTTTCTATGAAAAGTAATAATATTAAACATTCCTTATGATAACCTGGTCGGTCGAGAACCGCATTCAAATCAAATCAAACGAACTCATAGTAAATTAAATACATTATGGCAATAAAACTACCGAATCTTGCAACAACATTTCTTGTTACTGATAAACAATGAGATCTACAGAATGGGACATCTCAAGGTTTCGCAGTAAGCCAATAACATTGTCTCCCTTCACTGCTTAACTATCAGTAAGAAGATACTACAGCGAGTTTTAGTATAGAGAGTACCTGAGGAAGGCAGCGAAGGAGGCAGAGCATACCAGGTTAGAGCTCATGCAGGTCCTAAGTCGCCATGACCGGCCACAATTGAACTAAACTGTGAGGCGGGTAAATGTAAAAAACGGAAAGGCTTTAGATCTGTGTTGCGGGTTATGTCTATGAACACTGTTGAATGTTGGGTTTCACTACACATAGCCTACACCTAAATAATAAGTGCAAGGGGGTACTTTCTGAGTTGTTAGCCAAAGCAGTAAGGGAGGCCATTTCCAGTGATGATGGGTCAGGAACTAGTGTTGTAAAAAAAACTGTTTCTTTTCTGACTTGGAAAAAAACATGAAAAAAAAACTATGAAAAAAAAAAAAACTTTTTTCTGGGACATGTTTTTTTCATAACTACTAAATCTCAAATTTGTAAGGCATTTATATAATATGACTGTTTTAAAGTTTATACTAAGTACTTTTCTTAATTTTTAAATCTATAATAGTTTTCTGGTTCAGTTGAAAAGAAAATTACGAAAATATTGGCAACATTTACTTAATGTGAGATTGAAGGCTTTCACGGCGTATCGAAGAAATGTAGTCTTCACGGGTTTACCGCCGTATGTTGTTGAAATGCGACAACGAGCTTTCGGCAGCTGACTCTGCCGCCATCTTCAGGTTGGATGTTGTGCAGGGAGAACCAGCGCTGCACTGGCGATGTCTGGCCTCCGCGCGCCTTTATAAGGGCTGGCCTCTCCCCTCCCCTCGCTCCCTCCCACGGCTGCCGTCTTGCGCTCGTCGTTGATTGGCTGGCGGAACGACTGTCCTAGCCAACCCCAGGAAGCCGGAAACATTTTCCGGCGGCGCCTCGCAACCTCTCTGATTACAGGGTGAATGTTTCAGAAGGGACAGACGCAATCCCGAGTTAGACAGCGAGCAGTGCGGATGTCTAGTAAGGAAAGAGCGTGCCGCAATGCCGCGCCAGGCGGGCCGAGTGCCCCACCGCACTCGGCTTTGCCGGCGGCTGACGCGGCAACCAAGACGACCCAGCAAGGAAACACGGACTTGAATATGGACACGGAATGGATGGCAGGAAACACGTTGTTGACAACCCAGCAGGCCTACGGACAAGAAGAAGCGACATCAGAGTACGACAGTGAAAGTGCGTCTGATGTTACAATGACAGAAGACGGAAGCGGATACGACACCATAACAACAAGACCCGGCAACTGTGTAACGGCTGATGAAACGGAATTCAGAGAGGTGGGAGGCAAAAGGAAAATAATCAGCAAAATGATGAGGAAGGCCAAGCTAGCACGAGCAACCAAGGAAATAACTACAAGTAATAAATATGCGCCACTCGAACAGCACGACGAAGAAATCAGTGCAAGTAAAGATGAGCCAGCTCCGAGCGCAACGGCACCAACGCCTGAAAGTAAAGAAATCCTCCCTCCAATCGTTATAGAAGTCGTACAACACTATATCCGGATGAACCAAGTAATCAAGGAAAACCTGACAGGCAACCTCAAAGTTGTTTACAGGGGAGATAGCCTCAAATATCATGCTGAAAACACCAGAGACTATACCTTTATAAACAAATTCTTTAAGGAAAACCATATACCTTACTACACATACCAACTACTAAAGGACCGACCATTGAAAGTAGTGGTCAAAGGCCTGCCACCAACAGTAGACATAGAAGACCTAGAAGAAGAACTACGACAAAAAGGATACCCCATTCAAGGAATACATCAATTTAAGAAGAAACATGTGGCCACTAAAGAGCTTATACCACGAGCTGTATATCAAATAACACTGACACCAGGACCGGAGGCAGAGAAGATATATAACGAACGAACGATCCTTTACACTAGAGTGACCGTGGAAAGATACAGGCATCAAGAAGGACCACCTCAATGCATAAGATGGCAAAGAATAGGGCACACTGCAAAATTATTGCCATCTACCATACCGGTGCGTAAAGTGCGCCCAACACCACCCCACCAAACAATGCAATTTACCTGAACAAACAAGAGCCAAATGCACGAACTGCCAAGGAGCTCATGCTGCCTCTTGGAAAGGATGCCCCATATACCAGGCGGCCATACGACCACCAAGAACAAATAAATCAAGGGAAGAAAGAAACAGAAAACACAGGAAGACGAGAATACTACGCAGATGGACATCAGAGGTAGGACGCAGCAGCTAAACCACCAGCCAACAACAATCAGCATACATACGCGGATGCTGTGGTAGGAAGAAATAGAAAGGAGAGAGCACAGACCACACGACGACGAGAAGAAGATCGACGGATGGCGAGTGACGCACAAGAAGGAATGGACGAGACCACAGACAGTATAAAAGATGTATTCAACGTAATGAAGACAACAATGAAAAACCTGAAGAACGCGAAAACAAAATGGGAGAAGGTAATAGTAGTGGTCGAAGCGATAATGACCCTTCTGGCATAATGGAACGCACAATGATAGGAAAACTACAAGACATCAAAATAGGAATATGGAACGCTAACGGACTAAGAAACAAAAAAGAAGAACTACAAGTTTTTATACACGAGAACCACCTAGACATAATGATGATAAATGAGACACATTTGAAGACAAAGGACACATTCAAGATGCCAGGAATGAATACATATCGAACAGACAGACCAAGAGCAAGGGGAGGAGGAACGGCCATTCTGGTCCGACACTCCATCGCTCACCAAATAGTTCAAATGCCTCCTATGATGGAAATTGAAGCAACGTCCATCAAAATACATACAAGAGAAGGACATGTAGTACTGGTGGCAGCCTACCTAGCCCCAAGCCCAGCCATAGTGGAACAAGATTTCGATGCCATCCTCTCGCTGGGGGAGAGAATTATAATAGGAGGGGATTTTAACGCAAAACATGAGACATGGAATTCAAGAATAAACAACGCCAAAGGAGAAAGACTATTAGCTCTCACAGAGGAAAGAAACATAGAGGTGATAGGCCCCACAGAGCCCACACATATCCCATTCAACCACAGCCACTATCCTGACGTACTAGATATCGTAATCGTCAAAAATATTAATCAAGAGATACAATTAACAACAGTAAACGACCTAACATCTGACCACCAGCCAGTATTAATGCAGCTGAGAAATTGGATAACAGCCAACATGGCAGTAAAGAAGACTACAGAATTAAACTGGAACTACTACCAACGCCTAGTACACAACAAAATCAGAACAAACTATTCGATCACATCACCCGAAAGGGTAGATGCAGCAGTACAACACTTGGGATATGTCATACAAGAGGCAGCATCTAAAGCGGCAATAGTCACCATAGTAGAAGAAAGAAACAGAGAAGAACTACCACCCCTGCTGGAGGAGCTAAGATACCTTAAGAACCAGCAAAGGAAACGATGGCAGAGATTCAGAGACCCTAAGGACCGAAGAGAATACCAACAGTTAGCCCGGGAACTAAAGACAAGACTTCTTGAAAACTAAATAGAGAGTTGGGAAAACAAAATGGCAGACCTCCTCCTACAAAACAAAGATGTATGGAAACTTATAAGAGCACTAAAAACACCACGGACAGAAAAAAGGCCGATAACAGGACCAACAGGAATGGAGTTCTAACCACTCGCAAAGGCGGAAATTCTGGCCGAGACCTTTGCAGCACAGTACACACTGCCAACAAGGGAGAAGGAAACAAGAGAAGAGGAGGAAATCAGGAGACTAGCAAGCACCATCCGAACTGAAACTATTAACACAAACCCGGAGTTAGCTACACCAAAGGAAGTCAACAGATAATAAAGAGATTGGCCAGCAACAAAGCAACAGGCCCAGACAATATCAGCAACGAGCAACTAAAACATCTACCAATGAAAGGAATGGTACTACTAACAAGAATAATAAATTCAGCAATGTGTACTGGATACTACCCCCAACAATGGAAGATAGCTCGAGTGGTAGCCATACCAAAACCCGGTAAAGACCACACAAGGCCGGAAAACTACCGACCCATCAACTTACTCAGTTCAGTAGCTAAAGTGACGGAACGAGTAATACTCAAAAGAATTACAACTAATTGACAAATTAATAAAACAATCAGGAAAGAACAGCACGGTTTTCAGCCAGGGGCATCAACTACAACGCAACTTCTCAAACTAGTGGAAGATACAGTGAGAGCCTTTAATAAAGGGAAATCTGTGGCAGCAGCCTTCCTGGATGTCGAAAAGGCATATGATAAAACATGGAAGGACAACTTATTAGTCAAAATCGACACCAAAACAAATATACCACGTTGTTACACAAAGTTAATTGGAAACGCCTTAACGCATAGGAAATTCTACGTGATAGAGGACGGACAACAATCATCCCAACAAATCATGGAAGAAGGAATACCTCAAGGCTCTGTCTTATCACCAACTTTATTTAATATATATGTTAACGATATACCAGTCCCAGAAAACATCTACATAGCACAGTTTGCCGATGATATAGTGATATATACCATTGGACACAGGCACGAAACAAACATTCAAAGATTACAAAAGGGAATAAATATGCTGCTACAATGGTGTACCAAAACAAAATAACTATAAATCCGGGAAAATGTGCGACAATTTATTTCACGAAAAAGAAACCAGACTTCGATCATCTACCTGGAATAACTATAGCTGGACAGAAAGTTCCATGGAGAACAACACACAGATACCTAGGAATAGTATTAGATCAGAAACTATTGTTCCAGCACCATATAAGGGAGCGATTCCAAAAAGGACTGGCTGTAATACTAAACCTATATCCGATCCTCCGAAGTAAGGAGATGACGGTAGAAACAAAAACACGAGTGTATAAAATGGTCATAAGGCCATTTGTATTATACGGATGCCAAATATGGGGTATAGCGGCAAAATCAAACATAGGAATACTGCAAAGATTGCAAAACAGATGTCTACGAATGATACTCGGAGCAAGAATAAGCACACCAACTCAACAACTTCATGACGCAACAGGGATATCTACAATCAAAGACGAAATATACAACCAGAGCCTACGCCTATACAACAAATTGGACAAAAATAGGAATACCAACGACGAAAGGCTCCAAGAACTAGGCATAGCAACAATACAACCATGGCATAAGTACAAGTTCCCACGAAGTATCGTCGAGTAACGGAACAAGTAAATAAATAAAACGAACCCAACGGGGTTTCCAGTAAGGTCACACCATTGGTGTGACCAAAGCAGGTTTGTCCCCAAAGCGATAAATAAATGGTGCCCCCAAAACATCCTAACATAACGAACCAGTAGAACTGCACACTGCAGTGGAACTGTAGCAAAACGACCGTTGAGGCCGGTGAATAAAAAAAAAAAAAAAGAAGGGACAGAGCCGGCTTCCTCGCGTCACTGAGCCAAAGACCCGTGTCCCTGTTGACCGTGTTGTTGTCCAGCCGTATTTCTATTGCTTCTTTGATGACTGACTCCCAGTAGAAGGAGCACTTGGCCAGTACCTTTACATTGGACAAGTCCATTACGTGGCCGTTTTCAACAACATGCTGGGCGACTGCAGATTTATCTATCTGGAACATGCGGATGTTGCGTTCATGTTCGGCCACCCGAGGCTTGATAGTCCGGATCGTCTGACCAATATAATTTTTGCCACACTGACATGGTATGCTGTAAACCCGTGGAGTCATCAATCCCAAGTCATCCTTCACGGGCCGGAGGTAATCTCGTATCTTGGCAGGAGGACGAAATGTCACGCCAGAATCCTACCTATTTTTCCCGAGATGTTGCCTGAATATGGAATGAAGGCCAGGGCCTCAGGCTTGACATCTGGGTCTACCGGGCGTTTGTTTTTCTTTTTAATCGCCCTCTCTATTTCCCGATCAGAATAACCATTCCTCTTGAAAGTATTGCGCAGATGTTCAAGCTCGGACGGAAGGGAATCCGCGTCAGAGATTTTCCTAGCCCTGTGCAGCAAAGTGCGGAGCACGGTGGTCTTCTGTGCTGGGTGGTGGAAACTCGTGGCGTGTAAATAGCGGTCGGTGTGTGTAGGTTTTCGGTATACACTGTGTGAGAGGCTTCCGTCTGGTCTCCGTCGGATCAAGATGTCCAGGAAGGGCAGGCTGCCATTCTTCTCCATCTCCATCGTGAACCGGATATTTGGGTGGATTCCGTTAAGATGGTCTAGGAATCTATAAAGACTGTGAATGCCATGTGACCAAATAACAAAGGTATCGTCCACATGGCGATAGAAGCAAGTCGGCTTAAGACTGAAACTTTCAAGCGCCTTGTCTTCGAATTCTTCCATGAACAGATCGGTGACAACGGTGACCCCATTGCTACCCCATCCCTCTGTTCGTAGAAACTCCCACCATAGGTGAAGTAGGTGGAGGTCAGGACCAGCTCGATGAGGTCCACGATGTGGGGTTCGAAGAGACGGCGCAGAAGCTGTAGAGTGTCTGCCACGGGGACCTTGGTGAACAAGGATACGACATCAAAACTGACCATGATGTCAGTATCCGAAAGCCGTATCTCTTGGAGTGTGTCCACGAACTGCGCAGAGTTCTTCACATGGTGGGGACATGTCCCCACAAACGGGTTGAGCATTCCCGTCAGGTGCTTGCCTAAGGTGTATGTAGGGCTACCTATGGCGCTTACAATCGGCCATAGAGGAACGTCTGCCTTATATACACCTGACGTCATCAGGAGCTTTCGGCCCCGTGCTTCGAGGCCACCCAGACTCTATGGCCTCCCCATGATGTAGAAAAATAGATATTTGTTCAACCTCTAAAATTGTAAATAAATGAAATAAAATAATTTGATTCTTTATCTATGAATGCTTGGGAGACGTTACTTTTTGTATTGCCCTCATGCAATTAACATGGAATCCCACCGTATTTCAATTACCAGCTGTAAGTTGGATAATTGTGAAACCAACAAAAACTTTTGCCATATGTGCTGCTCGTGTTAAATTATTACGTGTATTATTTACGCGTTATAAGGGTATTCTTCCTTGCCGAACGAAGTAGGAAAGTTAAGACTATTTCCTGGTAAGCTTGCCAGATTTACTTTCTGCAAAGTTGCTACGATGTTCTGCCTAGTAGTAGCACTGTAGCAATTTCCCTATACAAGAAATAGTGTCTCATAGCTGGACACACACATTGGTGAAATGAAAAATTATTTATGTTCCAGTCTCATCTAGAATATTTTCATTTAACTGATTACTTCTCTCATAACAGTTTGATTCTTTATACAGATTACTATTCAATCACGGAATGTTGTATCTATATGTATATTTTTTTCCTTTGGTCACATAATTGATGAGGCACTAGATTCTGTAAGTCCACGTGTCAGAGTGGTAACGCGCTGGGCTGTCAACGTGCTGCCAATTTTTTTTCATTCTTTTCACTTGTTGCAAAATACATAAGTAAATTTATATATGTTTCGTGGTCAATTGGAACAGTGGAATAGAATCATAAAATTAATGTTTTGGCTAAAATGAGAAATTTTCAACGCATCATACGTGAGTAGGAACTGAAAGCCAGTTTTCCGATAAATTTAATTTAACCATTACGATTTGTGCCAGTCAACATTACCAATTTTTTTCTAGTTCTGATGGCAAAGGCGGGAGATTGTTGATTGGGGTAATGATGGCTGTTAACTTGCACATTAAAAGTAAATACTGCCTAAATAGACGCATTTATGTCAGGAAGGTAACTTGCAATTGTATCGTCACGTAAAAATTCCAGCGAAAAGGACACAAAGAGTACCGGAACTGTTGCAAGATTAGCGTGACATTTCTACATCTCACTTCTAAAATAAATTCCATTATTCACCGCCGTGCTCCTGTATTATTTGCATTATATTCTATCTCTGGTAAATTTAAAAATTAAGTTTTCTTGTATGGTAGAAATTTATTTCAAACGCTTGCATGACTCCTAGCAACCATTATGAATTCTTCGAATAAAAACATGTTTCTGTATTGCAAAAAACAGCAAACAAAAATGGAAAAAATTGCATGTAAAAAAATATTATCCCAACCAAGGTTCGAACGTAGGACATTTTGAATTCCATTACCACTTTCAATCTAGCAGCTACGTGGACACTACTTCTTAGTTGCTTCTCTTTATGTTAGGCCTAATAGTAATCACTTAAACATCACAGTTGCTTCATGTGAGATGAAGTAAAACGAGGTAGGTAAATGAATAAACAAACAATTTATATTCAAAGAAGACAAACAATAATACTCAGAAAAAAGGCTTATTTTCCATGAATTCACGCCTAACAATAGAAAAAATAGGTTGAACAATGGGCTTCTTGTAATCCACCGATCAAGTGCTCCAGTCGGCTGCGCCATTCGACTGAGCTTGGTCGATGATTACGCTGTGTTTCTGCGTGCTAGTAGTGATTTGTGTGTTGCTATTGATTTTGGCGAGTCTCAAGGTATGTTTACGCATGATTTTTCCTTAATACATTTTTAAACTTAATCATTAAAACAGAGAGAGTTTATTTTATCTACCAGCCCTCGAAATGTTGCTTCTTGCTTCTATATAAGTTCAGAGATTAATTTCGACTGTTTCACCAAAGAAGACAAAGTAAGGCCGCTAGCTGCGCCATCTACCAGCTATCTGAGCGAACTATGTAGGCGAGCGAGCGTTTTATTTTACTTAATTTAATGTATTTGTAAAACATATTATATATAGATTTTAGCTTCCTTCACTTCTTCTCCATATAATCTTTAACTATGCCAAATCTCACACTTCTCCGTGCGCGCAATATTCTTAAAAAGTTTTCGCTTAGTGTATTAATATATAGATTAAAAAAAAAAACTACTGAGCCAATTTCATGTTGAGTTTTAGTTCATCATACCACATTATACCGATCTCTTACTATATTTATTTGAAAGGGCTACTTATTAGGTACAAGAAATACCTTAATTTATTTGCGCATGTTTGCGACACCCATACAACTTTTTTTATTTTCAGCATGACTGCACAAATTTCGCGTAGGCTACAGAACTTTTCGACGTATAGTTTGATAACGCAAAACAATCAATCTCTAACTTTCAATTTGAAGATGTTACACTTTTAAACTCAGCAGAATAAAAGTCAGGGTTTTTTTCTATACCTAGTTCCACAAATAATGCATCTATTTTCGATATTTTTCCGCTGTAGGCTTTTACAAATTGTTCTCGATTTTGTATTCAAAATGAAATTTCATTAATAACAAGGAATGAACAGCAACAAACAATAAAAAATAGTTGAAATCGTGGATAATATTAAACGCTCCATTCACAACCGCAGCGTTTACAGACGTGTGACGACACTCAAGTGTCCACCAATTCTAGAGCGTTTTCAGTCATGTGGCCAGAGGTGAGAAAAGTCTATTTTTTATTTCGCTTTTTTATTCGCACTTTTATTTTCAAAATTTAAAAAATTAGCTTCCTGAAGCATTAATCTACGAGAATGACTACAGTTTATAATATATTTTTAATACTGTCAAATAGCCTATTGTTTACAGTGAACGTATTTTAGCGTATGATCAATACAACTGAGAATCCGTTGGTCACTCGATTGACACAATTATTCGAGTTTAACAATACGTCATCTTTCTTACGCGATATCAAAACAACTCCAAAAGCCCTTGCAGATTTAGAAATACAGTAGGTTTAACTGATTGAGAAAAATGCTACTTATCTGAATGTATACTGGTTGAGGAACTTTCAGACTGAAACAATTGTTGAAGGGGTTTGAATCAGAAGAACCATTAAAGTTCATCAATTTATGAAACAAATTGGTTGGCAGGATATATTTCCTATTGTGTGGACAGCACTTTGAATCATACCTGTAACTGTCGCTAAAGGAGAGCGATGTTTAAGTAAATTAAAACTTATCAAAACTTATTTATGGTCACATGGGCATATCCAGCGAGGGGCAGGAGGCGCTACTGCCCCCTTCCCCCTAGAAAAAAAATTAAGTTGAGTTCAGTATGCTTCGACGAGTGAAGAACTGGCTCAGGAGCACTTAGTGAGAGAAAAGATTGACTGGATTATGCATGATCAATGTGCATCAAAATTGCGTCAAAAAACACCATGAGACATTGAGAAACAAAATTATTGAAAAATTTTCTAAGATTCCAATACAATTAATGTTTACATTAACTATAACTCAGTTACAATTTTAATTTACTACATAGTAGGTCCATAGATTAAGTGGTTGGGTTACTATATTAATCAATAATAAAAATAGTTTCCTCAATAGGTTTGAGTTACATTATGTAAGAAATTGTCATGTGTTAGTGCCCCACCCCACTTCCTCTAAACCAATATGAGTTGCCCCCCTCTAGTTCTGATCCTGTATACGCCCTTGTATGGTCAACTATGTCTCAAGATGGACTGACACATCTTGCAATTTTATTTGTGGAAAATCACACTGCCCAAACACAGATGTAAGGAAGGTTGCAATCCAGGCCTTTCAGTTATGATTTTATTTCCTCATATGTTTCTTTTAAACTAATTTATTAAAAACTATGTAAATTTGCCATATATGTGATATGAGCATTGTGTGTGCCATAGGAACTTAAATAAACATTTTCAGACACATAGTATTCCTTTTTGTTGTTTCTCATTCATACCGCTAATATACTACCCAAATCTTCTGAGTTTCGAGTTATTGTTAATATATAAATACTATCTTCTGCTCTCAACTTTGCTCGAGTGAAATTCATAACATAGTCATATATGGATCCGAATCCCATGGGAACTACTTTCGATTAGGATAAAAGTAGGTTATTCAAATATTATCCTAAGCTGTTTCAGCTTGAAACAGTAATAAAAAAACCGTGAAAACATACGTTTATATTTATAATATTAGTAGGATTTAAAAAAAATGTACATTAACTACTCTCTCTTTGGACAGTTTAATCACGAATAAGTGAGTGTGTATTTGAGGCACCAAACTGAGATCTTGCACCACCTCAAAAACTTGCTAGGACCACCCCTGCATACAGCTGAGTATGTGAAGCGTCAACTTGTTAGTTACTCATAAGTACTACAGAAAACTAATGGTTGTTTATGATAATAGGTTGGTGACAGAATTGCTAACTGAATGCCAGAAGCATAAATATTGGCATACATAATATACTAGACAGGATGCATTGTTACAATGTAACAAAATCCTTCATTTACTGAAGAGGAGGATGATAGAAGTGAGGGAAATCAGTTAAAAACTTTGGTGAAACCGTTGCTCGAATATGGTAGTGTAACTTTTTGCTCACGTTTTGGGTATCAAATTCAAAGATGGAGATTAAGGCAGCTAGTTTTGTTTGTGGAAATTATCAGTTACTGGTATAGTAAAGGAGCTGGACTGTGTTTCACTGGAAGGACAGGAGAAGTATAAGAGTGCTGGGAGTGTACAAGACATTTAGTGGTGATGGGGCTTGGAAGGATGTTGCTCAAAGAATTGGATGACTACATGGATGGGGACAGATGACCATCCACACAACCTGGCACTTGGTTTCAAGCATAAAGGAGTGTGAAAATGTTCTTTGAAGAAAAAGGAGTTAGGCATTGTAACACATTACCAAGTGAAGTGATAAATTATTTTTTAACATGCAGGTAGAATTTAAAATAAAAAATTTTAATTGTCAAAAGTAGGTGAGTGGGGGAGATTTCACTCAAAGTATATAATATGAAAATAAATATAATAAAAAACTTTTAAATAGATGACTAGGCAAAGTGCCACTGGAGACTCTGCTCCATCATAAAGAAATTTGGTTCAGTCTATGGTGAAGTTTTGTTAACAGTATCATTACTAATGCAACTACAAATTATTATAAGTTAGAAAACTGAAAGGAAGAAAGACAATCATCGAATAGGGAAAATAATGTTAAGCATTGATTTGGTAAGAGTATTAGAGTTTGTCATGTAAGGATAGAGGGGAAAATAATGTAATATGAGCTTTGTCATAGTAAAAACTTACACTACTTAGAAGTGATTAAAATATTCCAAGCATAATGTGAGGATTGTCAATAGGTTAAAAACACGTAAAGGACTAACTATTAACACCAGAGATATGTTCTATAGACAGGTGGAGGTGAAATGGTGAATTATGGAGACATGTATACGGAGGAGTGGAAATGTGCCACATAGTACCAGTTCATAAAGAAGTGGAGACAAATAGG
Source organism: Vandiemenella viatica (assembly GCA_031002005.1). Taxonomy (NCBI): domain Eukaryota; kingdom Metazoa; phylum Arthropoda; class Insecta; order Orthoptera; family Morabidae; genus Vandiemenella; species Vandiemenella viatica. The sequence goes on along the minus strand of JARYHS010008075.1, from coordinate 96,749,230 downwards.
CTTGCAAACTATAGACTAATTAATCTCAACTTTGTTGTAGGCAAGTTGCTGCGCAGCTTGAGATCAGGAATATCTGAGAGGAAAGAAGGTGGTTTGTAAATCATTAATATGTGTTTGGAGAGGTTATTCAAATTTAACACAGTTAATGAGCTACTTGCTACATATTTCACTTGTAGCAACGATGTGGGGCAAAGCTAGTACAGAGCATTGATTCAGTCCAAGGTATATTGCCAAATGATCCTTTTAATGGTGTTGAATTGGATTAAAGTCATTGCAGTGTATCATAATGTGTCTTTGTGGGTGGAGAGTTATTAAGAGTTAGGAAACAAAGAGTATTTGACAATCCTGCAAACTGGTTTTATTTTTCAGTATGTTTCTGATAATGAATTTGGAAAACAATTAATCTGCAGTTTCTGTCCCAAAAACACATGACCCATAAAAAATGACACAGAAAAGACCTACCATAAAAATAACAAGATTCAGAAATACATGGCTAATTACATCTGTTAGTATGGATTTTCCTTAATATTCTGTAATCCATTGCACATTCACATTAGATTTTTTTTTAATATATGAAATCTATATTTTTAAAACTACAGGTTTAATTCTCATATTAATGAATCATTTGTGACTCACCATTTCACTGAACATGAATACTATTCAAGAAGATTTTTAAAATAAAAAATGTCATCCTAGATGCTTTTAAGAAATAACTAACTAGTCATAAAAAAATAAAGATAGAACTGTTAGTACTGTACTTAAATGTACACCAAATTGATAGAAAGGCATTTCTTACAAAAAATATTTTGTTTCTTTTCAGCATATTGTGAGGATGAATGCACAATTCAATCAGACAGTATTCAGCAGTGTTCTGGGGAATAATGGTTTTTCTTTCAGTTTGCATAAGGTAATGAATGCTTATTTTATATTACAGCTATAATATTTTTCAAATAGACATAATAATTGTTCCACAATGTTTTTTTTCATTTTTTATAACAATAAATGTTAATGAAGCATATAACTATGGGAAATTCAAACTCAGAATCAGAACTTTTCAATAAGGCACAGATTTCCTTTTAGTAACAAGAACATGAAGGCCTCATTTTACTTAAATCTTTTAATTGGTAGTACACTTGGGAATTTTTATTCTGTGTATTAGTTTGCAGCATTTAACTTAAATTCTTGTTTGCTAGATGTTTATAGTTCTGTTATTAAGCTGCATGATATGTTACCATTAAGTTATTGTACAGGTACTAAGATTTTAGTTTACAAGGATAGTTTTTGAACAAGGAAATGTCACAATTGCTGGTTTCAGTGTTAGAGGTTTACAGTCTTCTGCACATAAACATAAATATTATTAAATTCAGAAACAGAGAAAAAGCTTTTGTCATACAGTTTGCTACTGAATTTCTGCAACAATGTTGGTGGCAGAGAGAATAACATTAAGCTCTAGATATTACACAAATGGCAGGAAACCTTCTATTGATTAATTTATTCCAACTAAAAAACCATTTTGTATTGAAATATAATCTCAGATTTGTAGAGATATTTTAAGAGAAGGTTCAGCAAATGTAAACATGGCACAAGCACAGTAGGAAGACTTCAAGTAGATAATAAAAATGGGTGAATAAATCCAATAATCTTTGATAATAATTTCAACTGGGCAAGACGCACCTGACAGGTGGTAGAAAAGATTACAAAATCCTTTATTTACTGGTGAGGGTGATGAGAGGGTATACTGGAGAAGTAAAGGAATCTGGTAACATAAATTTGGTCAGACCATTGCTTGAGTATGGCAGTGCAGTTTGGGTCCACATTTTCAGTATCAGATACAGCAGTTGAGGACATGCAAAGTAGAGCAGGAACCAGTAAGTGAAGGAGCTGGATATGGAGTCATTGGAAGACAGGAAGAGGGTGAAGAGAGTTCTGAATAGTATTAATTAATTTATTGTAAATAATGTAATGTAAATTATTTAATGTAAATCATATTTTATAATTGACGTGTCTCATATCATTATGTATAAATTACATGTATATAATTTAGAGGACAAATAAAATACTACTACTACTTCTACTGAGGGTGTACAACAGGTATGTTTGAAATGAGGCTTGGAATGATACTGGTTGAAGAATTGGAAACTGTGCATGGAAGGGAAAAGTATAAAATAATCACACGAGTGGTAACTCAAAAATGAATAATTTGTGTAAACACAAAGCTAAAGAATAAATTTAAAACAAATAGTTACAGAAAAGAAAATAATTCAGAATAATTTGGGAAAGTCAGATAATTGTAGAAGTTTTTACTAGGAAACTCATTTTTGAATCCATACATGAACAAGTTCACCAATTAAAATTGCCAAGCTGATACTAAAAACAATCAATTAGTGACAGGATTATGTTCACTAACCTTTGCTCGTATGCACTGCTCACATCATATTTTATACACATCAACCAAATAGTTTCCTCAAATGCTTACCATGAAGCCAATGGGGGAAATACACACACAAGAGAATGTGAGGGGCAGCTATAATGCCAATGATGACTTTTCAGAAAGTGGAAACCATTGATGTTCTGTGTAGGATAGAGAACAAGTTGAGTCCTTAGCAACAAGCTGAGCATGTCTATAGTTAAATATGACCACTGATAATCCTCAATGCATCTGAACCTGGTCTGTAGGAGGTTTTCCTGAATAATGGCGATATAAGGTCTTCTGTGCCAGGAGCTTTTTCAATTAGAAAAAATGAAATTATCAAATATTCCAAGAAATGTTGTGTTTTATTAGCACAATTAACATAAAAGTGTAAGATATATGGCAACCTGTAATTAGTTGCATTGATACTAGAGAAGCAACAATGCAAGCACACAAAAATATGCTTACTTCTTTTATGCATGAGATACTCATGACAGAAAGAATTACTAAACAAAATTTGACCATGAGTTGCTTGAGGTAGCTTTCAGGGGTAGTAAAAAAGAAAAAAATCAGGGTTTTGGCTGCTTACCGCATTGGAAGACTGACAGATGAAGATCAGGCTCTTTGGAAGAAATAAAATTCATACTCAGATTTCAGAGGTGAGAATAGATTGGTCATTATTGGTGGGGATTTAAATTTACCAGGTGTAAACTGGGTAGGAAATAAGATGAATAACACAGAGGAATGGAGATTTTCAAATACCTTAATAAGAGAAGAAGGTTTTACACAAGTGGTAGAGCAGAACACTAGGGGACAAAATATTTTGGATATATTCCTAATAAAGCCAGATGATAACCTTGTGTGGTGTCAAGTAACCAAAGGAATAAATGATCATGAAGCATTTCTGATGGATATTAGAGGATTCAGTAAAAAAAAAAAATTGAAGGAATAAATAGGTAAGTTTATAAAAAGGCACAAAATTTGAATTTGAAGAGATATTTCAGAGAACATTTCAGCAAATGGAAGGCAGGTACAAGTACAGTAAAATCAAGTTGGGAAGAGTTCAAGTAGATAATATCAAAGTGGGAAGAAATTTTTATCCAAAACAGAAAATAAAGATAAGTAAAGAACCTGTTTACTGTAATAGGGAGGTGAGTAGATTAAAGAGGTTCGTAAGAAGAGAACATAACAGAGTTAAGAGGGAAGTAGGGAATTAAAAAAAAAAAAAACTAAACAAGGAATTAATAATAACAAAGAAGGCTAAAGATGGCTTTATGAAGAGTATTGTCAATGCAGGAGGACCACTGACTGTAATTTCTATGGCTATTTTAGAAAACTGAGAGGAAGGGTGGGTGTTGATATACTTATAGATAAGGATGGAGAAGAAGTTACTGAGGATTTGAAAATGGCATTGATTTTAAGTAACTGGTTGATTGAGAGCATTGGGGACAATGAATCAGAAATGGGAGGGTCTAATTCAGAGAACAAGCTTCACAACACAATTAGAAATGAAGAGAACAAAAAATTTTAAACTCATCTTGAGGGAATCATGAAGGAAAAAAACATGAAGTGGCTGGTATAGATACTGTTACCACACATATCTTAAAGTTAGCCAGAAGTGACATTTTATCTTATCTTGAAATATTATTTAAATTGAATCTGGATTCTTGCTGCTTACCAGAGGACTGGAAAAGTGTGATGGTAGTGCCGGTATATCAAGAAGGGGTGAAAAAAAGAGTTGAAAATTACAGGCCAATCAGTTAGACATCAGTGGTAAGTAAATTAATGGAGAGAGTGATACACAACCACATCAAAAATATATGTGAGAAGCGTAAGTGGTTTTCAAGTAGGCAACATGGGTTTTAGGCAAGAATATTCATGTTAATCTCAGTTCAAGGGATATATGCAAGATATTTCAGAATGAAATGGACAAGGGAGGCCAAATTGATAGTGTTTCACTATATCTTCCAAAGGCTTTTCACAGATTGAGCCATAAAATGGTGGTAAATAAGGTAAAAACTATTGGAGTGGATGAGAGAGTGGTTTATTGGATAAAAAAAATTTTAAAAGATAGAAAACAGAAAGTTAGGTTAGGAAATGCGGTATGAAAGGAAGTGGAAGTAAAAATGGGACAGCCACAGGGTAGCATATTGGGACCATTGCTATTCATTATTCTAATGAATAATTGTGAATTGTTTACTATCTGAATTTTGATTGTTTGCAGATGACATAATGCTGTATAAAAGGATCAAAATGATCAGAAACGGGATGGTCTAATTCGGAGAACCAGCTTAACAATACGATTACCATAGAAATGAAGATACTAAAAAATTTGAAATTCATACTGAAGAAATCATGAAGGAAATAAGCAAGCCGAAAAAACATAAGGGGGCTGGTGTAGATAATATTACTACAGATATCTTAAAGATAGCCAGATGTAACATTGTACCTTATCTTGAAATATTATTTAAATTGAGTCTGGATACTTGCTGCTTACCACAGGACTGGAAAAGTGTAATAGTAGTACCGATACCAGTACATATAGGTGGGGTGAGAAATAGAGTAAAAAATTATAGGCCAATCAGTTTGACTCTAGTGGTAGGTAAATTAATGGAAAGATTAACATACATCCACATCAGAAATGTATGTGATGAATGTAAGTGGTTTTCAAGAAGACAACATGGGTTCAGGCAAAGATATTCATGGGAATCTGAGTTGGTGGGATATATACAAGACATTTCAGATGAAATGGACTAGGGAGACCAAATTGATAGTGTAGCACTAGATCGTTAAAAGGCGTTTTGACAGAGTGGGCCATAAAATGGTAGTAAATAAGGTAAAAACTATTGGAATGGATGAGAAACTGATTTGCTGGGTAGAAGAAATTTTAAAAGGCACAAAACAGAAAGTTAGGTTAGGAAATGTGGTATCAAAGGAAGTGGAAGTAAAAATGGGACAGCCACAGGGTAGCGTATTTGGACCATTGCTATTCATTATTCTAATGAATAAACGTGTTGATTGTTTACTATCTGAAATTAGATTGTTTGCAGATGACATAATGCTGTATAAAAGGATCAAAATGATAGAGGACTGTAAACAGTTGCAGGGTGATCTGGACAGGATATCTAGTTGGTTTGGTAAACATGGGATGAAGATAAATGCAACGACGAGTCAGCTAATTAGATACAAAGAAAAGGTTAATTATCAATATAAGGTGGGGAAAGTATTGCTTGATGAAGATTTGAAATGTAAATATCTTGGCATTACATTTGATAACAAGCATAACTGGGCAGGACACATTGGACAGGTGGTAGGAAAAGGTTTCAAAAATTCTGCACTTGCTGGAGAGAGTGATTAGGGGATGCACGAGAGAAGTAAAGTAATTGGGTTACAAAACTTTGGTCAGACCATTGCTCGAATATGGTTGTGTAGTATGGGACCCACATTTTGAGTATCAAACACAGGAGTTGGAGAAGGTACAAAGAAGGGCTGCTAGATTTGTTTCTGGAAATTATCGCAGAATGCAATCAGTGACAGAAATGATAAAGGAGTTGGAATGGGATTCATTGCAAGACAGTAGGAGGATGAGGAGGGTAATGGGAGTGTTCAGGGTGTATACTGGCAATGAGGCATGGAAAGATATTGCAGTAGGTATGAAAAGTAGTTCATGGAAGGGAAAAGGTGAGCATGACCACAAGCTGGCACTCAATTTCAGGCACAAGGGCGTGGGAAGATTTTCTTTTTTAGGTAAGGGTGTCAGGGATTGGAATGAGTTACCAAGAGAAATGATGAATAACTTACCAAAAACGTTAAAAGAATTTAAAGTTAAAATTTGTAGAGGGCAAATATAGGTATGTGCAGGATATGGGGAAGATGGGTGTGTAGGGAAATTTCCACTGTAGCGTGTGTTCCATTGCAATTAAATTAAATTAAAGTCTAAAAAAAAGGATCGTGATAAGACTATTCATGATATCCTCGGGATGAATTTTCAAATTTTATCTGCTCATTGTGTAGTTAAGCTTTTTTTTCCAATTTAGGACCTCCAGTTTGTGATTCATTGTCCCTAATGCTCTCACTAAACCCGTTACTGAAAATCTCTACCTTTTTTTAAATCCTCAGTAACTTCTTCTTGATCTAATACATTTCCTTCCCCTCAGTTACTAATACAGCCAAAGAAATTTTAGGATACATTAGTCAATGGTCCACCTGCACTGACAATACTCTTGTAAATTCATATTTAGCCACCTTCTTAGCTGTTATTAAGTCCTTGTTTAGTTGTTTTAAATATTCCCTACTACCCTGCTGACTCTTAACTTTGTTATGTTATCTTCTTACCAACCCTTTAAATTCTTCATCTCCCAATTATAGTACACAGGTTTTCTAATTCTCCCTATTTTCTGTTTTGGATAAATTTTTCTTACCACTTTCTTACTATCTTCTTGAACTCTTCCCACCTTGACTCTATTGCTCTTGTGTCTTCCGTCCATCTTCTGAAAATTTCTCTGAAATATCTCTTCAAATTTGAACTCTGTGCATTTTTATAACTGTACGTATTTTCCCCTTCAATTTTG